>OX451740.1:1356495822-1357695822 GCA_948472305.1 Vicia faba
CTGTCATCTCTACAAACTTCATTAAGGTGTTTAAGTATTTATCTCACTATGCATACAATATAAAAAATAGAATGATTGAGTTTCAGCTTATTTTACATGTTGTTTATGGAGAGAAGAATAACAAAATAAACGATATTAAATGGAAGGATAAGCACAACGATAGATGAAACAAATGAAAAAAAAAAATGATTTTAAAAGGAAAGAATAAGATTATATTATATAAGAGAAACGTTATGATTTTTACCATTAAAGAGAAAATTACTTTAAACCAACTAAGCTACTTCTTCTGTTCTTTCTCAATTCGTTAGTATACTGTGCGTTTTTGGATATTTTTTTACTAATTTTTTCTATGGAACTCTGGATTAATTGGATGGTGAAATATTATGTTAATAAAAGAATGAAGTGAAAATTGAAGGGTTTAGCTGTGGGGTAAGTGGCCTTTTGTTGGTTGTGAAGGAGGAAGCATATGTAGATGTATATTGTAGAGATTATACCAAATATGATGAAAAGGACAAGTTGCTCACATGAGCACTATAGGGACATAATATATGGCCCCCACGTAAGAGTAGTAAACCTCTCTCTCTATCTATCTACCTTTCACACTCTCTCTCTTTCTTTCACAATAAAACTGGGAGAGTTGCAACAAAATTATGCTTCTTTTCCTAGTTGTAATTAAAGAAAGCTTTTCTTCAGGTAACTAAACTATAACTCTTAGCCAAACAACACACTTGACTCATCTTCCCTCCCTCACTCATAACTATATGCTAATTTTTAGAGGTCCAAACTCTCAACTTGACCAACCTTTGAAATTCAATTCATGGCTTGGTTTTTTTGTTTAGGGTTTATATATATATTTATTGGAGCTAGCTAGCCTCATGCTCAATTATATCCACTCACTACTCTTGTAAATTTGCTTACAGTCTGCAATCTGGGTAAAATATCTTCCTCATTCTCTCTTTCTTGGCAACCTTCAATTCACCTCATTATTTTCCTTTTCATTTTTAACTCTCTCCACTTTTTCCATTCTTCTCAAATTTCCCTTTACTTTCATTATCTTCTTCTTCTTCTTCTTAATTCCATCTATATATTCATCTTTTTCTCATCAAAATTTCATCCATTCTTTCATTTATGTTTATTTAGTGAGATCCGTCCATTGGTATGAGCAGAAATCAAAGCAAAGTGAATTGATGGAAGAAGTGAAAGGCTACAGTTCTGATAGAGGTGAAGAAGAGGAAGAAGATGAAGGTGCAGAAGAGATGATGATCACAATTACAGGAGAAGAAAGCAACAACAGCAGTAAGTAGTAGCTGTACTCTCACTTTTAATTTCAATTTCATAATCTCCATGCAAATCTAGCTAGCTACTTTTTAATTAATTAATTAATTACATTCTCAAATAATTGATCAGCATCTTATTCTTATTTTGAAGTCATTTAATTTAATATAATAAAAATATATTGATAGATCCACATGAAATTCAATCCATGGTTGGAGATCTTGGTGCATGAATTAATGAATCAATGTATCATCTGGAGATGGATCTATGTACATGCAATGATGCAGTTACAGATTAATTAATTTGATCTACTTTGTTAGGGTTACAGAAGAAGAGGTGGGAATTGAATGAGAAGATCGAAGAGAGAAAGAAAGAAGAAGATTTGATGGAGTTGAGACTTGGAGGAAGTGGAAGTGGAAGCAAGAGCAAGAGCAAGGAAGAAGGAATAGAGAGTTCAAATTCAAAGAATGAGGAAGAGGTGGAAGAAGAAGTTGAGAAAGAGCACATGTTTGACAAAGTAGTGACACCGAGTGACGTAGGGAAGCTGAATCGACTTGTGATACCGAAGCAACACGCAGAGAAGTACTTCCTTTGGATTCTTCTACAAACGAGAAAGGGCTTCTTCTTAATTTCGAAGATCGGAATGGAAAAATGTGGCGATTTAGGTACTCGTATTGGAACAGTAGCCAGAGCTATGTGATGACAAAAGGATGGAGCCGTTTTGTTAAGGAGAAGAAGCTTGATGCAGGTGATATTGTTTCGTTTCACCGTGGCCGCGCTGAACTGTACAGACATAGATTGTACATAGATTATAGGCCAAGGTCTCATACTCACTCTCCTTACTCTCAGCATCACCACCCCCACCTCCTCATGCCGCAGTATCCTCCTAACATTTCCTCTTTGCCTTTTTATCTTCCCAATCATCACTTCTCATCATGCGGTGGTGTGGGTGTGGGTGCGGGTGCGGGTGCTAGATCATTGTACAACTCACCTCAATATTCACCCCACCTTCCCAACTACTCCTCGGCAGCAGCGGCGGCGGCCGCTTCTTCTCAATATTTCAACAACAATTTCTATACTACACTTCATCAACACCACCAACAGCAGTATCATTCTTCTGGTGCTGATCACCTTGTTAATAATAATATGAATCCTCTCTTTTACCTCACTTCCTCACCTATGACACCGCCGACATCAATAATGGGTGGTGGGGATCAACACTTGTCAGGGCCGGGGGCTGGGCAAGGTCAACAACAATATCAGAGAAATGCAAATGTGAACCTCCCCATGAATATGATAATCGATTCTGTTCCGGTTACACATCACCACCACCGCAGCGGGAATACCACCAGTAATAATAATAGCAGCGGAAAACGGCTGAGGCTATTTGGGGTCAACATGGAATGCGATTCTTCTTCTTCATCATCATCTTCAGCACCACCAAATTTGACAATGGCTAATCAATCACATTCACCCTCTTCAACACCACCATCCGGAGATCAGCACTTTGATTTGGAACCTTTCAATTATCGCCGCCACTGATCCATCCAGGAAGATAATATCATACCATATCACTTTGTTTTAAAGTCAGTTAGAGTTAGTTAGTTTCTCTGAGCCAGACTAGCTAACTTGCTATAAACTCCTTTTCCGCAATTTTATTTTATTTATTTACTTTTTTTCCTTCTTTTCAGTACAAATCTCATGGCAAGAGCCCCAAAACTTTCTCTTAATTAAATGTTATAAGTAATCATCTTTTGATAACTAGTTATTTAGTACTGTTTGAACTTGTTCATATCAAAAACTGCTTTGTCAAAGTGTTAATAAGCAAGGAGAAATCAAACTGATGAGAATGTTGAAGAATAAATAGTACTTACCTCTTCTACTATAAAATATAATATATTATTATTATTTTTGTATTGCATCAGTATACAACTAGAATACAAAAAAAAAATGGTGTTTCTCTCTCTCTCTCTCTCTATTTCTCTGTGATCCGTTAACTGCATTAAATGATACACAGAAACGATTGTTGGTTTCTATTATTTCCTCGATCGATCCATGTAATGTTTCAGTTAGCATTGTTGGGTTGATGTCGTTCACAACAACACTACTGCTGTTTCTGCTGCGCCTCTTTTTCGCTTTGCAGATTTTCCACCTGTCAACTAAATTAGTACTGGCTACTACCTACTATGCTCTTTTTTCTTTCTTGTTCTTAATTCAATTTCAACCTTCTTCCATTTATAATTAATATACATACACTTATATATATATATATATTATATATATACACAGTGCTGTATATCAAGTATCATTTATTGTTAATGACTTCTTTTTCTCTCTTAAAACTTTTTGTCTTCTCTCCTTTCAGCAGTCACCTTCTTGTCTGGATTGCCACTGCTCACAATGTGTAGGTGCATCTAGTAAGTATCTTAATTCTAGTTGCAGCCATTTCAATGCATTCTTTCTTTCTCATATATCTGATGCTAATTCTAGTGATACAATTTACTTGTCCCAGTCATATATGGAGATTTGAGGATCTATATTATTCCCCTTCATCTAGATTCTTCTTAATTGAAGGTTACATTCTGCATGTTAGTAATTGACAACTCATTGTTTTTTATTTTTTGTTGATGAAATGTTTACTACCCATTTTATAGACTTAATGTGATCATTTTAATAGTTGTAGCTAGCTAACACTTTTGGACATGCATATATAATTTAAAAAGTTTAATTTTTTGAGATATAGATCTGTTAATCTGATTAGTATCAACTAATTTAGTGCTGTGTAATTATTTTAACAGTAAGTTGCGAGCTTTTTCTTTTACTTTTAATATCAAAGAAGCATCTCTCCTCTAATGGTGGAATTTATTATAAGCAACTTAAATGGGTTTCACCATACCAATCACTTTGAAAAGCAAATCATTTTATTTGTTTCCTCCTGTATTTCAACTTTGAAGAATTTATGATTGTTTTATAACTTATTTCACATATTTAGTATTTTATATTATTTTAAAAAATTAAAAAACAACAAGGAAAAAAATAGTGAAGGACCATGAAGGACAAGGTAACAATTATGAAGGACCATTGCATTACTAAAAAACTTTCAATTTTGGAGAGTGTAACTTGGAGGACTACAATGGTACCATCTTTAAAAGACACGCTTTATTATGTCAAAAACTTGAAATAAATTATCATAATATTTATCACATTTTTTTATAAAAAAGTCCCAAAAAAATTGTTAATTATTCAATTTTTAATATAATTTTAAGTTTTTTTCCTTCAATTATAGTATCTAACTAATATGAGGTTCTTCACTATCAAATTACTATTTTCTATTTGGATTTATAAGAAATTAAACAAAGACATGTATTTGGACAAACAATATATATCAACTAATTCAGTAGTACTTAGGGTTTTTCAAATACAAACAGCAAATTGATTAAATAAATAAATAAATATAAAATAGAATATTATTGAATGTTATTTTATGATTAAAATCTAATAAAATTGAACAATGTGGATGAATAAGTTTGTTAGTCTATGTGGGTTTGTGTCCTTATCAACTCTATCTTGAGTGTTATCCTTGTATTTTATTTTTTAAGAAGTGGTCGGTTGTAATCTAGAGATGTGTGATAACCACATAATTTATCGTATTTTTTTACTCGAATTACTTACTGTTTGATGTTATTTTCTAGTTTTGTTGTAGTGTTATACTGATATATTATGCATGTTTTAAGTATTTTACAAGTAGGAGTTGGCACACGAGAAAACAATACGAAAAACAACATAAAATAGAGAAAATATAATGAAAAGACACCGGTGGTACCTCCATGGCGCTTGTCATGGTGATGACCATGACTATGCATCCATGAGACCAACGAAAGAAAGAAAACAAGACAAAAAATCAACACTCAGAATCCATGGCGCTCGCCATATAGGGGCATGGCACTTGCTATGGCCCCCAACCAAGCCATATTTTGCACTTTAGCCTCATGGGCCTTGCCATGAAGCTATGCCCTTGTCATTGGCATCAAAGACCTGAAAAATAGTAGAACCCTTGAATCAATTTCCTCCACTTTTCATATTTTTCTCCCACTTCTCCAACATGAATCTTAAACGTTTTTCCACAAGTTGGCCTCTATAAATAAGTCTAAGTTTTTGTATTTTTGGATTCAAGTCGTTAGAGTTTAATTTAGACTGAAATCTATGATTTTGTAAAGCAGTTAATTCTCACACCGAGGGATTTCTGCAAGTTAGAGCTAGATTTTGAAGATTTGCAAAAAAAATAATTGGATCATTTACGACGTAATCTTTCTGTCATAGTTTTCCAGAATTTATTTCAATAATTTTCAGTATGAATTACTAAACTTGCATTATTTTCAGTACGTATGACTATTAGAAAATTCGTTTTAGTGACCAAAAAATATTCGATCACGGTAAAGATCGAATTAGCCACCAAAATCTTTAAATTCATGAGTAAGCTTTAGGAAGTCGCTAAATCAGTTACATAAACAAATCAGCCATCGTTTTAGTGATCAAAATTTTATGACTACTTATTTAGTCTCTAAAAAATATTTTTATATAAAATTTATTTATATAAAAATATTTGAGACTCAAATTTCAGTCACTAATATTTTTTTTCTATTTTATAATTATCTTTATTATATTACTATTTCCCTTTAATTATTTTTTAAATATTTTAATTCTCTTTCAACTTTTAATTTTTAATAAAAATTTCATTTTTGTATGGTTTAAACAAATAAAACATATATTTATATAAAAAATAATATCATTTTACATAAAAGTAATTTTTATTTTTAACAATTTTTATATGTATTTAATTGAATTGCATAATAAAATTATATTTATATAGTGATTTTTTAAAATTTATTTAAAATTTTTATTACTTTGTTTATATATATATATATATATATATATATATATATATATATATATATATATATATATATATATATATATATATATATATATATATAATATATATATATATATATATATATATATATATATATATATATATATAGATTAGATTATTAAAAGTTAATAAATAGTGTAATGTTAAGACTTCATGAAAATATCTTGAAGTTCATGAGTTCAAGTGTGACAACTTTTTAATTTTTGTTAAAAATAGTCATTAAATTCATCGCTAAATCGGTCATTAAAACGATTTAATAATTAAATTTTAAATATTTTCGATCTCTAATTTATTTATTAAAAATAAATTTTTTATTAGTGTATATTTTTTATCTTTATATTTTATTGTCATTTTTAGATGATATTTCTTTTATCATATGCTTATTACTACTATTATATATTTAATATATTAAGTATGTTTGATTTAAGTATGGACTATATTTACAGTAACCTGTATATTGAAATCATGTCCGGCAAATTATTAAAGTCCAGAATGTGAGGACTGTAATTTCGTTGGTGCTCGCATCTAAGTCGTAAATTAGATATTTAATTTGGGATTCAATTTTGGACCTGAATTTTGATATTTACTTTATTATTAGAAATATTTACTGTACAAGCGTTGATTTAGTGATATCCGCATCAAGAGAGAAAAATTTGTATCTAAGTGATATCCACATCAAGAGAAAAAGAATTTATATCTGATTTAGAAAAATATTCAAATTTTGAATTAAGTTAAAACGTCACGGCAACACTTATTTTTAATTTATAAAAATAATTGTTTTCATAATACAATTTAAAAGAATAAATGTATTGCGTCAACATACATTTATGAGTTTAAATTTCAGTGGTACGCGAGCGACACCTAATAACATTTTTGGATTAATTTTTCATCCAAAATAACTTTTTAATTAATTAATTTTCAAAAACATGAATTTTATTCTTTAACACGCTTAATTAATTCTATACGAACTACATTTTTTTCTTTACACCAATTAATTTAAATTTCTAATTGGTTGTGGTGGAGGTGATGTATAGTGGTTGGAGGAGTTAAGCTCATTCTAAAATTATCCTTTTCTTTTAGAAATTTCTTTCATAATATGATTTCATACTAGAGTGAGCCCTGACTAAGAGAAGAGTTATAGTAGATTCGAACACTATTTCTTCAAGTTTGTTTGATACTCAGAAGAAATTTTACTCGTAGTTTTGCCTTAAATATTTCAGCTTTTAGGAGTGAGCTTTTAGTAAATTATTTCAGTTTAATTACGTATCGTGAGTTTTTTGAAAATTTATTTATTAAAAGTATAGAAGTTTGAATATAATTAAGACAAACATCATGCTTGATATTATGGAATAAATTAAATATCTATCATCAATTAAATTAATAGTATATCATTTTTATTATAATTGTTTTAAAATTAATATAAATTGATTACAAGTGAAAGAGTTTAGAAAAACTCCTATCAATAAACAAGCATTTATTACAAATAGACTATTCATGAATAGCATAAAAAGGAGCGATTAAACGGAATGTTAAGCAATGAAACAGCGATAATTAAAAGTAAAAAGCAATATAGTAATAGTAATAGTATATAGAAGAGTGTAAGATCTACAGTATAGCAAGCAAGACAACACAGACATAGAGAAGGAGGGGCTATATAGTATGACTTTTTTTTGCTATACACACACTTGAATTTATACGTACTTGTTACTTTTCTGTTGAAGTATTGGTTGGAGTATCTCAGATCCATTCCAAGTGTCAATATCCACCAACTCATCTTGAAACAGATGAATGATTATGCTAAATAGAATAATTTGTTTTTAAATACATAAAAAATACCTACTATTTTTAAGGGATATTCAGTTTTTATAATGGAAAAATTACATATAATAAATACTATATGTAGATATGTGGAAAGAGTAAAAGGAATAGCTAAATCCATTGAAAGCAAAAAAAAGGTATATGACATAAAGTGAATAAATTGAATTGAAAGTCTTGTTTGTTTGTATTTTGTTGAATGAATGAATGAACTGCCACGAGTAGAATATGTCAAAATGCTATTTTGGAAATGTTTCCTTACTAGGGTTTGTGTAGGGTGTAGGACTTGGGATATTCGGTTAGGACTTAATTAAGCTATGGTCAGAGGAGCGTCTGTTCCAAATGACAAGTTCATTTGATAACTTAGATAAATATTCAACAATTTTTACAAATATTTGTTGCCCGTGATCTTATAATTACATGTATTATATTTGTTGTTCAATTAAAATTGCATCAAATAACAATGCCGACTTATGTTTCAAATTAAAGGCCGATTAAATGCAGACTTATAAAAAAAGTATACTCTTCGTATTTTTTAATAGGAATAGAATTTTATAATTAAAGGTATGATAGGAGGAATACTATATTAATGATATGTTTTGATTGACGCTTGCGTCAATAAAATCACGTTCCAATGCACTTTTACCGCAAAATAATGAAGTTAGTAATTGGAGCTTCTATCTAAACATATGTTTTCTTGTATTTTAACTTTAAAACAAACATAAGATAACTCTTAAAGATTGGTGAGACGTGAATTGAAGAGGTGTTAGAATTTAGATAAGAGGGAGTGAACTATTTTAATAAAAAAAAATTTGGAGAGTTAAATAAGTTTTTGATTTTTTAAAATATTTTAAATTTTATTTTTAATTCTTCTAAATTTTTTTTTGTCTTCTTAAAAAATTAAATTTTAACTTTTGGTCTCTTCTATAATTTAAAGACGGTTTTTATAATTTAGCGACGGTTTTAACAACAATTTTTATTTAGTGACCAGAATTATAGATTATTTTAGCTACGATTTTGTCAAGAAGGACCAAAAGTTAAAATTTAATTTTTTAGAATGACAATTTTTTGAAGAAAAAGTTTAGAGAGACTAAAAACGAAATTTGAGATATTTAGAGGGAAAAAAAACTTATTTAACCCTTTTTTAAACAATCATATGTTGTTAGATCTCATTTAGACGGTGTAGTTTTTCGATCTCTTTTGAATGTCGATAACTTTTCTTAATCGGCTACATTTAGTCTTCAGGAGCCTGATTGTGTCTTGTCCATGTGTGATGGTAATAAAAGCTTATATTCACATTATTTTAATTTCTTCTTCCTCAAACGATTTTGGAACCTATTTCGAATAGATTTGGGGATTATGTTAGACCAATTCCACCGTTTTGTATCTTACTTTGTGACTTTGATCTCCAAGGTTAACACTCTCTGTTATTTGAGAGATTTTAGATATCTTTTTAGTGCGATCCTTGTATAAACTGGTGGCTAAATTGTTGGCCATTAGACTTGGATCAGTGATGGACAAGCTCATATCCCCTAATCAATCGGCATTGTTAGAACATAGTTTGGTTCTACATCCTTGTAAGAGTTTTGATGATAACAAACACATGATATATATATATATATATATATATATATATATATATATATATATATATATATATATATATATATATATATATATATATATATATATATATATATATATATGCTCTCTAATAATGTATTTAATTAGGAGAGAGTTACATTTTGAAGCTCTGTTTAGACACAACATACTTAGAAGCAAAGTCGTCTAACACGCTAAAATGAAGAAGTTCTAATGTTACAACTTCTGAATGCACCAACGCTGCGAGTAAATCTCTGATATTCTGATAAGTAAAGTTCTGGAAGAACAAAGAAACTCTGAGGATCCAAAAGTCTCAACGGTAATATTCTTCTTCTGATATGATCCCAAGAAAGCAATATTCTGATGCGTTACAAATCGTTCATTACAAATCAAATAGTAACGGCTGAACCAAGACAAGATATATATATTTTTGGGAAGTGCATTAACAACACGTTATCAACTTTCTAAAAACATCTTCTCATGTCTCTCATACATCGCCTATTTAAAGAAGACTTGAAGAAGAAATCATAGAACACTACTACGCACTGAAAGAGAAAAATATTATTATCCAGTTCTATCTTGTGCTTTACAATTGTGTATACATCATTGTTGTGATATAGTTTTGTTTAGAAAATATCTTTGTACACACTTTTAATTGATTTATCTTGTAATACCTTGAGAAAACCGAGTTGTGGTTTAAACTCAAGAAGACATTGACAGTAGTCATTGTATCTCTGTAATCAAGTTTTGATTAGTGGATTATAACCTCGTTTGAGAGAGGCGAAATCACCTTGGCGGATGGACTGAAGTAGTTTGAGTTCAAACGAACCATGATAACCAACGTGTCTACTATTTTATCTTTGAAAACACAAATTTAAACCCCCTTCTTGTGTTTTTCCATTCTTTAATTGATATCAGAGCACCTAGTTCTAGGTGCAAACACTTAACAGTGTCAGAAAAAGATCCTAGCAAGAAAAACACTATGGTGGGACCAAGTCAGATCATCAGCAATGATAATCATGATGAGAAAGACAGAATTAGCGGCAAACCTCCAACCTTTGACGGTGAGAACTTTGATTACTGGAAAGACAGAATCAGAAGTTTCTTTCTAGTTCATGTCGCTGATCTCTGGGATATGGTGACTGGTGGATACACTCATCCAGTTGACGAAAGCGGTCAGAAGATCGATAAAAAAAAGAATAACAGATCAACAAAAGAAATAATTTAAAAATCATCACAAAACCAAAATAATCCTCTTAAGTGCTATCTCGTACACTGAGTCTGAGAAGATCACAAACAGAGAATTAGCTAAAAACATGTTTGACTCTTTGAGAATGACACATGAAGGCAACATACAAGTTAAAGAAACCAAAGCTCTTGCACTCGTTCAGAAGTATGAGGCCTTCAAAATGGAAGAAGACGAAACAATTGAAACAATGTTCTCAAGGTTTCAAACTTTGGTTGTTGGGTTGAAAGTTCTGGACAAAGGATACTCAACAGCAGATCATGTAAAGAAAATCATCAGAAGCTTACCCAAGAAATAGAGACCCATGGTGACAGCCTTAAAACTAGCCAAAGATCTGAATAAAATATCTTTTGAAGAACTTATTAGCTCCTTCAGAAGTCATGAGATAGAACTAGAAGAAGATGAGCCCCAGAAGCAAGGTAAGTCTCTCGCTCTTAAATCTAATAAAAAATATGAACCTAAAGTTTTTCAGGAAAAAGAAGAAAACTTTGGTGGATCCTCTTCAGAAGAAGACGAACTATCTCTTCTCTCCAGAAGAGTCAATCATTTATGGAAGCACAGACAGAGGAAGCTTAGAAACCCCGGAAGAACATGAAATCACTCTGAATCATCTTCGCGATACATGAAATCTAGTAACAAAGATATTATATGCTACAAATGTAATGAACCAGGTCACTACAAAAGAGACTGCCCAAATCTTCAAAAAGAAAAGCCTAAAAAGAAGTTCTCCAAAGAAAAGAAGAAAAGTCTTATGGCAACTTGGGATGACTCGGAATCTTCTGAAGCTAAAACAGAATCAGAAGATGAACGAGCCAATATATCCCTAATGGCCAACATATCATATGACACTGGATCATTTAAATCAGAGTCAGACTCAGAGTCATAAGAGGTATTCTCTAACTTTTATAGATCTCAATTAAAAGATAGTATGTCAGAAATTCTTGAAAGGTATCAGCAACTTCGAGTCGAAAACAAGAACCTGAAAAAGGATCTAGTATTTGACTCTGAAGAAACTAAGAAACTAAAAACAGAAAACTCTGAGCTAAAAGAAACCATCTATAAACTTGAAAATGAAAATTATGTTATTAAAAATGAATTACAAAAAGCTCAGAAAGAAAATGTTTCAGAAGTTTCGAGTAGTTCTAATAAAATTATAAAAGAATTATGATCATAGCTTTAAAAAATTTCTAGCTAAAAACATAGATATGAGCAAGATGGCTTCAATGATCTATGGAGTTAGCAGAAACGGAAGAAAAGGTATAGGATATGTGAAACCAAGGGGATAAAAGACATCTCAATCAAAGAAAGTTGATGATATTGTTAAAAAAACACACACCTCTTTATTCACACTTTACATATGGACATGCACATGATATAAAATATGTTAATAATGCTTTCTCTACAAAACCAAAATTCAAACAGAATTTTGGAAACTCTAACAAACAAGAGCCCAAAAAGATATGGGTGCCTAAGGATAAAATCATCTATGTTGCATATGTCTTTAACAACAAAGTTGAAACACCAATCTTGGTTCTTGGACTTTGGATGCTCTCGACACATAACATGAAGAAAGCATATGTTTCAAATTCAGGAGCTTAAATATGGAAGCTACGTAGGTTTCAGAGGCAATAAAAAAGGAAAGATTATTGTCTCTAGAGCTATTGATATAGAAGTTCAACTTACAGGTACTAAAGACAGATCGTCAGAAAATCTTAATAAAGAATCTCAACCAAATACAGAAGAAGATGCCACAAATATTACAACAACTTTTGAAGTCTTCATCCAGAAAAGACAATCCAGAAGCAGCTTAGCACATCTGGAAAACATCATTCTGGGAAAGAAAGATAACCCAATCAGAACAAGATCTATATTCAGAAATTCTGAATAATCAGTCATGGGATTAATATCTCTGATCGAGCCAACTTCCATTGACGAAGCTCTTCTAGACAATGACTGGATCCTTGCAATGCAGGAAGAACTAAATTAATTTACTAGAAACAATGTGTGGGATCTAGTTCCTAAACCAAAAGGCTTCAACATCATTAGAACCAAATGGGTCTTTATAAACAAGCTAAACGAACATGGAGAAGTCGTCAGAAACAAAGCACGACTGGTGGCACAAGATTATAGTCAGCAAGAAGGAATAGACTATACAGAAACCTTTTCTCCAGTTTCCAGGTTAGAATTTATCGACTTTTAATTTCTTTTGTTGTAAATAATGGCATCACCATTTATCAGATGGATGTTAAAAGTGTTTTTTTAAATGTCTACATTGATGAAGAAGTTTATGTGCACCAACCCTCTAGTTTTGAAAATACAAAACATCCAGACAATGTTTATAAACTTAAGAAATCATTATATGGTCTGAAACAAACTCCTAGAGCTTGGTATGAAAGACTAAGTAATTTTTTGTTAACAAATGATTTTACCATAGGGAAGATGGACACAAACTTATTTGTAAACTATTTAAAAATGACATTCTAGTCTGTCAAATTTACATAGATGATATAATTTTTGGATCTACTAAAGCCTCTTTGGGAAAAGAATTTGCTAAGTCTATGCAGACAGAGTTTGAGATGAGCTTGATGGGTGAACTCAAGTTCTTTATGGATATCCAAATCAATCAAACTCCAGAAGGAACCTACATACATAAAAGAAAGTATGTCAAAGAACTTCTGAAGAAATATGATTTGTCATAATGTAAGCCATCCAAAACTCATACGCATCCTACATGCATTCTAGAAAGAGAAGAGGTAAGTAAGAAAGTAGAACAGAAGCTCTGCATAGGTATGATTAGATCTCTCTTATACTTAACAACTTCAAGACTTGATATTCTATATAGTTTGTCTTTGTGCCAGATTCCAATCAGATCCTAAATAATCTTACTTAACTGCAGTTAATCAAATTTTCAAGTATCTGAAAGGTACTACTAATCTTGTTCTTTGTTATTGAAAATCCAGAGAATATAAATTAGTAGGGTATTGTGACGCTAACTTTGTCGGAGATAGAATAGAAAGAAAAAGTACTTCTGGAAGCTGCCAGTTTCTGGGAGACAATCTAATCTCGTGGTCCAGCAAAAGTCAATCCACTATTGCACTGTCAACTGCTGAAGTTGAATATATAGTTGCAGCTGGATGCAGTATACATATGCTTTGGATGAAGAGTAAGCTTGAAGACTTTAACATATATGAGAGTAACATTACTATCCTCTGCAATAATACTTTTGCTATTTGTCTTTCAAAAAATCCTATTTTACATTCTAGGGCTAAACATATAGAAATTAAACACCGTTTTTATTAGGGACTGTATTCATAAGGGAATTCTTTCTTTAAAATTTATAGACACATACCATCAATGGGCTAACGTCTTCACTAAACCCCTTTCTGAAGATAGATTTAATTTCATTGTGAAATCACCTCAGTATGGAATTATGCCCAGAATGAAAATGTGGTTTCTGTATATTTAATCCTCAGAACTTTTTGCTTTAATTTTATTTTGTGTGAACATCTGAACAATATTTCTTAAGAAGTGAGAAGGAATGTTGTATCAGGAACTATCCAGAAGATCTGAACATTTTCCAAAAATGTTTCATTTCTAAGATAAAAGCAAGCAGTTCACAATATCAGCATCTATCAACTTTAAACACAAGGTCACCCTGTAAGGCTGGACACATGTTCAAAATCTAAAGGGACTGAAATGGTTAAGTTGATGCATTGAGGCGCGAGTCAAATTGGTAATTGTTCAAAATCTTCACGATATCCCTCTTTTCAGGAATCACTAAATGCACGTAATCATTATTTTTAATTCTTTTAAATCAAAATTAAAATTCCTGTTTTTTCTTCCGTTGGCTATTCATACTCCACTCTTTCACAAACACTCTCACCTTGGTGGATGGACTGAAGTAGTTTGAGTTCAAACGAACCAGGATAACCAACATGTCTAATGTTTTATCTTTGGAAACACCAATTCAAACCCACATTCTTGTGTTTTTCCATTCTCCAGGCGTTTCTTAAGGGGATGATATTGGTTGATGGTATGGTGGTTCTTAATGAGGTAGTTCACTCAGCTAAGAAATTCTTAAAGACCTTGTCTCATTATTAATGTATATTTTAAGAAAGCATGTGATTCTGTTAGTTGAAACTTCATTAATTTGCATAAGGGAGTTCGTGTGCATAACCTTCTAAAAGATCTCAAGTATAGTGGATACTCTCAAGATCAATTCTTTGATACATGATTAGGTATTCTTGGCTGAATCTGTATAATTCTTCGATGTTATTTCTCTTTCCTTATCTCTTTTATTTTCTAGTTATCTTTTTTACTTTGAATTTTCACTGCATATTTTAAATTGTTTTTTTAAAATATTTATAAATCCTGATTTCTCAAATGATTTTATTTTAAATAATTATTTTTCAAAACTCCATAATTTACTCCCTTCTTGCATCTCTACCCCGTATTTTTGCATCTTACTTTGTTACTTTTATCCTTAAGGTTAACTCTCCCTCTCATTTGGTAGATTTTAGGCTTATCTCTTTAGTGTGATCCTTGAATAAATTGGTGGCTAAAGTGTTGGCCATTATACTTGGACCAATGATGGACTAACTCATGTCCCTTAATCAATGGCATTTCTTAAGGGGGTGATATTTGTTGATGGTGTGGTGGTTGTCAATAAGGTAGTTGAATCAACCAAGAAAATCTTAAAGATCCTGTCTCATTCTTAAGGTGTATTTTGAGAAATCATATGATTCTGTTAATTGAAAATTTCTGGTTTATATTCTTACTAGATTCATGTTTAGTGAGAAGTGAATGTCTTGGACAAGAACATGTCTTTTTGTTGGTAATCTTGCTATGTTGGTAAAATTGATGCCATACTTAAGAGATCATCCTCCAAAAGGGTTCAAAATAAATGGACCCTCTAGAACCCTTCATTTTCCTTCTAGTGGTTGGAGTTCTTATTGGACCAGGTTCAAGGTGGACACATCTGAGTTGCAGTTATAGTCAAGAAGTGATCCAAGATGGTAAAGCCTGTTGATAGCAAGGATGCAAGTCAACTAGTAGATGCTTAGTTTTAATGATCACCACACTTGAAATTAAGCAACTGCTGGAGATGGCTCTAGCAATAAAATATGCACACGATGATTGATCAAGATATCCTCTCAAATATAGATAAATATTTGTTTAAAGTTAAAATTATAGTCTAACAAATCTCAAGTGAAGACTTAGGCTTATCAATTGTTTAACATTTTAAACTCTTAGATGATGGTAATCAACATGAAGACATCTCAATCCTCACCAAGAACACTCAAGGTTCTTGTGTGATGCTAAGGTCAAAGATAATGATGCCAAGATGTGAAGCTTCAGAGTGTGAAAGAGATAAAGTGTCAAAGATCATTTGGTCGTGCCTGCTTGAGTGACTAGTATCTTGTAAATACACAAGGGAATTTCTGAAAACATTATGGCTAAATGACACATACACTAAAATTAGTTGAGAATTATCTCTCTATTTAAGTTAAATCAGCCCGGTAAAAATCTTGGTTCTGTTCGCGGTCAACCCGTGTAGGGTAGTCTTCAGTTAATTTGACCGTACATTCAAACTTCAAAATGAGTGTCCCCTCCAAGTTTAACCACATACTTCATACATGTCACACAACATCCAAGAGGTAAGAAATCACAAGTACATCATGGTTGTTCCTCACCTATCATGAAAATGACTGTCACACCCCTTTCAAATCAAACAGACATATCACACAATTTGTTTCCAAAGAAAAAAATAATGAAAATGCAAGAATAAAAAACAAAATAAAAAAATCCCGCTAAGCCAACAACTTGAAAAGAAGCGACTCAGGCAAAAATTAGGGCATCCCGATAGATTGCAAAATTGAAAGAATCAATTCAAGCAAAAAGTAAGGAAAACGAAAAAACAAAAGCGATAAGAAGGATCACAAGACAAAAATCCTTAACAAGATCAAATTTGTGCGGCTACAAAACAAAAAATGAAAACAGGTTCACTGCCACATCAGAAACCTCATTAGTTCCTTAACCATCACTTCAAAACCCTTTTGAAAGGTAAACACTCGTGTCGAAATAACTGAACGTAGGACTTGAGAACATCAAGGAGAATAAGTGGGTTAAAGTAAATTTTGAGCCATATATCTTTTTTTCTAAAATCGTGAATCAGGCAACGTTACAACCCTCACAAGAACTAATTGAAGTAAGGTTTATTTCAAAGGCGTATTGTCGTAATCGACAAATAATATAGAATAGCCACCACTACTTTTTGTCCTAACGATAGATGAATAATGGAATATTTCTAAATTGATACAGAGCTTCTAAGTTCTTGATTCACTTTAGACGAAGGGAAGGTGTTAGGCACCCTTCATCTACCTTGTTATCAAGGAAGTCTTAGGATTTAGGTTAAAAGGGTAGGATAGAATTTTAATTTTTTAATTAGGGGACTCGCCACGGTTTTTATATCGTATGCCTACATATCCTCTTATGAGGAATCAGAGTCCCAATTCGTAGTTCGTAGTGTTTGATTGATATTTTTTATAGGATTGTATAGAATTGCTTTCTAATTTATCCTTGAACCATGTCTGAGTTTGAAAAGTGAGTGATCGTAGACACAGTTTGCAATTAATTTTGATAGCAATTCTCCTTAATCTTTTTTAGAAAATATCTTGTAATTTTCGATTATGTTAGTAGGAAAAAATGGTTTGAACGTTGGTTAGCTATTTTAATATTTGATTGGTCAATAAAGAGTATGGTTGGATGTAGAGCGGAGGGAGTCAGATAAAGTCTCATCATCACATGGCCAGATATTGACCATGTGTCGCTCATCATGAAAGACGCGGATGGAGTATTTGGTGAACTGTGTGGGTTTTAATATCTTTATAAAATATTAAATTAATTTTAATTAAATTATGAAAGGTGTTTAGCTTAGGTACAAATGAATTAATATTATCTAATTAGTCTAAAACTTAATAAAATAAGCTCTTTGATATTTTTGGTAATAAAAATAATCAAGCTAGTTAAAACTAATTCAATAAAAAAAATGCTAAATAAACTAATTTTTGTGTTTGAATAGTGATTAAAAAAATAAACCATTTAAATTAAATAAATAAAATAATATAAATTAAATTATTAAAATGATAAATCTAAAAGGGCGTGAAATGAATTGGAGTGGCGTAGAACCTAAGTTTGACTCTGGGCCTAAAGCCCACTTCAAAAAATGTATCTCTTAATCCTAAAAAACAAAATAATTATAATATAAAGAAAAAAGAAAATAGATAAGAAAAAAAATTAATTAATTAATTAAATTAAATAAAAATAAAATAAAAAATCGGTGGTGGGGACTTCCCCTTGTTATGTGACACGATGCACCCTTTTACTTCTCCATTTTTTTATAATAAATAAAATAAAACACCATTCAAATTACGACACATGATAGGTTTTAAAAATAAATAAAAAATAAATAAAAAATAAATATAACAACATATTGACAATAGAGAAACAACATCACCACGCCAATTCTCTTCCTCTTGGTTCATTGTGAACGAACAACAAACAATAAAACCTAATATCAGTATCAAATTCATGAGACCAAATCATATTATCTCTATCACAAATTCAAACCAAAGAAGCATAACATAACAAATCGTCAACCTATACTCAAATTACAAAAAAAGAAAGCTTTGAGTGGTACCGTAAAAGGAAAACCGATCCGAAAAAGCAAAGTTAATGCTGCAGCTGCGGTAGTTCCGTGGGTGTGATTGCGGTATGCAGAGGGAGTGTCGTGGATGACAATCGCTATGACTCGCAGCTAGATTTGGCGAGTAGGAGGCCGTCTGTTTACCTCTGGTTTTGGTAAACAACGATGGTCTCTTAACATAAAGTTTACTGGAGAGATAGACCAGTGAGTCTCAGTACAGTGCTTCAGTTTTTTAGTATTTTTACAAAGTGTGTTCAAAAGGGTCCGTTCGACTAAGGCCAACTGGACCTAAAAGCTATAAAGTACGAATCGTAAAATAAAACAAAGACGTTTTAAACTGTAAAAATAGATGACATGACATCAAAACAATTGAAAATGGGTTGATTCAAACATACATCGCCCGTGCTTGACTCGTTTCGTTCGTTTGCTTGGATACTCTAAGTGACTAGCGTGTCAAAATGTGAAAGTTTGAACCCCTTACATTACGTACAAAGTAATTTATTTATAATACATGAAAATAACTACTTTTTAGTGGGTTTCGCTTCCTTATGAGCCATGTGTCCCTTGTAACTTCCCTTCATAAATCCACATTCTCTATTCTTACTATCGAACCCACATTCTCTATTGTAACTTCTCTTCATGAACCCACGTTCTCCATTCACAAGGCTTTTCTTTGCTAGTTATTCCCTCTTTTGGGCTTTTTAACACTCTTATCCAAATTCATTTTTCATGAGGCTTCTCTTCTGGTCGACCGCGTCTACAAGCCCAAATTGGCCTTTTATGAAACCTCTTCTAGTCGACCGCTTCTGTGGTCGACTTCCTATAATCAAAAAGCTCCAAAGAACCCTTTTTGCTTTTGGTTGGATTTTGACCCCTTTGTAAAAATTCTAGCCAACAAATTGCCTCCTAAAACGTCCTTTTCGACTGAAAGAACAGAAATGGACATCTTAACCATTTTCTCTTAGTGTAAAATGACGTCATCGTAAGCATGACCTTTTCCCTCAAATGTTACATCAATGATCACACATCCACTTCCCTATTTTCTAGTTTCAACTTCCTAGATAATCGTGGCCCCTAACTCACCAACTTCTTCAACTCTGTTGCCACCTGTTTGACACGTGTTATTCGTGTAGCCACTTTCTCCCCAATGTTTGGTCTACTTGGTGGTATAAATACCCATTTCATCTCTCTGATTTCCTCTTTACATTTCTTTGCATATTCAAGCTCTTTGTCTTCGTACACCACATAACTTTTCATCTTCATCTTTTTACCTAGAAAAAACCTTCCATCATCTCCATGGCCGCTTCAAGCCAAATCTCTGGACACATTTAAACTCCTTAGGAAATTGAACTGGTTTCCAACATGAATGAGTTCTTCGTTCATGATCAAAAGACTTTTGTCTTAGAACCAACGCCAACACGCAATCTCCAAACCTTTCGCTCCCAATTGTTGCTACCCTTCATCTCCAATGACACTGCTCACGCTCTATTGGGCCTATTTCTTATGAAGTTAGGGTACCTAAACACTTGGAAGGCTTCTTCTCTACTCACAAAACCTCCAAACCCCCTGTCAACAGATATTTCCCCATAGATTTTTCGCACATATATCGTACGTCTAAAGTCTTTCGTTCTACCTCTGCTCTCAACCAAGATTACATTGCATAGTTGAATAAAGTAGAAAAAATGAAGGGTGATGTTTGGAAGGCTCAAGGCTTTTTTGACTTGATTCATATTTCTAGGGTTAGCCCTAGTTATTGCGATCACATGCTGATTTCCGCACTTTACTTCTGGGAAGGCTCTACAAACACCTTTCATTTTGCAGCTGGGATGTTTACTCCCTCACTGTTTGACATTGCATCCATCACTGGTCTCCGCCCTACAGGTGAAGCGTTTCTTCCCACTGAAGCAGACGAAAACGTTATTCCTTTTCAAAAGGACATTGTTGACTTCACCAAATATATGGAGCATTTTCACACCAAAGGTGTCGACACCGTGTCTGACTAAGAACACATTTCCTTCTTGGCCTTGTGGCTCTCTAAGTATGTTTTCTGTAGTCGATCTCTTAAGGTAGCTAAATGATTCACTGCGTTAGCTCATGACCTCCATCTGGGTCGACACATATGCCAGGGTGAACTTATTTTGGGATCTCTCTATGAATCACTCAGTGTGAGGGTCGATCATATGACCTCACTTTCATCTATTGCAAGCTATCTGCTTGCTGGGCCTTTCTGACTGCTTCAATTGTGGTTAAATTCCATTTTTGCGAGCCATCTCAAATTTCACCTCTCTGAAGCATATGAGACTGCATCCACCCAACGTGCCAACGAAAGCCTTCGTCTTGCTACAATGACACCTTCCAACAATGACATGACTCAAGAGGAGTCGCTTGAGAAATACTTGAAAGTTTTCTTTAGGTGCACTTCTTTTCAGCCAAGCATGACACCCTTTCCCTCTAAACCACATGGTCTTGAGTTGTTTACTCGACCCTTTCCTCCTGCCGAACAGGCGTAAGTCCTGAACCCAAATCCATCTGCCAAGCTTTCTTAACCCCTAGGCTCATAGCATTTAGGGTATGAGCTAATGATGGCATGAAAATCCTGGTTTATCAGCCTAATCTAGTGGCTAGACATTTTGGATTGTGCCAACCTTTACCTCACAACTTTTATAAGCCATCAGACCATTTGTGTCTTTCATCCACCAACTACAGTGAGGGAGAATGTGCTCAACGACTTCAAAATTTTGCTGTTGATGTCCCCAAGTTAACTCATGTCACCTTCGAGCCCCTCTTCTACACCACTAAGGAGTTCTATGACTGGTGGACTGTGCACTTTGTGAAAAGTAATGGGACTCTCAAGTTCTTCAAAGCTTGACTGAACCATGTTGCAAAAGTTTAGGAAAGGTATGGCTTACTATTGTAACTGTCAGTCGCCTTCTTGTTTATGTTTTTAGTTCTAACGATACGTCTTATGTTATTGCCCTTATTCAGCGGTCAAGCACAAGAAACGCGGAAGGGAAGTTATCAGCGGTGCAACTATTTCTCCCTTAACTAATGAGACCTTTGGAACTTCTTCTCAGGTAATCTACTACCTTGATAGCTCACTAGATGTTTATGTTCTTTTCTAACCCACTAATTGTGTTGGCACGTTTGTAGGCTCCTGAAGCTAATATCGTCATCCCTCCTGAGCCGTCCCCAAAGAAATGGAAACACTCTTTTAATCAATAGAAATGAGTTGACAATGCGTCTTCGCCTGCCATCTACAAAAAATCCAAAAATCCTCAGTCGACTCGATCCATGGTTGCCTCAAAAAAGGCCACTTCCGCCACTGTGCCTGCTCTGATGTTGGAAAGAGAACGAGTTTTGAAGCCTGTGCCAACTCAACCAGAGAGCACTAACTCTAGTCCTAAAAGAGACCATCAGGTACCTTCTTCTTCAAATACTCTTTATCTTAGAAATAGTTTGTCCTTTTGATGATTATGTTCTCACTTGCCTTTATTGTTTTAGCAACTGGCAGTTAAAACTAAAAAATGCCCCACTAAGATTGTCTTGAAATCTCCCAAGACCAAAAGGAAACCAACCATGGTCTTGACTGATAGTGAGCCTTCTGAGAGCGACCTTAACTCTCCTGTCACCTAGGGTACTTCTGAGTATTCTCCCATCAGAGAGGCATTAGAGGAAGACACCAACAATGACAGCCTGGGGGAGGGTATTGAAGGCGATTTCTTAAAGGATCCAGAACATGCTGTCGCCGTTGATGCCACCACACTTGCCAACCAAAATCCCTTCCAAATGGAAGAAGTGTCTCTTCAGGCGCCAAACTTTTTTTGCGCTATCTCGACCCCTCCCAACGTGATTTCTACGACCAACACCATGTCGCCCCAACAAGTTGCTGCTCTGAGGCAAACCAACCCCTTTGAGTACTTAAGTTTTTTGGTGAACCCCAGGAATTGTTCGACTGATGGAGGCTCCAGTACTTCTACTGCATCTGGAGGTATCTCTTCTCTTGGGAATCAATAATAAGTTCTTAATCGTCTCAAAACCATTCTCTTTCATGTTGATTTGATCACCCATTTGGAGGCGTATCCCTTTGATGGTATTAAGATTAAAGAAATGCTGAAGAAAGTTGACGTTCAAGCGGTTTCACCTTTAGTCCTAAAATTCGTGACTGAAGCGTCTACCTTCCTTGATCAGCTTTTGGTCGACTTGGATGAAAAGAAAGAGATCAAGGAAAGACACCTTCCCAAGGAGAAAGAGCGCACTGTTGAATTGGCTTTCGTGAATTCTTCCATGGTTGTTGTAATACCCCAAATTTGTCTTACCCTTTCACTTTTATCTGGCTTATGCATTTTGCACTTCTCATTTCATCTACATACGTTCCATAAGGTCATTTGCATCAGTGACCATGAGATTAAAGTACTCATTTGCGGGAGTTATTGCAAAGAAATCAGATGTTTTGACGAATGTGTGATAATGTGAACCAGAAACGACATTTCAGTGGTTTAAACTCATAATTCACAACTTGCAACAAGAGTTACTATCTTATGCTAATTCTTCAAGCATTAAAATTATCTTGGTATTCTATTCATTTCATACATTCGGGCCGAGAGAAAATCCCCAAGGAAAGTCTCCGAAGATGCGGATCTTCTGAGGGCGTTCAATGAAAAAACAGTGGAAAAAGTGGGTTGAAGGTGCAGTTTTTGAATGCTAGAAATTTCATAACTTGAAGCCCGTTGCTCATTTTGGACCCGTTCTTTTTACCGAAATTCTGCCTTGACGTCATCTACATTTCATATTTTATGACCGAAGACTGATTCTGTAAGGAAAGTGTAACGCCTGTAATTTCATTAATTATTTAATTAAATTATTTTTGGAATGTTTGAGAAGATGTGTTGTGATTAATTGGATTTAAGTATTTTATTAAGTGGTGAAATAATATTAGAAGTATGATATTATTTGATGTGGTCTTGTTTTTAAGGAATAGTAGTAATAAGGGGGTGTATTAGTTTTAAGCCCAATAAGGAATAAAGAGAATAATAGGTTATTTTATTGTTGCTAGAAAGAATAGAAAAGAGGAGGCAGTAGAAGAATAAGGATTGAGAAGAAGAATGTGAAGCTGCTGGAAAAAGAGGAAAACGGAAGAACGAGGTTTCGACCGGAAGTTATAGAGCGACCTTCAATCCAAGGTAAGGGTGGGGTTCTGACTCTATAATTGGGTTCGTGATGATTGGTATGTGGGGTTAGAGGTGATTGTTGTCTTGTTCATGAATTGAATGTTTATGATGTTGTATGACGTGAAATTGATGAATTATAGATGAATGATGATGTGCCGAAGCTGTTTAGATTATCTATGATGTCCCGAAGCTGTTTAGATTATCTATGATGTCCCGAAGCTGTAAGTGATGATTATCTATGATTAGATTAAGTTTTTAGGGCTTAAAGTATGAAACCCGTAGTGAAAACACAGAGAAAATCATAGAATTTATACAGGATGTAACATGATGCGTCAACCTCAAATGCTATGTGTCGATACAAGAAGGTTTAGAGACTCAGGATGAGTCGACACGAAGAGGTTTTGTGTCGATACATGAGGACCTTTAGACTCAGGATGAGTCGATCCATAGGAGCATGTGTCAATACATGCTGTGCGTTAGACCCAGGATGAGTCGATCCAAGAGAGGATGCGTCGACTCATGTTGAGAATTTAGTGGAGTACGCGTCGATCCAAGACGTTATGCGTCAACCTATATTGTCTGGTTTTTGGCAGAATCGTTTAGAAAATGCTGTAACTTGAGTTTTAGGATGTCGTTTGAGATGCCGTTCAAAGCGTTGAATAGATAACACGATGAAATTTATTCTAGAGGATTAAAATGAAGAATAGGAAGTGTAATCCTAGTAGCCAATTTAGGATTTAGAGTTAGTTCCCGTGTTGATCGTTATGTTGGTTTTTATGCAGAATGATGAGGATGAAATGTTTATAGGCTGCTGTTTGATTTGTAACAGTAGGAGTAATGATAGTAATGATGTAAGATTACAGAATAGCGGTGTGAATTACTGTCGTATTAATGTACAACTGAGTTGTTGATGAGACGTTATTAATGATGAATAAATGATGTTTG
This sequence comes from Vicia faba, assembly GCA_948472305.1. Lineage (NCBI taxonomy): Eukaryota > Viridiplantae > Streptophyta > Magnoliopsida > Fabales > Fabaceae > Vicia > Vicia faba. The sequence continues at coordinate 1,356,520,512 of OX451740.1, forward strand.
ATGAGTAAATTATAAGTTTAAGATTGCGCCTAAGAGGGGGGTGAATTAAGTGGTGGTCGATTTTTGATTTATTTTACACTTTCTGGTTTTGTTTTAGTGCTATGGAAAACGGTAAAGTGCAAAAAGTAAAGAGACACGGAGATTTATCCTGGTTCCTTCCACACCCCGGAAGTACGTTCAGTCCCCTTGCAAACACGCAAGAGATTTCACTATTTTTTTAGAACTTTTACAAGACTCTTCCTAGTCTTATCAACTAAATACACTAACAAATACCAAGAACACCCTCTTGGATTTCCAATAAGTCTCTTGAGAACAATCCTCTCAAAAGATACCTCTTGTTTCCAACAATGGACAACAAGGTACAAAAGTATTCTAATACTTAATTCCAACAATCCTGGAAATAAGTTACACTTAGTATAATTCTATGAAATATGATTTCTTGTAAGATGTTGATCACATAAAGTGACTTCAATGAAGTTTCTTCTTTCTTCTCTTGTAAGCAATTCAAACTGTAACACAATGGTTAGAAAATGCTCAAAGATTTCTGTTCTTATATGTGTGAAAGTGCAGAAAATCTTTGTTCTTAAAAATTAAGAAATATGAAGTTTGAATATTTTACAAAGTTCAGAATTATTGCATGAGAGAAGAGTTGTTTTATAATTTGAAAGATTTAGTATTTAAAGCAATCAAGATACCTTTCCAAATGGATACCACTTTTCTGTTTGTAAAACTTGAGAAGATGCAATGTGTGACCATGCAACCATTGGAGAAAAGGTGTGAAGGATATCTTGAATCAAGTTCAGATTTTTCAAAAATTACAATGTGTAAATCGATTAGAATTAGATGTAAATCGATTGCACGAGTTTGTAACGTTCTTGTTTTCAAAAATTTTGAAGTGTAAATCGATTTACATGATGTGTTAATCGATTTACTAGTGATAAAAAATTAACTCAGTTTAGTAATCAATCGATTTACACTCCATGTAAATCGATTGCTGCCAGGGGCAATCAGTTTTTAAAAAAAACATGTGTAAATCGATTTACATGATGTGTTAATCGATTTACATTAGTGAAAAACTTAGAATTTGCTTTAAACTTTAAGTGAAGTGTTGTGGCAAGTGTGTATATCATTTTTGAGCATTTCTAATCAATTTAGTTCAAATGAGAATTGATATACTTGTTTGCTTTCCATGATCCTTGAAGCTTTGAGTGAATGATGCTTTAAGCTAATTCCACTTCTTTTCCTTCTTGCCATAGTGCTTGTTTGTCTTTCATCAAAACTAAAGTTGAGTTGAGGCTTGAGATTACATTCTCCCCCTTTTTGATGATGACAAACCATCTTTCTTTATGAGTTGTTCAGAATTGGAGCAAAAAGGAGTTTTCTCCCCCTAAGATAGATTTCTCCCCCTATGGAGAAAAAGATTTGAAAACTTGCCCTGAAAAGAAAACTGAAACAAACAACCATAAAGTGCTATCACATCCTTCTCCCCCTTTGACATTATCAAAAAGAAGGGAAAGATGTAACATAAGATGATACTTATAACAATTTGAAACAATTTCTAAGCCCATATATATGTACATTAATGTATAGTTAAGGATAGAGTGCACCTTATATATCTTGTTCATCTAGGATTCCGAGTTCACGACGAATTTTGAAGAATGCATCCTTTGCAAGTGGTTTTGTGAAAATGTCCGCGAGTTGATTTTGAGTGTCCACAAAAGTAATCTCGACATCTCCTTTGAGTACGTGATCTCTGATGAAATGGTGTCTGATGTCAATGTGTTTTGTCCGGGAATGCATAACTGGATTTTTTGTAATGTTGATCGCGCTTGTGTTATCACATCGAAGTGGAATGCATCCAAGGTTTACTCCATAGTCAAGTAACTGTTGTTTTAGCCAAAGAATTTGAGCGTATCCACTTCCAGCCGCAATGTATTCTGCTTCGGCAGTGCTGAGAGCGACGCTTGCTTGCTTTTTGCATGACCATGAAACCAAGGCATTTCCGAGAATGTGACATGTTCCACTTGTACTTTTGCGATCAGTCTTACAACCTGCATAGTCAGCATCGGAATAACCAACTAGATTGCACATACTACTTTTTGGATACCATAATCCGACGTTGGTTGTTCCTTTGAGATATTTTATTATGCGCTTGACTGCTGCAAGGTGAGACTCTTTAGGATTGGCTTGATATCTTGCACATAGGCAAACGATGAACATGATGCCAGGTCTACTTGCTGTTAAATAGAGAAGAGAGTCAATCATTCCACGATACTTAGTTATGTCAATAGAGTTCCCTGATTCATCTGGATCAAGATAGGTGTCGGATCCCATAGGAATTGCACTTTCTTTGCTGCTTTCCATCTCAAACTTCTTTATAAGGTCTTTGCAATATTTTGATTGGTTTATGAAGATACCGTGTTTGAGTTGCTTAATTTGAAGACCGAGAAAGAAATTCAATCTTCCCATCATAGACATCTCAAACTCTCCTTGCATCATAGATGAAAATTCCTTGCACATATTTTGGTTAGTTGAACCGAAAACAATATCATCTACATAGATTTGTACAAGTAAAGTATGATGATTAACATTTTTTATGAAGAGAGTGGTATCAACTTTACCCTTTACAAACCCTTTTTCACATAGGAACGCGCTTAGTCTATTATACCATGCCCTTGGTGCTTGCTTCAGCCCATAGAGAGCTTTCTTCAATTTGAAGACATGATTAGGATGTTTGAAGTCTTCAAATCCGGGAGGTTGCTTTACATAGACTTCTTCATTTATGAATCCGTTGAGAAATGCACTTTTTACATCCATTTGAAAAAGTTCAAAGTCCAATGAGCATGCATATGCAAGTAATAGTCTTCTTGCTTCCAAACGTGCTACCGGAGCAAAAATTTCTTCAAAATCAATTCCTTCCTCTTGGTTGTATCCTTGAGCAACTAGTCTTTCCTTGTTTCGAGTGATTATACCATTTTCATCCATCTTGTTTTTGAATACCCATTTGGTTCCAATGATACGTTTATTTCCTGGATTAGGAACAAGTTCCCAAACTTCGTTCCGCTCGAATTGGTTTAGCTCCTCTTGCATGGCAAGGATCCATTGATCATCTTCTAGTACTTGAGCCACTTTGGTAGGTTTAACTTGAGATACAAAAGCCATATTTAAGCATGCATCCTTAAGATTTAGCCGTGTAGATACCCCTTTACTAATATCTCCAATTATGTTGTCAATTGGATGATCACGATGAGTTCTCCATTCTTGAAGAAGACCATCATCATTTCCATTTTGATGTGAAAGTTCATGTGTTTGTTCCGGGTTGACAATTTTTCCACCTTCGCATGAATTCTCATGAGGTAAATCTATAGAATCATCATCATCACAAATAACAACTTCCTCCTTGGAGGTGTTAGATTCATAAAAAGAAACATGCATTGATTCTTATATAGTTAAAGTTCTTTTATTGTAAATTCTAAAAGCTTTGCTAGAAAGGGAGTAACCAAGAAAAATACCTTCATCCGATTTTTCATCGAACTTACCGAGATTGTCTTTGTCGTTGTTAAGGACAAAACATTTGCACCCGAAAATGTGAAAGTGAGAGATATTTGGTTTTCTTCCTTTGTAAATCTCATATGGAGTTTTATTTAGTATATGTCTTATGATCACGCGATTGCTTACGTAACATGCCGTGCTTACCGCATCCGCCCAAAAAAATTTAGGCAAACTTGAGTCACTTAGCATGGTTCTTGCAAGTTCTATCAAAGACCTATTTTCCTTTCAACTACTCTATTTTGTTGTGGAGTTCTTGGTGCTGAAAATTTATGGAAGATCCCATTTTTTTCACAAAATTCTTCAAACAGACTATTTTGGAACTCTCCACCATGATCACTTCGGATTGATGTTATCTTTAATGACTTCTCATTTTGAACTTGTTTTGCATATCTCTTGAATGCCTTGAATGCGTCATTTTTGTGCACTAAAAACAAAGTCCAAGCAAAATGGGAAAAATCATCTACAATAACTAAAGCATAAATGTTACCTCCGAAGCTTCTTGTTCTAGATGGACCAAAAAGATCCATGTGCAACAATTGAAGTGGTCTTATTGTTGAAACCACATTCTTTGGTTTGAAAGTTGATTTGGTTTTTTTGCCCTTTTGGCATGCACTACATAATTTGTCTTTGATGAATTTCATCTTTGGTAGAACAATAACTAAGTCATGCTTAACTAATTTGTTCAAGTGCTCCATGTGTATGTGAGCAATCCTCTTGTGCCATAACCAAGCGTCATTGTTGTTTACCATGAGACATTGTACCTTCATAGACAAATCATCTAAAGTAATCATAAAAATATTGTTAGATCTTATACCTTTGAGTTTTACCTCATTGGTTGCCTCATCCATAATTAGGCATTCTTCTTTGTTGGATTTGATTTTGAACCCTTTATCGCAAAGTTGACTTATGCTAAGAAGGTTGTGCTTTAATCCTTCAACATAGAGAACATCCTCAATTTGAATGGATGGAGGTGTGCCAACTATTCCAATGCCAAGAATATTTCCTTTGGTGTTGTCTCCATAGGTGACATACCCTTTGGCTTTATGTACTAGATATGAAAATTGGTGTACATCTCCTGTCATATGCTCCGAACATCCACTGTCAAGATACCAAAGTTTTGATGTGGATTTCAAGCATACCTACAAAAACAAATTATTTCTTGTTAGGTACCCAAGTGGCCTTGGGTCATTCATAGTTAGTTCCCTTTTTCACCCATGCATAGTGTCCACTAGCCATACTGAAATTTCTAATATAGCATGCATTAGGTGTGTGTCCAACAATACCACAGTAAAAACAATTTGGAACAAATTTGCTCTTGTATCTAGGAATTTGTTTTCTTTTAGATACATTAGGCTTTTTATTTTGATGATTATGAACAACTTGTTTATTTTCTACTATCTTGGGATTGGAACTATTACTAGCCTTTACAAAAACAGTGGGATTGTTACTTGGTTTCTTAGTATTCATATAACCAAGACCTCTTTTAGCATTTGGATAACGTTGTTGGCTTAGTAATCCTTCCAATCCTATTTTTCCTTTTTCATATCGTTCAATGACTCTTTTCAATTAAACAATTTGAAAGACATTTGATTCACACTTGGTGCATGCAAAGTTTTCCTTTTCTTTTATAAAATTCTGTTTTTGAAGATCAAAATCTTTAGTCATGGTGTCAATTTTTTCGTGACAAATTAGAAGTTCTTTTTCTTGGCTTGACACCTTTTTGTATAAACTTTTGCATTCTTTCAAGAGTTCATCAATGGCACCTTGAACATCATCATCAAAAAGATTAAATTCATTACTAACCTCTTCTTCGTCGTCGGAGTGATGCGATGCCATTAAGGCTAAATTTGCACATTTGTCGCTTTCCGATTCCGATGTACTACTCATATCATTATCTTCCCATGCTATGTAGGCTTTCTTGTGTTTTGATTCCTTTCCTTTGAATCCGTTTTTCTTTGGGAGATTTGGACAGTTTGGCTTGATATTTCCTTGCTTTCCACATTCATAACATGAGACATCTTGTGTTGATGTGGAGGCTTCTCTTTTCTTGAAGTTCTTTCTCTTATTTGCATGAGATCCGCCCTTGTCATTTCTGCCAAAAAAATTCCCAAGTCTTTTAACAAGAAGCATGAAATTTTCATCTTCTTCCGGATTGTCTTCTTTTACTACTTCCTTTGAATCAATTTTTAAAGCAATGTTTTTGGATTTCTTTTCTAGATTCTCATGTTTTTCAAGTCTACCGAGTTCCGTTTCGTATTCTTGAAGTTTGCCAAATAATGTAGCGGAAGTCATTGCGGAGAGACTCTTCTTTTCCGAGATTGCTGTTACCTTTGGTTGCCATTCCCTAGTCAATAATCTAAGGGACTTTCAAGTTGAGTTCATCATTTGTCAAGGTTTTACCAAGAGCACTTAAGTGATTTGTTAAGTGGATGAATCTCTTTTGTAGGTCGAGAATGGTTTCTCCGGGCTGCATTCAGAATAACTCGTATTCTTGACTTAAAGTATTCAGCCTCGATCTCTTAACTTCAACGGTTCCTTCATGTGTTTGTACCAAGGTGTCCCATATTTCTTTCGCCAATTTACATGCAGATACACGAAAGGACTCATCCATGCATAGTGCACCTTGAAGTAGATTTACGGCCTTTTTATCATAGAGGACTTTTTTCTTGTTGTCATCATCCCATGCAGTTCTGGGTTTAGCCATGCCGACACCGTTGATAACTGTTATAGGAATGAATGGACCATTTTCTACGGCATCCCAGATTTCTTCTCCTTGTGATTTTAGATGCGCCGTCATGCGTATTTTCCAAAAATCAAAGTATTCGCCACAAAATAGAGGAGGATTGTTGTTACTACCACCATCTCTGAAAATGGGTTGTTGATTTGCGGAAGCCATTTTGGATCTCTAGGAGCAGGTTACCTATAACCTTCTCTGATACCAATTGTAAGTTTAAGATTGCGCCTAAGAGGGAGGGTGAATTAGGTGGTGGTCGATTTTTGATTTATTTTACACTTTCTGGTTTTGTTTTAGTGCTATGGAAAACGGTAAAGTGCAGAAAGTAAAGAGACACAGAGATTTATCTTGGTTCCTTCCACACCCCGGAAGTACGTCCAGTCCCCTTGCAAACACGCAAGTGATTTCACTATTTTGTTAGAACTTTTACAAGACTCTTCCTAGTCTTATCAACTAAAGACACTAACAAATACCAAGAACACCCTCTTGGATTTCCAATAAGTCTCTTGAGAACAACCCTCTCAAAAGATACCTCTTGTTTCCAACAATGGACAACAAGGTACAAAAGTATTCTAATACTTAATTCCAACAATCCTGGAAATAAGTTACACTTAGTATAATTCTATGAAATATGATTTCCTGAAAGATGTTGATCACATAGAGTGACTTCAATGAAGTTTCTTCTTTCTTCTCTTGTAAGCAATTCAAACTGTAACACAATGGTTAGAAAATGCTCAAAGATTTCTGTTCTTATATGTGTGAAAGTGCAGAAAATCTTTGTTATTAAAAATTAAGAAATATGAAGTTTGAATATTTTACAAAGTTCAGAATTATTGCATGAGAGAAGAGTTGTTTTATAATTTGAAAGATTTAGTATTTAAAGCAATCAAGATACCTTTCCAAATGGATACCACTTTTCTGTTTGTAAAACTTGAGAAGATGCAATGTGTGACCATGCAACCATTGGAGAAAAGGTGTGAAGGATATCTTGAATCAAGTTCAGATTTTTCAAAAATTACAACGTGTAAATCGATTAGCATTAGATGTAAATCGATTGCATGGGTTTGTAACGTTCTTGTTTTCAAAAATTTTGAAGTGTAAATCGATTTACATGATGTGTTAATCGATTTACTAGTGATAAAAAATTAACTCAGTTCAGTAATCAATCGATTTACACTCCATGTAAATCGATTGCTTCCAGGGGCAACCAGTTTTTAAAAAAACATGTGTAAATCGATTTACATGATGTGTTAATCGATTTACATTAGTGAAAAAATTAGAATTTGCTTTAAACTTTAAGTGAAGTGTTGTGGCAAGTGTGTATATCATTTTTGAGCATTTCTAATCAATTTAGTTCAAATGAGAATTGATATACTTGTTTGCTTGCTATGATCCTTGAAGCTTTGAGTGAATGATGCTTTAAGATAATTCCACTTCTTTTCCTTCTTGCCATAGTGCTTGTTTGTCTTTCATCAAAACTAAAGTTGAGTTGAGGCTTGAGATTACATAAATGATGTTTGATGAATTATTATGAATGATATGAGATGTTGATGATGAGATGTTGAGATGCTTTAAGATGTAGGCCTTTGGCCAACGATGGTGTCGTATTAAATTGTTGTTAATTGTGGTGTTGTTATTACATTCATGATTGTGTCACATACATTGCATTTTGAGATGGAGCTTATGCTCGTTGAGATGGCCTGCATTGGCGAATATTGAGATGAAGGCTTATGCCTTGTTGATGCCTCTATTAATTGGCAATTTTTTTTTGAGATGGGAGTTCTGCTCCAATGGTACCACATACATTTGCATAGTATTGAGTCACATTATATGATTGTATAAGAAGTGTGTATTGATGTTGTGATTGTGTATTATTGCCGTGATTATTGTTGATTATGAGATGAGAAGTGGTGATGTTATGTGATCTAATTTAATATATTAATTATCGTGCGCTTTATTATATTGTTAGATATCTCACCCCTTCTATTTGAATGTTGCCCTTATGTTGGTAACGTGCAGGTAATCGAGAGTGAAGGTTGTATACCTTTAATAGTTCGAGTCGGTGTCATTGCTCTGATATGTAACACTCGGGGGGATGAACGCTTGTTGCTTTTGATTGTTGATTATTCAGTTGCTGAACCTTAAGTTGATTATTATTAAGTATTTGTTGGTTTGAAGTTGCTGTAATGATGATAAAGATGTTATTAAGAATTCCGCTGCATAGATGTTGAATTATTTAACTAAATATGTTATGATGATGTTTCATCCGATGTTTTAAAAGTGTTATATATACACGATGAATGCAATGAATTTTGATAGAAGAATTTATGGCATCCCGATTCGTTTGCATGGATGATTTTTATAACTCTGATTTATTTATATAATTTGCCGGGGTTAAATTGGGTTATTACAAAGTTGGTATCAGAGCAAAAGGTTGGTCTGACCTTGTCGTCGAGTCGTAGTTGTTTAACAATTGAGTATTGTTAATTTGATTTCTAACCGTTGTTTATGTTGTAGTGATAAGTTGAGATGGTTGGAAGGAATGATGCTGCACTTGCTGCTGCTTTAGAAGCAATGGCTCATGCGAAGGAAAATCAGCCGAATGCTGACGGGAATGCTAGAACTCGTAGCTTGGCGACTTTCCAGAGAGAGAATCCACCTACGTTCAAGGGAAAGTATGATCCTGACGGAGCATTAGAGTGGTTGAAAGAGATTGAGAGAATCTTCCGTGTGATAGACTGCACTCCAACGCAAAAGGTTCGATATGGGACTCATATGCTAGCAGTCGAGGCTGATGACTAGTGGCTAGAGACTTGTCAGAAGTTAGAAGCTGCAAGTGAGAATGTCACTTGGGCTATGTTCCGAAGGGAGTTTCTGAGGAAGTACTTTCCTGAAGATGTCTGTGGTAAGAAGGAGATTCAGTTTCTTGAGCTGAAGCAAGGGAATATGTCAGTTGTTGAGTATGCTGCCAAGTTTTCTGAGTTGGCTAAGTTTTATCCGCATTACGCTGATGCAGATGTTGAGTTTTCGAAGTGTATCAAGTTCGAGAGCGGGTTGCGCCCGGCGATCAAGAAGGGAAGTTGGATACCAGAAGATCCGTGTCTTTGCTGATTTGGTTTATAGTTGCAGGATTTATGAGGAGGATAATAATGCTCATTATAAGATTATTAGTGAGAAGAGGTGTGATACGGTGGGAAGAACTGACTGTTTTCTGGAATGCTGGTTTGCGTTTTGCGTTTGTTTTCGCAAAATGTTGCGGTAAGCAAGAGTCGCCACCGTATTTTATTTTATCCAACAAGGAAAGGAAAAAAGCACAGAAAAATTCCTTTTTCGAGATGTTTCTCGGGTTCGGGGGGTAGATTATAGAAAGGGAAGGTATTATCATCCTTTCTATCCGTGGTTATCCATGGGCTCTTAGATACTTGCTCATATTGTTTTCAAAATATTGCTTTCTTTGTGCTTGTGGGTTTGAAAAAGTTTTTGTTTTGAAAACTCCGATTTAACTCTTGCTTCTGTCCTCAAGAGTGTATGAAGTGTTTTTTTGAAAACTTTGTTCGAAAAAGTGTAAGTGTGAAAAGTTTTTGTTTTTGAAAGAGAAAGTGTCTAAGAACCATCTACCTACTCGAAAAAAGAATCATTCTATGCTATCTTCCTTTAGACAATGCTATCCTACTATTGATGAGTAGGTAGCACCGTCGTTGGAGTTTGAGGGTCAATTCGAATGTGGGACTTACGGTCACAAAAGCAATGTTAGGACGCCTTAGCGGTAGCCCTAATGTCTTAGATCATTTGTTTGAGGCAACAATATCCGAGGCAACCTTTTCGAGGCGACTATGATCTTTTAGACAAGAAGGCGACCTCTAAAGTGACCTATACTCAATGACCGAGTACGGAGGTAACCAAGTGGGGTGTACCCTAGGAGTGCGCATGTGCGAGTGTGTTATTTTCAGTTATTTTTATCTTTGTACATGTTAAGGGTGATCTAAGTTGATTTTAGGTTAACACATTCAGTCTTGTGATGCCATCCTATTATCAAACATCTAACAGTTATATTTTGCGGGAAATAAAATGCGGAATTTAAATTATAAGGCGTCGGGTATTTACATCGCCAAAGACAAACCCTTTAAAAATAAATAAAGCGATAAAAATAAATAAAGGTCCTATTAACTATTACAAACCGGGGGCAAGTATATTATTGGATAAAAATAAATAAATCGCGTGCGGGAAATTAAATCGAGCGCAAGATTAGGGTTTTGACCCTTTTGATTAAAGAAAACGTCTTTTTTGTTGTTTTTATTTTAAGAAAGAGACAAATTCTAAATTAATTACTAAATTAATAAATTAATTAATTAAATGAAAAAATTATTTTTGGGTTTTTGGTATTTTAAGAAAAAAATAAAAATTAATTGAATTAGTAAAAACCTAATTAAATCTAATTTAATTTTAATTATTTACAAAAATATGTTAAAATTATTCTAATTAAAACCTAAGTTAACTTGATTAGTGTTTATTAATAAAAATAAAAATAAAAATTTAATTTGATAAAGAAAATATTTTTGTGGTTTTTATTTTATAAAGAAAAGAAATTTTTTGATTGGTTAGAATTTAAACAAAAATAATAAAACAATTGAAATAAACAAAATAAATAAAATAGAAAGAGAGAGAGGTTTGGGCCTGAAATGGGGTGTTTGAACAACAATTCTGTGGCCCAAAAAACGCTGGCCCTGTTGACTTTTTTGGACTTGGTGTGCATGCATGGACTTGACTCCATGGTGGACCTTCAGATCTTGGCCACCAGATTTGGCGTTTGGCCATTTGGCCATTGAATGCTTGATGGTGTAAGGTACGCTGCATGCTTGGATATGTACACAATCGCCTGAAATGCAAAATCAAATAGAAATTGGGGGACCTGGGATATGAACCCAGGTCCTGATGGATATGAACGTGCACGCTTACCACTAGGCCACTTTGATCTATTTGTTAATATATTAGAAATAATACATATTATATGAAAACAAAAATTATTGCCAGCAAAAAATAAAAAGCGCGCGTGGTTTTGAATTGGCCATTGGGAGAACGACAGCTCATCGTTCCCTACCTCTAACTCCTGCAAATATTACCTGCGGATTTGGATCCACAGCTAAATGCGCAAGCTTGTTCTAAAATCTTCCCTAGGTCACATAAATCAATTCCCAGAACATGGCTGGGTTCATCTTGGCTCCCTGATCAACATTATGCCCTTCTTGAGTCCTGATTTTTCCTGAAAAAGAAAACCCTAAAAAACAAACGAAGAACCCTAGCTATGGAGGTTCTTCATTTAGGCCAGAAAAACGCAATTGGATAATGCCAAACGTTTGCAAATGTCATGCGGGTTATGAATATACAATTATTTCTTGCAAATGATGCCAGAATGGGCCAAATCGAATCCAAGAACAGAGCTAGGTAACGAGGGACTTACAGTGCATTAGGTGGTTTGAGAATGGTTGCTCTCGATCCAGGTAGATTGAGTGAACACCCAGGAAGCGTTTGAGACCGGTCTCAGCTTCTGAAAATGTCTCTAGCTATGGATTCGATTTCAAGCTTTTGGTCACTTTTTTCAAACTTTGTATTACCTCTTTCTGCAGCCTCCAACCCTTGTTTCGATTGCCTTTGCTTCCTTATGTATCATGCTTTGCATTAGGGTAGAATTATGGACTGAGTCTCTCTAAATCAATGCCTTGGAATTTGATTTGATTCACTCTTTACAACTTTCTAAATTTGCCAAATCTCAATCCTTTTGCACATGAATTGGTGAGATTCGAGTTTGATGATGATATTGATGATAATCAAGACCTGAAACAGCCAAAAAATCTTGGGTAATCAAAGTTTTAGATTTTATATGATTTAATTTTGATTTAAAATGAATAAATTCAATAAAAATCAAATTAAATAATAAAAATAAAATATGGGCTCATGGATGAAGCTAGGACACGTGGGCAACTATGCAAGCTCAAATGAAGTGGAAAAGAATGGGCCCATTTGACAAAATTTGAAGTTTTGGGGATAGTTGACTTTTGGCAATTTTGCAAAAATGTCCAACTTCAACAATGCATAACTTCGTCAATTTTGATCTTTTGGAGGCGTTCTTGGACTTTTTAGAAATATTGAGATGTCCTATAACCAACCCTTTTGGTCTCATCTCCTTTTGATATTCCATGCTCAAGTTATAAGCTTTGGAAAAAAGGTGTTTTTGTTGACTTTCAAAAATGACCTATAATGTCCAAATTCATAACTTTTTGTGAATGCATTTTTTGATCTTGGGGTATGAAGATGGATTGTAGGAAATTGCATCCTATTCAAAATGATCTTTGGATGGGTCATTTCTCATAAAGTATGAGAAAGTTATGCTTGGTCAAAGTTGAGTTGACTTTTCCTACAAAACCCTAATTTAGCAACTTTTGAGTCTTGATGAATTTTGAGCAATCCTTGATGAATCATGATCAACCCTTGATCAAATGATGAAATATCCTTCAAAATGAGAATGTTGACAAAAAATCTTGAAGTTTGACTGTTTATAGGTCACAGTTGACTTTTGCCCTAGCATAATCGATTTTTGGGCCTTTTGAGCAATTGATTAGGCAAACTTCCTCTGCAAGGATTGAAACTTGACATGGATGACCTTGAGAACATATTAGGACATTGGGGAGCACTTGAGGTCATTTGGATTCAAGGATCTTGATGCAACATAAAATCCTAATTTGGGGTTGACTGCCTTAGGAGATAGCTTGTCTGTCCAACTCTTGAGCAACCTTGAGCCACTTGGAGATTTTCCTTGAAATGTTTTGAGAAATGTGAGAGGGAAAATTTTTGGGTACAACAGCTGCCCCTGTTCAATCTTCTTAAACCTGAGGATGTAGATTGGCTTTCATGCCTTTCGTGATCCAAAGGTGGAAGATGATTGAACACTAGAGTGCCCAGAAATTTGCACTCGCATGAAGTGGTATCAACTTTGTGATGTAGGGAATGGGCTTACAGATGCCATTTGGAGATTGCTGGCGGGAGGATGGGCTTAAAGATGCCATCTGCATGAGTGTCGATCGCATAAGAGATTCCTTAGCGAGAACTTGCATACCTGTTGTTGTGGAAGATTCCGCCGGGGAAGCCTGATCTTTGTTGAGATTTAGGAATTTTCCTGTACTCCAACTGAGAGAACATCTCCGCTGGGTTTTAAGGACTTGTCCATAATTCAACTGGGGGGAAATCTGTCGAGATTTAGAACCTTATCTATAATTCTACCGAAGATAATTCAGTTGAGATTTAAGAACCGGCCAGTACTTCGACTGAGGGGAATTGCCGAGATTTAGAACCTTATTTGTAATTCAACCGAGACTGATTCAGTTGAGATTTAAGAACCGGTCAGTACTTTGACTGAGGTAACCATCTTCATCGAGATCTAGGAACTGTCTGTACTTCAACAGAGGATAATTCTGTTGAGATTTAAGAACTCGTCCATACTACGACTGAGGAAAATTATCGAGATTTAGAATCTTATCTATAATTCAACCGAGACTGATTCAGTTGAGATTTAAGAACCGGCCAGTACTTCGACTGAGGGAACCATCTTCATCGAGATCTAGGAACTGTCTGTACTTCAACGGAGGATAATTCTGTTGAGATTTAAGAACTCGTCCACACTACGACGGAGGAAACTTGCCGAGATTTAGAACCTTATCTGTACTTCAACCGAGACTAATTCAGTTGAGATTTAAGAACCGGTCAGTATTTCGACTGAGGGAAACATCTTCATCGAGATCTAGGAACTGTCTGTACTTTAACGGAGGATAATTCTGTTGAGATTTAAGAACTCGTCCACACTACGACGGAGGAAAATTGTCGAGATTTAGAACCTTATCTGTAATTCAACCGAGACTAATTCAGTTGAGATTTAAGAACCGGTCAGTACTTCGACTAGGGAAACATCTTAATCGAGATCTAGGAACTGTCTATACTTCAATGGAGAATAATTCTGTTGATATTTAAGAACTCGTCCACACTACGACGGAGGAAAATTGTCGAGATTTAGAACCTTATCTGTAATTCAACCGAGACTAATTCAGTTGAGATTTAAGAACCGGTCAGTACTTCGACTGAGGGAAACATCTTCATCGAGATCTAGGAACAATCTGTACTTCAACGGAGAATAATTCTATTGAGATTTAAGAACTCGTCCACACTACAACAGAGGAAAATTGTCGAGATTTAGAACCTTATCTGTAATTCAACCGAGACTAATTCAGTTGAGATTTAAGAACCGGTCAGTACTTCGACTGGTGAAACATCTTCATCGAGATCTAGGAACTGTCTGTACTTCAACGGAGAATAATTCTGTTGAGATTTAAGAACTCGTCCACACTACGGCGGAGGAAAATTGTCGAGATTTAGAACCTTATCTGTAACTCAACCGAGACTAATTCAGTTGAGATTTAAGAACCGTTCAGTACTTCGACTGGTGAAACATCTTCATCGAGATCTAGGAACTGTCTGTACTTCAACGGAGAATAATTCTGTTGAGATTTAAGAACTCGTCCACACTTCGACGGAGGAACTTTGTCGAGATTTAGAACCTTATCTGTAATTCAACGGAGGATAATTCAGTTGAGATTTAAGAACCGGTCAGTAGTTCGACATAGCTAAGAACTTAACTGCATCTTTCCTGAAAGGTAAAGGTCAATCGTATGCAATGCATGATATATATCAACCAATTATGTTCTCAAAATAAATGAGATTGTGTTGTATGATGCGTATATGCGTGTGTCATGATGTATGTAAATGTAATGTTTGGCTGGGGAAAATAAATCCCGTATAGCTGCTGGAGAAAGAGTTGAACTCTTCATTTCCGCTGGAGATGGCGAACAAAGATGATTGCGAGAATAAACCTGCAGGAGAGGATAACTCCGTTGGGGAATAAATTGATGAGGATATTACTCTGTGGGGGAAGAGATGCTCTGCTGAGGATTCCACCGATAAATTCCGCTGGGGATGAATTACCGTTGCTGGTGATACTGAATCCTATTGGGGATTGAATTCTTGTTTGTGAAGGGAAAGACTCCGTTGGGGATGATCTTTCAGTTGCGGCTTCACTGGGGATAACCTCTTAGACTCTTATGGGGATAATCCTTTGAACTTGCTGGGGACAACCTTCCAACGTCTAGTGGGGATGATTCTCCAAATTCTACTGGGGAATATTTTTCAGACTGTGCTGGGAGAAATTCAAACTGCACTAGGGATATTTTGTACTCTTCCGGGGAATATTCTTATACTCCGTTGGGGAATATTAAGACTGCCGGGGATATTAGGCCTTTTCACTGTTGATGGTAAACTCTGCTTGGGGGAGAATATTACCGATTCATTCACAGTTGCAAGTCTCAGCTGGAGAGAGTTAACCTTACTGTCTTACTCTGCAGGGAGTGAATGCATCTCAACCATATTCTTCAGCTGAACTTACCTTGTACCTGATGGACAGAGCAACTGTACAGTTTGGACAATTCTTATTTGCCCCTGTTTCTGATATTACAAGTAATGATCTTTTGTTTCGCATGTAAATATTTATGAGCAGCAATTAATGCCAAATGCATATATCAAAAATGAACATTGGACGTTCTTTGCAAAACAAAACAGAAAAAGGAAAAAACAGTTTGAAATTTCTCTGAAAATGAATTGTATTGATTTTTGAAGTTTGGCCTGTAAATAGGCGTTTTTGTACAAGAGGCTGACGTCCTAGTAAGAGAACGCCGCCGAATAATAGAATTTACACAATTTGTGAAAAAATAAACAAAACAGCTATGTGAATAATCCCACTGGGCTCCAACTCTGCTATTGCCTTTATGTCCTCGAGCATCTCATCACTTTGCTACTTGGTTGAAGACGAATCAGATTGATTAGTGCCGTCCGCGCTTGATAGTCGATACCGAAGTCTGGATGCAAGGTGATCCAATGAGACATAGTGTTATGCTTTGATCCCTAATTTTTGCCTGGACCTCCCTTTCGGGTTTTCAGTCCACCGGGATACCCTTTTTTGCCCAAGCCGCCCTTTCAGGTTTTCGACTTGCCGGGTGTACAGATTTTTTCATTTTCATCCCTTATTTTTGCCCGAACCCTTTTGGTTCGCCGGGAAGCCCTTATTTTTTCCTAGGCCAGTCAACCTAGCGGGTCGTTGATTATGCGTAGTATTTTTTCACTATGTCTGCATTGACGGGGTGAGGAAGGTCGTCACCATCCATGGTGGTTAGAATCATAGCTCCTCCTGAGAAAATGTTCTTAACCATAAATGGCCCTTCGTAGGTAGGGGTCCATTTGCCCCTGGGATCACCTTGTGGCAGTATGATGCGCTTGATAACCAGGTCCCCAACTTGATACTCTTGTCGTCTAACTTTCTTGTTAAATGCCTTGATCATCTGTTTTTGGTACGTCTGACCATGACAAATAGCAGTAAGTCTCTTTTCGTCGATTAAGGTCAGCTAATCAAGCCGAGTCTGGATCCAGTCATCTTCGCTCAAACCTGCGTCCTTCATAATCCGAAGAGAGGGTATCTGTACTTCAATGGGAAAGACTGCCTCCATACCATATACCAAGGAATAGGGTGTTGCCCCTGTTGACGTCCGCGCTGAGGTACGATACCCATGAAGAGCAAATGGTAACATCTCGTGCCAATCTTTGTATGTCACTGTCATCTTCTGCACAATCTTCTTAATGTTATTATTAGCTGCTTCAACAACCCCATTCATCTTCGGCCAGTAGGGAGAAGAGTTGTGATGCTGTATCTTGAACTGCTTGCAGAGTTCAGTGATCATCTTATTATTGAGATTTGTACCATTGTCCGTAATGATCCTTTCTGGTACACCATATCGATAGATCAGATTATGCCGAATGAACCGTGCCACGACGTTCTTGGTTACCGTAGCCAAGGAAGCTGCTTCAACCCACTTCGTAAAGTAATCAATAGCTACCAGGATGAAATGATGCCCGTTAGATGCCGTAGGTCTGATCTCACCGATCATGTCAATGCCCCACATTGCAAAAGGCCAAGGAGCTGTCAAGACGTTCAGAGGGACTGGAGGTATGTGCACCTTATCAGCATAGACTTGGCACTTATGACAGGTCCGAGAATGCTGATAACAGTCGGCTTCCATTGTGGACCAAAAATATCCTCCCCGTAGGATTTTCTTTGCCATGGTGTGTCCACTGGAATGAGTTCCGAAGGTGCCTTCATGTAACTCTTCCATGATTCTTTCTGCTTCGTCCTTATCCACACATCGCAGTAAGGTTGAATCATGGTTACGCTTGTAAAGGATGCCATTGCTGATGAAGAACTTTGCCGCGAACCTCCTCAGAAACTTATTAATATTAACAGATGCACCCTCAGGGTATTCTTGAGCCTCAAGATACCTTTTCACCTCATGAAACCAGGTCTTATCTGCTACCTCTTCAGTCTCAAGGTCACAACAATGTGCAGGTTCGCCCAATCTTTCAATGATAATCCAGGGAGCTTCGTTGTCCCAATTGACTTTGAACATAGAAGACATCGTAGCCAGCATGTCCGCCAGCTGATTCTCCTCTCTAGGGAAGTGTTCAAAGGTTATCTCCTCGAAGTGTGGAAGCAACGTCAACACATACTCCTTGTAAGGAATAAGATTTGGGTGTTTCATATCCCACTCGCCTTTGATCTAACTGATCACGAGAGCGGAATCTCCGAACACACTCAAGAACTTAATCCTTAGGTCAATTGCTGCTCGAAGACCCATAATGCATGCTTCATACTCCGCCATATTGTTGGTGCAGTTGAAACATAGTCGGGCGGTGAACGGAGTATGAGAGCCTTTAAGAGATATGATCACGGCACCAATGCCATTACCCAAAGCGTTTGAAGCTCCATCAAAGTACATAGACCATCGGGATTCTTCCTCAGGTCCTTCATCCGGTCCAGGTGTCTCACAGTCGGTTACTATCATGATATTCTCATCCAGAAACTCAAAGTTCATAGACTGGTAATCATCCACTGCCTGATGTGCCAAATGGTATGCCAACACACTTCCCTTGATTGCCTTTTGGGTCGTGTACTGGATGTCATACTCAGTCAAGATAATATGCCATCTTGCTATACTTATGGACAAGGCAGGGTTCTCGAAGATATACTTGATTGGATCCATCTTTGATATCAATAGAGTAGTGTGAGTTAGCATATACTGTCTCAGCCGGCGAGCAGCCCATGCCAAAGCGCAACAAGTTTTCTCAAGCAACGAGTATCGGGTCTCACAGTCGGTAAACTTTTTGCTAAGGTAATAAATAGCATGCTCTTTTCGGCCAGACTCGTCATGCTGCCCCAACAAGCACCCCATTGAATTGTCGAGTACTGTCAAGTATAAGATCAAAGGTCTTCTTTCAACTGGAGGCATCAGAATAGGTGGCTCTTGGAGATATTCTTTAATCCTTTCGAAAGTGGCCTCACATTCATCGTTCCATCTTACCACTTGATCTTTCTTCATTAGCTTGAAGATTGGCTCACAAGTAGCAGTCAAGTGCGAGATGAATCAGGCAATGTAGTTCAAACGTCCCAGAAAGCCTCTGACTTCTTTTTCTGTTCGAGGAGCTGGCATCTCCTGTATAGCCTTCACCTTTGCAGGATCCACTTGAATACCTTTATCGCTTACTATGAAACTTAGCAGCTTACCAGATCTCACTCCGAAGGTGCACTTGTTCCGGTTTAACCTCAGTTTGTACAACTTCAACCTATCAAATAACTTCTGAAGGTGGTCAAGATGCTCTTCTTCAGTCTGAGATCTTGCAATCATGTCATCGACGTATACCTCAATCTCATGATGGATCATGTCATGGAACAAAGCAACCATGGCACGCTTATACGTTGCCCCAGCATTCTTCAATCCAAAAGGCATGCCCTTGTAACAAAAGGTACCCCATTGAGTAACAAAGGTTGTCTTCTCCATGTCTTTGGGAGCCATTTTAATCTGATTATAACCGGAGAAACCATCCATAAAGGAGAAGACCTTATGTTGTGCGGTGTTGTCAACCAAAACGTCGATATGAGGTAAAGGGAAATCATCCTTGGGGCTTGCCCTGTTCAGATCCCTATAGTCAACACACATTCGAACTTTACCATCCTTCTTCGGCACAGGAACCACGTTGGCCACCCACTGTGGGTAAGAAGTTACTGCTAGAAAACCGGCGTCAAACTGTTTCATAACTTCAGCCTTGATTTTCTCAGACATCTCCGGGCGCATTCGGCGGACCTTCTGTTTCACTGGAGGAGAGTCTTCCTTGGTAGGAAATCGGTGAACCACAATATCGGTATCCAACCCAGGCATATCTTCATAAGACCAGTCAAATATCTCAACATAGTCACGCAACATCTGAATGAACCGTTTCTTAACACTAGCTTCCAGATTTGCACCGATCTTTACCTCTTTCTTGTCCACTCTGTACCCAGATTTACTATTTCCACTGGCTCCTCATGCGGCTGTATGGCCCTCTCTTCTTGAAGTAGCAGTCTAGCAAGTTCACCAGGAACTTCACAATCATCTTCACCTTCGTCTTCGGCTAAGTTGATCGGACTTTCGAAGTCATAACCGGCAGTAGCAGAGTCGTTACCAGTAGGATCCAGAGTGGATGTAGACTTGTATATGTGAGTGTGTGTAAAATAGCTTTTTGTAATATATAATAAAAGAAAAACAAGGAGCGCAAAATTTGAAATGCAAGAAACGTCCAATGCTTTTATTAATGATATATGTAGATGACACACATAAAGCCCTCACAAATGAAGCCACGGTGCCCCGGGTAAGACACCGGGCCATAAAGTTTAAAACATTGTCTGTTACAAATTCAAAACAAAGTCTCATTAATGGGTAACAAAAGAAATTGGGATGAAGTCCTTTGCTGTCCAGTTGCTTAGTCCACCGTTGGCAGTTTGGTAGATCCAACTGTCAGTATCAAACTCTTCATCATCGTCACCTCCGATAGCATTCACTCCAGCATCTTGTTTAGGCTTTTCTGGTGCTCCGAACTCGATCTCTTTAGCATCAATCAGGTCTTGTACCTTGTTCTTCAAGACCCAGCAATTATCCGTATCATGCCCCGGGCTACCAGAGTGAAAAGCACAACGGGCATTCAGATCATACATGGGTGATGCAGTGTTGGGGGTCTTCGGGGCCTCCTTCAGAATCATTAAGTTGGTTTTCAATAACTGTGGCAGAATTTGGGATAAAGTCATGTTGAGATGAGTGAATTGTCTTCGCGGCCTCTCGGCCCTTGGCTGATTGTTGCGTTGAGGAGCAACAACAGGTCTTGAAATAACAACTGCATTAACAGCTTGGCGGCGTTCAGGTCTATTGTGGCTTTTTGAACTGTAAACAGCACTGGACTCCTTCTTAAAAGGCTTTTTCTCAGTGCCTGATGAAGCACCCTTCTGTATCTTACCGGATTTGATACCAGCCTCAATCCTTTCCCCGATCATAATCAACTCTGTAAACCCGGACGATGAACTTCCAATCAGATGGTTGAAATACGGACCAGACAAGGTCCCCAGAAACATATCCACTAGCTCCCTATCAGCCAAGGGAGGTTGCACTCTTCCAACAAGGTCCCTCCACTTTTGACCATAATCTTTGAAACCTTCACCCGTACCCATAGACATAACCTGGAGTTGGGTACGCGTAGGAGCGAGGTCGGCGTTGTATTGGTACTGCTTGTAGAAAGCAGCAGCCAAGTCTTCCCAATTACGGATACTAGCTCCTTCCAGCTGGTAAAACCATTCAGGCTGAGTCCCCGAGAGACTGTCTTGAAAGAAGTGGATCTAGAGGTTCTTGTCAGCGGTGTATGGCTGAATTTTCCTAACATACGAACGGAGGTGCAACTTTGGGCAAGAAACCCCGTCGTACTTAACAAAGGTTGGTACTTTGAACTTGTGGGGAATCACCACCCCAGATGACAGACCCAGATCACCAAAGTCCAGACCATGTACTTTCTGAACTTCCATCGCGCTCAACCGGTCTTCCAGTTACTTGTATCTATCTTCAGCAGGAGGATACTGGTCCTCGTCAAAGTCACTCTCGTTATCTGAAACCACATGGCTAGGAGCCCTCCTTTCTTCTTGATTATCTCCCCCTCCAGATGAGTGGGTCAAATCAACCTCTTCTCGCAAATCGTTTCCGAATCTGCGACCCATATTAAATAGGACCGTCTTCTTCTTCTTCTTCTTCTTCTTCTTCTTCTTCTCTTTCAAGATAAGGGTCTTCAGATCTTGCTGACCCTTAGCCAAACTCATGAACAAT
This sequence comes from Vicia faba, assembly GCA_948472305.1. Classification (NCBI taxonomy): domain Eukaryota; kingdom Viridiplantae; phylum Streptophyta; class Magnoliopsida; order Fabales; family Fabaceae; genus Vicia; species Vicia faba. Next base: position 1,356,542,118 of record OX451740.1, read on the forward strand.
TCTTGGAACTAGGCGTTTTGAGCCTATAGAGCCTTGATTGCTTGTTCAGTTGATGTTTCAGAAGACATGATGCTGAAATAAACAACGAAGAAGATGAGAAAACCTGTAAGGGTACCTGTGATGAGGTGCATGGAATGAAATGCGTATGATATGATTTCAAAGACGTCGGGAGATTCAAATTCGTAAACAAAAAATGAAACACACTTTTATTAGATAAACTTGAAATTTAATTGTTCAACAGATGCCTTTAAGGCGTTACAAGAAAAACTGAAAAAGTAAATCAAAATTAGAAATAACAAAAAGACAATCAGTGCTCCCATGGTCACTTCTTGTCGGTGCAAACATAGTCATTGAGGATCCGCTCGTTCTCCAGCTGCCTAGTCAACTTCTGAATCTTCTGCTCTTGCTCATGATACTTTTCTCGGTAAGTATCCCATTCCTCCCTCAGCTGCATCCAGGACCTCTTCAATGCCCCAATATCAGTAGGCATGTAAGGGTGTAGGATGGTAGGAGGAACCCCTTCTTCATCAGCAACCTCAAGAGTTATAGGCAAGACGGCTTCGTAAGGCATTCCCAGCTTTTGGGCACGTATGCGAACCCATCAGAGGTATGGCTCCATTGGAAGAGAAGTCTTTGCACCCAGCTCGTGCGGATCAGACCTGTGTACTCTATCCCAAGCTCTTATGAATCTGCGGCGTTGCTCGTCACTATCTCCTTGGAAGTCAAAGACAATACTAGGCATTAGCAACTCATGAGGTCCTTCCCTTCTAGCTCGCCCAAACTGACGTAAGGCCAAGCACAGATTATAAGTGATTCCTCCATTGGTTCCTATCAGTGGAACATTAGGGTATTCCCCACAGCGATCAATAATAGCCACATCTTCCATGCCCTTAATAGTCCAAATGATGTCATTATGAGAGAGAGACATAACCCTGTAGGCCCAACCCATGCTTTCCTTGTTCTTCAAAACTGATTTAGGGAGGTGAGAAATAAACCACCTTGCCAACAAAGGTGCACAACTCATAAGGGTTCGCCGCTTCCGAGCAGTACGGGCATAAAGCGAGTGCAAAATGTCACCCAAGAGAGTGGGTACTGGATTACCGGACATGAAGATCTTTACCACATTCACGTCAACAAAGGAATCGAAGTTAGGAAACAACACCAAACCATATATGAGATGAGCCAGAATGTCTTCAAATGCCTGGAAGTCTAGACTGTCCCAAAACTGATTAGCCTTGCCAACCAAGAATTTAGTCAAGAAGCCCTTTGCTCCACTACGAGTTTTCCAATTAGACATTACCTCAGCCTTGGTCAAATGAAGGGATGAAGCAATCTCTTCTGGCCTAAGGATCTTCTCCCAACCTGTGAATGGGGTCTGCTCTAGAATGGAGATGCCCAGTAGATCAAAGAACTCTTCCAAGGTAGGGACCAACTGGTAGTCTGGAAAAGTAAAGCAATGGTACAGAGGATCAAAGAACTGGACTAAGACACTCATCACCTGTTCGTCCAATTTGGAAGTGACCAAACCAAGAAGGTGCCCATGTCTTCTGATGAAGGAGGTAGTATCTGGCATCTTTGCAACCAATTCTTTAAGCAGAGTGGGAACTTGGACAAAGTTGATCCGGATGGTGTTTCTACGCATGGGTGCCATGACCTATAAAATAGAACAAAGATGAATCCCTCCTGTCTTTGAAATAGGTTAGTCCAATGCAAGATGCATGCAATGTCATGATGTAATGAGGTCATGATAGAAAGCACACCACATGTATCCATAAATAGCAAACATGGTAAAGGCACACAAGTCACACAAAGAGCCCATAGATTTCAGGCTGGCGAGGAGTCTAGGTACTACCCTCTTTCAGTTCAGTTGGTTCAAACCTGTCCTAAAAATAGTAACCGGGTTCTAGAGGATCTCAATATCACTGACTACCCTCGATCGGTCATAATTCCAGTTTAGCAACCTTTTCTTGCGGCCGGAATCATCGCGAGAGTTTAGTCTCAATGAGTGTAGCATACTGCTACTGTTCTATGGCCAAGTTGGTCAATTTAAAGGTTCTAAGGTCAGTTGGTGCTTAATGACCCCTTAGCATACCCATATTCTCCACGTTGCGCCACAAGGGATATCGGTACTTACTAAAGTGCCACACCAACGTAGCTACTGCTTCAACTGTATCGGTCTACGCCGTACAGTTCCCTCCCAGTTTATTGCTACTTACCTAAAGGGTATCCCCCAGATCCGGGTTAGGATCTATAGTCACTCCGATACAACCCACAAAGATAAAGCATACAAGTCAATTAATTGAAAACAATATGAACTATTTCTAAGGTACACCCCACTTATTAAGCGTCCCCAACAGAGTCGCCAGTTCTGTGATACGGTGGGAAGAACTGACTGTTTTCTGGAATGCTGGTTTGCGTTTTGCGTTTGTTTTCGCAAAATGTCGCGGTAAGCAAGAGTCACCACCGTCTTTTATTTTATCCAACAAGGAAAGGAAAAAAGCACAGAAAAATTCCTTTTTCGAGATGTTTCTCGGGTTCGGGGGGTAGATTATAGAAAGGGAAGGTATTAGCACCCTTTCTATCTGTGGTTATCCACGGGCTCTTAGATACTTGCTCATATTGTTTTCAAAATATTGCTTTCTTTGTGCTTGTGGGTTTGAAAAAGTTTTTGTTTTGAAAACTTCGATTTAACTCTTGCTTCTGTCCTCAAGAGTGTATGAAGTGTTTTTTGAAAACTTTGTTCGAAAAAGTGTAAGTGTGAAAAGTTTTTGTTTTTGAAAGAGCAAGTATCTAAGAACCATCTACCTACTCGAAAAAAGAATCGTTCTATGCTATCTTCCTTTAGACAATGCTATCCTACTATTGATGAGTAGGTAGCACCGTCGTTGGAGTTTGAGGGTCAATTCGAATGTGGGACTTACGGTCACAAAAGCAATGTTAGGACGCCTTAGCGGTAGCCCTAATGTCTTAGATCATTTGTTTGAGGCAACAATATCCGAGGCAACCGTTTCGAGGCGACTATGATCTTTTAGACAAGAGGGCGACCTCTAAAGTGACCTATACTCAATGACCGTGTACGAAGGCAACCAAGTGGGGTGTACCCTAGGAGTGCGCATGTGCGAGTGTGTTATTTTCAGTTATTTTTATCTTTGTACATGTTAAGGGTGATCTAAGTTGATTTTATGTTAACACATTCAGTCTTGTCATGCCATCCTATTATCAAACATCTAACAGTTATATTTTGCGGGAAATAAAATGCGGAATTTAAATTACAAGGCGTCGGGTATTTACATCGCCAAAGACAAACCCTTTAAAAATAAATAAAGGTCCTATTAACTATTACAAATCGGGGGCAAGTACATTATTGGATAAAAATAAATAAATCGCGTGCGGGAAATTAAATCGAGCGCAAGATTAGGGTTTTGACCCTTTTGATTAAAGAAAACGTCTTTTTTGTTGTTTTTATTTTAAGAAAGAGACAAATTCTAAATTAATTACTAAATTAATAAATTAATTAATTAAATGAAAAAAATTATTTTTGGGTTTTTGGTATTTTAAGAAAAAAATAAAAATTAATTGAATTAGTAAAAACCTAATTAAATCTAATTTAATTTTAATTATTTACAAAAATATGTTAAAATTATTCTAATTAAAACCTAAGTTAACTTAATTAGTGTTTATTAATAAAAATAAAAATAAAAATTTGATTTGATAAAGAAAATATTTTTGTGGTTTTTATTTTATAAAGAAAAGAAATTTTTTGATTGGTTAGAATTTAAACAAAAATAATAAAACAATTAAAATAAACAAAATAAATAAAATAGAAAGAGAGAGAGGTTTGGGCCTGAAATGGGGTGTTTGAACATCTATTCTGTGGCCCAAAAAACGCTGGCCCTGTTGACTTTTTTGGAATTGGTGTGCATGCGGGGACTTGACTCCATGGTGGACCTTCAGATCTTGGCCACCAAATTTGGCCTTTGGCCATCTGGCCATTGAATGCTTGATGGTGTATGGTGCGCTGCATGCTTGGATATGTACACAATCGCCTGAAATGAAAAATCAAATAGAAATTGGGGGACCTGGGATTCGAACCCAGGTCCTGATGGATATGAACATGCACGCTTACCACTAGGCCACTTTGATCTATTTGTTAATATATTAGAAATAATACATATTATATGAAAACAAAAATTATTGCCAGCAAAAAATAAAAAGCGCGCGTGGTTTTGAATTGGCCATTGGGAGAACGAAAACTCATCGTCCCCTACCTCTAACTCCTGCAAATATTACCTGCGGATTTGGATCCGCAACTAAATGTGCAAGCTTGTTCTAAAATCTTCCCTAGGTCACATAAATCAATTCCCAGAACATGGTTAGGTTCGTCTTGGCTCCCTGATCAACACTATGCCCTTCTTGAGTCCTGATTTTTCTTGAAAAAGAAAACCCTAAAAAACAAACGAATAACCCTAGCTATGGAGGTTCTTCATTTAGGCCAGAAAAACGCAATTGGATAATGCCAAACGTTTGCAAATGTCATGAGGGTTATGAATATACAATTATTTCTTGCAAATGATGCCAGAATGGGCCAAATCAAATCCAAGAACAGAGCTAGGTAACGAGGGACTTACAACACGTTAGGTGGTTTGAGAATGCTTTCTCTTGATATAGGTAGACTTAGTGAACACCCAGGAAGCGTTTGGGACCAGTCTCAGCTTCTGAAAATGTCTCTAGCTATGGATTCGATTTCAAGCTTTTGGTCACTTTTTTCAAACTTTGTATTGCCTCTTTCTGCAGCCTCCAACCCTTGTTTCGATTGCCTTTGCTTCCTTATGTATCATGCTTTACATTAGGGTAGAAATTATGGACTGAATATCTCTAAATCAATGCCTTGGGATTTGATTTGATTCACTCTTTACAACTTTCCAAATTTGCCAAATCTCAATCCTTTTGCACATGAATTGGTGAGATTCGAGTTTGATGATGATATTGATGATAATCAAGACCTGAAACAGCAAAAAAATCTTGGGTAATCAAAGTTTTAGATTTTATATGATTTAATTTTGATTTAAAATGAATAAATTCAATAAAAATCAAATTAAACAATAAAAATAAATTATGGGATCATGGCTGAAGCTAGGACACGTGGGAAACTATGCAAGCTCAAATCAAGTGGAAAAGAATGGGCCCATTTGACAAAATTTGAAGTTTTAGGGATAGTTGACTTTTGGTAATTTTGCAAAAATGTCCAACTTCAACAATGCATAACTTCTTCAATTCTGAACTTTTGGAGGTGTTCTTTGACTTTTTAGAAATATTGAGATGTCCTCTAACCAACCCTTTTGGTCTCATCTCATTTTGATATTCCATGCTCAAGTTATAAGCTTTGGCAAAAAAGGTGTTTTTGTTGACTTTCAAAAATGACCTATAATGTCCAAATTCATAATTTTTTGTGAGTGCATTTTTTGATCTTGGGGTATGAATCTGGATTGTAGGAAATTTAATCCTTTTAAAAATGAGCTTTGGATGGGTCATTTCTCATAAAGTATGAGAAAGTTATGCTTGGTCAAAGTTGAGTTGACCTTTCCTACAAAACCCTAATTTAGCAACTTTTGAGTCTTGATGAATTATGAGCAATCCTTGATAAATCATGATAAACCCTTGATCAAAGGATGAAATATCCTTCAAAATTAGAATTTTGACAAAAAATCTTGAAGTTTGACTGTTTATAGGTCACAATTGACTTTTGCCCTAGCACAATCGATTTTTGGGCCTTTTGAGCAATTGACTGAGCAAACTTCCTCTGCAAGGCTTGAAACTTGACATGGATGACCTTGAGAACGTATTAGGACATTGGGGAGAACTTGAGGTCATTTGGATTCAAGGATATTGATGCAACACAAAACCCTAATTTGGGGTTGACTGCCTTAGGAGATAGCTTGTCTGTCCAACTCTTGAGCAACCTTGAGCCACTTGGAGATTTTCCTTGCAATGTTTTGAGAAATATGAGAGGGAAAATTTTGGGGTACAACAAGAGGGGTAAGCACCAACACAATCGTTGTAAGCCTTATGATGCCCCAGCTGGTAAAGGTAAACATAAAGTTGCTCAAAGTCAGAGGACTAGTGGGGGAGATGCTCCTACTAGTGTGGTTTGCTTTAAGTGTGGAAAACCTGGGCATAAGAGTAATGTGTGTAAACCTGAAGTGAAGAGGTGTTTCCGTTGTGGAAAGAACAGACATATTATATTGGAGTGTGAACATAAGGATGTGATTTGTTTCAATTGTAGAGAAGAAGGGCACATTGGTAGTCAGTGTCCAAAACCGAAGAGGGCTCAGACAAGTGGTAAAGTGTTTGTTTTGGTGGAGGATCAAACAGCTGCTGAGGAAAGACTTATCAGAGGTACATGTTTCATTAATAGTACTCATTTAATTACTATTATTGATACCGGTGCTACGCATTATTTTATTGCTGCTGATTGTGTTGAAAGATTGGGTCTTATGTTGTCTTCTTTGAATGGGGAAATGGTCGTCGATACTCCATCCAAGGGGTCGGTGACTACTTCTTTTATGTGTTTGAAGTGTCCCTTGTCTATCTTTGATAGAGACTTTGCTGTCGATTTGGTTTGTTTACCGTTAAGAGGTTTAGATGTGTTTTTGGGTATGAACTGGTTAGAGCATAACTGTGTTCATACTAACTATTATGACAAGTCAGTGAAGTTTTCTACCCCTGAAGCAGAAGAAGATGGTCTGTTGTCTGCTAGACAGTTGAGGAACTTGATGCAAGAGGAAGCACAAATGTTCTCGTTGATTGCACCGCTATCTGTAGGGACTCAAGCTATAATTGAGGAATTGCAGGTGGTGTGTGAATTTCCTGAAGTTTTCCCTGACGAGATTCCTGATGTACCGCCAGAGAGGGAAGTTAAATTTTCTATTGATCTTGTACCTGGTACCAGAACTGTGTCTATAGCACCATACATGACGTCTGCATCTGAATTGTCAGAGTTAAAGAAGCAATTGGAGGAGTTACTGGAAAAGAAGTTTGTAAGACCAAGTGTGTCGCCGTGGGGAGCTCCAGTGTTGTTAGTAAAGAAGAAAGATGGAAGTATGAGGCTTTGTGTTGATTATAGACAATTGAATAAAATGACGATTAAGAACAAGTATCCGCTTCCAAGAATAGATGACTTGATGGACCAATTGGTGGATGCTCGTGTGTTTAGTAAGATCGATTTAAGGTCGGGTTACCATCAGATTAAAGTGAAGGATGAAGATATCCAAAAGACGGCTTTCAGAATGCGTTATGGACATTATGAGTATTCGGTGATGCCTTTCGGTGTTACTAATGCGCCGGGAGTATTCATGGAATACATGAATCGTGTCTTTCATAATTATTTGGATCGATTCGTGGTGGTGTTCATTGATGATATTTTGATTTACTCTAAGTCAGAAAAAGAGCATGCTGAACACTTAAGAGTAGTATTGCAAGTTTTGAAAGAGAAAAAGTTGTATGCAAAGCTGTCCAAGTGTGAGTTTTGGTTAGAGGAGGTTAGTTTTATTGGTCATGTGATTTCAGGTAGTGGCATTGTTGTAGATCCATCGAAGGTTGATGCTGTGTTACAATGGGAAACTCCAAAGTCATCTACTGAGATTAGAAGCTTTTTGGGATTAACTGGTTATTATAGAAGGTTTATCGAAGGGTTTTCTAAGTTGGCACTTCCGTTGACTAAGTTGACTTGTAAGGGTAAGGTTTTTGTATGGGATGTTCAGTGCGAAGAATGTTTTACAGAATTGAAGAAGAGGTTGACGTCGACTCCAATTTTGACGTTGCCTAATCAGGAGAATCTTTTGTGGTGTATTGTGACGCTTCTAAGATGGGTTTAGGAGGTGTGCTCATGCAGAATGGTAAGGTAGTTGCTTATGCGTCAAGGCAGTTAAGGACTCATGAGAAGAACTATCCTACGCATGATTTAGAGCTTGCTGCAGTTGTTTTTGTGTTGAAGATTTGGAGGCATTATCTTTATGGTTCTAGATTTGAAGTGTTTAGTGACCATAAGAGTTTGAAGTATTTATTGGATCAGAAGGAGTTGAATATGAGGCAATGAAGATGGTTGGAATTGTTAAAGGATTATGATTTCAGTTTCAATTATCATCCGGGAAAAGCAAATGTGGTAGCTGATGCATTGAGTCGAAAGACTTTACATATGTCAGCAATGATGGTTAAAGAGTTGGAATTAATTGAGCAGTTCAGAGATATAAGCTTAGTTTGCGAGGTTATGCCGCAGAGTATTATGTTAGGTATGTTGAAGATTAATAATGAATTTCTAGACAGTATCAGAGAAGCTCAGAAGTTGGATGTGAAACTGGTAGATTTGATGGTTGGGATTCATCAGTCTGAGAATAGTGATTTTAAGCTAGATACGCAGGGTGTGTTGAGATTTCGTAATCGGATTTGTATTCCTGATGATGCTAAGATGAAGAAAGTGATACTTAAAGAGAGTCATAGAAGTAATTTGAGTATTCATCCAGGAGCTACTAAGATGTATCAAGATTTGAAAGGTTTGTTTTAGTGGCCTGGGATGAAGAGTGATGTGGTGCGGTTTGTGTATACATGTTTGACTTGTCAGAAGTCGAAAGATGAACATCAGAAGCCTGCAGGATTGATGCAACTGTTAGAAGTTCCAGAACGAAAATGGGATAGAATTTCAATGGACTTTGTGACGGGGTTGCCTAATACTTTTAGAGGACATGATTTGATTTGGGTGATTGTTGATAGGCTTACGAAGTCGGCTCATTATTCCTATTAACATCAGCTTTCCAGTGTCGAAGTTGGCTGAGATTTACACTAGTGTAATTGTGAAGCTGCATGGTGTTCCTTTATGCATTGTGTCAGATAGAGATCCAAGATTTACTTCTGATTTTTGGAAGAGTTTGCAAGAAGCGTTGGGTTCTAAGTTGAGATTGAGTTCATCGTATCATCCTCAGACATATGGTCAGATTGAACGAACGATTCAATCATTGGAAGATTTGCTGAGGGCATGTGTTCTTGAGCAGGGAGGTTCGTGGGATACTTATCTTCCGTTGATAGAGTTCACTTATAATAACAGTTACCATTCCAGTATTGGGATGGCACCTTTTAAGGTGTTGTATGGTCGAAGATGTAGAACTCTGTTATGTTGGCATGAATCTGGTGAAAGTGTAGTACTGGACCTGAACTTGTTCGTGAAACTACTGAGAAGGTGAATTTGATTCGAGAAAAGATGAAAGCTTCCCAAAGTAGGTAGAAGAGTTATCATGACAAGCGAAGGAAGGATTTAGAATTTCAAGCTGGTGAGCATGTGTTTTTAAGAGTTACACCTGTGACTGGTGTTGGCCGAGCATTGAAGTCTAAGAAGCTCACTTCTCGTTTTATTGAACCATATCAGATTTCAGAGAGAGGGGGGAATGTTGCTTATAGAGTGGCTTTACTGCCTAATCTTTTGAATTTGCATGATGTGTTTCATGTGTCGCAACTCCGGAAGTATATTTCAGACCCATCTCATGTGATTCATATGGACAATGTGCAAGTACGGGATAATATTACGGTGGAGATGATGCCTGTACGGATCTTGGATCGTGAAATAAAGATGCGAGACTCCTACCCTGAGTTGTTTGATTAAGGTAAATTTTCGAGGACGAAAATATTCTAAGTGGGGGAGAGTTGTAACGCCCATAATTTAATTAATTATTTAATTAAATTATTTTTGGAATATTTGAGAAGATGTGTTGTGATTAATTGGATTTAAGTATTTTATTAAGTGGTGAAATAATATTATAAGTATGATATTATTTGATGTGGGCTTGTTTTTAAGGAATAGTAGTAATAAGGGGGTGTATTAGTTTTAAGCCCAATAAGGAATAAAGAGAAAAATAGGTTATTTTATTGTTTCTAGAATGAATAGAAAAGAGGAGGCAGTAGAAGAATAAGGATTGAGAAGAAGAACGTGAAGCTGCTGGAAAAAGAGGAAAATTGCAGAACGAGGTTTCGACGGAAGTTATAGAGCGACCTTCAATCCAAGGTAAGGTTGGGGTTCTGACTCTATAATTGGGTTCATGATGATTGGTATGTGGGGTTAGAGGTGATTGTTGTCTTGTTCATGAATTGAATGTTTATGATGTTTTATGACGTGAAATTTATGAATTATAGATGAATGATGATGTCCCGAAGTTGTTTAATTGACGTAGAATTATAGGACAATTGTAAGTGATGATTATCTATGATTAGATTAAGTTTTTAGGGCTTAAAGTATGAAACCCATAGTGAAAACACAAAGAAAATCGTAGAATTTATGCAGGATGTAACAAGATGCATCGACCTCAAATTCTATGTGTCGATACAAGAAGGTTTAGAGACTCAAGATGAGTCGACACGAAGAGGTTTTGCATCGATACATGAGGACCTTTAGACTCAGGGTGAGTCGATCCATAGGAGCATGTGTCAATACATGCTTTGTGTTATACCTAGGATGAGTCGATCCAAGAGAGGATGCATCGACTCATGATGCGAATTCAGTGTCGTACGCGTCGATCCAAGATGTTATGCGTCGACCCATATTGTCTGGTTTTTGGCAGAATCGTTTAGAAAATGCTGTAACTTGAGTTTTAGGATGCCGTTTGAGATGCCGTTCAAAGCGTTGAATAGCTAATGTGATGAAATTTATTCTAGAGGATTAAAATGAAGAATAGGAAGTGTAATCCTAGTAGCCAATTTAAGATTTAGAGTTAGTTCTCGTGTTGATCGTTATGTTGGTTTTTATGCAGAATGATGAGGATGAAATGTTTATAGGCTGCTGTTTGATTTGTAAAAGTAGGAGTAATGATAGTAATGATGTAAGATTACAGAATAACGGTGTGAATTAATGTCGTATTAATGTACAACTGAGTTGTTGATGAGATGTTATTTATGATGAATAAATGATGTTTGATGAATAAATGATGTTTGATGAATTATTATGAATGATATGAGATGTTGAGATGCTTTAAGATGTAGGCCTTTGGCCAATGATGGTGTCGTATTAAATTGTTGTTAATTATGGTGTTGTTATTACATTCATGATTGTGTCGCATACATTGCATTTTGAGATGGAGCTAATGCTCGTTGAGATGGCCTGTATTGGAGAATATTGAGATGAAGGCTTATGCCTTGTTGATGCCTCTATTAATTGGCAAATTTTTTTGAGATGGGAGTTCTGCTCCATTGGTACCACATGCATTTGCATAGTATTGATTCGCATTATATGATTGTATAAGAAGTGTGTATTGATGTTGTGATTGTGTATTATTGCCGTGATTATTGTTGATTATGAGATGAGAAGTGGTGATGTCATGTGATCTAATTTAATATATTAATTATCATGCGCTTTATTATATTGTTAGATATCTCACCCCTTCTGTTTGAATGTTGCCCTTATGTTGGTAATGTGCAGGTAATCGAGAGTGAATGTTGTATACCTTCAATAGTTTGAGTCGGTGTCATTGCTCTGATATGTAAAACTCAGGGGGATGAACGCTTGTTGCTTTTGATTGTTGATTATTCATTTGTTGAACCTTAAGTTTATTATTATTAAGTATTTTTTGGTTTGAAGTTGCTGTAATGATGATAAAGATGTTATTAAGAATTCCACTGCGTAGATGTTGAATTATTTAACTAAAGATGTTATGATGATGGTTCATCCGATGTTTTAAAAGTGTTATATATCCACGATAAATGCAATGAATTTTGATATAAGATTTTGTGACATCCCGATTCGTTTGAATGAATGATTTTTATAACTCTGATTTATTTATATAATTTGCCGGGATAGAATTGGGTTGTGTTGTACCCCAAAATTTGCCCTCTCACTTATCAAGATTTTTCTCACAAGATCTCTTTGACTCAAGACTAGATTAGGGCTTGACCAGCTCAAGATATCTCATCATGCACTAATGGCCCAAAATTAGGTTTTGAGATTGCACAAGAATTTTTGGACTATCAATGCTTCATATGACTTTCAAGGACAATTATGGACCCCCAAGACTACTCTTTCCAAGTTTCAAGCTTTGAATCACATTTTTGATCAGTCAATTGGACAATTGACCTAAAAATCAACTGTATTAGGGAAAAAGTCAACTATACCTTGAAAATTCAAACTTTGACTTTTTGGTCAACATTACATTCCAAAGATCAAAATTCATGAAGACATCCAAAAATATGAAATTTGATCATCAAAAGTAAAGAGAATCAAAAATCCAACTCTGCAAGACTTTGAAAATTTTCTAGGTATTTTCTATACTTGGTTAATTTCATTTGTTTCATGACATTTTTTTTACTACAATTCCAAATAATTCAAAATGATGCAAGTAATTCAAGTTATTACAAAGTGGCATTTTTGTAAGTTTACAAATCAAAAACTTTGTATTGCTTGGACTTTTTTTTCTTCCTTTGATTCAAAACCTTGCCACAATGCTTTGTCTTTGATACAATATGCATAAATTTCTCCACAAACCAAACTTGTTTCATGCTACAAACTATGCTGTCCAAGTTATTGCTGAACAAAAAAAAAAGATATGTTACTTCTATACATTGCCACAACACTCCAATCCCTTGCTCATTTGCTGTCTTACAAAACCTTGTGCCATGCTGCACCATAAACTTGTTACAAAACCTGCATTGCTATCCTATACAATCCAAAATATGTCTGCAAAACCATTCAAAAAAACTGCTCTATGCAGTCTGCCCCAAGCCTGCATCATAACAATCCCAAAATTGCACCAAAATGGCAAAGGAAATTTGTGTGCAGAAAGTATCAAAATAGTAGGCAAAAATAATTCAAAATAACTTATTTGATTCCCCCCCTAAATCACAGTAAAAGTTCTACAAAAGAGGATTGTCTCATAAGACACAGAGGTTGGAATTTTTAGAGAGAAAAAGGGAGAGGAGAAAAAATAGAACTTTTGTTAAACTCTGCTCATTCATAAAACCCAACTCATTTCATAAAACTGAGTTCATCCATAAAAACTTTGCTCATCTTCAACTCTGTTTTCACTCACAAAAATAGAAAAATCCTCAATCCATTGTTGTACAACCTTGAAAACTTTCCCCTAAACCAACTACCCAAACACCTCATATACATCACATGGAGATTGTTCTAAAATAAGAAAAATTTCTGTAACACCTTTATCATCACCTTCCAAGCATAAACAAAAACAGTACTTTACACCTTTGACTGGGTTGGAGCGATTCTGGAACTTGGTCATACAGAGCAAGGATTGGAGTAGCTCTAAAGAGGAGTTCGGTCATTCATCACTTTGCATCCGGAGATATCCCTACGTATTCTAAAGTTTCACTTCAAGAGGTATATTTTTATTTAAACTGTAATATCTTTTTCCATACATCATTTTTTGTTTGCGTCCAAAAGATATGTGAAAGATAAATCCAAAAAAGGGAAAACTCAATAAAAAAGAGCATGGCAGGGGCTGACACGGGTGACCGTGTCACATGACACGGTCGTGTCAGCTCCTCTGTTCAAAAAAATCTCACAAAAATGCAGGTTAGGGGCTGACACGGGTGCCCGTGTCACAGGACACGGCCGTGTCAGCCATATTGGAATTTTACGCTAACAAAAATGTAGGTCAGGAGCCAACACGGGTGCACGTGTCATTTTAGCTGGTACAGAAAAGAAAAAGAGGCACATGTACCATTACAGAAGCTGACACGGGTGCCCGTGTCATTGGACACGACACGTGTCAGACCAGACAGCATAAATTTTGATTTTCTTTTGATTTTTTGCTTTTATTTTCATTCAATTTGGTTGTAATAATTAGGAATTTTATTTTTTGCAACCCCCACTTGTACACTTTTATACCCTATCCCTCAGAAAGCATGTAATAGCGTAGGACCTTTATTTTCCGCATTTTTGCTTTCATAAATGTTAGTAATTAGAGTGTATGGCAAGATAAAACCAACAAGTAGACCACCCTAATCAAAGACTAAACACATGAAATCAAACACACCATTCACACATGCACCTCTAGGGTAATCTCGCTTTGTTGCCTATCAGAAAAAATAGTCATGTCCCTCGAACATGGGAGTTTTAGCAAAAGACCCTCGGTAAAAGATCGTAGTCCCTCAATGACCCTCGATGTTGCCTTCGGTAAACGATCTAGTCCCTAAAACGACATTGCTAAAACGTCCCATAAGTTGCCTTCTATGGCTATTTAAACGTCCAACGTCCGTCCCTTCACATCCAACGATGAGGCTTCTTACCAAATCAATGGTAAGATAGCCATATCTAAAGGAGAAGGAAAAGCACGTTTAAGACCTTTCGAGTAGGTAGATTCTCTCCTAGTTACTCGCTTGCTCACGACAAAAACATTTTTACACATCAACACTTCCATTTCTAAAACATTTTCAAAAAGATAAAACATTTTGTATACGTTCTTATAGAGACGAGAACCATTGCAAAATATCTTTCCGAAAACCACTTTCCAAAACACAATCCACAAACACGTCTTTGAACTATCTTTCGAAACAAAACTTTGTACGCATTCTTATAGAAACGAGAACCATTACAAAGATATTTTCAAAACACTTTCAAAGCCCACATCACAAGAAAATTGTCAAAGCAAAAGCAAGTTGATCTAGCAAATAACTAAGAGCCCATGGAAAACCATGGATGAAAAGGGTGCTAACACCTTCCCTTTTCATAATCTACCCCCCCCCCCCCCCCCCGAACCCGAGAAGTAATCTTGAAAGGTCTTTCCTGTGCTTTTTCACCTTTCCTTGTTGGATAAAAGAAAAGTCGGTGGCGACTCTTTCTATTCGCACAAATGTGATCAAAACACAAAACCTCTAGTCAGTTCTCCCACCGTATCACAGAACTGACGACTCTGCCGGGTATATCTATAAAAGTGGGGTTACCTTAAGGCTAGATCATATTTATTTGATTACATTGTTTGACTTGTTTGCTTTACATTATGGTTCTTTGTTTGGGTTTGAATCCTCCACCCGAATTTGGGATACATTATAGGTAAATAGCAATACATTGTGGAAACTGTGCGGGGTATACCGACATGGTCTAAGCAATATATATGTTAGTGTGACATATTTGTGGGTACCGGTAGCCTTTGAGTTAATCAAAGAGAATACGGGGCCGCTGAGTGATGTCATGAATCACTAATGAACTTCTAGAACCCTTTACTTGACCAACTTGGCCTTTAGGATGTAGTGAGATGACCGACTTTGGTGCAGTCCGAAGTTGGTAGATACTCGATACTACATTCATTGAGGTTTGGTTTCTTGGCATATTTTGGTCGCCATTAAAGAGGCTTGAGCTGAAACAATGACCAAGGAAACAATCTGGTGATATTAAGCTCCTCAGAACCCGGTTACTATTACTAGGACAGGTTTAAGCCAACTAAACTTCAAGAGGGTACTTACCTATAAAACCCAATGTAAGCCTAAACTAAGAACTTGTTTGTCTTGCTTGTGTATGCATACTTGTACATAACATCATGGACATCATGAACATCATATACATCTACTAACCATTTCAAGGATTTTGGAGATTCATCTTTGTTCTTGTTTTGTAGGATATGGATTCACTTCGAAGGAAAACTATCCAAGTCAACCTTGTGAGAATTCCTCCACAACTTAAAGAGCTAGTGTTGTACCCCAAAATTTGCCCTCCTTTTTTCACAAGAAATCACAACCCCAGGGTTTTCTCTGATTTTTAAGATTGGCTCAAGAATCGGAATTTTTTTTATTAATAACCAAGTATTAAAATAATATTTCACAAATAACCGGGTTTCGGAAAAAAATACGCAAATAACCATGTTTGAGATGGCTCCACAAAGGAGGAGCCATCTCAATTGGCGCATGCACCTCTTTTTTTAAGGGAGGCGCCATCTCACTTGGCGCCTAAGTGCTTAGGGCAAGCCCTAAGCCAAGTGAGATGGCGCCTATGTACAAAATTAGGGCAAAATTTTTTTTTTTTTATTTTCTTTCCTGCGCGTTGCCTATTAGACAGAGATCAACAAAATGGATTTTTTATTTAAAAAAAAATAATTACATTCAACTGTTTTACATTAAAAGAACAGTAAAAAAATGGATACAAAAAATACTGGGAAAAAAAAAGATACATCAGTGATCCCCAGGAACCCGGTAATGACCCCCAGTTCCGCATCCCCGTCCTCGCCTTTCTCTTGCTGGGTGCCGTCTCGTTTCCTGCTGCGGCAAGGTCGATGGCCCAGCGAAGTCAATGCGATCCGAATCCATAAAATCAGTAAGATCTCCATATCTCGAAGATCCGCTCTGGTACAGTCGGTTACCCATACCCTCAAAGTTTGGTCGTGTTGGCGGTGGGTGGGGTTCCATGGTTGGTCGGTAGCATTGGTCGTCTGAGTATGGGGGGTAGAAAGGAAATGGATCTTGGGGTGTTTGGTATTGTGGATGTTGGGTTGTTTGGTGATATGGTGGTTGATGGTAGGTTTGGTCGGCTTGGTCATAATCTTCTAACATTCCCATATCAGGGCTAAGGCTGGATGTTGAGGGCGCCATATTGGGATATGTGGAAGACTGAAATTGTGTCTGGGGTATGTGGGTGTGCTGGTATTGGGGTTGGTATTGTGGTTGGGTTTGAGGCATATCCGGGTATTGGTAGTTTGGCGGTGATTGTGGTTGGTAGTACGGCATTTGATTGTAGTTGTGTTGTGGTGGGGAATGTGGTTGTGTGTTTGTTTTTCTGTTTCTTCTTGGGGGTTGGTTTGAGGTTGATGGATTTTGGGTTTGTTGATGGGGAATCGAGGGTTGTGCCCATTGTGTGCGTGGGTCAACCAAGTACCTAGGATGAGACACATGCATATCTGGGTTACTAACCGACCTGTACCACGACATATATTGATCAGTGTGTCGCATGTTACCTTGAGTAAGGAAAACCGGGGATTGCAAGATGTAGCGGTGACGCCTTTGCCACATTTTACACCATTCTGGAGCAAAGTCTTTCCAGTTGGTAAGACCCCACTGGGCGTCGACCCTTTTTAGATGCCAGGGGGACAAATCTGTTGGATCACTTGGTATCTCTTGGATCATTCCGAACTGCATCTTCACACGGTCGCTGTGGTGCATCTCCACAATGTTGAACCGAATGAGTGCAGTCTTTGCAGTCCAAGTTGCTGCATCCTCTGGGTTTGGAGAATGGCCCAAACCCAAATATGGTCTCCAGACGAACTGCGATAAAATTTAAATCAGGTAAGCGCAAAAGTAATGTATAAATAATTAAAATGAACAAAAGTTAAAAGCTACGACGTACGTCATCTGGGCCTAAGTGATCCAACAGATTCCGGTAGAGTGCGACATTGAATCTGGGATTCTTGCCGTAATCCATACCCCTCACGCAGTACCTAAAGGAAATGAGAAACATGTTATTTTTAGCATATATTTTGGAAAGAGCAGAATAGTTATAAATGCTATAACTTAATGACTTACTTTGTTGCGTACGGGAAACCAAAAGTGTTGTTGTTGATGGGGTTTAAGGACTCCATACTCCACCAACCCCAGGCTTGTAGTAAAAATGCGCACCCATAAATTGTACATTTTTCCTTGACTGCGTTTTTGTACAAGGAACTGTACAGGTGGGCTAATACTGCAGAACCCCAACTATATTTTCTAGTTTTTTCAAAATTTGTTAGTAAATGTAAGTACATGAAATTTACACTATTTCCCGTACTTTCGGGAAATAAAAATGTACCAAAAAGTATCATAATATACGTTCTGGCTTTTACTACTCGGTCATTCTCTGAGGAATTTTCATTTAATTCCATACTTGCATAATGCCGTTTCAGGTCAGTGAGTAGTATTCCCTGCCCTCTTGCTCCACCACCTTCTACCATGTCCCTACCCAACAGTTCTTCACACTGTGAGTTGGGTTGTTGAACCGACCCGTTCACCGCCTTACCGTCGATAGGGAGGCCCAGTAGCATGTACACATCTTCGAGAGTGATGGTACATTCACCTATTGGTAGGTGAAATATATGGGTCTCCGGTCTCCACCTCTCCAACATTGCAAGAATGAATTTTGAGTCAATGGTGCAGTTGGAGATCTTTATCACATGTCCAAAACCTGCATATTCCAGATAAGGGACGATAAATGGGTCGGGAGCCAGGTATTTGTGCGAACGGATTCTGAATCTTTGTGTATCCTGAGATCATAATTAAACAAGTGTAAGATTAATTAAGATGAACAACACGTTATTTGAAGTATGAAAAATGTATAACCAAAGAAGAGACTTACAAATGCAGCAATGTTTTCCCTTGTGCCTCTGTGAGTATCTCCCATTGTTAGAAGAGCCATTGTTCAAAATGCTTGAGAGAATGAAAGACTTAGGAAGAAATAGAGAGTATGATAGACTTAAGAAATATTTCATCACAGGTTTCGTGGCGGAGAATATAACGTAACCATCTCTGCTAAAAATCATAGGCGACGTCATTACGTAAATAAGGGAGTACAAAATAAAAATACAGTGCGAGAAAGTGTGAAAAATTTCAAAGAAACGGACGAATTATTTATAAAACAGCAAAAAACCCTAGTTTTGCCCTAGGCGCCAAGTGAGATGGCGCCTCCTCTCATTTTTAAGGAGCATGCGCCATCTCACTTGGCTAAAAGACAAGGGAGGCGCCAAGTGAGATGGCGCCTAGGGCAAAACCCTAGGTGGATGCGCCAATTGAGATGGCTCCTCCTTTGTGGAGCCATCTGAAACATGGTTATTTGCGTAATTTTTTCCGAAACCCGGTTATTTGCGAAATATTAATTTAATACATGGTTATTAATAAAAAAAATTCCAAGAATCGGTCAAACATACTTTTCTTTATCAGTCAATCCAGAATTAGGGTTTTTTCTGATTTGTTAAGATTGACTCAGGAATTGATTAAGCAGACCTTTCTTTGGCAACAAATCCGGGATTAGGGTTTTCGCTCGCATTTCTCTGAAGAAAACTGAATCCTCAGAAATTCAGTTAACTGTTACATTTTTTTCACGCTTGTTTAAGTTTACTGGTTGTTTCTCAAGGCCTGATTATCTGGGATAAAAGCTGAGACTTTTGTTTGGAATATTAAGGCATCTGCTTGTTTAAGTGGAGTGAAAGGTTTACCGTTTAATGGAATGCTTTGTTTGTTTAACTGTACAATGCGTGTGTTAATTTGAATACCATGCGTATTATAAGTAATGCAAGGTTACGAGACTGCAAAGTTTGTTGATTATTTATTTTATCTAGATTAAAATTATTGGGATACAGTTCCAATTATTTTGATTTGAGAGTCTTAAATAATTAAATAAACAATGCAAGGAAAGATTGGAAGATATTTGAAAGTAGAAATTTCTTTTGGATAAAGACTTTTTTATTCGTTTCAAATGTTGTTACAAAATTTATCTGAATATTGTAAATTTACAACTTACAGTATTTACAATAATTTTGGTTTACAACAAATGAAAATCTATATAAATCTAAGACTAAATCTCCTGAGATCTTTGACTTCTGCTGTTTCCTCTATCATCCAACTGTTACTTACTTGCAAAATACAGAAGAAAAAGAAATCAGCGTAATTAACTGAAAAGAATTTTCAAGCAGATAAAAAGACATCATCATTAAAGTTTGTCGGTTGGAATCAGAATGCTATGTTCATCATATTTTATTTTCCTCTCTGCAAATTACAAGAAGATCGCTCTTCCCTGTTCACAGAGAGAAAAATAAAAGATATAAATATAAGCATACATTTGGTTCAAATACATAAACAAGTCAGCAAGGCAAAGTGTACTGCAAACTAAACCAAACTGCAGTAGTCAACAAGTCAGCAAAGCAAGCATGTCAAGCTAACTACAATACACTAACCAACAAGTTTCATTTTCTTCATCAATGTACAGAAGAAAGGTTCAGAAGTGACAGAAAAATCATAGTTTCAGAACTTCTGTTCATCATCACCAATATTCAAAACAAAGAAGCAAACAAATCTCAGAGCATTCATCATCATCAAACATCAAACAAATAAAAAGAACAACAAAAAATACCAGAAGCGCGCAACCATCATCTCCGTCCTTCGCCTAGCCTCCAAGGAGCGCCACCCGTCGGTCTCCCATCTCCCTCCTTCCATTTTAAAAAAAGACGCTCAAGGTAAGTTTCTCAACTCCTTTTACTGCGTATCAAATACACAAAAACCATAGATTAAAACATGCAAGCAATCAATAAACAAACATTGAAACCGAAAAAAAACCTTAAAGCGCGAATGAGACAAAACTGTACCGTTCAAGCAAGTGCCGGGGCCACTGTAAGAAGATAGAGAGTGGATGAGGGCGGCGCTCCGGTAGCTAGGCTCGTGGAGAGAGTATCAAACGCTTCGCCTGAGAGAGATGAGAGAAACTAAGAAGAAAAGCAAGAGCGACGCCGCTGAACCCAAACTGTAAAAACCCTAAAAAATGTTTGAACCCTAACAAAATTATGAAACCGGGTAATGGGCCTTCGCCCCAACAACTGCCTCAAGCCCAATTGCTGGCTAAGCACGCACACCCCCCTTTCATCCTGATTCATGTTTCTCTTCATTCTCATTTGGGCCTCACAAATTGCTTAAGGCCCATCATCTTTTTAATTTCTTCAACTAATGTCTTTTATTAATTAATGTCATTTTTAAACAACTTATTTTCTTTTCTTTGTTAATAATAAAACCAAAAATATATTAAAATTTTGTTTTAATTTTCTTAATATAGTTTTCTTTTTTTTCTATAAATATTACATTTAATAAAATACAATAATAATAGAGATTTTATTTTTTCTTTAAAAAAAAACATAAATAATAGGAACTTTAAATAATTTTTCTTTCTTTAAAACTTTTATTTTCATAATTAATAAAAACACAAAGATAATAATAATCATACTTAAATCTTTATTAGGTTAAAATTTTATTTACTTGTAAATAAATATATGCATCTCATAGTTGTTTGATTTTCCTCATTTCATAATTCGTTATAATCTTTACATTGAATTGCGACAGTTCGATTTGGTTGTAACACATATTTGGACATTATTATTCTTATGAGACTCATCCCCATTTGTAAATAATTGTACCCCCATCCCCGAATACTTTTTTTGTAATAACTTAGACTTTAAATTCCCGCAATTTATTGCTTTCAATATACTGTATAGTAATTAGGGTTTGTATGCGAAGATCTAAAATCAATCGCTAGATAACCTAATACAAGAACAAAATGCATGAAAATCAATACACAATTCACACTTGCACCTCTAGGGTAACCTCGCTTGTTGCCTCAGAAATGCAATCATGTCCCTCAAGTATGAGACACTCTAGCAAATGCCCCTTCGATAAACAAAGATCGTAGTCC
Organism: Vicia faba; assembly: GCA_948472305.1. Lineage (NCBI taxonomy): Eukaryota > Viridiplantae > Streptophyta > Magnoliopsida > Fabales > Fabaceae > Vicia > Vicia faba. The sequence continues at coordinate 1,356,563,512 of OX451740.1, forward strand.
CTCGATGACCCTCGATGTTTCCTTCGATAAAACGATCTCATCCCTTACAAAATTGCTAGAGCGTCTCACAAGTTGCTTTCGATGATTGTATACGATGACCCGCGCCTGTCCCGTTTAACATCCTAACACAAGGTGGTTCACCAAATACAATGGTGAAACAACACTGTTAAAAGGGTTAAAAAACACAAGAAATATCTTTGAGTAAAATAGGGTAGACAACTCTTAGTTACTTGATCAAAAGCTTGCAAAACATCCTTGCCATTTTCAAACACACCTCACAACACAATTTCAAAACAACTTTCAAAACATTGAAATATCTTTTCAAAAAGACACACACCTTTGTATATATTCGAACAAGAATCATTACAAAGGTTGCCTAGACAAGGCTTATTTTTCAAAGCATTTTTCAAAACCACACACACAAAAGCACCATTTCAAACAATTGAAAAGCAAAGGCAAGTGATCAAAAAACGAGTAACTAAGAGCCCATGGAAAACCATGGATGAAAAGGGTGCTAGCACCTTCCCTTTTTATAATCTACCCCCGAACCCAAGAAAACATCTCAAAGGTCTTTCCTGTGCTTTTTGACCTTTCCTTAGGATAAAATAAAAAGTCGGTGGAGACTCTTGCTAAACCGAACAAATGCGAACACAAACGCAAAACCTCAAGTCAGTTCTCCCACCGTATCACAGAACTGGCGAATCTGCTGGGGATAAATTCTAAAAGTGGGGTTACCTTAGGGTTTTTAGATCACCTTTGCATGTTTATCTTGTTTGCCTTGATTGCTTTACTTTTTGGTTCCTTGTTTGGGTTTGTTTTAAATCCTACACCCGGATTTGGGGCACCTTTTAGGTAAGTAGCAATAAACTGTGAGGGAACTGTGCGTGGTATACCAACATGGTTGAAGAAGTAGCTACGTTAGTGTGACATATTTGTTGGTACCGATAGCCTTTGAGTTAATCAAAGAGAATACGCGGCCGCTGAGTGATGTCATGAAGCACTAACGAACTCTTAGAACCTTACTTGACCATCTTGGCCTTTTTAGGGGTAGTGAGGTGACCGGCTTTGGTGCAGTCCGAAGTTGGTAGATACTTGATACTACACTCATTGAGGATTGTTTTCTTGGAATATTTCGGTCGCCAGTAAAGTGGCTAAACTGAAACAATGAACACAGAAAATAATCCGGTGATATTGAGTTCCTTAGAACCCGGTTACTATTTATAGGACAGGTTGAGCCAACTAACTTTAAGAGGGTACTTACCTACAAACCCCATGCAATCCTAAACCTAAGGACTTGTCTGCTTTGTGTGAATGTGATTATCTGTATATACACTTGCTTACTTTTGCATACCTGTACATAACATCATAACATCATACCATGGCATTTTCAATAACCGTTTCAAGGATCTCGAGGGTCTTTGATGCATGGTCACGTTGAACTAGACGTCTACCAAAGGGAAAGTGGATTCATCTTCCTCTAAACAAATGCCATCAAAGATCAAGTGCAACAACTTGAATCAAAGGCTATGACCCACTTGACATGGTGAGCTTTATTCTCGTGGAAAGACAACCATCGATACAAAGTTCTCCAATCAAATATGTTGATCGAAGTTCAATCTCTAACATTTTCTTGTGTTTACCCCGAGAGATTCTTGAAAACATGCATCCACATATCATGCATTGTATCATAACAGGTTTTCCCTTTCAGGTTTCCTTATTCTCCTATCGTTTATTTTAGAAGAGATGGCTCTAGAGAGAACTGTCGAAGATATCCAGGCTCAAAACGCTCAACTTCAAGAAATGTTCTTGAACCTGTCCCAGGGGCAAGAAGAAGTGAAAGCTCTCCTCACAAGGGGCATGGTCCTAGGGAATCCAGGCGGCGTCGGGAATGATAAGTTGGAAGGGCTACAGATTGAGTTGGCAACAATGAAGATCCAGATGATGGGACAGCTGGTGGGCCAGATGGCTCTCATTCAAGACCTGGCTCAAAGACAAGAGGAGCTCAGAGTCCTCGTCAACAAACTGCTTCAAGATAACCAAGTAGGGCAAATAACTAGGGATGAAGATCAAGTCATCATCCAACCTCCTTTGAGACAAGAATACAAGGGAAAGGCTCCTCAACTTGCTTCAGGGTCACAAGCCCAGCAACAACCTCGCCAGCGTCAGTGGGGTAATCGGCGTAAGAAAAATACATCTGGAAGACATTTCACTGAGACTGACATACCATCATCTCTAATACTGAAACGCTTGTTGGAGGTCAATCTGCTTGCTTTAAAGGATCCTCTTAGGAATCCCAATACCTCTGCTCCTGGCTATCACCCCGACGCATTTTGTGTATACCACTCCTATAGTCCTGGACATGACACCGACGACTGTTGGGCTTTGAAAAACAAAATCCAATACTTGATTGACAGAGGAGTGCTGGAATTCATGCCGGATGGCGAGATGAAAATCTTCCACTGAGGGTTCTCCACCTGAAATGACAAGTTCGAACTAAGAGACTTTTTTTTCATTTGAATTTTCAAGTTGTAATTTCTTTTGTTATTCAAACAATTATCTGTTAATGTCAAACTCTGTTTCATTAATGCATTGCATATGTTTGTCTTGAATTCATCCATTCGTTTTCACTATTCTTGAATTATGCTTCCTACTTTCTTTATGATATTTAACTCTTGATAAAAGTTACAAGCCTTTAGAGGGAGGATGACGAAAACAATGCCTTAATCTCATATAATATGCTTTTGGACAGACCTTGCTGACGATGTACAGGCGTTTCTTTCAAATCCTAAAAACTGGAGTTATAAGGAAGATAATCCCTAGTCAACCCCTTCGAGCCAAAGAAGTAGAAGTTTTATGTTTTAAACACAAATTGAAACCTTTAATCAAACCTAGGGCAGGGTAGTCTCTCAGTTAATTCAAAAGATGTGCATTGAAGTCGCAAACTCTCAGTTCGTAATACAACAAATGACATCAAAAACATTCCTTCGGAACCAAAAGACAATGATGGTTCCTTATCTCATAGGCATTCATTATCTCTCAAAAGAGAAAATCCCACTGAGCCAAAACCTACAAAGGAGGCTTAAGAAAGCTAGGGCATCCCGCTGATTGTAATCTCGAAAACAGGAACGGTCAGGCAAAAATTAGGGATAATAAATTAAAAGAAAGAGGTCATTACAAATCCTCAACAACATGAAATATGTTACAAAAAATGATGACTGCATTCCAAAATCCAACTTGTGTGAACCATCACCAAAACGTCATTCCAAATTCGAATAGAGTTCGACGCATAATTAACTGAGTTTAGGATTGAAGAACATCATGAAGAGCGGGTGGGTACAAATATACTTTGAGCCTTTATCCTTTGTTTCTTAAACCGTGAACCAAGCCACGTTACAACCCTTCAAAAGTCCTAATTGAAGAATGGGTTAGTTCGAAAGCATACTGTTACAAAAGGTATCCTGACTCCTGTAAGGCTTTGCTCTAAATCTTGTGTTGAATTTTTCTTATAAAAAGTTTTCTGCTAAAAAACGCTTTTTTCAAAACTTCGAGACAAGCGTAAACTTTTCATTATTTGAATATCGTTGTTTGCACATGGTTATTTGTTTGACAGCGAATAATTTCATACAGTGAATGTTCGGAGGAACGAAAGCTCTCTCAGTGAATAAAATTACTTCAAGTGGGATGATACTCCCGTTGCAAAAATCTCCCATCAACAAAAGGGGACTTGATATGGTATTGTCCAGTAAACCTGGGGCAGTCCAGTCAAGATTTCAACAAATCTTTCAAAGTCCATTAAACCTGGGGCAGTCCAGTCAAGATTTCAAGAAATCTCTCAATTGCAGATTAACCTGGGGCAAGTCTCCCTCACCATCACTTAGGGCATTTAAACGTCAATCTCATCAAAGGGTTACGAACAATCCAAATTTCCTGGCAATGCCACAAACATCTGATACTAGGGGCAATGGAGAATCTCTCCAAAGTCCCTCTGAAAAGGAATTCAAGCATCCTCCAGAAGTTTATCACCTCTCTAGCGGACCAACAGTCATGGGTTTATTTCCCCAACACTTGTCGAGGATTTATTCTCCAAAACGAAATTACATTTCAACAACATTCATAACATACACAGATTGATAGGTCGCCAAAGATTCCTCCATCACATGTTGAAAGTTACGGTTGTCGAAGATTCCTTCATCATCTGTTGGAGTTACGATCGTCAAAGATTCCTTCATCACCTGTTGGAAGTTACGCTTGTTGAAAATTCCTTCATCACTTGTTGGAAGTTACGGTCGTCAAAGATTCCTTCATCACCTGTTGGAAGTTACGGTCGTTGAAGATTCCTTCATCACCTGTTGGAGTTACGGTCGTCAAAGATTCCTTCATCACCTGTTGGAAGTTACGGTTGTCGAAAATTCCTTCATCAGTTGTTGGAAGTTACGGTCGTCGAAGATTCCTTCATCACCTGTTGGAAGTTACGGTCGTCGAAGATTCCTTCATCACCTGTTGGAAGTTACGGTCGTCGAAGATTCCTTCATCACCTATCAAAGTTACAGTAGTCAAAGATTCCTCCATCATCCGGTTGAGTCAAAGTTAATCCAAGACCCTCTCTATTTTGGTCAGATCTCCCTGATTCTTACGCCAGTGGAAGATCTTCCAGGTTTTTCATATTTCAGATAAATCTCTCAGCGATTTATTCTGATTTTCTTCACTATCAGAGATGAAGAATCCAACTCTCTTCTCCTTCACCAGCTCGGGATTTATTTTCCCCGGCGAAAGGTCGTCTTGAAAAACATTACACCTCCGTGCATCAGGACATCATGCAACGCAATCTCATTTATTTTGAGAACATAATTGTTTGATATACGCCACTAACCTTTACCTTTCAGGAAAGGTGCAATCAAATTCGAGCGATAAAGTTTTTACTTCAGTTGAATTCCGGACGAGTTCCTAAATCTCAACAAAAACAACCCACCAACAGAATAATGGACAAATGAAGCTCCTAAAATTCTGTTTCTTTCAAGAATGAAGATTCTCATCCTTGAAACCTTAGAATATTAGTATACTCCCAAGCTCCTGATACCCTTAACAAAATTAAGATTCTCATCCTTGAAACCTCAGAAGATTGGTATACTCCCAAGCTCCTGATACCCCTAACAGAATGAAGATTCTCATCCTTGAAACGCCAGAAGATTGGTATACTCCCAAGCTCCTGATACCCTTAACAGAATGAATATTCTCATCCTTGAAACCTCAGAAGATTGGTATACTCCCAAGCTCCTGATACCCTTAACATAATGAAGATTCTCATCCTTGAAACCTCAGAAGATTGGTATACTCCCAAGCTCCTGATACCCTTAACAGAATGAAGATTCTCATCCTTGAAACCTCAGAAGATTCTCATCCTTGAAACCTCAGAAGATTGGTATACTCCCAAGCTCCTGATACCCTTAACAGAATGAAGATTCTCATCCTTGAAACCTCAAGATATTGGTATACTCCCAAGCTTCTGATACCGTTAACAGAATGAAGATTCTCATCCTTGAAACCTCAAGAGACTGGTATACTCCCAAGCTCCCGATACCCTTAACAGAATGAAGATTCTCATCCTTGAAACCTCAGAAGATTGGTATACTTCCAAACTCCTGACCCAAACGCCTGAATGAAGATTCTCATTTCTCGTTTCCCCAGTAGATTGGCATACACCCAACCTTCTGACCCAAACGCCGGAATGAAGATTCTCATTTTTTGCTTCCCCGGTAGATTGGCATACTCCTAACCACCTGATATTCCCGACAGAATGAAGATTCTCATTATCAAAGTGGCATATAACCTAGATTCCCGATATTCCCGACATAATGAAGATTCTCATTCTCAAAGTGGCACATGATCTTAACTCCCGAACTTCTTCCAAACAGGAATAAGCTTTTTCCAGAACCCTGAGTTCCACTCTCCAACAGGATAGCTACTCCGCAACAGTATGGCTATTCCCCACAGAGTTCTTACTCCCCAACAAAATCAAGACTCTCATCCTTGATTCTCCGGAGCTTTCTTTACTCTCAGCATGAATTTGTCAAAATTTCAAATCCCCTACAGATCGAAGATTCTCGTTCTTGGCTCCTCAACACCAATTCCCCAAGCAGAATGAAGACTCTCATTCTCAATTCCTCATAGAGTTTCCAGATATTCACTAGCGAAGTTCCCCTCAAAACAGGAATCCCCAGTAGATTGGCATACAACCCAAACTCCTGACTTTCCACAGCAATATAACTTCTCCCCACAGAGGTTGTCAAAAAGCTTGAGGACACACATACTCTTCAACAGTGGTCCCAGGACTTCTCATTCTCAACGATCAAAGGATTTTCAATCCCAACAGCAGTCAAGGATTTATTTTCCCCGACAGTGGTCAGAGATTTTATTATCTCTAACTATCCAAGATTTATCTTCCTCAGCAAGACGACTCATCAGCTCACATGCGCGTTCATTGCATTCATATATCATAAACATTGATATAACACATACATTGCATCATACAACATAATTTTATGTTTCAACTAATATTTTACCCGTCACAGGATAAGTTTAGCAAGTTTCAAACTTCAAGGATTTCTGAAAATAGTTTACGGATGCCTCCCGACACGGATACTAATCTATTGCTTATTCAGACCCCCAGCTCAAAGACGTTCCAAACACAGATACCTTTATAATACTCATTCTTTCACCTACAACATACAGTTCAACAAACATTCTTTGATGGCATCTTTAAGCCCATCTCCGACAAGATTCTGTCACATCTCCAAATGGCATATTTAAGCCCATTCCCTCAACTATGCTTTGACGAGTGCAGATTTATGGGCACTCTAGTGTTCAATCATCTTTTACCTTCGAGTCGCGAACGACAAAATTGCCAATCTAACTCTTCAGGTTCAAGAAGATTGAACAGGGGCAACTGTTGTACCCCGAAATTTTCCCTCCCTTTTTCACAAGAAATCACAACCCCAGGGTTTTCTCTAATTTTTAAGATTGGCTCAAGAATCGGTCAAACAGACTTTTCTTTATCAGTCAAGAATTAAGGTTTTTTCTGATTTGTTAAGATTGACTCAGGAATTGATTAAGTAGACCTTTCTTTGGCAACAAATCCGGGATTAGGGTTTTCGCTCGCATTTCTCAGAAGAAAACTGAATCCTTAGAAATTCAGTTAACTGTTACATTGTTTTCACGCTTGTTTAAGTTTACTGGTTGTTTCTCAAGGCCTGATTATCTGGGATAAAAGCTGAGACTTTTGTTTGGAATATTAAGGCATCTTCTTGTTTAAGTGGAGTGAAAGGTTTACCGTTTAATGGAATACTTTGTTTGTTTAACTGTACATTGCGTGTGTTAATTGGAATACCATGCGTATTGTGAGTAATGCAAGGTTACGAGACTGCAAAGTTTGTTGATTATTTATTTTATCTGGATTAAAATTATTGGGATACAGTTCCAATTATTTTGATTTGAGAGTCCTAAATAATTAAATAAACAATGCAAGGAAAGATTGGAAGATATTTGACAGTAGAAATTTCTTTTGGATAAAGACTTTTTTATTCGTTTCAAATGTTGTTACAAAATTTATCTGAATATTGTAAATTTACAACTTACAGTATTTACAATAATTTTGGTTTACAACAAATGAAAATCTATATAAATCTAAGACTAAATCTCCTGAGATCTTTGACTTCTGCTGTTTCCTCTATCATCCAACTGTTACTTACTTGCAAAATACAGAAGAAAAAGAAATCAGCGTAATTAACTGAAAAGAATTTTCAAGCAGATAAAAAGAAATCATCATTAAAGTTTGTCGGTTGGAATCAGAATGCTATGTTCATCATATTTTATTTTCCTCTCTGCAAATTACAAGAAGATCGCTCTTCCCGGTTCACAGAGAGAAAAATAAAAGATATAAATATAAGCATACATTTGGTTCAAATACATAAACAAGTCAGCAAGGCAAAGTGTACTGCAAACTAAACCAAACTGCAGTAGTCAACAAGTCAGCAAAGCAAGCATGTCAAGCTAACTACAATACACTAACCAACAAGTTTCATTTTCTTCATCAATGTACAGAAGAAAGGTTCAGAAGTGACAGAAAAATCATAGTTTCAGAACTTCTGTTCATCATCACCAATATTCAAAACAAAGAAGCAAACAAATCTCAGAGCATTCATCATCATCAAACATCAAACAAATAAAAAGAACAACAAAAAATACCAGAAGCGCGCAACCATCATCTCCGTCCTTCGCCTAGCCTCAAAGGAGCGCCACCCGTCGGTCTCCCATCTCCCTCCTTCCATTTTAAAAAAAGACGCTCAAGGTAAGTTTCTCAACTCCTTTTACTGCGTATCAAATACACAAAAACCATAGATTAAAACATGCAAGCAATCAATAAACAAACATTGAAACCGAAAAAAAAACCTTAAAGCGCGAATGAGACGAAACTGTACCGTTCAAGCAAGTGCCGGGGCCACTGTAAGAAGATAGAGAGTGGATGAGGGCGGCGCTCCGGTAGCTAGGCTCGTGGAGAGAGTATCAAACGCTTCGCCTGAGAGAGATGAGAGAAACGAAGAAGAAAAGCAAGAGCGACACCGCTGAACCCAAACTGTAAAAACCCTAAAAAATGTTTGAACCCTAACAAAATTATGAAACCGGGTAATGGGCCTTCGCCCCAACAACTGCCTCAAGCCCAATTGCTGGCTAAGCACGCACACCCCCCTTTCATCCTGATTCATGTTTCTCTTCATTCTCATTTGGGCCTCACAAATTGCTTAAGGCCCATCATCTTTTTAATTTCTTCCACTAATGTCTTTTATTAATTAATGTCATTTTTAAACAACTTATTTTCTTTTCTTTGTTAATAATAAAACCAAAAATATATTAAAATTTTGTTTTAATTTTCTTAATATAGTTTTCTTTTTTTTCTTCTATAATTATTACATTTAATAAAATACAATAATAATAGAGATTTTATTTTTTCTTTAAAAAAATACATAAATAACAGGAACTTTAAATAATTTTTCTTTCTTTAAAACTTTTCTTTTCATAATTAATAAAAACACAAAGATAATAATAATCATACTTAAATCTTTATTAGGTTAAAATTTTATTTACTTGTAAATAAATATATGCATCTCATAGTTCTTTGATTTTCCTCATTTCATAATTCGTTATAATCTTTACATTGAATTGCGACAGTTCGATTTGGTTGTAACACATATTTGGACATTATTATTCTTATGAGACTCATCCCCATTTGTAAATAATTGTACCCCCATCCCCGGATACTTTTTTTGTAATAACTTAGACTTTAAATTCCCGCAATTTATTGCTTTCAATATACTGTATAGTAATTAGGGTTTGTATGCGAAGATCTAAAATCAATCGCTAGACAACCTAATACAAGAACAAAATGCATGAAAATCAATACACAATTCACACTTGCACCTCTAGGGTAACCTCGCTTGTTGCCTCAGAAATGCAATCATGTCCCTCGAGTATGAGACACTCTAGCAAATGCCCCTTCGATAAACAAAGATCGTAGTCCTTCGATGACCCTCGATGTTGCCTTTGATAAAATGATCTCTTCCCTTACAAAATTTCTAGAGTGTCTCACAAGTTACTTTCGATGATTGTATACGATGACCCGCGCCTGTCCCGTTTAACATCCTAACACAAGGTTGTTCACCAAATACAATGGTGAAACAACACTGTTAAAAGGGTTAAAAAACACAAGAAAGATCTTTGAGTAAAATAGGGTAGACAACTCTTAGTTACTTGATCAAAAGCTTGCAAAACATCCTTGCCATTTTCAAACACACCTCACAACACAATTTCAAAACAACTTTCAAAACATTGAAATATCTTTTCAAAAAGACACACACCTTTGTATATATTCGAACAAGAATCATTACAAAGGTTGCCTAGACAAGGCTTCTTTTTCAAAGCATTTTTCAAAACCACACACACAAAATCACCATTTCAAACAATTGAAAAGCAAAGGCAAGTGATCAAAAAACGAGTAACTAAGAGCCCATGGAAAACCATGGATGAAAAGGGTGCTAGCACCTTCCCTTTTTATAATCTACCCCCCGAACCCAAGAAAACATCTCAAAGGTCTTTCATGTGCTTTTTGACCTTTCCTTAGGATAAAATAAAAAGTCGGTGGCGACTCTTGCTAAACCGAACAAATGCGAACACAAACGCAAAACCTCAAGTCAGTTCTCCCACCGTATCACAGCTAGCTTCAAGAATCCCTGATAACTCTCCATTCACCAAGAGGCATGGTCGTCTACTCAACTTGGTCACCTCCAACACAAATGAGGATATGATGAAGGTGCTCTTTCCCGACTATCATCTTGTGCCTACTTGGAAGAATTCTCTCAACTCTTGAGGATTCCCATTCTCAATCAACTACCTTTCAACGGTACGGAAAGAGACCCAATTCTAGAAGAGATTGCTCAAGCTCTGCACTTGCACTCTGAAGATGTGAAAAACACAAGAAGGGGGGTTGAATTGTAATACTTGAAATCAAATGCAGACAACACGTTATTTTTATCCTGGTTCGTTTGATCTCAAACTACTCCAGTCCACCCATCAAGGTGATTTCGCCTCTCTCCTACGAGGTCTTAATCCACTATATTCAACTGAATACAACAACTGCTTTAACAACTGTCAAAGCCTTCTTGAGTCTAACCACAGACCAATTTATCTCAAGGTAATTCTTTTACAGACAAATGAACAAATATGTGTGTTTGATGTTTTCTAGAAAAACTATATATCACAATTGTGATAATACACAAAATGAAGCTTATATGAAACTAGTATGCTAGAACTATAGAGTAAGCAATTTGAGAGCTTTTAGAAAAACTGAATGAGTGAGGACGAAGATAATTGGCTTAGGCGTGTAGGAGAATTGTAGAGTATTAGCCATTTCTTTTCTCACTGATTTGTTTAAATAATCCTTGGAATAGATACGTTGCAGTCAATAATTCCATTTCAATGCTCATAACGTTCTTTCCTTTTTGAGAAGATCTTTGTCTTGGAATAAAGCCGTTGGTAATTAATCTGCCTTGAATGCAGTAACATTGATACTTCAGAATGTTCTGCTTAATGAAAATCTGAGCGTTCTTGGCTTTAGCTTATTCTGGCGCTTCTGAGTGCTGATGACGTAGTTAGGATCTTGATCAGAGTCAGAGTATGTTAAGTGCAGATTCTGTTCATCAGACTTCAGCGTAGCACATGTTTGATCTTCTGGTGCTGACATATCTTCTGATGCTGATGTTGATATTGATGTTTTGATGCTGATTCCATCAGAGTTTCCTGTAAATACATAACATAATTTTAGGTAGCATCTATGTCTTATATAAAACTCATAATTCATTTAATCTTGTATTTTGTTATCATCAAAACTCTAACTGAGGGTTGTAGAATCAAACTATGTTCTAACAATCTCCCCCTTTTTGATGATGACAAAAACCAGATTTTTTCAATTAAAATAAAATGATGAAAGTATCAGAGTTTAAGGATAAAGAGGAAACGATATCAGAGATAATCAGATAATGGGTAAAAAGTATCATAGCTAAGAGGTTAAGGAATAAAAAGTATCAGAGTAATGATGAGAAGAACTCCCCCTGAGTTGATTATTTCCCTTTGATTCCTTGAGACCTTGAGCATCAGAACTTTACTGAACTTTCTTTGAGCATCAGAATTTTACTTTATTAGAGTTCATCAGATTCTTGTACCTGTAAGCTTTTCAGAACAGCAACTATATAAGGATGTTAGAATGTTTGAGACTTATGTCTCAGTAAACCGTTATTGAAAAATATCATTCTTTCTCCCCCTTTTTGTCAGCTATCAAAAAGCATAGTTAATCAGAGTTAAAAAGATTAGAGCAAAAAAGGTTTGTATTAAAACAGAAGCAATGATAGTTTAGAACAAGTAAAAATATTACAGACAGACATGTAAAGAAAACAAGGAAAACATAAGAAACATCTAAGAAGAAGGAGGAAGATGTGTGAATAGAGCTTCCAACATGCTCTTGATTTGCTCGCTGGTTTCGTTTTGCTTAGCCACCATGTTTGCTATAGAATCAATCTTGATATCCTGCTTGTCCATCTGTTCATTCATCAGCATGTCTGATCTCTTCAAATCTTCCAGAGTCTGCCTGTCAAGAGAGGAACCTTGAGGATCTTCAAATACAGGCTTCTTCTCAGAGCTTTTTGTAGTTTCTTCTGTTTGACCCAAGTCTTCATCTTGAATTATCTGTTCTTATGCAGGTTGAACTTTAGATGCTGGACGCTTTTCAGACCAAGGCTCACTGTCCAAATGGAGTACTTCTTCCTTCAGCAGCTTGCTCAGAACTGGACCTTCCATTTCCTTCAGCAGATTGCTGAAGTTCTGTTGAGCCTGTCTATAGCTCTGGTCTTGCAGCTTGAAGGTTTCAGCGCATACCCATCTTCTGAATTGAGTCCAGAGGAGATCTGATACAGCAGGATCAACCACTTCCAGACTTGCTTGTTTCAAAGAAGTGATCCACTTCTGCATATCTGTTTCAAAGTTCAAAATGCTGGAACCAACATCTGGTTGTTTTGGTTTAGGGATGGCAGTTTTCTGGTTTATTGCAGTAAGGCGTTCAAGGACTGTTAGATCAATGACTGTCTTGCTGTGGTTTTCTGTATTTTTCTTAGGTGAGGGAGTGGGAGAGTCAGAAATAACGATTGGACTTGCTGGGGTATTAGGTGGAGTTGTTTCAGGTAAAGAGGGAAGTTGAGACATATTAACAGTGGTACCACAGGGAAATTGGATGGCCAACGGTTGTGGTTCAGGAGATTCAGAGGTTTGAGCTTCAGAGTTTTGAGTCTCAGGTTGTGGAGATTGTGTATGTTGAGGAGAGGGTGGGTTACTTTCTGGTTGAGGAGAGGAAGGTTGTGGGATTTCTGGTTCTGGTATGGGAGAGAGTGGAGTTTCTGGTATTGGTGAGAGTGGGATGTCAGGTTATGGAGAAATGGGAATTTCTGGTTGTGGATTTGGATTGTTTGTTTCAGGAGCGGAAGAGTGTTGTTCTATATCAGAAAGAACTTGTGTAAGTTCTGGTTCTGGTATGGTTGCAGTGTTTGGATTTTGTGGTTTGGAGGGGGATGTTCTGAGGGTTAATGACTCAGAAGGGTCAAAATCAATGTCAAAATCTTCAAAGGTTTGGGGTGTTGGAATATCAGCTGGTGTTGGAATGGGAGTAGGAATAGATGTGGAAACAGCAGTTGAATCTAAAACAGATATAAAAACAGGATTACCTCTTTTCTTTGGAGTCTGTTGTGATGATCCTTCTGGAGCAGCTTTTCTCTTCTTTGTCTTTTTCAGAACAACCTCTGGTGCCTTCTGCTGAAGATCTTGAATGTTTAGATTAGGTGCTGTACCATGAGCTTTACAAGCATCCAAATATCTCAGAATGATTTGAGGCTTAGAGTCAATCTCTGAGAACATAGGGAAGTCGTCCAGAGGGACTCTTCTGCTGGAGATGTCAGCAAAAGGAGTGACGCTGGGCTCCTTCTTAATGTTCTCTATCAGCTTCATCTTCTTTAGATTCTTGGCATTCAGCTGCTTGCCAACAGAAGGTTCCAGGGTGCTGATCTCTTGTGCCTCTTTCAAATGTTCAATCAGCCTATTCTCAGTCAGAATATCTGATATCAATCTTCCCAAGGGTATCCAATCCCTTTTAGTGCGTCCATCTTCTCTTGTCTCCTTGATGCTTTTTTTCAGATGGTTGAACAAAAGATGAGCTAGATTAATCTTTACCCTCTGAGAAATAAAATAGATCAGAAACTGCTGATCTATGTTTATGTAATCAGGAGAGCTGGTAGGCTTCCTGTGGTTGAAACAGCCCAGAATAATCTTTGCCCAAATTCTGTGCTTATCTTTCAAATCCCTTATCTTGCTGGAGGGAAGCCCCAGCGTGAAAATTTCCCTTGCTATAACAGCAACATCTGAACATCTTTCTGCCATATCTATACAGCGAATACCACCTCCATTGTACCCTATCAGTCTTGCAATTAGGTCTTCAGTAATAACAATCTTCTTCCCCATGATGTAAGAAGTGACTTGGTGATTTTAGGAAGAGGCGTGAATCAAGAATTCCTTTACTAGAATAGGAAAAGTTGGACCCACCAACCTGTCAAAGTATTTCTCCCATCCTTGAGCTTGAATCTCTTATGATAAATCAAATCCATTTTCCTTGAGACTGTTGAAATCCACTATAATCTCTGACAGAACTTCAAGGTTCTTGATTGGAGTGAGAAGTGTTCTGAGAGGAACCTCATATTTCTCAGCTGATGCATCTTTCTGGGAACCTGAAGAGAGATTGCTGGAAGACACCATGTTCACACGAGGTTTTTTGAAAAGAAATTGAAAGGGTTTTCTAGAGAAGGAAGAACACAAACACAGAAATCGGAGATATTGATTGAAAACGAAAGTAAGGGTAAAAGGTGTGAATGGTGTGAATGGTGTTTAAATAGATTTCGAAAAAGTTTTTGAAAACATAAACGCTTAAGAGAGAGAAATAAATCATGATTAATAGCATTTAATGACTGCTGATTTTAGGGGATTTCAGAAAGATACTTAAACGGTTACCAATGACATGTGTCTCAATGCAACCAATCAGCGCTTTGCCTTTTCAGAAGCGTGAACGCGTGTTCTGCCTCAGGAAATAGCTGATGACTGGATGACACTTGTTTGCTTGAGTGAACAACACTTCTATCCTTGAACTGAAGAGCTCAGAGCTTCATGGATAGATTCTGATACAATCTGCATTTCTAAAATTCTGAAAGAGGATTGATCAGAAGTTCACAGAGAAATAAACACAATTCTGAAGGTTAATATATAAAATTAAAACAGTTTTATTCTGGACAGAGCTTCATGCTGAGATGTTTCAGAATGAAGTTGAACCTATCTTCAGAAAGTGGTTTTGTGAAAATATCAGCCCATTGATGGTCTGTATCAATAAATTTTAGGTTTAAAATT
This sequence comes from Vicia faba, assembly GCA_948472305.1. NCBI lineage: Eukaryota > Viridiplantae > Streptophyta > Magnoliopsida > Fabales > Fabaceae > Vicia > Vicia faba. The sequence continues at coordinate 1,356,578,551 of OX451740.1, forward strand.
CCTTTCTGAATATAGTCCCTAATAAAATGATGTTTTATTTCTATATGCTTAGCCCTAGAATGCAAAATTGGATTTTTACTTAAGCAAATAGCAGAGGTGTTATCACAGAGGATAAGAATGTTACTCTCATAAATCTGGAAGTCCTCAAGTTGACTTTTCATCCAGAGCATTTGTGTGCTGCATCCAGCCGCTGCTATGTATTCAGGTTCTGCTGTTGATAGAGCAATTATGGATTGTCTTTTGCTGGACCATGAGATCAGATTTTCTCCCAGAAACTGGCAGCTTCCAGAAGTACATTTATGTTCTACTCTGTCTCCAGCAAAGTCAGCATCACAGTAACCTACTAAGCTGTAATCACTAGATTTTCTATAAAACAAACCCAGATTAGTAGTACCTTTCAGATACTTGAAAATTCGCTTAACTGCTGTTAAGTGAGATTCTCTAGGATCTGATTGGAATCTTGCATAAATGCATACACTGAATAAAATATCAGGCCTTGAGGCCGTCAAATAAAGAAGAGAACCAATCATACCTCTGTAGACCTTCTGTTCTACCTTTTTGCTTACCTCTTCTCTTTCCAGAATGCACGTGGGATGCATTGGAATCTTTGATGGCTTACATTCTGAGAGATCAAATTTCTTCAGAAGTTCTCTGACATATTTTCTCTGATGAATGTAAGTTCCTTCTGGGGTTTGATTGATCTGAATGCCCAGAAAGAATTTCAGTTCCCCCACCAGGCTCATCTCAAATTCTGCCTGCATAAACTTAGCAAACTTTCTTCCCAGAGAGGGTTTAGTAGATCCAAATATTATATCATCAACATAAATCTGGAAGACTAAAATGTCATTCTTAACTATTTTACAAAATAAGGTTGTGTCCACTTTCCCTCTGGTGAATTCCTTTTCTAACAGGAAGTTACTCAGTCTTTCATACCAAGCTCTGGGAGCTTGTTTCAGACCATACAGTGACTTCTTTAGTTTGAAAACACATTATGGATTTTATGAACTTTCAAAACCAGGGGGTTGGTGCACATATACCTCTTCTTCTATATAGCCATTTAAGAATGCACTCTTAACATCCATCTGATACAGAGTGATGCCTTTATTAACAGCAAAAGAAATTAAAAGTCTGATAGATTCTAACCTGGCGACTGGAGCAATGGTTTCTGTATAGTCTATCCCCTCTTGCTGACTATAACCTTATGCTACCAATCGTGCCTTGTTTCTGATGACTTCACCTTGTTCATTCAGTTTGTTTCTGAACACCCACTTTGTTCCAATGACGTTGAATCCTTTTGGTTTAGGCACTAGATCCCATACGTCATTCCTTGTGAATTGATTCAGCTCCTCTTGCATTGCTAGAATCCAGTCATTGTCCAGAAGTGCTTCATCAATTGAGGATGGTTCAATCAGAGAAACTAGTCCCATGAGGGATTGTTCAGAGTTTCTGAAGCTGGCTCTTGTTCTGATTGGATCTTCCTTTCTTCCTAAGATAGTTTCTTCTGGGTGATCCATGCTGCTTCTGGATGGTCTTTTCTGAGGTTGGTCAACAGAAGATGCTGGATTGCTTGCAGTGCCTCTTTCTGCTGTTGAGGGAGTGTCTCTGTTAAGAGCTTCTGATGACTTGTCTTCAGTACCTGTGAATTCAACTTCCATACCTGCAAGTAATTCATTCTGCTTTGACTTTTGACAGTCAAGCTTATCATCAAAACGAACACTGATTAATTCTTCCATGTGTTTCTGTATTGTATACTCTGTACCCTCTTGAGCGTTCAGAGTATCCTAACATAATACACTTCTGTGCTTTAGAGTCAAACTTGTTCAAATAATTTTTAGTATTCAAAATAAAGCAAGTACATCCAAATGGATGAAAAATATGAAATGTTGAGCTTTCTGTTCTTCCACAATTCATATGGAGTCTTTTCCAGAATAGGTCTTATGGAGATTCTATTCTGAATGTAGCACACTGTGTTTATCACCTCTGCCCAGAAGATCTTAGCAACGTTAGTCTCGTTGATCATGGTTTTGGCCATTTCTTGCAATGTTCTATTCTTTCGTTCTACAACTCCATTTTGCTGGGGAGTTCTAGGACAAGAGAAATCATGCAGAATGCCTTTGTCATTAAAAAATGATTCAAAATCTTTGTTTTCAAACTCTCCGCCATGATCACTTCTGAATTTGACGATTCTAAGATCCTTTTCATTTTGAACTTCGTTACAGAAGGTGACAAACACAGAGTGTGACTCGTCCTTATGTCTTAAGAACTTTACCCATGTCCATCTGCTATAGTCATCTACGATTACTAACCCATACTTCTTGCCACTGACTGAAGCAGTTTTAACTGGTCCAAATAAGTCAATGTGCAGAAGTTCTAATGGCTTAGAGGTGGAAACAAAGTTTTTAGATTTAAAAGCTGGTTTTGCAAACTTGCCTTTCTGACATGCTTCAGACAGAGCATCTGAATTGAACTTCAGGTTAGGAAGTCCTCTGACCAGATTGAGTTTGTTAATCTGAGATATTCTTCTCATACTAACATGCCCCAATCTTCTGTGCCAGATCCATTGCTCGTTGTTAATAGACAGAAGACACTTTACATTCTGACTTTTCAGTTCAAAAAGTTTGATTTTGTAAATGTTGTTTCTCCTCTTTCCATTAAATAGGATAGTCCCATCTTTCTGACTAACAGCTTTGCATGAATTTTGATTAAAGATTATATCATAACTGTTATCACTTAATTGACTTATGGATAACAGGTTATGCATTAATCCATCTACTAATAAAACATTACTGGTAGAGGGAAGATTTCCATTACCTACTGTTCCAGAGCCAATGATCTTTCCCCTCTGATTGCCTCTAAAGCCTACATGGCCTCCAGGCTTAACTTCTAGGCTTTGGAACATATGCCTTCTTCCCGTCATGTATCGTGAGCAGTCAGAGTCCAGGTACCATGACTGGTGTTTCTGCTTTGCTGCTAAAGATATCTGCAACATGTATTATTTTATCCTTAGGTACCCATATTTTCTTGGGTCCTGATTTGTTAGTTTTACCAAAACTCTGGTTGAATTTTGGTTTGACAGAATAATTACTACTAGTATATTTGATGTCGTGTGTGTGCCCATATACAAAGTGTGAATTAAGAGGAGTTCGTTTAATAACTAAATCCATGGCATTCTTTGGTGTAGGTACCTTACCTTGGTATCCTATTCCCTTTCTGCCATTTCTGCTAACTCCATAGATCATTGAAGCCATTTAGCTTCTATCTATGCTTTTAGCTAGAAACTTCTGAAAGCTGTGATCATACTCCTTGATGATCTCATCAGCACTACTGGGAGTTTCAAGAATTGTTTCCTTCTGAGAGTTTTGTAATATATTTTCTAATTTTGAAACTTTATTTTTCAACTCAGAATTTTCCAACTTGAGACTCTCAGTTTTATTAGAGTCAGAAACAAAATCCCTTTTCAGGTTTCTGAATTTGACTCTGATCTGCTGATATCTTTCCAGAATCTCATTAAGGCTTTCAGCTAGTTCAGCCTTAGTAAAATTAATAGCAAAGTCAGGAAATACCTCTTCTGTGTCTGATTCAGAGTCTGATTCAGAAGCTTCACTGTCTTCTGTTATGTTTTCCATGAGAGCTATGTTTGCTCTCTCATCATCTGATTCTGAGTCAGCTTCAGATGTGTCAGAGTCATCCCATGTAGCCATGAGACTTTTCTTCTTTTCCTTGCCAAACTTTCTTCTGGGCTTTTCCTTTTGAAGCTTTGGGCAGTCACTTTTGTAGTGCCCTTGCTCGTTGCATTCATAGCAGATGATGTCCTTGTTGTTTGGCTTTCTGCTTCCTGAAGAGCCTTCAGATCTTCTGTGTCCAGAGGAGGATTCTGACCTTCTGTATCTGGAGGAAGATTCGTTCTGATTCTCTGATCTTCTGGGATTCCTGAACTTCCTTTGCCTCTGCTTCCACAGTTGGTTCATCCTTCTGGAAAGGAGAGACAGTTCATCTTCTTCTGATGAGGAGCCATCAGAGGTTTCTTCAACAACCTGCAAAACCTTGGAGTCAGATTTTCTGTTAGATTTTAAAGCTAATGGCTTACCTTTCTTTTGAGGTTTATCAGCTTCTAGCTCTATCTCGTGACTTCTGAGGGAGCTGACAAGTTCCTCCAGAGAGATTGTGTTGAGATCCTTAGCTAGCTTCAGCGCCATGACCATTGGCCTTCACTGTTTTGGCAAGCTTCTGATGATCTTCTTAACATGATCAGCAGTAGAATACCCTTTGTCCAGAAATTTGAGACCAGCAACCAGAATCTGAAATCTTGAGAACATTGTTTCAATAGATTCACTTTCTTCCATCTTGAATGCCTCATACTTCTGAATGAGCGCAAGAGCTTTAGTTTCTTTAACTTGAAGGTTGCCTTCATGCGTCATTCTCAGAGAATCAAACATATTCTTTGCAGTGTCTCTGTTTGATATCTTTTCATATTCAGAGTAAGAGATAGCACTGAGAAGAATTGTTCTGGCCTTGTGATGGTTTTTGAAATCACGCTTTTGTTGATCAGACATTGCTTTCCTGTCAATCTTCTGACCACTTGCATTCACTGGGTGCGTGTATCCATCAGTTACCATATCCCACAGATCATCATCGTGGGCCAGAAAAAAGCTTTCAATTATGTCTTTCTAGTAATCAAAGTTCTCTCCATCAAAGACTGGAGGTTTGCCACTGAATCTGTCTCTTTCTTCATTGTTGTCATTGCTGATGTTGTGATGTGTTCCTGCCATAGTGTTTTTCAACGCTGGATCTTGTACTGACACGGTTAAGTGTTATAAGCTCAAAACCAGGCGCTCTGATGCCAATTGAAGATGTGAAAAACACAAGAAGGGGGGTTGAATTGTAAAACTTGAAATCAAATGCAGACAACACATTATTTTTATCCTGGTTCGTTTGATCTCAAACTACTCCAGTCCACCCGTCAAGGTGATTTCGCCTCTCTCCAACGAGGTCTTAATCCATTATATTCAACTGAATACAACAACTGCTTTAACAACTGTCAAAGCCTTCTTGAGTCTAACCACATACCGGTTTATCTCAAGGTAATTCTTTTACAGACAAATGAACAAATATGTGTGTTTGATGTTTTCTAGAAAAACTATATATCACAACTATGATAATACACAAAATGAAGCTTATATGAAACTAGTATGCTAGAACTATAGAGTAAGCAATTTGAGATATTTTAGCAAAACTGAATGAGTGAGGACGAAGATAATTGGCTTATCGTGTAGGAGAATTGTAGAGTATTAGCCATTTCTTTTCTCACTGATTTGTTTAAATAATCCTTAGAATAGATACGTTGCAGTCAATAATTCCATTTCAATGCTCATAACATTCTTTCCTTTTTGAGAAGATCTTTGTCTTGGAATAAAGCCGTTGGTAATTAATCTGCCTTGAATGCAGTAACGTTGATACTTCAGAATGTTCTGCTTAATGAAAATCTGAGCGTTCTTGGATTTAGCTTATTCTGGCGCTTCTGAGTGCTGATGACATAGTTAGGATCTTGATCAGAGTCAGAGTATGTTAAGCGCAAATTCTGTTCATTAGACTTCAGCGTAGCACATGTTTGATCTTCTGGTGATGACATATCTTCTGATGCTGATGTTGATATTGATGTTCTGATGCTGATTCCATCAAAGTTTCCTGTAAATACATAACATAATTTTAGGTAGCATCTATGTCTTATATAAAACTCATAATTCATTTAATCTTGTATTTTGTTATCATCAAAACTCTAACTGAGGGTTGTAGAATCAAACTATGTTCTAACACACTCATCTGATGTCACAACTCATTGGGAAACTAAAAGTGGTGTCAAAGGCTTCTTAGCAAGGTTCTTGTTTGAGAAAGACAAAAGCTGTTGGAATTCCTTTGACTTGCAAGCATTTGAGGAAATTGTGGCTCTTCTTATTTATGGAATGGTCTTGTTTACCAATCCTGACCAACTCATAGATGTGAGCGCCGTCAAAATCTTCATGTCACGTAATCCGGTACCTACGTTGCTAGGGGATATCCTACACTCTTTTCACACTCGCACAATGAGGAAAAGAGGTGTCCTTATGTGTTGCACTCCTCTCCTAGAAATATGGTTTATTTCTCATCTTCCCCAATCAATCTTAAAGAATGAGCAAGGATTAAGGTGGTCACAAAGGTTAATGACGCTCAAACATTCAGATATTCATTGGTGCTATCGATCCAAAGAGAATGTTATCATTGTTGACCATTGTGGGGAATTCCCTAATGTCCCTCTACTTGGAATTAGGGGAGGCATCACCTATAAACCATGCTTAGCTCTAAGACAATTTGGTTACGCCCGAAGGGATGGCCCGCACAAGATACTGATTCAAGGTTTGGTATTCGACTACGACAACGACGATCAAGGTCTTCGCCAGAGATTCATCCGAGCTTGGAGGATGCTAAACAAGGTGGATAGAAAAACTTTGGGACACAAGAATTCCACCCCTCTTGAGCCTTACCTCAAATGGGTACGAACCCACGCTCAAAGTCTTATGATGCCTTATCCTTCCATTCTTCCGGTAATTATTGAGCCTGTTAAGGAGGGAGATGTTGCATACACTATCCTACATCCTGACATGCCCACATCTCTTGAAGACCTACAGAGGGATTGGATACAACTCAAAGGAGAGCAAGATACTTTCGAAGCCCAATTCTACGCAAGCGAGAAGAAGGTTTTGGAACTCACTAGGCTACTTCATGAGGAGCGGACTCTAAATGCCTACATAGCACCAAAGAGGATGCACACTACTTTCTTAACTTAGAGTTTTGTATTATTTTTCCCAAGGGGCATTGATGTACTCAAACTTTATCTTATTAATATAAAGTGTGTTTCCTTTTTGTCTAAAACAAACTTGAATCTTTGAAATCCTTGAAAACATTGCATATGCACATATCATTCATCATAACATAAACAGGTCTTTTGCAACGAGTTTCCTCATCTCTCTACTGTTTATTTCAGTAAGATGGATCTCGAACAGACAGTCAAAGATCTCCAAGCTCAGAACGTGCAGTTTCAACGGTTGCTCATGACCCTAGCCAAGGGGCAAGAAAAGTTGAAGACTCTGCTGGCTGAAGAAAGGAAAAAGAAAACAAAGAAGGTCACCGGGGTTTTAAACATGGGGAGAAGGTTTCAAGGGCAGACTAGAAGAACCTTGAATTTTGCAACAACTTTCGGGGAAGGAGAAGGGAAAGGAAAGGAAACAGCGGTTCCGTCAGAATCTGAAGAGGAGGAAGAAGAGGAAGACTACTCCGAGGAACAATATCCTCCAGCAAATGATAAGTATAGACATCTTGAAGAGCGTTTGAGCGCTATGGGAATACAAAAGGTGCCAGGTCTAGACTTTGAATAATTGGGATTAGTGTCGGGAATTATGATCCCACTGAAGTTCAAAGTGTCGTTATTTGCAAAATATGATGGGGTGTCATGTCCTAAGATGCACCTTTAATCATATGTGAGAAAGATCCAGCCGCACTCCGCCGATAAAGACCTGTGGGTGCATTTTTTCCAAGATAGCCTATCTGGAACACAACTCGATTGGTTTTACCAATTGGAAAGGACCAACGTCTACAACTGGGAATGTCTTGCCGCAACTTTCTATAAGCAATACCATTATAATGCAGATTTGGCACCTACTCGTACTCAAATTCAGAGTATGGCCATGGCTTCTAATGAAGGTTTCAAGGATTACACGCAGAAGTGGAGAGATTTAGCTGGGAGAGTTCAACCCCCTATATCTGAAAGGGAGTTGGTGGATATGTTCTTAGGCACTCTATCGGGCCCTTTCTTCAACCATCTGATTGGAAGTTCATCTGCAGGATTTACTGAGTTAATACTAACCAGAGAGAGGGTGGAAGCTAGCATAAAAAGTGGAAAGATTCAGAAGGATTCATCTGCCTCTGCAGGTGTGAGAAAGCCTTTCACTGGGAAGAAGGAGGTATCTGCTCTTTATCCACAAAGGAACCAAGGGAGAGTTGAATGCCGACCAATGGTAGGGGCTGTTATGATCCCAAATCCTACATCTGATCAACCAAGAAGTAATCAACCGAGGGTGGAGAGGCCAGTCTGGCAATTCACTAGAATCAATATGACTCTATCCTAGGTTTTACCGCACCTTATGAAATCCAATTTGGTAACTTTAAAATAAGCTCCAAAGAACCCCAACACAGCGTCCCCTCATTATCACCCAAATTCCAGATGCGCATATCATTCCGAAAGTCTAGGTCATGACACTAACAACTGCTGGGCTCTGAAAAACAAGATTCAAGACCTTATAGAGGCAAAATAGATTGAGTTTGATGCGCCCGAGAAGCCAAACGTCATTTCCGCTCCTACGCCCAGGCATGGTCGCAACACCAATGCAATTGAAGAAGATTTGTTTGTTACCACAATTGATGAACTCTTGACTCCACTCCCAATCATTAAGATAAACTTGTTGAAATCCGGTGTATTCCCGGGTTGTAATGAAGACTGCCATCTCCACTTATCCTCACCAACTATTTTCCCTTTGTTGAAAACAGGTATTCAATGCTTGATAGACAACAAAGAGATTATGTTTGAAAGTACTCATGTTTTACCTATTCCTGTTGAAGACGTTTCAATCATCACCATCTCCGCCAATTCTTCTAGGGTCCCCAAAAGACCCGTTAGGATTACATCGATTCCAAAAACTACTCCTCTTATAATCACAATGCCTGGGCCAGTCCCGTATGAATCAGACAAAACTGTGCCGTGGAATTACGGTGGAGATATCTACTACCATGGTATCAAAAAAGATGGGCTGGCCGCTGAATAGATAAGCTCTGAAGAAGAAAACTCTGACATTAGTAATATTTCCAGAACCAGTAAGATTACCCGAAGCGGTAGAATCTTCTCTCTAGAAATTGCCCCTCCAAAGGCAGTTTTTGGACCCGTGGCTGCTCCCAAGGTTACCTCCGTACCAATAATCATATCTGCAAGTGCTCCTATTAACAAAGACGACACAACCTCTGCTGTTATCCCTGCCAACACTCCTACTTCTGAAACTCGAGGGAAAAGTATTCAAGAAGAGCCTGTCCGTATGAAGGCTCAACCGCTGATTATCCCCGAAACCTCTAAGAAGGACATGGAGGAGATCCTGAAACTAATAAAGAGGAGCAACTACAACGTAGTTGAACAGTTAGGGCAAACTCCATCCAAAATCTCCATGCTGGCGTTGTTGTTGTGTTCCGAGGCACATGCAAAAGCTCTAGTAAAGTTCCTAAAGATAGCCCATGTGCCTTAAGAGACATCGGCTGATCAATTTCAAGATTGCATGGCCAGCTTGATGGCAGATAACGGCCTAGGCTTCTTGAATGCTGATCTGACACCAAGGGGAAGAAAGCACAACGAGGCATTGCATGTCTCTGTGAAATGTAGAGGAACGACTCTGGCCCATGTCTTGGTGGACACTGGTTCATCTTTAAATGTTTTACCGAAGAAAGCTCTCGACAGACTAGACTGCGGAGGACTGACGTTGAAACCCAATAACATAGTTGTAAGGGAATTTGATGGCTCAAAGAGGATGGTGCACGAGGAGGTGGATATCCCCATAAAGGTTGGGACTCAAACTTTCAACTCAACCTTCTATGTAATGGACATCCGCCCCTCTTACTCCTGTCTGCTAGGACGGTCGTGGATCCATAATGCTGGTGCTGTCACCTCTACACTGCACCAGATGCTGAAATATCCGGTCTACGGAAAGATTATCACTGTCCACGGAGAGGAAGAGTATATGATTAACCACCTCAATTCTTTCCGGTATGTGGAATTGGATGGCGAGTTTATTGAAATTACTTTTCAACATTTTGAAGAGGTCCCCCAAGAGGTAGCAATGACCAAGACTGCATCCTAGATTCCCAAGATTACAAGACCTCCACTCCGGATGTCATCTCTGAAGGACGCCAAGGCAGTAGTAGAGGAGGGTGGATGCACCATTTGGGGGAAACTTCCGGATATTCCGTATAAATCTGACAAGTTTGGTTTAGGGTTCACTTCAAGTTCTCAGAAGGCTGTGCGCTGTGCCCGTGCTGGAGGGCCACCCTTGAAGATTAGCAACCGAGAGGTCAACACGGTGGAAGATAGTGAAGAGGATTGCATCTTGGAGAATTGGATCTTTCCTACTATCAATGGAGGACTTCGCAATTAGGAAGCCAGAGACTTTGTTCCAATAACTTTCATCCCTCAGTAATTTATCTTTACATTTCTGTTGGACTTGTAATATTCACAAACAATTCGCACATTTAAAACCTTGTGTCTTGCCCGAGGCACAATGGTCCATTTGTAAGGGTTTTTATTTCATCTTCATATGACATTCAATGAATCATGGACGTTTTTCACATACAAACTTTTGTGCTCAATGTGTTTCTTTTACATTTTATTTTCTAAGGATGGCTATACCCTTACACACACCCACACTCACAAATGCAGGTATCCCTCCATTCCGGATCCCATGGGTAACGATACTACTATGGCCTTTTGTTACTCCGAGGATATAATCTACCAAGCCGAAGACGAAGGTGAGGAAGATTGTGAAGTACCAGGGGAACTAGCCAGACTACTACAACAACAGGAAAGAGCCATTCAGCCTCATGAGGAACCTGTGGATACAATCAATCTGGGTACCAAGGAGGATAAAAAAAGGTCAAGGTGGGTGCCAATCTGGAGCCCAGTGTCAAGGAGCGTCTGATTCAGCTGTTGCATGATTATGTTGAGATCTTTGCTTGGTCCTATGAAGACATGCCAGGACTTGATACGGACGTCGTGGTACATCGTCTCCCAATAAGAGAAGACTGTCCGCCAGTAAAACAATCAGTCTGCCGCATGAGACCTGATATGTCAGAAAAGATCAAAGCGGAGGTCATGAAACAATTCAATGCTAGATCCTTGGCTGTCACTTCCTATCCTCAATGGGTTGCATACATTGTTCCCGTACCTAAAAAGGACGGCAAAGTACGAATGTGCATGGACTATAGAGATTTGAATAGGGCTAGCCCTAAAGATGATTTTCCACTTCCTCACGTCGATATCCTGGTTGACAATACAACCCAATGCAAAGTGTTTTCCTTCATGGACGGATTCTCAGGTTATAACCAAATCAAAATGGCACCTGAGAACATGGAGAAAACTACATTTGTCACACAGTGGGGAACATTCTGCTACAAGGTGATGCCATTCGGACTGAAGAATGCTGGGGCAACCTATCAACGTGCCATGGTAGCTTTATTTCATGACATGATACATCATGAAATAGAGGTCTACATGGACGATATGATAGCCCGATCACAAACAGAAGAAGAGCACCTTGATCACTTGCAAAAGCTGTTTGAGAGACTAAAGAAATACAAACTAAGGTTGAATCCAAACAAGTGCACATTCAGAGTGCGGTCCAGTAAGCTCCTAGGTTTTATCGTTAGTAAAAAAGGCATTGAGGTCGATCCTGCCAAGGTTAAAGCAATACAAGAAATGCCTACTCCTCGTACTGAGAAGGAAGTCAGAGGATTCTTGGGACGCTTGAACTATATTTCCAGATTCATTTCTCACCTATTAGCTACTTGTTAGCCAATCTTCAAACTATTGAAGAAATATCAAGTAGTTAGATGGAACGATGAATGCGAGGTTGCTATTGACAAAATCAAAGAGTAATTACAAGAGCCTCCTGTTTTGATGCCACCAGTCGAGGGAAGACCACTGATCATGTATCTGACCGTTTTAGAGAACTCAATGGGGTGTGTATTGGGGAAGCATGACGAGTCTGGCCGAAAAGAGCACGCTATTTACCACCTGAGCCAAAAGTTTACCGACTGTGAAACTAGATATTCACTGCTCGAGAAAACTTGTTGCGCTCTGGCATGGGCTGCTCGCTGACTAAGACACTATATGCTGACTCATACTACCTTGTTGATATCTAAGATGGATCCGATAAAATACATCTTCGAAAAGCCTGCTCTGTCTGGGAGAATAGCTAGATGGCAGATGATCCTGACAGAATATGACATACAGTACACTACCCAGAAAGCTATAAAGGGAAGTGTGCTAGCTGACCATCTCGGTCACCAAGCTGTAGAAGATTATCATTCCATGAAGTTTGAATTCCCGGATGAAGACATCATGAGATTAGACAACTGTGAAGAAATCAGACCATATGACAGACCTGAACAAGGATCCCGATGGACCATGTTCTTTGATGGGGAATCCAATTCACTTGGTAATGGTATCAGCGCTGTACTCATATCTCCAGAAGGGTGTCATACTCCCTTTACTGCCAGACTTTGCTTCAACTGTACAAACAACATGGCGGAGTACGAAGCATGCATCTTTGGTCCCAGAGCTTCCATAGACTTGGGAATCAAATCTTTAGATGTATTCAGAGATTCAACTTTGGTCATCAGTCATATCAAAGGGGAATGGGACACTAAGCACCCAAACCTTATCCCTTACAAAGAACATGTTTTGACATCGCTACCACATTTTGAGAAGATTACCTTCGAGCATTTCCCGCGAGAAGAAAATCAGTTAGCAGACGCTCTAGCTACAATGTCATCTATGTTTAAACTTAATTGGGATAACGAAGCTCCCCAAATCACCATCGAACGAATGGATGAACCAGCACACGGTCACGAGATTAATACTGAAGAGGTAGTGGACCAGCCTTGGTTTCATTAGGTTAAGAGGTATCTCGAGGCTCAAGAATATCCAAAAGGAGCTTCAATCAATGATAAGAAGTTCTTAAGGAGATTCTCTGCTAAGTTCTTCCTGAGTAATGGCATCATGTACAAACGTAATCATGACTCCATTCTGCTTCGGTGTGTGGATAAGGTTGAAGTGGAAAATATCATGGCTGAATTAAATGAAGGTACTTTTGGCACTCACTCCAGTGGGCATACGATGGCGAAGAAAATCCTACAGACAGGCTATTATTGGTTTACCATGTAAGCAGATTTCTATCAGCACTCTCGAACCTGTCATAAGTGTCAAATTTATGCTGACAAGGTGCACGTACATCCAGTTCCTCTGAATGTCTTGACGGTTCCTTGACCCTTTGCTATGTAGGGAATTGATATGATTGGGGAGATCAAGCCTACAGCCTCCAATGGACACCGCTTCATCCTAGTGGGCATTGACTATTTTACAAAGTGGGTAGAAGCAGCTTCCTTCGCTTCCGTTACTAAGAATGTCGTTGCCCGATTCATCAAGCAAAATCTCATTTGCCGGTACGGTATCCCAGAAAGGATCATCACTGACAATGGTACAAATCTTAACAACACTATGATTACCGCCTTATGCGAACAATTCAAGATTCAACATCACAATTATTCTCCCTATCAGCCAAAGATGAATGGTGCTGTCGAAGCTGCAAATAAAAACATTAAAAAAATCATACAAAAGATGACGGTCACATACAAAGACTGGCATGAGATGCTACCATTCGCTCTCCACGGATATCGTACCACGGATCGCACATCAACTGGGGCAACACCCTATTCTTTGGTATATGGCATGAAAGCTGTTTTGCCTATTGAGGTTCAGATCCCCTCTCCGAGGATTATGAAAGATGCAGTGTTGAATGAAGACGATTGGATTCAAACTCGACTTGATCAACTGAACTTAATTGATGAAAAGAGACTTACTGCTGTTTGCCATGGTCAGATGTATCAAAAACGGATGATCAAAGCTTTCAACAAGAAAGTAAGACGCCAAGTATATCAAGTTGGGGATCTAGTGATCAAACGTATCATCTTGCCAAAAAGTGATCCTAGGGGCAAATGGACTCCTACCTATGAAGGACCATTTGTAATCAAGAAAATATTCTCTGATGGGGCAATGATCTTGACCACCATGGACGGCGACGACCTACCACACCCTGCGAACACCGACATAGTCAAAAGATACTACGCATAAGAGACCCGCTAGGTTGACACATCTAGGCAAAACAAGGGCATCCCGGCGAACCAAAAAGGTTCGGGCAAAAATTAGGGATAAAAATTTAAAAAAAACTGTACACCCGGCAAGTTAAAAACCCGAAAGGGAGACTTGGACAAAAAGGGGTTTCCCGGTGGACTGAAAACCCGAAAGGGCGGTCCAGGCAAAAGTTAGGGAATTAAGGCATATGACTATCTCCCATCGGATCATTTCACGGACAACTTTTGACTTCCACTGACAAACTCGGAGTTTCTGATCAATTCAATCATCTTCGGACGAAGCAACAAATAGACAAGATATTCAGAGATATGAAGGCTATAGTAGAATGGGAACCCCATGGGATTATTACACATAGCTATCTTTCTTTGTATAATTTTTTCTTGTTTTATGGCACCATTATCCTACTAGAATGTTTGTCTTCTTTGTACAAAATACTTATTCAAAGTCAATACAAAGATATCTCTTTGAAAGTTACACAAAAAAAAACTATTTGTCTTTTTCTTTACACTTGTGTTTTATTTGCAAAAACGTCCAATGATTCATTGATGAACATATGAACTTGAACATAATCACTGTTTACAAATAAACAAAATGAGAAAGACAATTACTGATAGGTTGAAAGGACAGGAAAACGTTTCTAGGCTATTCCATAAGTAATCCCCACAACACGTCATTTAGATCCCCAGCGGAACAAACTTCAAATTATTAATCCCCAGTAGAAATCGTCAAATTTCTCAGGATTCCTCGAGCAGATCTTACAAGCAGTACATGGCATTGCCCTCACAACAGAATTTACTTCTCTCAACAAGAGTTCATCAGTACTTCAACTTCAAAACATGGAAATTCAACATATCCTCAGTAGCATTCAAGGATTTATTTTCCTCGATCAAACAACAAATCAACTTACATGCACATACATTGCATCCACATATCATAAACACTGATAAAACAACTACATTGCATCATACATTTCAATCAATATTTCTTTGTTTCAGCTAACATTTTACCCTTTTCAGGATAAGATTAACAGCTACCATTAACAATATGCAATCTTGATAAGTTCAGATCCACTCCAGACATGGATGACATTCTGATACTCATTCAGATGCAACTTTTAGATACAGTTCAGATACGCTCCAGACACGAATGCCATTCTGATACTCGTTCAGATTCAGCTTTCAGATACAGTTCAGATACACTCCAGACACGGATGCCATTCTTCTACTCATTCAGATTCAACTTTCATATATAGTTCAGATACGCTCCAAACACGGATGCCATTCTAATACTCATTCAGATGCAACTTTCAGATACAGTTCAGATACGCTCCATACACGGATTCCATTCTGATACTCATTCAGATGCAATATTTAGATACAGTTCAAATACGCCTCAGACACGGATGCTATTCTGATATTCATTCAGATACAACTTTCAGATATAGTTCAGATACGCTCCAGACACGGATGCCATTCTGATACTCGTTCAGATTCAGCTTTTAGATACAGTTCAGATACGCCTCAGACACGAATGCCATTCTGATACTCATTCAGATACAACTTTCATATACAGTTCAGATAAGCTCCAGACACAGATGCCATTCTGATACTCATTCAGATTCAGCTTTAAGATACAGTTTAGATACGCTTCAGACATGGATGCCATTCTGATACTCATTCAGATGCAACTTTCAGATACAGTTTAGATACGCTCCAGACACGGATGCCATTCTAATACTCATTCAGATGCAACTTTTAGATACAGTTCAGATACGCCCCAGACACAGATGCCATTATGATACTCATTCAGATACAACTTTCAGATACAGTTCAGATACGCCCCAGACACGGATGCCATTCTGATACTCGTTCAGATTCAGCTTTTAGATACAGTTCAGATACGCCCCAAAAACAGATGCCATTCTGATACTCATTCAGATACAACTTTCAGATACAGTTCAGATACGCTCCAGACACGGATGCCATTCTGATACTCATTCATATTCAGCTTTCAGATACAGTTTATATACACTCCATACACGGATGCCATTCTGATACTCATTTAGATTCAACTTTCAGATACAGTTCATATACGCTCCAGACGCGGATGCCATTATGATACTCATTCAGATGCAACTTTCAGATACAGTTCATATATGCTCCAGACACAGATGCCATTCTGATACTCATTCAGATGCAACTTTTAGATACAGTTCAGATAAGCTCCAGACACGAATGCTGTTCTGATACTCATTCAGATACAACTTTCAGATACAGTTCAGATACGCTCCAGACACAAATGCCATTCTGATTCTCGTTCAGATTCAGCTTTCAGATACAGTTCATATACACTCCAGACACAGATGCCATTCTGATACTCATTCAGATTCAACTTTCAGATACAGTTCAGATACGCTCTAGACATGGATGCCATTCTGATACTCATTCAGATGCAACTTTCAGATACAGTTCAAATATGCTCCAAACACGGATGCCATTCTGATACTCATTCATATGCAACTTTTAGATACAGTTCAGATACGCTCCAGACACGGATGCCGTTCTGATACTTATTCAGATACAACTTTCAGATACAGTTCAAATACGCTCTAGACACAGATGCTATTCTGATACTCGTTCAGATTCAGCTTTCAGATACAGTTCAGATACGCTCCAGACATTGATGCCCTTCTGATACTTATTCAGATTCAACTTTCAGATACAGTTCAGATACACTCCCGACACGGATGCCATCCTGATACTTAGTCAAAATCAACTCCTAGATACAGTTCAAGTACGCTCCAAACACGAACGCCATTCTGATACTCATTGTTTCAGCTTACAAATTACAATTCAACAAGCATTCTTGGATGGCATCTACAAGCCCATCTCCAACAAAGATTCTACCACCTCTCCAAATGGCATCTTTAAGCCCATTCCCTCAACCACACATCGTCGAGTGCAAATTTCTGGGCACTCTAGTGTCCAATCATCTTTCACCTTCGAGTCACGAATGGCAAGACTCACCAATCTAACTCTTCAAGTTTAAGAAGATTGAACAGGGGCAGATGTTGTACCCCAAAATTTACCCTCTCACTTATCAAGATTTTTCTCCCAAGATCTCTTTGACTCAAGACTGGAGTAGGGCTTGACCAGCTCAAGACATCTCATCATGCATTAATGGCCCAAAATTAGGTTTTGAAATTGCACAAGAATTTTTGGACTATCAATGCTTCATATGACTTTCAAGGACAATTATGGATCCCCAGGACTACTCCTTCCAAGTTTCAAGATTTGAATCACATTTTTGATCAGTCAATTGGACAATTGACCTAAAAATCAGGTGTATTGGGGAAAAAGTTAACTATACCTTGAAAAGTCAAACTTTGACTTTTTGGTCAACATTACATTCCAAAGATCAAAATTCATCAAGACATCCAAAAATATGAAATTTGATCATCAAAAATCCAACTCTGCAAGACTTTGAAAATTTTCTAGGTATTTTCTATACTTGGTTAATTTCATTTGTTTCATGACATTTTTTTTACTACAATTCCAAATAATTCAAAATGATGCAAGTAATTCAAGTTATTACAAAGTGGCATTTTTGCAAGTTTACAAATCACAAACTTTGTATTGCTTGGACTTTTTTTTCTCCTTTGATTCAAAACCTTACCACAATTCTTTTTCTTTGATACAATATACATAAATTACTCCACAAACCAAACTTGTTTCATGCTACAAACTATGCTATCCAAGTTATTGCTGAACAAAAAAAATGATATGTTACTTCTATACATTGCCACAACACTCTAAACCCTTGCTCATTTGCTGTCTTACAAAACCTTGTGCCATGCTGTACCATCAACCTGTCGCAAAACCTGCATTGCTGTCCTATACAATCCAAAATATGTCAACAAAACTAGTCAAAAAAACTGCTCTATGCAGTCTTCCCAAAGCCTGCATCATAACAATCCCAAAATTGCACAAAAATGGCAAAGGAAATTTGTGTGCAGAAAGTATCAAAACAGTAGGCAAAAATAATTCAAAATAACTTATTTGATTTTCCCCCTAAATCACAGTAAAAGGTCTACAAAAGAGGATTGTCTCATAAGACACAGAGGTTGGAATTTTTGGAGAGAAAAAGGGAGAGGAGAAAAAACAGAACTTTTGTTAAACGTTGCTCATTCATAAAACCCAACTCATTTCATAAAACTGAGTTCATCCATAAAAACTTTGCTCATCTTCAACTTTGTTTTCACTCACAAAAACAGAAAAATCCTCAATCCATTGTTGTACAACCTTGCAAACTTTCCCCTAAACCAACAACCCAAACACCTCATATACATCACATGGAGATTGTTCTAACATAAGAACAGTTTCTGTAACACCTTTGTCATCACCTTCCAAGCATAAACAAAAATAGTACTTTAAACCTTTGACTGGGTTGGAGCGATTCTGGAACTTGGTCACAAAGAGCAAGGACTGGAGTAGCTCTATAGAGGAGTTTGGTCATTCATCACTTTGCATCCGGAGATTTCCCTACGTATTCTAAAGTTTCACTTCAAGAGGTATATTTTTCTTCAAACTGTAATATCTTTTTCCATACATCATTTTTTGTTTGCGTCCAAAAGATATGTGAAAGATAAATCCCAAAAAGGGAAAACTCAGTAAAAAAGAGCATGGCAGGGGCTGACACGGGTGCCCGTGTCACATGAAACAGACGTGTCAGCTCCTCTGTTGAAAAAAATCTCACAAAAAGTCAGGTTAGGGGCTGACACGGGTGCCCGTGTCATAGGACACGAGCGTGTCAGCCACACTGGAATTTTACGCTAACAAAAATGCCGGTCAGGAGCCGGCACGGGTGCCCGTGTCAATGGATACGACCCGTGTCATTTTAGCTGGTACAGAAATGGAAAAAAAGGCACATGGACCATTACATAAGCTAACACGGGTGGCCGTGTTATAGGACACGGCCCGTGTCAGACCAGACAACATAAATTTAGATTTTCTTTTGATTTTTTGCTTTTATTTTCATTCAATTTGGTTTTAATAATTAGGAATTTTATTTTTTGCAACCCCCACTTGTACACTTGTATACCCCATCTCTCAAAAAGCATGTAATAGTGTAGGACCTTTATTTTCCGCATTTTTGCTTTCATAAATGTTAGTAATTAGAGTGTATGGCAAGATAAAACCAACAAGTAGACCACCCTAATCAAAGACTAAACGCATGCAATCAAACATACCATTCACACATGCACCTCTAGGGTAATCTCGCTTTTTTGCCTAATAGAAAAAATAGTCATGTCCCTCGAACATGGGCGTTTTAGAAAAAGACCCTCGATAAAAGATCGTAGTCCCTCGATGACCCTCGATGTTGCCTTCGGTAAACGATCTAGTCCCTAAAACGACATTGACTAAAACGTCCCATAAGTTGCCTTCTATGCCTATTCAAATGTCCCGCGTCTGTCCCTTCACATCCAACGATGAGGCTTCTTACCAAATCAATGGTAAGATAGCCATATCTAAAGGAGAAGGAAAAACACGTTTAAGACCTTTTGAGTAGGTAGATTCGCTCCTAGTTACTCGCTTGCTCACGACAAAAACATTTTTACACATCAACACTTCCATTTCTAAAACATTTTCAAAAAGATAAAACATTTTGTATACGTTCTTATAGAGACGAGAACCATTGCAAAATATCTTTCCGAAAACCACTTTCCAAAACACAATCCACAAACACTTCTTTGAACTATCTTTTGAAACAAAACTTTGTACGCGTTCTTATAGAAACGACAACCATTACAAAGATATTTTCAAAACACTTTCAAAGCCCACATCACAAGAAAATTGTCAAAGAAATAGAAATTTGATCTAGCAAGTAACTAAGAGCCCATGGAAAACCATGGATGAAAAGGGTTCTAACACCTTCCCTTTTCATAATCTACCCCCCGAACCCGAGAAATAATCTCGAAAGGTCTTTCCTGTGCTTTTTCACCTTTCCTTGTTGGATAAAAGAAAAGTCGGTGGTGACTCTTGCTATCCGCACAAATGCGATCAAAATGCAAAACCTCAAGTCAGTTCTCCCACTGTATCACAGGTTGTTACAGAAAGGGTAGAGAATTTGGGTTGTCGAAGAAATTTTGGTGCTGAACCGAATCTCTGTCGCACTGTTTCACGATATTGTCAAAATTGTAACTCGGTCGGTTTTTATTGTGTCGAGGCCGTTCCAATGACGTTGTCTCAAAAATTAAGCCAAATAAATTTTGGTTTCGATGTCCGTGAGCAAACGTTAACCCGAAGGCTTCTATTTTGGCCCGAAGTGTGTGCAATGTATTGAAGATTTTGAATTGGAAATTAAAGTTGTCTGAGGCGAAACTTCTGGAATTCATAACTTTCTCACCGTTTATCCGATTGAGCCCCACTCCGGACACAAGTTCGTTCTCGACATTGACTACATTTTTGTTTCATGTTTCAACTTCAGAAATCGCACCTAGATTACGGCGAATTTGCCCGGAACGTGTCGCACTCAAGCGGTTCAAAAATTTGCACTTTGACTTGTGGTTATTTGAGGCTCATTAACCAAATCCATTCACATAATTCCACACTATATATTCATTTTGTCCCTAATTTTCTAAAAAACTCTCATAATTGACCAATTCTCAAAAACACTCAAAAAAATTTCTCTCATCTTGCTCAAGGATTAAAGAGCAACTTTCTCTCATTTTCATCAAGAATACCAACAACTTTTCCAACAACTTTTTCAAGATCCAAAAGTCAAAGAAGCTTAATTCTTCTCCGATCTCGAATCTGATTGTCGCAATATGTATACCTAAGCTTCCTCTTCAATTCTATGGTAAGATTTTCTTGATTTAAGCACTTTTCAAATAAGTGATTCTTAAATAAGCACTTTTGTGGATCAATAAATTGAATTTTGATCTAATTTGAATTGTGGAAGTGATTTCGATTATGAAAATGTGAATTAATCTTGAATCATGATGTGAAAATCCAGAATTGGATGATTAAATAAGTGCTTATTCAATTAATTGATTTTCATGAAAGTGCTTATTTGAGAAAACAAAATGTTGAAGTTCTTTCAAGCTTAATTGATGATTCTTGATTGATTATGTATGGTCTAATTCGGATCTCTAATTGTACAAAGACCATGAGTTGAATTTCAAAGATTATGTGTTTGACAAAATGCTTGAGCCATTATGCCTTGATCTTACAGCGTGATTCAATTGATTTTTGGTTGTGTGCAAATTTCCTTGTGCTATGGTCATAGAATAACTGATGTGAATTTGGTTTTTGATTTGATAAATATGCGTCGAGCTCATGAAATCAAATCATGAATTCACATGTCGATCGTGCTAATATCGGGGAATTTGTCGAATAATTTTTGTTGTTTTTGTTCCCGTTTCGTGTCATGGATATTCTATGATTTTCAAGCCTTCCAATGATTCGAACCATGCGCGAAATAGACACTCAATGCAAAAGTTATGTTGCTTCAAAGTTTTAATTGAACAAGACTGCAGTTGAGTCGAAGCATAGCCTTTTTGAGTCGACGCAAACAGTTTGGACCACACACGGGAAGTGTTGCACCGACCCTCCGACCGATGCAAATTGAGAAAAATCCCAGGTATGAGTCGACTCAAGCCCTGTTGCGATCGATGCAAACATTCTGGTCACCTGCGGGAAGTGTTGCACCGACCCTCCGGTCGATGCAAACTGAGAAAATTTTAGGCATGAGTCGACTCATGCCTTGTTATGGTCGACACATCTTTTCCAAATTTTGCTTTTTTCTTCTTTGGCTTTGCTTTGGCTATTGTTTGCTCCAAATTTCCTTCTACTCTTTTATACTTTAATTTCCCTTGTTATTTTTAACATGTGTGTTGATTGTGCAAGGTACATTTAGATTGTCTCCGATCATATAATTATTACTCGATTATTTGATCGGAAGAATTGTTTGGACTTTTGATTTATGGTCCGATTTTGCGTTCGACACGCATGCCATTGTTTTGTGCCCCTTATCTTGTATAATTGTATTTTGTGCAGGAACTTCTGATTACGCGTTACATTCGTAACACGCGTTTGCATTTATCTTAGTTGGATATTATTTCTGACTTTGTTTGTTTCTTGGTGAAGCTTGCTTGACACGTGCTCCCTACTTCTCCAATGCTCTCGTCTTCTTTTGACGATTTGCTTGCTTGTGGTAGTCGCCGCTACTACCTTTGTACTTCTTCTCACTTTATCGCATTTATTTACCGCTTTTCTAAAGATCATGAGAAGTAGGGCTTTCTGCTTTCCTTGCCATGAGAAGTAGGGTAGAGATGTATGATGGGAGTCTCTGTTACTGATCATGTCAGGAACCCCTCTGGTTTATTTAAAGACCCGTTTAGGGAAATTCCGCATTGTTTACCATTGTGTGCTACTTGCGTGTGGTTTGTTTGAAATCCTACCTTTGTGTAGGTATTTTGCAGGTGTGTTTACATTTTATCCCTGCATTATTCCCCCGTCCCTTATTGAAGTCTTCAAAAGGAGGCTAGCAGGGAGGGTTCGCAATCAACCCCCACATTTTCGTCCGTGTCATCCTTAGCTCGTGATGCACCACGATGCCTCAGAGTTGTACCTGCTCTTGTGTATAGAGTTAAGTGGGTAAGGAGTCTGCAATCAAACCCCCACGCTTTGTCAGGAGTTCGCATTGGCCGATGCTGATATTCTATGATCGTTCATATTTCCTTTTATCACATACCTCGATCTCCTATATCTTGGTTAGGTGTTCAGTCGCTTTGGACGTCACATTTTTTGTTTTTTCATCTCACTCCCACTTGTTTGTCTCGGGTGATACGCTCCCCTTAACTAAAGCATTTCATTTCTTTTCCTTACTCTTTTATATGTGTGCTCCTTCGAGCTTGATTTTTTTTTCTTTTCACGTACCATGTTCCCTTAGGATGTGCTTAATCCGTTCAGATACAAGTTAGACCTTAGGTTGTAAACCATACATGCTAACATTAGGTAGACATTTCCCTTTTGTCAATCCAAACTTTAGGACCATTATTGCATGATAACATTAGGTTAGAAATAGGCTAGTCTCCCTTTAGACTCTTTTCTTCCCTTTTTGCATCCTTGCATTTAAAACTAAAACCTTTTTCTTTATCAAATCATAAAACATGGTAATCTCACTTAAACCCTTTGCAAGGCAATAAGACAAAAACCAATCAAATGTGGAATCTTTCCTCGAGGGCGTAACTCGAAACTATTTTCAAGTAAGAACATGATTAATTTACTTCTGTTCCAATGCGTGAGTCTCTAAAGGTTAAGCTGTGGCAGAAGGCGGAATTAACATCATCCATAAAAAATGCAAAACAAACAAAACATGTGAGCCAAACTATGATAGCTCCGATTCCTTAAAAAGGATACGTAGGCAATGGGGTAGGGTCCAAGCGAGTATAACTTTATTTTCCCTACATTCTTTTCTCATTTCTTTTTCATGCATTCTTACTCAGTAGTAAACAGTAAGAAAAGATTTAACACACCTATAAGATAGATAACAAGAGTGGATACCGTAGAGTACTACAGGCGTATGGGGTGCTAATACCTTTCCCTCGCATAACAGACTCCCTTACCCGATCTCTCGGTCGCAAGACCGTGACTTCTACTTTCTCAGGTTTTCTTGATGTTTACCTTTCCCTTCATGTGGGATAAAATACTTTCGATGGAGACTTCATTGTTTGATGATTTTCAACTTGTTGTTTCAGCTGGCGACTTCACTGGGGATAGGTCGACCAAATGCTGGTCCATCCTGGAGTCGCTCCTAGCTCTTGTTTTCTTTTCTTGGGTGTTTATTTATATGCTTTTAGTTTATTTGTCCATACATAATTACCGAAGCATATGTGTGCATTGCATTTTATTGTTTTCCATATACTACTGTTGTACCGGACCTGCTTCTTATTGGGTGGGTGTTACTATGAGGTAAAAGGCCCAATACCCAGGCCAAGTGACAAACAATATGAACACTAGGAGTAGAGTGGAACACGACGGATATGGGATGTAGATTACCCTAGACGGTTGTGCTGTCCATGCTCATATGAGATTTTAATGAGGTGTTATCATTATCACGTAGGTGTACGATGATAGTACTCTGAAACGAACCCGTGATTTTGAGTTACCATTGCCTTACCCTAACCTAGTTTTCACCCGTGAGTGAGGAGGGAATTATTATCACACGTACAGATGGTGACTTAGATCAGATGGTGACTATTTGTTCTAATGGTTATATTCTGGATTTCTGTTGGTGACCATATGGTTCTCAGACTTATTTTCTGAGTTCCTGAATTATTTATTTGGAGGTTCATTCGGGACTTCGATCTTGGTATTCCCAACATGTTCAGAAAAGGCTCAAAAGTATCCGATGTTCCAGAAGCCTTGACCCCGTACAATTGATGATCTACACGCTACTTGGTTCTTGTATGTGCGGAAGCTGTGCCAAACCTTTGATATGGTAATATTCATATGATTTAGAGCATTGCAAAAATCAAATTCAGAAATGATGGAACTTTGATCCCATTTGATCCCATGTCTTTGCATACATAACATGGTTAACCACATGCTTGACATACATGTTCTGTTATTTCCAAGGAATCATATTTGTAAGCCTTATGTTGAACTTTTCCATCCCTTACTTGTGTAAAATCAAAATTAAAGCGCGTAAATTCCATGGAAATGACAGAACATGACATGGCATCCATTCATGCACCCTATGCACATCCATGCATCCATAATAGGTATTAGAAGATTGCATCCATAACAGAGATCAGTATGGGATGACTCTATGGGGGATTTACTGATATGAAGATCTCGATGGGGTTGATTTTGGTACATGCAAGCTTTGGTCTGTGGTTGAGAATTCTTCGAGAAGGAAGATAATTGATTGAAGACTCAAATGAGCCAGGTCATGAAAGCTCTGACAATGATGTCAACAATCCTACACCTACTGCCGCAACAGAGATTCTCTGTTCTCCTCATCTTTTGGGGAATTGCTTTAAACAATGGAGTGCTACATAATCTTGAGTTCTTGGAACATCTTATCAGCAGATGGTTCCCATTTACTATGTGAATTCAAGAAGCTTGTTTTACCAACGAGATTAGAATATGCCTGAAGAAGTGTTGATCTTATATCAGTGCTTCATTTTTCATTGGTCTCTATACTTGTTCGAGCTTTAGTGGGTTAGACCACGTACTTAGGTACCATCTATAAATTCCCTTCCAGATCATGATACCAACGTCAGATGTGGTTACCACATCGAGGCATCCGATTATTTAATCAGGGGAACTCTCCACAGCTTTGTGTTCCCTGATTTGTTCGACAATAACCAGTATTTATTCCCCAAGTGAATTCATGGGGAAAATCTTTTAAGCAAAGAAAATGCATGTTGATGCGATCCCAGTGCATCACATACAGTTATTTCCTCGCCCAGTGTAAGTTCAATTGATAATGCTCTAATCTTTGGGGTCCTTCTCTCGTGAATATCTCTTCTGATTGCGATACACACGCTAGATGTGTCTCCTGTTCTGGGGCACCCGGTTTCAATGTCAAAGATTGTAAAGGGGTTTAAGTACAAAGTCCAGTACCTATCCGACGTCTCTTTCAATGGTCCAATTCCAATTTGGCCAACTGTCAGACTCTTTCTCACAAGCTAGACGCGGCTTCTGTTGTGATAGAAGACGAATTGTATTGTTTCTTTGTGGTATAAGATGCTTGGTGATGCATTATACTAATTCATTTGATTAAGCATTCATTCGTTCTCCTAAGAGAATCTTCTATGCATATTATTCTGGGGCACCTGGCCATTCGATTGAAGATGTTATGTCATCCAGAGACAAGGTTCAAGATGGAATCAATGCAAAGACTATTGTGTTCTCATCAGATCAGAAGGGGAGTTCTCTCGCCCATTTAAGCATCAAGACTACAGAAAGTCGTCAAAATCAAGAAGTCCATATGGAGTCAAGTCTCCTCAACAATGGCAATCATTGGTTTCTTTACTGCATTTTCATTTGCATTCTTGCTTGTTTGTTTAAACATTGCTTTTATATAGAAACTTGTCTATTTTTGAATGAAAATATTAGTGGAATAAGTATGCTTGTCTTGAAGTGTTCTTTTCATTTTTATTCATCTATTCGTTATCACTCTTTAAATGCCTTACTTGCATATTGATGCCAAGTTTCCAAGTCTTATGCTTAGGTAAAGATTGGAGGGAGGATGACGGTAATCTAAAAATGCAAAAAAAATCTCTGGTTGGTATGCTTTTGAGTAAGACCCTGTTGACGATGTACATGCCTTGTTTCTATTCCTAAACACATGAGATATAAGGGAGATAGACCCTCATTAACCCCTCTGCACCCTTCGAAGTAGGAGTTTCTTTACTGTTAAAAAAACCCTTCATTTTAACCCTGGGGCGGGTAGTGTTCAGTTAATCTGACCAAGCATTCAGAACTCATCAAGAGTGTGCATCCAAGGATACAACAATGGTTATCCATCAAAAGGTCAAGGAAAGTCAAAACCATAATATCTATCAACAACATGCGTTAATTAACGATATCCTAATGGGTATCCGTCATACCCCAATTTTTGACCTAAGGTTCCTGCTTCATCTGCATTATTTTACATAGACATCAAGGTCACAGAATACGGTAGGTTTCAAACGTTTCGCTTTCGAGCTTTGACTGTGTAGAGATTACTGAGTGTTGTGAGCATTTTATCTTATGAATGACTAACCACTAATCAAGAACGAAGTGTATGTTTTGCTGTGTTGTTTTCATGTGCAGAAAATAGGTATGAAAGAAGAGCATCAGACGTTGTACGTCGATCAGGATTTCAAGTCTCAGAACAGGAATACTTCCGTTCGTTAATTTCCAAAAGACTGGTTCATCAAAGAATTTCAGAGAATTGTGCATTTATTTCCACACTATGTCCAACGAATGGACTCCGTTTTCTCCGAATATTTTTCAGGAAGAACAGTTGAAGTTCTACCGACTTTGGTTCATGTGTGTTTCACATTATTCTAAAATACAAGAAAAACCAAGTTATACCGTCATTTTCGATTTCTTGGACCAAAAGTCATCTGCAAATTTTCTCATGACACGGGTTGAATTTCACCGAAATGGGATGATTAAATTCAAAATCGTTTTAGAAGAATTTATTCAGAATATTCAGAATATTTGGAATTTTCTTTATTTGAATCCAAGTGATAATTAAAGAGGAGCTATTCAAGAGATCTCATCCAAGAATATTCATTTATCACATGAAATATTTATTCAGGATTATTCTTGTGATTATTTTGGTGGATCTACATCATGGTTATTTAAATACATGAAGCATTATTTCAAGAAGTTAGTGGGGAATTCTATTTAATTACATGAGGAATTCTATTTGATTACAAAATTAATCCATGTGATTTATTTGGATTTCTATTACAAAAATGCAAGATTAAAGTCTAAGAATTTCATTATTATTTATTCACCATTCAACAATTCATCCAAATATTATTCAATTATTTCCCAAATTTAAATGGAAGAGCTTGAATTTTTTATCAAGATATATCAAGATTCATGTTTATATGAAGATTCAAGATTATTTATAACTACCAAAGGAAGTGAAAATATATTGAAGAATACATGTTTATTCATGTCACAATTTATTCGAGTTTATTACAAGGTTGCAAAGAAGCTACAAGTTTGTACAAATGTATTTTCAACACTAAAAAAAATTCAGCAAAGTTGCTAATGCAGTCCACTTTGCAACCCATCTTCAAGCCCATTTTTTTTGTATTTTTATTGGTCAACAATACTCCAAACAACCTGGAAAAAAAATAGCAAAGAAAGATGTTGTAAAATGCTACAAATAGTAAGAAAAATAGCAACATACAGCAGCTCCAAGTGCTGCCAAAATCAGCTCCAACCTGCATCAAAGTAGCCACAGTTTGCATCAATATGGCTAAAATAAATGGTATGAACAAAGCATGGAAACAGCTTGCCAAAATAGTTCAAATCTCTACTGTTTTCCCCCCTAAAACCCCACACACTCCACTATAAATAATAGCCTTTGTCAACACAAAAGAGGAGAAGTCAAAAATTCAGCAAGTTAAAAAACCAGAAAAATAGAGTTTTGTTCTAAAGTTTCAGCAAGAGTGAAAAAACAGAAAAATTAGTTTTGTTCTAAAAAAATCCAGCAAGGAGAAAAGATAGCAAACTCAAGGAAACTTACTATTTTTTTAGAAGCCCCATCGGAGAGGCTCCGATAGGTATTACTTTTTCCCCCTCTCTATATACTGCTGCATATACTCATCACTTGCTGCACCATTTTTTTCTTTGCCATGTAATATTTGCCTTATCATTCTTTTCTATGTTGTACTGTATTTGAGTTGAGTTGCTGCATGATTGTTAGCATTTAAACATGTTAGTATTCATAATATCGGTAATAATAACAAGTGTAATAAAAAGCATATTTCTTCCGTCGCGTAACACCAATTTAGAGCTTGCTGTCCGATTTATCACTTGCTGTTACAAAAATCCAAAAACCTTTTGCTGTTACAAAAATCCAAAAAACCTTTTGCTGTTACAAAATCCAAAAAAACACTTGCTGTTACAAAAAATCCAAAAACACACAAGCTTGCTGTACCAAAAAAAATCCTTATACCAGCATGAAATCTATCGCCAACACAACACGCTAGCAATAAGTTTTTATTCCAACATCTCCTTTATTCTCTGCTGTGGTTTCTTAAAAAAAATAATTTGTTAATAAATATTAATGCTATAATAAAATTACTTTTAATACTTACTGTTTTGTTACCAAATATCCAAAAATTTGCTGACCATAAATCCGTCTGTACCAACATCCATCATCTGAACCACGTTTTTTTTCTCCGCTCCAAGCTTCCGTTCACAACTATCCCGTTTCATCTCTAATCACAGCCTACACTCAATGCCAACCAACGCCACATCTGGTTCTTTCGGATCTCACAGATTGAAGGATGTGCAAGGGTGTTGGTGGTGAAAGTTGTAGGATTTAAGGTCTTGTTGATGCTGCGTGAAACAGAGAAGAAGAAGAAGTGAGTCCGTAAGGAGAGAGAAGAGTGTTTTCGTTTTTTCTTTTTCTTTCTGTTATTCATTTATTCATAATAATATCTGTTTGTTTCTTTTTCCAACGATTCACCGCAAGAACATCAATATCATAACAATCTTCGTATGAATTTCATGAATAACAAACCTCCTACTGGTTCCTCAATCGTCTATGAACAAAGACCCATGACCGACGAAACTGTTTATGTCGGTGAATCATTTTCATCTTTCTATAACCCTTTTCAAACAACAACAAATAACTCAGAGTTAGGAGAGGATAAAGCTTTTGTGTTTTGTTTGCTAGCGTGAGATGAGGAACAGGCTCAGCATTTGGAAAAGAGAGGGAGGAAGAAAGAATTGATGGTGAAAGAGAGAAGGGAAGACAGATATGTAAGAGAGAAGGGAAGAAGGATCTGTAGGAGAGAAGGGAAGACGGATCTGTAAGAGAGGAGAAGAAGGTATCATTGAGAGAGAGAGGAAGGATGCTGCTTTTGTTACAAACTCACTTTACTATTTTTTTTGTTTTTTTATCGGAAATAATATAATATAAAATCCCTTCTTTTCCTCTTCCCAATATAAAAGCAGTAAACATAATTCATTTTTTTCTCCTTTCTCCATGCCAGCTATGCAGCCGCGCCGCGCCTCCCTTGGAATTAGGTTTATACATTTTGTTTTGTTTCTTTCATGACCCGGTGGCCCATTGGGCCTATTTTGGTCCAGTTTCAATATTTGTTTCCTTATGTTTTATTTAAATCGTGGCAGTAAATGAATAGCAGCTTAGCTCAATTGGCAAAGAATATTAACAACAACCTTAAGGACTTGAGTTCAATTCCTTGTTGGGTCATTTTTCTGTCTTTTATTCTTTTAGCCATATTTCCCTTTTATTTATACATACTTGATTATATATATTAATTTACTTTGCTGTATAATTATTAATTTTTATAAAAAACACATAAAAAATGTTTAATTAGAGTTCATCTTTTATTTAATTTTGTCAACATACTTTTAATTTTTATTTAATTGTGTTGTTGTTTATTTAATTATTCAAAAAATACATGTTTCATGATTTAGTTTTGTTATTTGTTTAAATTATTAAAAATCCATGATTTCATAATTTAATCTTCATGTGCTTTTGATTATTTATTTAATCGTTAAAATGCATGCTAGTATGATTTAATTTACATTAGTCAATTATTCAAGTGTAATTTTTATTAATTTTATCGTTAATCTTTATATCTTTCGTCCGTCTCAAATCCAAGGGAATCGTTAATTTTTGTCGACTTTATGTCATCAAACACATCGTGCGAATACCCTCATTCATCTGCCATTTATTATTTTGTTAAAAACTTAAGATAATTTTCCTAAATATTCAATTTTTCAAAACTCACACTTTTTAAGTCAAAACTCCGACGTTAGGTCGTCGTATCTTCAAAAAAACTCGTCCATGCCCATTTTTGGCCAAACAATTTATTTTTTAATCAAACTAACATTTTTAATAAACAAATATTTCAATAGGTTCCTATAGAATACTATAGATACACTGGGTTCTAATACCTTCCCATTGTATAACCAACCCCCGAACTCTAGACCTCTTTTCCAAAACGCCTTGTATTTTCATTACTTTTAAAGTATTATTTTACATTGCATATTTTAGGGTTTTATTTCTCTCTTTTTCCCTTTTCCCTTGGAAATAATAAAGCGCGGTGGCGACTCTTGCTTTTGTGAGACGAGTTAATTAATATCTCGATCTCTGATTTACCCCGCTACATTTTTTATCGCTACAGAAATGACGACTCTGCTGGGGAAAGATTGACCTCTTGCTGGTCCATCCCTAAGTGGGTTAAGCCTAGTTTGTCTTATCTGTTTTATTATTATTTATTTGATTTGTTTGATTATATGTTTATATTGGGGTTGTTTGGGTTTTTTGAAAAGGACGAATCCTATACCCGGATTAAGTTACTCTTAAGAATAGGACGGGCGGTATAGTCATGTTAACTTTGAGGGAGTAATCCCGAAGAAGGAGGCATGAAATCCCCCACTCAGTGGAAGGCCCTTTTGAACGTAGTATTTGTTTACCGAGTAATCGGGAAGACATTATTATTTTCGACCTGGGAGCCAGAGAAGCTGAGAACCGTAGAACCCTAACCCATCTTGGCCTTTTTTTGGTGTAGCGCGGAGACTATAACGGAGTAATTCGAAAGTAGTTGTCACGCGATGCTACGCTCGGATGAGTTTCTCTTGAGAATATTGCTAATTATTGAGTAATCAAGACGTTGGTAATATCTGAAGGAGGAATGTAGACTCTGGGAACTTTTAGAACCTTGTCTTGCAGGTGTGATTAAACCTTTAGTACCTACCCTGGGGTGGGCTTTACCTTTGACTCCATGCTCGAAGAGTTGAACCTTTGAACCCCATGTTTGTGAACTTATGTGTGATTGTTGCATTATCATTCATCCATACATCCATAAACATTTTTTGTAAAAACATGTTTTTCAAGGAACTTAAGAATGATTTTTGCAGACATCTCAGGTATTGTTATTATGGAGTTTGGAAGAAGAAACACTCGAAGTTATAGTTTTAAAGAGCCCGAGATTGAGGAGCTGAAGAGTTTGATTCCTAGGATCGAGAACCCGACAGAGTTTCAAAATAAATATGGGTCCATTATACCTCTCATGAAGCACAAGATGAAGAAAGGTATCCTTAGTACGTTGGTCCAATTCTACGATCTGTTGTATCGATGCTTCACCTTTCCGGATTACTAGTTAATTCCCACCTTAGAAGAATACTCATACATACTTGGTTTGCTGATCACCGACTGTGTTCCTTTTTCCGGCTTAGAAGAGGAACCCAAATCTCACGAGATAGCGACCATCACCCACTTGAGGAAGTCAGAGATGAAAGAGAACATGACTACCAAAGGGGGAATCCGAGGCTTATCTACGCAGTTTTTGTTGAAGAAAGCTCGTCATTTCATTGAGATAAAAGATACTATTGCCTTTGAAGACGTCTTTGCTTTACTCGCTTATGGCCTATTCTTGTTACCTAACGTTGATAAGTTTTTGGATATCAACGCCATCAGAATTTTCTTGATTCGAAATCCGGTCCCTACGCTGCTAGGAGATACCTACTACTCCATCCATCTTCGAAACTCTTATCAGGGAGGGATGATTATTTGTTGTCACCGTTGCTGTATCAGTGGTATGTTTCTAATCTACCTAGGTCTGATGTTTTCTAGGATCTCGAGAAGGAGCTACGATGGGCGCCAAAAATTATGGATCTCACTCATTTCGACGTAGATTGGTATAGTCGAGCTTACTATGACATGAAGATCATCGATAGCTCTGGTGCTTTTCCTAACGTGCCTCTTCTTGGTACGAAAGGAGGAATTAACTATAATCCTGTTCTCGCGCACCGTCAGTTTGGATACCTGATGAGGGACAAGCCGAACAACATCCATGTGAGTGGTTTCTTTCTACAAGAAGGATAAGATCACCAAGAGCTAAGAAGGAGATCGAAGGAGCTTGGCGTCACATCCATAGAAAAGGGAGAGACATGTTAGGACAGAGAGGTGCTGTTTCTTTGGAGCCTTACCTACAATGGGTTTGTTCTAGGGCTAGTGCTCTCAAGATGCCCTATAACCCCGAGAAACCTTTATTCCCTACTGTTGCATCATCATCTATTGATATCCCTGTCGAGAACATGGGGGAATACCAAGGAAGTCTGGCAAGGATGAAGTTCGAGAGAGATGCTTTGAAGGAAAAGTATAATATGTTGGAATACGAGAATAGGGTCTAGACTCGACAGATAAAGGAAAAGGAGGATTTACTATTTATTCAAGATGGCTGGTTCATTGATCATGATGAGAATCTTCGTCAAAAGGATGCTTTACTCAAGAAATATGATAGTGAAAGTAAGAGAATGAAGTAAGATTCGGTAAGCGTTGCCCTTGTTCCTAATCCACAAAAGGAAATCATTGATCGACTGGTAGCTGAGAAGAAAGAGATGGAAGACTTTTATGAAGAAAAGATTAGGAAGCTCCAGTTACAGTTGGCATTTGGTCCTTCATCTGATGATTCTGAGTGATCTTTAGTTCTTAGTTTTATTATTTTTACCGATGTCATTTTGTAAAACTCTGTAAAAGGGCTTCATGTGACCAAAGTTGTAATTTACTGCTTTTATTATGGGGCTGTTGTCCCAAAGTTGTAATTTATTGCTTTATATTATTGGGTTGTTTTCCAAAAGTTGTAATTTATTGTTTTGTTATTTGAAAGTTGTAAGTTGTAATTTACCGCTTTGATTAATGAAATGAGTTTTTGTTGTTCCAAATTCCTTTACCATTGATGTGTGCAAAATTATCGAAGTTCCTTGAAAAACTATCAAAACAAATGATCATTTGTATCGCATATCATGCATCATCCAACATTCCATTTCACATGTTTTCTAGAGTCTTATCCTTGTTTCTTTTTCCACTCCGATAGATTGTCAAGCTGTCTCATCGGTACGATACCCGAGGCAATCGTCAAAGGAAGATGGAAGATCTGGAACAGGAAAACCACGAGCTTTGCGAGGAGGTTTCTACCCTTCGTGTCGGAATGGAAAAGTTAATTGCGCTAGTGGAAAGCTTGATGGCTGCTCAGAATTAGCCATCGACTTCAGCCGCTAAGATTCAGACTTCAACTACTATGGTTTCTGAGATTGTCACCGTTCCAACATCTGTGACTCAAGTCAACTCTCCGCTTCAACATCAGATGCCGAAGGGTTTTCCGTGGGGAATGCCTTATAACTTCATGCCAGAAGGGTATCAGCCTGCCGTACAATCCTTAATTCAACCTATTGTGTCCTTTCCTCAACCAGAGACAACTACTATGCCGCCTGTAATTCCTCCCGTGGCACCTTTCCCTCAACCAGTGATGACAACTTCCGCTCCTGTGGTTCATTCTATGCCATACATGAATGAACCTACTTATCATGTTGAGCCTGCTGAAAGTCTAGGTCTTTTCGATAGAATGGAGGAATTTCAAGACCAGTTTCAAGAGATGCAGAGGGAGATCAGAGTGTTAAAAGGAAAAGATTTGTTTGGAAAGAATGCTCATGATTTGTGTTTAGTTCCAAATGTAAAAATTCCAGCCAAATTCAAAGTACCGAACTTTGAAAGATATAAAGGTGACTCGTGTCCGGGGATTCATTTAACCATGTATGTAAGAAAGATGTCTACATATTCTAATGATCATAATTTGTTAATTCACTACTTCTAAGACAGTTTGACATGGTGCCGCTCTAAAATGGTACTGGTGCCGTAATTTCAACGATCTTAGTGAAGCTTTTGTTCGCCAGTATAAGTATAATGTCGACATGGTGCCGGACAGAGATCAACTCCGGGCGATGTCCTAGAAAGATAGAGAGTCCTTTAAAGAATATGCCCAGAGGTGGCGCGAGATTGCTGCTCAGATTTATCCCCCTCTTGAAGAGAAGGAAATGACAAAGATATTCCTGAAGACTTTAGGTTCTTTTTATTATGAAAGAATGATTGCGAGCGCACCCAGTGATTTCACCGAGATGGTAAGTATGGGCATGCGGTTGGAAGAAGGGATTCGCGAGGGACGTTTGGTCAAGGAAGGAAGTCCATCTAGCAGTATCAAGTTTGGAAGTGTTTTCCATAAAAGGAAAGAACAAGATGCCAGTGTAATTTTCCATGGGAGACCAAGGAGAGGCTATTCACATGTTGCGGCAGTCACTCCGGTTGTCTGCCCAAAAATGGTGACCCCAACTCATCAAACCCCACCAATTCAGCAACAACCTTTTCAACAACAGCCTCGACAACAGGCTCATCAATTTAATAACCAGAATCGTTCACCAAGGAAACCGTAATTTGATGCCATTCCCATGACTTACACTGATTTATTCTCCGCTCTGATCAGGAAAAACCTCATAACGATGAAGCCTCCTCCTATCGCACCGAATAGTACTTCTCCGTGGTACAAGGCAGATCAGTTCTATGCGTATCATCAAGGGTCGCCGGGGCACAAAATTGAAAATTGCTTTGCTTTAAAGGAGGATGTACAGAGGTTGATTAAGAACGGTATTTTGTCTTTCAAGGATGTTAACCCGAATGTTAGAGATAATCCTTTGCCTCGACATGGGGCAGCATCAGTGAAGATTGTGGAAGGTTGTCCGGGAAAGTTTCGAGTTTTTCAAGTTGAGCACATAAGAGATTCATTGATCAGGTTACATCAAAGCTTAAGAAGACTTGCCTTTTTTAAGCATCAGCATGATTTTGATGTTTGTGAGTTTTGTTCAAGAGAAGTTGATTTACCTATTATGAAGGAGGATATTCAAAACTTATTAGACCAGAGGGTTATCACTATTACATATGATAAAGATCCAGTTAATGAAGTGAATGGTATAATACCGCAATTCAAAATGCCTGAACCAATAGAGATCGTTTACGACAGTCAGACTACACCTGTTGCTCCTTTGATGATTTATCCACCTGGCCCTGTGCCTTACAACTCAGGCCAAGCTATACCATCTAAATATAATGCCACAATGATCGAGAACAGGGTAGAAGTTCCTATACCGATAATGCCATCTTTTGTTAACATTGCGGATGTGAGCAGAGTTACGAGAAGCGGGCGTATCTTTGCAGCAGTACCTTTGAAGAGACCAGAAGTTCAAGTCAGGAGGCCCATACTGGCAGAAATTCCAGCGAGAAATGTTGAACCCAGGTTTGAAGTAGGCCAATCTAATGAACCTATCCCACACCCCGATGATGATGAGATCTTGAAGCTCATCAAGAGAAGTGAATACAAGATTGTAGACCAACTATTGCAAACTCCTTCCAAGATTTCTGTGCTTGCTTTACTAAGCGATTCTGGTGCCCATAGGGAAGCTTTGATGAAGGTCTTGGACCAGGCATTCGTAGATCATGATGTGACGGTTGACCAATTTGATGGAATTGTGGGAAATATTACTTCGTGTAACAATCTTGGTTTCAGTGATGAAGAGCTTCCGGAGGAGGGAAGGAACCATAATATGGCTTTGCATATCTCAATAAGTTATGGAAATGATACTTTATCAAGTGTGCTAGTAGATACAGGTTCTTCGTTAAATGTAATGCCCAAAACTACATTATCTCGACTTTCATACCAAGGTGCTCCCATGAGACCTAGTGGGGTAATTATCAAAGCGTTTGATGGTTCTAGGAAGACTGTCATTGGTGAAGTGGATCTTCCTATAATAATTGGTCCTCATACCTTTTAGATCACTCGTCCATACCCATTTTTGGCCAAACAATTTATTTTTTAATCAAACTAACATTTTTAATAAACAGATATTTCAAAAGGTTCCTATAGAATACTATAGATACATTGGGTGCTAATACCTTCCCATTGTATAACAAACCCCCGAACTCTAGACCTCTTTTTGAAAACGCCTTGTATTTTCATTACTTTTAAAGTATTATTTTACATTGCATATTTTAGGGTTTTATTTCGCTCTTTTTCCCTTTTCCCTTGGAAATAGTAAAGCGCGGTGGCGACTCTTGCTTTTATGAGACGAGTTAATTAATATCTCGATCTCCGATTTACCCCGCTACATTTTTTAACGCTACATTATCTCTTGCAAATCAAGAAGCCGAGATCAGATGACAATACAATAATGGCTATCCATCATCTACTAATGACTCAGACAGTCACAATCACTTCCAACAAATCAAAGACAAAGTGAGGATCAAAGACTTGTTCAAATGGAAAGTATGAATAATAAAGAAACAAAAAGTCCCTCTAAGTCGAAACTTGAAAACAAGTTGCTTAGGAAAAAGTTGGGGAATCCTGCTAGACATCCAAATCGAAATTCAAAAGAATTTATCCAGACAAAAGCAAGAAATAAATTGAAAAGCCTAAAATAAGAGAAAAGGATCACCAATAAAAATCCCTATCGTAGAACAAAGTCATGTGATCAGACACCAAAATCAGAAGTTAGTGACTGTTGTGTCCAAGAGGCCTCAGTGGTTCCTCAACCATCACAAACTCTTATCGAGAGATGAATGCTTATATCGGGTCAACTGAACGTAGGAATGGAGAACATCATGGAGAATGGGTGGTGTAATACGGTGGGAGAACTGACTTGAGGTTTTGCGTTTTATCGCAAATGTTGCGGTTTAGCAAGAGTCGCCACCGACTTTTCTTTTATCCGATAAGGAAAGGTGAAAAAGCACAGGAAAGACCTTTAGAGTTGTTTTCTTGAGTTCGGGGGGTCGATTATGAAAAGGGAAGGTATTAGAACCCTTTTCATCCATGGTTTTCCTTGGGCTCTTAGTTACATGCTAGATCACTTGCTTTTGTTTGAAAATGTGCTTTGTGTGGTTCTTTGAAAGTATTTTGAAAAGGTGCCATCGCTTAGGCAAACTTTGCAATGATTCCCGTTTGTAAGAATGTATACAAAGTGTTGAGCTTTTGAAAATATTTCAAGGTTTTGGAAAATGTTTTGAAGTTGTTTTGAAAGTGTATGTGATTGTTTTTGAAAATAGCAAGGATGTTTATTTTGAAATTGAGCAAGTAAGTAAAAGTAATCTACCTACTCAAATGGTCTTAGATATGCTTTTCCTCCCCCTTTAGATGTTGCTACCTTACCATGATTTGGCCAGAAGCCCCATCGTTGGATGTGAAGGGACGAGCGTTGAGTCATCGTATGACCATGATAGCAATGTTGTGAAATGACTTAGCACATTTCCTTTAGGGACTAAGATCATTTTGAAAGGAAACTTTGATAGCGTCATCGAGGTACTATGATCTTGTATTTTTTGATTTGTTTGTGCTAAGATATCCCACATGCATAACATGGCCAATTTTGTAAGGCAACAAGTGGAATTACCCTAAGGGTGTAAGTGTGCAAGTGTTTTTGTTTGCATGCATTTAGTCTTGATTAGGGTGATCTATTTGTCAATTTTCATATCTTGTCACACATACCCTAATTACTAGCATATATTGAAAGCAACAACAGTACAAAAATGTAAAGTCCTACGCTACTACAATATTTAAGAGGATGGGGGTACATATTTATGAATGGGGGTTGTAAGTTAAAATTCTAGGTTACTATTACAACCATATTGAAATAGATAAGAATGTATAGGAAATGTAAAATGCTTAAAAAGAAGTAAGTTTAGTTTAAGAAAATCTTTTTTGTCTTTTTAAAAGAAAATATAATATGCAAAATATAAAATATTTTTGGTGTTTTTTTGATTAACAATAAAAAGTAACATGATGGAAAAATAATAAAAGAGAAAGAAAACCAAAATCAACGCAAATGCATGAGAGTAAAAGAGGTCAGAAGTTCTGACTCTGACTTGCTGCACAAACAGAAACATGTTAGCAAAAATATGGAAGTTTAAAAGTTCTGGATCTTCTGAGAACTTCAGAAGTTTTCAGAAGTTCTGAGGCAACTGTCACAACTTTGCCTCTCTCCATGTCAGTCAAAACATCTGCAGCTTAGACATTTACAAAACAGAAGTTGCATGTATAACAGTTATGACAAATTTCATGAAAAATCAGAAGCACAAATCAGAAGCAACATGTATTTGCTAATTCTAATTCTGAGTCCTAATTTCTTTATGAAACTCTGAGCTGAGATTTCTTTTACTTAGGCAAGCAAATGCAAGAATTTTCAGAATATGTACATCATCAGGATCAGAATATCTACATTATGCTGAATATACAAAATCTGACAATGCTTAATCAGTTATGATGAGGGTCAGCAGAAAACTTACCTTGCAGCTGGAAAGGATTCTGTGAACTGGAAATTGGTCTTGAATTCTAGTGATGTTCTGAGCAACTACTTCACGTACTCAGCAGGAGGGAAGTTTGCAACTTCTGAAGCAGCCAAAGGGTGATATTCTGATTCCTTTGAGGTGAAAATGAGTGGAGAGTGTATGACAATAGTAATACAGAAGTTAAGGTAGATTCTAATGCATGAATCAGCAGCTACGTGTATGGCTTTAGTCAAGAACACTTGAGGAAAACAATGGAGTTTGAATGTAAGGAATCAATGTTAAGATTTGGTATTTTGTGTTTATAGTTTCCTGGGTTCTTGGAATTTTTGCAGTTGTTCAAAGCTTTCTTTCTCAATTCTCTCGTCTTTCACAAATTTTTCTGGTCTCTTCTCAATGGCCAATGGTGTTCTATTTATAGGCAAAGCTTTTGTAGTTTGGAGATGTCAAGTGGTGCCAGCATCATATGCTAGATGCTGACTTACTCTTGAAGTAAGCTTAAACAAGTGGGGGTTTAATGCATTTAAGTTGGATGGTTAACAGTGCCTCAGCTGGATTTGGCAGCGTGAATTAAGGAAAAGTAGAAACAACGCGTGGGTCTAGCATACTTTTGCACAAAAGTTTGTCTTCCCAAGAAAATAGGGGTACACGTGGGGAAAATCCCTTAGATAAAGACTCAGAGGCGGTTGTGAGCATTAAATGAGTTCCCATGTGAAACTCTACACCCTTTCTTGACTCTAGATTGGAAGTTCTGCTTCAGCGTAGCATCTTATCTTCTGATCCTCTTATCTTCTGAGTTCAGCATGTTCTGAAGGATCCTTCAGAACTTCCAGTATACTTACAGCACACTTTGTTACCTTCTTTGATTTACCCTTGCAAACTCTGACCGAACCTTTGTGAAAACTGGTCCAGAAGTTCTGACCAAACTTTGTCTTGAGACTATCCAAAATTTGCTGAGTGTGAACACTGACCCAGAAGTTCTGAAATTATCATATTTCTTAAACACTTAGAAAATTCCTAAGTATTTAGAATTTGGCTTTTCCAAAGTAAAATTTGACTTTTAAAATTCTTGATGAAACAAACTTCATATTCCAACATGTCTTGATGAAATATGATTTTTGAGATTTGATTTTGATTCAAAAGTCAAAGTTAGACTTCTTAGTGTGCAAATGACCATTTTGCCCTTGTGAATGGTTTGCTTAGAAAAATTGATAATTCAAGGCTTGGAATTGGATGAGAGAAAATTTAGGGATCCAGGGTGATTCCTTGTGAAATGAGAGGGCAAATTTTGGGGTGCAACAGGTGGGCACCAAATAATCTTTAGCCTCAAATCCTTTTTTCTAAAACCGTGAACCAGGCCATGTTACAACCATTTCAAAGTCCTAACTGAAGCATAGGTCAATTCGAAAGCGTGCTACAATGAGATATCGTTTAACTGACTCCTAAGAGGTATGTTTAAATATCTGTGTTGGCATCATATGCTTGCGTTATATTTCATAAAAAAGAATTTTCAAATGTTGCTCTATAGCTAGTGGCTCGTTCGCAACAAAGTTGTGACATCATTTCATTCAATGTTTTTTCAAACTTCAATACTTACATATGTGTTGCATTAGAATTATCATTCTCATAATATACATTCTTCTACATATTAAACAACTGATTTAAATCAAGTAAGTTTATGCAATGAATAATCAGTAAAGAGCTCAATCTTGTCAGAGAAGAGAGGCTTGAATACTCTGTTGAAGAAAGAGTCAATTGTCATGAGAGAAATAACTTATCCAGGGGCATGTTAACCAGTGATTCTGTCAAGAGAAATCATCTTGGTGCTTCACAGTCTGAGTACCCTCTAGGGATGAAGTTAGCGGATTCCGCCAATCCGGGGAAATCAAGTTAAGAGTCGACCTCTCCAAGGTCAGCAAAATCCGGGGCATTCCCTCAAAGCTATCAATCAGAGTCTATCACGTCGATAAATACCTCAAGCTAATATCAATTAGAGGATATCACATTGATAAATATATTCAAGTTACCGTCGATCAGGGGCTATGACATTGATAAATCTATTCAGAATTCATTCAACCTGGGGAAGTTATGTCGAGATTCGACAAATCTCTCCAAGAAATCTTGTCTTCTATTCAGCATAGATTCTTTCAGAAATCCTCCAAACCGGGGCATCCCCAATGTAGTAACTAGGGGCATTCAGAGAGTTAAATTGGGGCATACACAGGTGTCCATGCCCATCTTTTATCCCCAAGTAATTCAAGAGGTAATTCCCCAATGTGGTGTAAATTTGGGGCATGTATTCGAAGAGATCCACATGGTGCTCCGTGTCCATTCTTCGGCATATTCAGTCCTACCATCCTCTCAACTATTCAGGATGTAGGGAATTTGGGCCAAAGTATCTCTTCCCCAAGAACACAATTCATAATTCAGTGGCATACCTGAAGACTCGCTTCGTCAGCAAGTCAATATTCAATGAAGTCACCAATGATCTTTGGTATCATGAGCTCCCCAGTGCGAAATTCTCATAAGTACCCCCAACAATCTTTGGTACTGCAAGTTTCCAGTGCCGATATGTATTGGCATCCCCAGTGATGAGCAACATTT
Source organism: Vicia faba (assembly GCA_948472305.1). NCBI lineage: Eukaryota > Viridiplantae > Streptophyta > Magnoliopsida > Fabales > Fabaceae > Vicia > Vicia faba. Next base: position 1,356,620,033 of record OX451740.1, read on the forward strand.
CTCAATAAGCCTTCGCTTATCCCCATGAAGTCTATTTCTTTTCATTTTCATATATTTATCATTACATAACATTGCATCTTCAGAAGTGCATAGCAGATCCATCATAATGGGTCTTTACGACAAAAGAAATTTAAATATGCATACGAAGCATAAGCCAGATTGGGTTCCTTACACAAAAGACCTGAATCATTCAACCATAAGAGGATATTGTTCTAAAATCCCCAGCTGGTGACCTTCACCTTCACAATTCCCAGCAAAATCAATACACCTTGTCATTTCAAAGCCCAGTTCTCGCCCTGGCTAACCAATTTTAAACCCAGTTCTCATCTGGTAGTCAGTTCACATCTGATAATTAACTAAGATTCCAACACTCGTCTATGTAGATTTCCTAAGCACTCATCTGTGCCAGGTATTCAAACACTCATCTGTGTTTAAGCTTTCCTTGATACTCGCCCGTATCATCTTTCAATACTCGCCCGTATCCTCTTTCAATAATCGTCTGTATTGATTCAAACACTCGTCCGTGTTTAACCTTCCTTAATACTCGTCCATATCTTCTTTCAATACCCGTTCGTATTGATTCAAACACTCGTCCATGTTTAACCCTTCCTTGATACTCGTTTGTATCCTCTTTCAATACCCGTCCGTATTGATTCAAACACTCGTTTGTGTTTAATCTTCTTTGATACTCGTCCATATCCTGTTTTAATACCCGTCTATATTGATTCAAACACTCATATGTGTTTAACCTTCCATGATACTCATCCTTATCTTCTTTCAATACCCGTCCGTATTGATTCAAGCACTCGTCCATGTTTAACCTTTCCTTGATACTCGCCTGTATTAATTCAAACACTCGTCCGTGTTTAACCTCTTTCAATACCCATCTGTATTGATTCAAACACTCGTCCGTGTTTAACCTCTTTCAATACCCATCCGTATTGATTTAAGCACTCGTCTGTGTTTAACCTTCCTTGATACTTATCTATATCATCTTTCAATACCCGTTCGCATTGATTCAAACACTCGTCCATGTTTAACCTTTCTTTGATATTCGTCAGTTTCCTTTTTCAATACCCGTCCGTATTGATTCAAACAATCGTCAGTGTTTAACCTTTCCTTGATACTCGTCTGTATATTCTTTCAATACCCGTCCGTATTTATTAAAACACTTGTCTGTGTTTAACCTTTCCTTGATACTCGTTTGTATCTTCTTTCAATACCTGTGTGTATTGATTCAAACACTCGTCCATGTTAAATCTTTCCTTGATACTCGTATGTATCTTCTTTCGATACCCGTCCGTATTGATTCAAGCACTCGTCTGTGTTTAACCTTTCCTTGATAATCGTCTGTATCTTCTTTCAATACCCATCAGTACTGATTCAAACACTCGTCTGTGCTTAAACTTTCCTTGATACTCGTCCGTATCTTCTTTCAATACCCGTCCGTATTTATTCAAACACTTGTCCATGTTTAACCTTTCCTTGATACTCATTTGTATCTTCTTTCAATACCCGTCCGTATTGATTCAAACGCTCGTCTGTGTTAAATCTTTCCTTGATACTCGTCTGTATCTTCTTTCAATACCCGTCCGTATTGATTCAAACACTCGTCCATGTTTAACCTTTCCTTGATACTCGTCCGTATCTTTTTTTGATACTTATCCGTATTGATTCAAACACTCGTCTGTGCTTAACCTTTCCTTGTTACTCGTTCGTATCTTTTTTAGATACTCACCCATATTGATTCAAACACTCGTTCGTGTTTAACCTTTCCTTGATACTCGTCCTTATCTTCTTTCAATAACCGTCTGTATTGATGCAAACACTCGTCCGCATTAAAACTTTATTTGATACTCGTCTGGATCTCTTTTGATACTTGTCCGTATTGATCCGAACACTCGTCTGTGTTATACCTTCCTTGTATTGGCATCATGCTAAGCTACCAGTATGATCTCTTCCTTGTATTGGCATCATGCCACCTTCCAACACTCGTCGTGTCAATTTCTAAACACTCTCCGTGTCAATTTCTAAACACTCGTCGTGTCAACTTCTAAACACTCATCATGTCATAATCATTGGTCTCACCTTTGGATTGTAGGTCGTTCGTAGATCTCATCTGTCATCTTTTCGTATAAACTTTGGTCTTGTATTGGCATCACTCCACGTTACAAGTTATTACCTTTTCTTGTATTAGCACTGTCACTATGTTAAAAGCTACCCTTAGATCTTTCTCACCAGAAAACGAAAAATTCTTTCCTCAATAGATATCACATAAACAAATACTCACACTTTCCATCAGAACAAATTTTTTGCATTGGTATTTAATCATCTTCTACCTCGAACTTCCGAAAGGTACGCGCCAATCATATTTTCAGGTTCAAGATGATTAAATAGGGGCATCTGTAATACCCCAAATTTGTCCCACCCTTTCACTTTTGTCTGGCTTATGCATTTTTAACTTCTCATTTCATCTACATATGTTCCATTAGTTCATTTTCATCAATGAACATGAGATTAAGGTACTCATTTTCGGGAGTTATTGCAAAGAAATCAGATGTTTTGACGAATGTGTGATACTGTGAACCAGAAAAGGTGTTTCGGTGGTTTAAACTCAGAATTCATAACATGCAACAAGAGTTACTATCTTGTGCTAATTCTTCAAGAATTAAAATCATCTTGGTATTCTCTTCATTTCATATGTTCAGGCCGAGAGCAAATTCCCCAAGGAAAGTCTCTGAAGATGCGGATCTTCTGAGGGCGTTCAATGAAAAAACAGTGGAAAAAGTGTGCTGAAGGTGCAATTTTTGGATGCTAGAAATTTCATAACTCGAAGCCCGTTGCTCATTTCGGACCCGTTATTTTTGTAGAAATTCCTCCTTGATGTCATATGCATTTCATCTTTTATGACCGAAGATTGATTCTATAAGGAAAGGGCCAGGAATTTTGGGTTGTCGAAGAAATTTTGGTGCTGAACTGAATCTCCGTTGCACCGTTTCACGATATTGTAAAAATCGGAACTCTGTCGATTTTTATTGTGTCAAGCCCGTTCCAATGACTTTGTCTCAAAAATTGATCCAGCTAAATTTTGGTTTCGATGTCCGTGAGAAACTGGTAACCCGAAGGCTTCCGTTTTGGCCCAAAGTGTACACAAAGCATTGAAGATTCTGAATTGGGAATTAAAGTTGTCTGAGGCGAAACTTAGGAAATTCATAATTTTTTCATAGTTTATCCGATTGAGCCTATATTTGGACACGAGTTTGTTATCAACATTGGCTACGATTTTGTTTCACGTTTCAACTTCAGAAATCGCACCTAGATTTCGGAGAATTTGCCCGGAACGTGTCGTACTCAAGCGGTTCAAAAACTTGCACTTTGGCTTATGGTTATTTGAGGCTCATTAATCAAATACATTCAAATGATTCCATACTATATATTCATTTTGACTCCAATTTTCTAAAAATTCTCATAATTGACCAATTCTCAAAAACACTCAAAAAACTTTCTCTCATCTTCATCAAGAACACCAACAACTTTTCCAACAACTTTTTCAAGATCCAAAAGTCAAAGAAGCTCAATTATTCTTCGATCTCGAATCCGATTGTTGCAATCTCTATACCTATGCTTCCTCTTCAATTCTACGGTAAGCTTTTCTTGATTTAAGAACTTTTCAAATAAGTGATTCTTAAATAAGAACTTTTGTGGATCAATAAATTGAATTTTAATCTAATTTGAATTGTGGAAGTGATTTCGATTATGAAAATGTGGATGGATCTTGAATCATGATGTGAAAATCTGGAATTGGATGATTAAATAAGTGCATATTCAATTAATTGATTTTCATGAAAGTGCTTATTTGAGAAAACAAAATGTTGAAGTTGTTTAAAGCTTAATTGATGATTCTTGATTGATTATGTATGGTCTAATTAGGATCTCTAATTGTGCAAATACCATGAGTTGAATTTCAGAGATTATGTGTTTGAAAAAATGATTGAGCCATTGTGCCTTGATCTTACCGCGTGATTCAATTGATTTTTGGTTGCGTGCAAATTTCCTTGTGCTATGGTCATAGCATAATTGATGTGAATTTGGTTTTTGATCCGATAAAAATTCGTCGAATTCATGAAATCAAATAAGGAATTCACATGTCGATCGTGATAAGATCGGGGAATTTGTCGTATAATTTTTGTTGTTTTGGTTTCCATTTCATTCCGTGCATATTCTATGATTTTCAAGCCTTCTAACGATTTTGACCATGCGCGAAACGAACACTCGATGCAAACGTTATGTTGCTTCAAAGTTTCAATTGTATAAGACTGCAGTTGAGTCGACGCGTAGCCTTTTTGAGTCGACGCAAAAAATTTGGACCACACACGGGAAGTGTTGCACCGACCCTCTGGTCGACGCAAACTGAGAAAAATCCCTGGCATGAGTCGACTCAAGCCCTGTTGAGGTTAATACAAACATTCTGGTCACCTACGGGAAGTGTTGAACTGACCCTCCAGTCGACGCAAACTAAGAAAATTTCAGGCATGAGTCGACTCATGCCCTGTTGTGGTTGACACATCTTTTCCAAATTTTTTCTTTTTGCTTCTTTGGCTTTGCTTTAGCTATTGTTTGCTCCAAATTTCCTTCTACTCTTTTATACTTTAATTTTCCTTGTTATTTTTAACATGTGTGTTGATTGTGTAAGGTACATTTGGATGGTTTTCGATCATATAATTATTACTCAATTATTTGATCAGAAGACATGTTTGGACTTTCGATTTACGGTCCTATTTTGCGTTCGACACACATGCCATTGTTTTGTGCCCCTTATACTGTATAGTTATATTTGTGCAGGTACTTCTGATTACGCGCTGTATTCGCAACACACATTTGCATTTATTTTAGTTGGATATTATTTCTGACTTTGTTTCTTTCTTTGTGAAGCTTTCTCTACACGTACTCCCTGCTTCTCCAATGCTCTCGTATGATTTTGACGATTTGCTTGCTTGTGGTAATCGCTGCTACTACCTTTGTACTTCTCCATACTTTATCGCATTTCTTTATCGCATTTCTAGAGATCATGAGAAGTAGGGATTTCTGCTTTCCTTTCCATGAGAAGTAGGGTAGAGATGTATGATTGGAGTCTCTGTTGCTGATCATGTCAGGAACCCCTCTGGTTTATTTAAAGACCCTTTTAGGGCAATTACCCATTGTTTACCATTGTGTGCTACTTGTGCATGGTTTGTTTGAAACCCTACCTTTGTGTCGGTATTTTACAGGTGTGTTTATATTTTGTGCCCGCATTATTCCCTCATCCCTTATTGAAGTCTTCAAAAGGAGGCTAGCGGGGAGGGTTCACAATCAACCCCCGCATTTTCGTCAGTGTCATCCTTAGCTCGTGATGCACCATGATGCCTCGGAGTTGCGCCTTCCCTTGTGTATAAATTCAAGTGGGGAAGGGTTCTGCAATCGAACCCCCACACTTTGTCAGGAGTTTGCATTGGCCGATGCAGATACTTCGTGATCGTTCTTATTGCCTTCCGTCGCCTACCTCGATGTCCTATATCTTGGTTAGGTGTTCAGTCGCTTTGGACATCACATTTTTTGTTTTTTCATCTCACTCCCGCTTGTTTGTCTCGGGTGATACACTCCCCTTGACTAAAGCATTTTGATTCTTTTCCTTACTCTTTTATATGTATGCTCTTTCGAGCTTGCTTGTTTTATCCTTGCACATACCATGTTCCCTTAGGATGTGCTTGCTCTGTTAGGATGCAAGTTAGATATTAGTATGCAAACCATGCATGCTAATATTAGGTAGACATTTCCCTTTTGTTAATCCAAACTTTAGGATCACTATTGTATGATAACATTAGGTTAGAAATAGGCTAGTCTTCCTTTAGACTCCTTTCTTCCCTTTTTGCATCCTTGCATTTAAAACTAAAACCTTTTTCTTTAGAAAATCATAAAACATTCTAATCTCACTTAAACCCTTTTTCAAAGTAATAAGACACGAACCAATCAAATGTGGCATCTTGCCTCGATGGCGTAACTCAAAACTATTTTCAAGTAAGGACATGATTAGTTTACTTCTGTGCCAACGCGTGAGTGTCCAAAGGTCGAGTTGCGGCAGAAGGCGAAATTAACATCATCCATAAAAAACGTAAAACAAACAAAACATGTGAGCCAAACTACGGTAGCTCTGATTCCTCAAAAAAGATACGTAGGCATTGGGGTAGGGCCCAAGCGAGTATAAGTTTATTTTCCCTATATTCTTTTCTCATTTCTTTTGCATGCATTCTTCTTCAGTAGTAAATAATAAGCATAGATTAAACACACCCATAAGATATATAACAAGAGTGGATACTATATAGTACTACGGGCGTGTGGGGTGCTAATAACTTCCCCTCTCGTAACAGACTCCCTTAACCGATCTCTCGGTCGCAAGACCGTGACTTCTCCCTTCTTAGGTTTTCTCGATGTTTACCTTTCCCTTCATGTGGGATAAAAGAAGTTCAATGGCGACTTCATTGTTTGATGATTTTCAGCAGATTGTTTTAACTGCTAGTGAAGAATTAAAGGAAACTATTGGCAAAGAGAGAGCATACTTTAACACTAGGGCCATAAATATTTCACAATGGAAACATCAGATCGTAGTGTTGAAGAAAAAAATTAAAGGGCTGGAGAAACAAATTGACGAGGTTAAGACTTTGCAAGCTGTTGGGTTTCACATAGCTGAACAGGCATTTAATACTGAAGCTCTGGTTGGGGTCCCTCATCTGGAGCATGTTGGTATGTTGGATATTGAGCAAGCCGACCTTGACACCTCTATCTCCTTAACCAATGCTTGTCTTACGCTCGCTCGAGAATGCTCTAAAATCCTCCAGAATAATGTGCTTTTACGCTCTCAATGTTACATGTAATCTGAATTTGTTCTTTCCATAATTCTTTGTAATGCTCAACTCACATTTCAGGCCCTTTGTTGGCCTCTTTAATATGAAATGAATTTTATCCCTTGTTTATCATAATTTCTTGTAACATAGGCCTATACCTCTTTAAGAATTCACCATTTACTTGTAGTATTCGACCTTATGGCATAAGCTCCTCAATCTCATAAGCATTCTTGGAAAAACATGCACTACTCGAAATGGTCCTTCCCAGTTTGGTGACTATTTCCCAAGGATTATATCCCTTCTATCCATAGGAAGGATCACTTTCTAGACCATATATCCAAATACGAATGCCTCTGCATTCACCCTTTTGTTATTGGCCCTTGCTACTTGTTCCTTTTGTCTGAACAAAGTATTTAACGCTGCTAGCATGTGTTCTTCAACATCTACTAACATATCATACATCATTCCCCAATAATATTCAGTAGTAATATCTGATTGCCTTTGCACTCTGACTGATTGTAGATGAATCTCTAGAGGCAGCACTTCCTCATGTCCAGACTAAGTTAAAAGGCGTTGTGTTAGTCGACTCTTTTGGTGAGTTTCAACATGCCCAGAATGCCTGTCCCATAGATATGTGCCAGCTTCTAGGTTTTTGGACAACATGTTTTATCAAACTTATAATGACTTTGTTTGCCGCTTCGACTTTCCCATTCGCCTGGGCGTAATACGACATTGATGTTAACAGTTTAAACTCCATCTCTATAGCGAACTCAGTTACCTTTCGACCTACGAACATTGTCCCTTGGCCCGTTGTTATAGTTTTTGGTATTCCAAACCTATGTATGATTTGGTTTTGAATGAAGGCCATTACTTCCTCTTGATCCACTTTAACCAAAGCGACAACCTCTACCCATTTTGAAAAATAATCAATACCCACTAAGATATACTTATGGCCTTTGGATGAGGTAGGTTTGATTTCTCCTACAATATTGAAAGCCCATCCCCTGAGAGGCCAAGGTTTGACAACATAATGTAATTCGCTAGCTGGTATATGTTGAACTCCAGAATGTTTTTGGCATTCTTGGAAGCTTTTGGCGAACTCAATGAAATTTTTTAACATGGTCGGCCAATATACTCCTATTCGACATAATACCCATTTCATTTTTGTCCTGCCTGATGTGTACCACATGCTCTACTATGTACTTCAGATTTCGCTACATATGGTTCATTTTCTCCTAAGAATTTTAGAAATACTCCTTCAGGCGTTTTCCTGAATAATTAGTTTCCCATCAATCTGTAACTTAACGCCCTATACTTAATTTTGTGCTCTGTCTTCCCAAATGGGGTTTTTTAAGTAGTCGAATATAGGTTTTCTCTAGTAATTCCCAGCTAACATATCAATGGAAAAAACTTCCTCTATCACTTCAAAATAATCTTAATTCAGGAGATCAGGGATAAGTTCAGGCTCTGTCCCCCAAGTTTTTGTCATTTGCATGTTCTCACACACCAATTTATCTCTAACCTCAATGAAGTCGTCTATGCTCTCTTTAATTACTTTATATCCAGACGCTAATTGGGCCATGTCGTTCGCCTCTTGATTGTGAATACGCTCCACACGACTAATCAACACGTTATCAAATTTCTGAAGTAACGACAATGCTTTGGCCACATACACCACCAGGTGATCCTTAACACATTTGTATTCTTTGGTAAATTTTTTCACCACTAACTCTGAATCTCCTTTGATGTCAACATCATTGACTCCAACATCTAACATAATTTTAAGTCCAATTATTAAGGCTTTGTATTCAACCTCATTATTAGAGCATTCACCTTTAATCTTATAACAAAAACTAGTTAGAACTCCATCTGGTGATAAAGTAAAGATCCCTACCCCCGTTCCTTGTTTTTGTTTAGAACCATCAAAATAGCATTGCCACGACTTAGTGCTTATATAGGCTTCATTCATGTCGACCACAGAATGGTCAACTATAAAGTCTGCAATAATTTTCCCTTTGACTAATTTTAAAGGAACATATGTTAAAGAGTATTTAGTCAATTCTAGCACCCATTTTCCAATCCGACCGTGTAAGATAGGTTTAGATAACATATGCTTAATGACATCAATATCAGAATAAACAGAAACTTCAACTGGTTTTATATAATGCTTGAGTTTAGTACATGAAAAATATAAACATTAACACAATTTTTCAATTGCATTATATCTAATTTCATTGTCATTTAACACTTGACTGAGGTAATAAATGGCTCTTTCGACTCTATTCCCCTGCTCATAGAGAATCCTTGATGAGGGTACTGGACCAAGCTTTTGTGGAGAGTGACATGCAAATAGATCAATTCAGCAGCGTGATTGGAAACCTCACGTCATGTAATAACTTGAGTTTATGCGATGATGAATTACCAGATAAAGGGAGGAATCATATCCTGGCCTTCCATATATCTATGAACTGCAAGAATGATTCACTGTCCAATGTGCTAATTGATAATGGTTTCACGTTGAATGTTATACCGATGAGTACACTTATGAAGTTGAAATATCAAGGAACGCCTATGTGCCTGAGTTGCATCATTGTGAAAGCGTTTGATGGGTCAAAGAAATATGTTATCGGTGAAGTGGACTTTGTAGCGGTAGAAATGTTCAAGACTAAGCCATTGGATTGACTAGACTTTATACAAATCAAAAATAAAAATCGCCACTGCGCTATATTGTTTCTAAAGGAATGGGAAAAGAGCAAATAACCCAAAAAAAGGGGGAAATATTCAAGGTAAGGGGGTGGGTTATTCAAAGGGAAGGTATTAGCACCGTAAACATCTACGGTACTCCGCAGGAACCTCTTTGTAAAATTTGTATATTTTGGCAATAAAAAATGTGTTGTATATAAAATGGATGATGTAGGTGAGAAAAGAAATATATATTTTTATGATTTTTGCACCTGCCGCGGTTGCGAACCTTTAGTTCCTACGTACCACCTTTTGTGCAATAGGGGATCAGGGTACACGTAGTTCCTCTTTTAAAAATTTGAAACACAAGTGTGTTGGTTAATTTTATGAGATGAGACATCATCGTCATTGTCCGTGTGGAAAAATATACTTACTACCCATAATAATGAGAAAGGAGAATTTGCATCATCTCAAAGTGGAAGATATGGCTTGGATTTTAAAATCAACAATACCTCACTCAACACCCAAGTGTAAAATATCTCTCTTCACTACATGTTGTAGAAGTATAGTTGTTTGCATCACTACAAGGATTGACAAGAGTCTAATCTTTTTGAGAAAAGTTTTAAAGGTAAAAAAAGCCAAAGTGGCAAAATGGTTTGAAATTTGATTGATTGACTTTTAGTCTTCTCACAAAAAGTGTCAAAGTATTATTAAATTGATTGAAGTTTATTTATGAAAATATTTTGAAAATGCATGGACTTAAGTCCAAGTTTATTATAAAAGTGATGTAAGTTTCAAAACAAGAAGAGTTTTCAAAAGGAGGAAGAAGATTTTTGAAATTAAAGAAGATGGGAGGAGAAGAAGAGACCATCCTAAAGCATAAGGTAAAAGCTAAGGATAAGAACCATCTAACCAACAAGAAGCCAAAACTTAACATTATGAGCCAAGATAGAATTCCCATTATTTGGATAGAAACCAAGCAAGAAAAGATACTATACCTCTTCAAGTGTATTAAGTCTTCACAAAAATTGGGCAGAGTAACGGCTGTATACAGGTGAATTCCAGATTACAAACAAAGGATATAATCACAAAAACCTGCATAAAAAAAAACAAGCAACCCAGTGTTTTGAGGTAAACCTCAAGAACTCCAGACAAAATAATCAGATAATATCACAAGGTCTCCAAGATAGGCCAAAGTTTCTAATCCTAAGTCCAAGAAAAAGTCTCATGCTCCATAATGCCAAGGATAATAACCAAATAGTCCAAGTACCATTAAGAGTTTTTTAGGGTTTATGATGATTATTAAGTATCTTAGGAAAAGAAAAAGAAAAGCTCAAGTGAGAAAAGTAAAAATGACAAGAATATAAATGCTCAAATGAGCAAAGATGAAAAATGGCATGAAATGAAAAATGCTAAAAAAAATAAATAGTGCATAAAGCATAAAAAATAAAAGCATAAAATAAAACAAGTCAATAATTAGTGGTTAGTTGGATGACCATCTTGAACCTTGCATTTGGAACTCATTAGAGGATTGGTAGAACCAAAGCCTCCACACAACAAGTTGCATTTGCTTTTTGACAAGTATATCATCCATTTGGAATTCTCATAAGTACCATTTAATGATCAACGATGTTTAAGTGATCCGCGTTGACCAAAGGTGTTGTAGATCCATTAGAGGATTGGTAGAACCAAAGCCTCCACACAATGAATCTCAAAGTTATTGGATCAAAGAGATCAAATAAAAATACTTGGGCTTGCAATCATAAGTTTGGGCCACGAATGATCATTTATTCGAATCTAGACAAAATTTAGCGCTATGTTAAGCAATCGTAAGTGGACTTATATAGAAGTCGCACCTATTTTGAGGCCAGTCAATAGCAATCTATGCACCATTTGTTTTGAGACATGATATAGAGATCATGCTCCAACAACATTTAGTGCAATGAGAAGGGGATGAGATGAAGAGGAATTAGGGTAAAAAAGAGAAACCACATTTGAATTAATATTTAATCAAACTATTATTAAAATCATTCATCCATTTTTTGTGTAGTTAAACTCAACACCATGGATCCAATGATGTTAATAAAGCCATGACCAAAAAATCAACCCAAGACAGCCAGAAAATATTCACAAAAATAATAATATAATTAATATATACATTAAAGGGTTTAAAAATGTTTTAAAAATGGAAAATAATGAAGAAAATGCCAATTATATTCAAATTAATCAAGAAATGAAAAATAAGACCATAGAAAAATCAGAAAAGAGGCCAAGTGATTTTATAAAAATTTTGGGAATTTTTAAAAGTCATAAACTATTTTTAGAAATTAAAATAAATGGGTAAAATAAACAAAAATAGTAAAAAATAGTAAAGTCAGAAACAAAAAAAAATAAGGTCACCAATATTTGTCACAATATCATTGGATCATTCCATAATTTTTTCAAAATTTAAAAATATGTAAAAGTATTTTTAAACATTTTAAACAAATCAAATAAGTGTAAAATTTATAAAAAATACATAAACAAAAAATTAAATTGTGAAAAAATAAAAATCAGAAAGAGAATAATCAAAAATATTTTTCACAATGTTTTCAGATTTTTTGGGCTAAAAATGAGTTTTCTATGATTTTTTGAAATTTAAAACAATTAAAATATAAAAATCAGAAAAAGAAAATAAAAGAAAAATATGTGGACCATTGGATGAGAGTCAAAACGCGTTAGTAATCAAATCCAAGGGATCTGGCACGCTGTGCATATCATGGTCTTTAATGAATAATGTACAAAATCATTAATAAAATCAGAATTTTAAAATAACAAATGTCACGCTTTCATTGGTTAGAAGATGACACGTAGGTCATCTTCAACCTCCATCCCTCACGAATTGCAGGTCTCTCAAACTGTAAAATCAGAAGCTTAGACCTATGCCATTCGCTTCGTCTCTTCAAGACGAAGACAACCACACCAATGCGCCAAATTTAAATAAACTGTAGCTCAAGCAATTTGGAAAGAAAGTTTTGAAAAGGGATTTGAAAATTCATGGTCAAAACGTACTTCTAGATGAAAGTAAGTGTTGCGACTAGAACTAGGGCAATGAGAGAAACACAATGATACCAAAATTTTGAAGAATTGATGAAGGAATCTACCTATTGAAGTTGAGTTGTAGAGCTCTGAAACTGGACATCTATGGAGCAATATAGGGCACGATTCTTGAATGTAATTATATGGTTAGCTTCAGGGAAGACCAAGGAAGGTGAATTGATGGAAAAATGGATTGAAAAAGGCTTGAGAATAGGATTCGAAGTAGCTGAATTCTGAGTTGTGAAGCATGTTTAGCAGGGTGGTTCTGGCTATCTAAGCTTGGGAAATTGAATGGGGGATGACCCTCTATTTATAGGGAATCAAATGGAATGTTCAAGCGTGTGAAATGATGAAGTTTGGAGGGAAATCGTGTGAACCTGATACACGAGAAAAGTGTGATCTTATTTGCATCAAAACTCATCTATTCTTTGCATTTCAAGGCTCTAATCCACTTTGGCAACTTGGTTAAACATGTTTAGATCACAAACACGTGCTAATTTGATGTTTAAAGGCTAAAACACGAATTTCAAATTCTGACTTATGGAGAAACTTCAGTTCCAAGTTACCAAGTTCAATCCAATGGCATTTCCAGCTCAAGGGATCTTGGGGCAAAATTCTTGATGCTTTGGAAAGATGAGGTAACAAGCTTTGCAATGGAAAAAGAATGGAATCAAATGGATGCTTGAGCTGAAAGTTACATGGAGTCAAAGTTGAAGAAAAAGAGTTGACTTTCCATACTTAGAAATATTTCAAATTCTTCTTTAAAAATGACCTATAATCTCTTGCATCCAAACATGGCCTTCCACTTAGAATTTGCTCTTGACCAAAAAATATGGAATGAAGTAGATCTCTTGAATGAAATTTTGCAATTTTAACCACTCAAAATATCCAAAAATTGAGCAAGTTATGACTTGTTGAAGTTGGCCAAAAAGCATGAAATGAGCTATAATCTTTTGCATTCTTAAGGCAACTTCCATCCATTTTTTTACTTTGCACATAAAATAAGGTATGAAGTACACATTTTAAAGATCATCATGAAAAAATAATGGGCACAAGGTGATAAAAATTGACCATGTTATGACCATTTGAAGTCACTTATGGAGAATTGGGGATTCATCTGGGTGACTTGTAATATTTCCTCTTCACCAAGTTCCTTCCACATGAAAACTCCTTGGAACTTTTGAAGTGATTTGTTGGTAACTTATTGAAGAGAAGAATGTTTTTGGAATCACTCAAAAATACCAAAATATGAGCAAGATATGCCCCTTTGAAGTCCAAAACCCTAGCCTCTAGATCAAGAGAATGCTTGGTGGAACTTTGCCAAGTTTGAACAAACTTTTTGTGCCAATATTCTTCCTTTGTGAATAGAAATTGTTGAGGATGATGATGAGGACTCATGGTCACCAAAACCACTTCCATACCAACTTCAAAACAACTTCAATGATGAGGTTTGAATTTCTCAAGCTATTGACTAGGGCATGGAAATAAACTCATGAACCCATGAAGCAACTTGATAAACCTCATTGCCTTTACCTACATTATTAACAAGTAAGACAAACCAATATTGCATTTTGTTAATTAGAGAGAAAATCAAAGCAAAATATCCATGATCACAAAAGAAAACAAGTTAAGGTGCTGGGTAATTCCTCAGAAGAACCAAAAGCCCTAATGTGATTTTGTTATGATTGAAACAATATGGTATGATGAAGGGATCTTAGGGGAAAAAATTGAGGTACAACAGCTGCCCTTATTTAAGTTTCTTCTATCCGGATATAGAAGGTTAAAAATATTCGCATCGACGTGATCGAAGACACCTAAATATAAAATAAACCCAGTTTTTGGCCCTAAGATGCCATGCAAATGCTTATGCATACGAATGCATATGAACAGAACCAAAGAGACGCAAAGTAACATTGGGGATGCAACAAAAAAAGTAGAAACAAAGGAGCAACCCCACCAGGAAAATAAATCACTGGTGAACCACAAGAACAAAATCAGAGAGGAAGATAACAAACATCGACATTCACTACCGATGTACTACCAACGTTCACTGAATATATCATACCACCACTGTTCACTAACGATGAACTATCAACGTTCACTGAAGATAGCAAAAAGATAGAAAACACCGATGTTCACTGCCGATGTACTACCAATGTTCACTGAAGGTAGAAAGAGAAAATATATCATATCACCGCCGTTCACTGACGATGAACTATCAATGTTCACTGAAGATAGCAAAAATATAACAAACACTGACGTTCACTGCGGATGTACTACCAACATTCACTGAAGGTAGTAAGAGAAAATATATCATATCATCGCCGTTCACTGACGATGAACTATCAACGTTCACTGAAGCTAGCAAAAAGATAAGAAACACCGACGTTCACTGCCGATGTACTACCAACATTCACTGAAGGTAGAAAGATAAGATATATCATATCACTGCCATTTACTGACGATGAACTATCAACGTTCACTAAAGATAACAAAAAGATAAAAACACCGACGTTCACTGCCGATGTACTACAACGTTCACTCTAGGTAGTAAGAGAAAATATATCATATCATCGCCGTTCACTGACGAGAACTATCAACATTCACTGAAGATAGCAAAAAGATAAGAAACACCGACGTTCATTACCGATGTACTACTAACGTTCACTAAAGGTAGAAAGAGAAGATATATCATATCACCGCCGTTCACTGACGATGAACTATCAACGTTCACTGAAGATAGCAAAAAGATAAGAAACACCGACGTTCACTGCCGATGTACTACCAACATTCACTAAAGGTAGAAAGAGAAAATATATCATACCACCGCCGTTCACTGATGATGAACTATCAACGTTCACTGAAGATAGCAAAAAGATAAAAAAACATCGACGTTCACTGCCGATGTACTACCAACGTTCACTGAAGGTAGAAAGAGGAAATATATCAAGTTTCTCCAAGATTCTGGTGTTTTGCAAAGAACGGATCTCAACTTGTTCTTTAACCAAGGAAATCTGCTTGGAAAGGGTAATACGTAATTTTCTTCAAATAAAGAGACTTCCACTCAATGCCAAGGGGAATTGCAAAGAGAAATGACTTCTGGGGATAGAAATATCACTTCCCGGGGAAATTCCATGATATTCCTGCTGAGGAGATAAAGTCTTCCTGTGCAAAATAAATGCACAAACCAAAACTCCAAATTCTCAGAAATCTAAAATAAATGATATTGTCATGCAACCAAAAATCCAATTCAGAAATAAACTAGAGAAAGACGGCCAATGTAGATACATCCTTTGAGAAATAAACTCAAGAGGGAAAACCAAATTCAACTAAGAAAAGAGCGCTGCCAGAAAGGTCAGAACACAATGTCAATGAATGATGATTTTTAGCAATGCATGATGTATGTATGAATGTATGAGTGCTATCGTGCATATGCTGGTAAAAAGGATACATAATCAGTGCAAACAAACAAAGCCGCCTCAGGTAATAACAACATTGGGCTAAGCTTCAACCAGAAAGATCAAACCAAGAAAGGTAAAAGCAACTGCGGAAACCAAACCTATTGCCTTAACTTGACTGAGGAGAAACATAATCCGGATGTAGCCAAATCAAGCAGATACCAGGATAGAACATCCTTCTTCCGGTTTCATCGGAGAAAACAGTTTTCCAAAAGCAACATGCCTACTGGAGATTGAAAGACCAACCTCAAATAAATCAGACTGACGCCGAAACAACCAAGCCTCACCGGGGGATTCAAGCCTACCTCCCTGTAGAAAGTGGACTGAAAATTTCAACACGAATACTAATTCAAACAAGAGATGCCCTGGGGTAATCTTCCCGGGGAAATCAAGAAGTCAACATTAATGCCAATACTGCAAAAAGAGCGACATCTCAGCACACAAAGGGAATAAAACCTTTTATTCTATGAGGGAAGACTTCGCTGGGGAATCTGGGACATAGGCTTATGATCATGCAAACAAAAAAAAAACAAACTAAGACTTGACTGGGGAATAACAGGGTCACAAACCCAATACAATACCTTGTACCCACTGATATCGTCTTTAACTATCTGAGAAACACACAAAGATTGCGCACACCAGCAATATGACCTGAGAAAACCTTCATGAAGGAAGTAAATCTTCTTAAAACAAACGGAGTTTGTTCATTCCTAGGATCACCATTTTTGCTGTCATTGTTTCATCAGAAATCCCAAAGTAAACTGAATGGTAAAGATCTCTTCTCTTTTTTTTGAAAAGTTAATTTTGCTTCTTTTAATCTTTTTGCTTTAACAGTTATTATCAGTAATAAATGAAGTCTTTGCAAGCTAAATAAAAATAAGAACACAGAGAATTGCGCAAAAGCTCAAATTTCATTAATAGAATGGTAGTCTGCGAATGGCGAGACTCCATGGATGATTACAAAGTTTGGGAAATGGTAATACATAATGGAAAAGATACATTGAGATACAATGACCACTATCCCCCCTAACAACTTTTGAAATCCTGAGCAGCAGCTTTCATTGAAGTATGGTGAGGATCCGAGAAGATTGTTGCTTCAACGATCAAGTCTCGTATGGCGTATTTACTTGCCAAGAAAATCCCTAACTTTTGCCTAAGATGCCCTCGCGGGTTTTCAACTTAGCGGGAAATTTATTATATTTATGTCTCTAATTTTTTCCTAGACCGCCCTTTCTGGTTTTCGGCCTACCGAGACGCTCCTTTTTTCCTAAGCCGCCCTTTTGGGTTTTTAACTTAGCGAGTTGTTCTTTTATTTATTTAGGCGAAGTATTTCTTGACTGCGTCAGCATTCATGGGACGTGGGAACTCCTCTCCATCCATAGTTTCAAGAATTAATGCACCATTAGAGAAGGCTTTCTTGACAACATACGAGCCTTCAAAATTGGGAGTCCACTTGCCCCTAGAATCAGTGTTGAAAGACATGATCTTCCTGAGCATGAGGTCGCCTTTTCTGAATTCACGAGGTTTAACCTTTTTATCAAATGATTTCTTCATTCTTTTATGATATAACTGCCCATGACATAAAGCTGTCATCCTCTTCTCTTCAATCAAATTCAATTGGTCAAACCTATTTTGGACCCATTCAACCCCTGTCAACTTGGCTTCCATTATCACATGCAACGAGGGAATCTCTACCTCGACAGGGAGTACAACTTCCATTCCATACACTAGGGAGAACGGGGTTGCTCTTGTTGAAGTGCGAACAAATGTTCGATATCCATGCAGAGAAAAAGGGAGCATTTCATGCCAATCCTTATAAGTGACAACCATTTTCTGGATAATTCTCTTGATATTCTTATTAGTAGCTTTAACATCCCCATTCATCTTTTGCCTGTATGGAGATGAATTGTGATGGACAATTTTGAATTCTTCGCACAGTTCAGTCATCATCTTGTTGTTCAAATTTGAGCCATTGTCAGTGATGATTCTACTTGGCACACCATATCGGTATATAAGATTGTTTTTGATGAAACGCACAACCACCTGTTTGGTAACATTGGCATATGAAGAAGCTTCTACCCATTTGGTAAAGTAGTCAATTGCTACCAAGATGAAACGGTTTCCATTCGAAGCTTTGTGTTCAATCATCCCGATCATGTCAATACCCCACATAGAGAAAGTCCATGGGGAGGAAATCACATTGAGAAGTGTCGGAGGCACATGGATCTTATCTGCATAAACTTGGCATTTATGGAACTTCCTTGCAAATTTGTAACAGTCAGATTCCATTGTCAACCAATAATAACCTGCCCTTAGCATCTTTTTAGCCATCGAATGTCCACTAGCATGAGTGCCAAATGAACCTTCATGGATCTCATGCATTAACATGTCTGCTTCGTGTCTATCCACACATCTGAGCAAGACCATGTCATAATTTCTCTTGTATAACACATTTTCATTGAGGAAGAAACTGCCTCCCAATCTTCTCAGTGTCTTTCTATCTTTCTTCGATACACCAAACGGGTATTCCTGAGTCTGAAGAAAATGCTTGATATCATAATACCAAGGTTTTTCATCTGCTACCTCCTCTGTCGCAAACACATGAGCGGGCCTATCTAGCTGTCGAACTGTAATTCGGGGTATATCATTCCAAACATTTACTTGGAACATGGAAGCCAGAGTTGCCAGAGCATCCTCCATTTGATTTTCATCCCTAGGAATGAGATGGAATTCAACTTTATTGAAGAAACGTAGTAATCTTCTAGCATAATCTTTGTATGGGATCAAGCCAGGGTGACGAGTGTCCCATTCTCTGTTAATCTGATTTATTACCAAAGATGAATCGCCATACACATCTAGAATCTTGATTCTGAGATCAATAGCTTCCTCAAGACCCATGATGCAAGCCTCATATTCTGCCATATTATTAGTGCAATCAAATGTTAACCTTGCAGTAAAAGTAATGTGCGATCCATGAGGAGTGACAATCACAACACCAATTCCTTTACCATAAGCATTCATAACTCCATAAAATATCATACTCCAACGACATTCAGGGTCAGGGCCCTCCTCAGGCAATGGTTCATCACAATCTTTCACCTTTCGGAACATCACATCCTCATCGGGGAATTCATATTCTACAGACTGATGATCTTCCTCCAGCTGGTGAGCAAGGTAATCTGCCAACACACTACTTTTGGTAGCCTTTTGAGTGCGGTACTCGAAATCATATTCAGATAACAACATCTGCCAGCGGGCAATTCTCCCAGTAAGAGCAGGATTTTCAAAAATATACTTGATTGGATCCATTTTGAAGATCAACCAAGTGGTATGATTCAACATATACTGCCGCAAATGTTTTTCCGCCCAGGCCAAAGCACAACATGTTTTTTCTAGCATAGAATACCACGACTCACAATCAGTGAACATTTTGCTGAGATAATAAATGGTGAACTCTTCCTTCCCTGTTTCATCCTGTTGTCCCAGAATATAACCCATAGATTTATCTAACACTGTTAGATACATAATCAACGGTCTTCTTTCTACGGGAGGGAGCAAGATAGGAGGTTCAAGCAGATACTCTTTAATACTTTTAAATGCCCTTTGGCAGTCATCTGTCCACACACAACCTTGATCTTTCTTTAACAACTTAAAGATCAGTTCACACATTGCAGTCATGTGGGAAATAAATCTGGAGATATAATTTAAATGCCCGAGGAAACCCCTGACTTGATTTTCAGTTCTTGGTGCTGGAATTTCTTGAATTGCTTTGACTTTGTCAGGGTCAACTTCAATTCCTTTCTGGCTAACAATAAAACCCAACAATTTCCCCGATCTAACTCCGAAGGTGCATTTATTTGGATTCAAGCGGAGACGATACTTCCTCAAACGCTGAAACAACTTCAATAAATATTCTATATGCCCTACTTTAGTTTGGGATTTGGAAATCATATCATCAACATATACTTCGATTTATTTATGCATCAGATCATGGAATAAGGTTGTCATAGCCCTCTGGTACGTTGCATCAGCGTTCTTCAACCCGAAGGGCATCACTCTGTAACATAATGTTCCCCAAGGTGTGATAAACATTGTTTTTCCATGTCCTCTGGAGCAATTCTTATTTGATTATACCCGGAAAATCCGTCCATGATCGAGAATACCTTGAATTTTGCTGAGCTATCCACTAACATGTCAATGTGAGGCAGTGGAAAATCATCTTTTGGACTAGCTTTATTTAGATCTCTGTAATCTACGCACATGTGGACTTTTCCGTCTTTTTTAGGTACTGTCACAATATTGGAAATCCCTTGAGGATACACTGACGTCACAAGAAAACCTGCATTAATCAGCTTTAGGACCTCCTCTTTGATCTTTACTGCCATATCCGTGTAGGTTCTTCTCAACTTTCGTTTAATTGGAGAACACTCTGACTTCAACGATAAACAATGCTCGATAATGTCTGTATCTAGACCAGGCATATCTTGATAAGACCAAGTGAAAACATCCACACACTCTTTCAACAGCTCAATCAACCCATTCTTTACATCAGGATGCAACGATGCTCCAATCTTGACTTCCTTCGGATCTTCTTCTGAACCCAAATTAACCACTTCCAAAGGCTCTTTATATGGCTGAATGGTATTTTCCTCTTGCTCAAGCAACCGTGGGACCTCTTCTGGAATCTCATCATAATCTTCTTCTTCAGCTTTAAAAACAGGACTATCAAAGTTGGGAGAGGGTGCATGGTCATTGTATTCAACGGGTTTTTTAATTAATTTGCACATCTGATTTATGATTACTTTTTGAAACTGACACATATAACAAATGATCATGCAGATTAATTTTCAGTTATTATTTATTTTGAGAGGTTTTTTTAATTTTGTATTTACCATTTCCCAAGAAGAAAGTAGAAAATAAAAGACATGATTTGGAAGCAAAGATAACTTTTATTAATGATCTTAAAAGTTATGGCAAACAGATAAGCCCTACAACATTAATACTTCCACCTTGGGCAGAGTGAAAGCTTTTCAAAAGAAAGAAATAGATTAACAAAACAAATTACTTTGAAACATGTATGCAAGAAGGAACATCAATGGTGATCCAGTTCTGAACTCGGACTCCATGCGTCACATAATTCGGTACTTCCTGCTCTGCTTCATCCTCTTCAAAAGCATTAATTCTAGAATCAATTGGATGGAGGTAGCCTCCGCTACGGAAAACATCATGATAACTGTTCACAAAATACTTTGACTTCAAACTTTCGCCTTTGCCATTCCTCGAAGAGAAACCCAAAACAGTTCTGTTCTTATTCACAGGTGGATCCATAAGTCGTCCCCAAACTGCATTATTACCATTGCGCACAACCTGTTGCGCGTCCTTCAGGGAAACCATGAAATTCTAATTCTTCCTTATGTTGTCAATGGATAAGGCTTGGAACTGGGTTCCAATAGCAGCCTCATCCGCTTCTACAATACTGAAAAATGATAGATGGGATATCAACAACGCCTGCTCCCCATTTATGATCACTACCTTCCCTTCACGCACAAATTTTATCTTCTGATGCAGAGTTGAAGTGACAACTCCTGCTTCGTGTATCCATGGCCGTCCTTGCAAACAACTATACGCGGGAATAATGTCCATTACCTGGAATGTTATCAAGAATAAGTGTGGTCCTATATGGATGCGCAAGTCCACCTCACCGATGACAGATTTCCTCGACCCATCAAAAGCCATCACAATAATTCCACTCGGGTGCAAAGGTGTTCCCTGATACTTTAACTTCATGAGGGTACTTCTTGGTATAACATTCAACGCATATCCGTTATCAATTAGCACATTGGATAGCGAGTCATTCTTGCAGTTCATGGATATGTTGAGGGCCATGTTGTGATTCCTCTCTTCATCTGGTAACTCATCATCGCAGAAACTCAAGTTGTTACATGACATAATGTTTCCAATTACGCTGCTGAATTGATCTAACAGCATGTCATTCTCCACAAAAGCTTGGTCTAGTATTCTCATCAGTGATTCTCTATGAGCGAAGGAATTCATCAATAAAGCTAGGATGGATATATTTGAAAGAGTCTGGAATAACTGATCTACAATTTTGTAGTCGCTCATCTTAATTATCTTCAAGATATCATCCACTTCTTTCTTTAATGTAGCTCCACTAGTCTCTCCTGTAGCCTTCTTAGACTCATCGTTGTCAGCAATTTTCTTTCTAGCAACAACATCTCTTCGAATAACTGGCGCAAACACACGACCACTACGGGTCACCCTGCTATTATCAGCTATATTTCCAACATCTGGCATTGGCTGGATGGGAATTTCCACCCCATCTTCTAAGATTGTAGCGTTGTATTTGTAAGGCACAACCTTATCTGATTTATAGGGAACAAGTCCTAGCAGACTAATTACCAATGGGGTAACAACTGGTTTGCTATGGTACTCCACCTCAAGATGAGCGGGTGCACCAAAACAAGGTACAATGACGTTTACACCTTCCTTAACACAATCAGCACTCAAAAGGTCATTTCTGGCAAACAAATCTTCGTCTGAAGAGAAATAATCATCCGCGGAGGCATACTCCTCCTCTGACTCTTTTCCCATCAAACAAACTTCAACCATATCAATCTCGTGATAATCATCTCTGAGACCTGTGATTTTGATAGTTCCATTGTCTAACAGCAATTGAACACCCCCTCTCACAATAGAACATCCTCGGGGGTCTTGACAGCAAACTACGCATGATCCATATTGGTGTTCCACCTGACCAGCAGTACGGTAGAAAGTAGCATGCAACTGTACGAGATCTTCATTCAAATGCTCCACTTCAAAAATTATGAATTCACCCGGACATCCAGACACCATATTCACTTCCTCTTCATATTCTTCCCTAGGCCTGATTATATGAATTAGACTTTCATCCATCATCTCCTATAAATCAGCCTTTACCTTCTCGCAACCATGTATGTTTGTACTGCAAATAGCACAAACGGCGTGGTCATGCGTATAATAACTGAATTCACAGAGGTCTGCGTGCATCTTCACCAAATCTCCTCTAACCAGATTAATGTCAAAAATCCGGAAGTCACCTAGACAACCGGCCACCATATTTACAGCATTCACTCCACCGTGCTTGGGTAGAGGATTGTCTTTCACATTAGGTCCCATGTATTTAAAAGATAAAATTCCAGACTTCACCAACTTTTGCACTTCAGTCCTCAAAGGATAACAATTTTCAACACCATGCCCTGGTGCTCCCTGATGAAAGGCACACGTCTTGCCTGCTTTGTAATACCAAGGCAATGGTGATGGTACAACTGGAGGTGGTTGTGTCTGGACCAACTTCTTCTAAATCAATGCTGGTAGTAGCTCTGCATAACTCATGGGAATAGGGTCGTAGTTCTCCCTTCTCTGATTATTCCCTTGGTTCCCCTGCTGGGACTGTCTTTGATAAGCAATGGTAGTCGGAGCGGCATTCATAACATGAGTCACTGACGCAACTTGCTGGTGACGCTGACAATTCATTCTAGTAGCGTTCACTCTCCTCTCTTGTATGACAGCATTTGTATCCCCTTCTTTCTTCTTTGTAAACCCATAAGCTGGCTTTTTCAAACCTCCAGATCCTTCACCCTTTGTCAAACGACGTTCTCTTACTTCCTCTTCTAGGCGGACACCCATTCCTACCATCTCTGTAAAATCACTTGGGGCACTTGCTACCATTCTTTCGTAGTAGAAAGCGCCTAGCGTCTTTAGAAAAAATTTAGTCATTTCTTTCTCCTCCATGGGAGGAATCACTTATGCAGCCAAATCGCGCCATCTATGTGGATACTCTTTGAACGATTCTCTGTCTTTCTGAACCATGGCTCTAAGCTGGTCAGGATCGGGTGCCATGTTCACATTGTACTTGTATTATTTGATGAATGCTTCTCCCAAATCATTAAAAGTATGAATGTTGGTACTGTTTAAACTCATGTACCATTTCAACGCTGCATCGGTCAGACTATCCTGGAAAAAGTGAATCAGCAGACGCTGATCATCGGTGTGGGTATACATTCTTCTCACGTACATCACCAAGTGAGCACGGGGGCAAGTGTTTCCTTTGTACTTCTCAAACTCCGGGACCTTGAACTTAGCAGGCACTTTAACATTCAGGACAAACCACATCTCATTCACATTCTTCCCAAATAACTCTTTTCCCCTAAGAGCCTTCATCTCTCTTTGCATTCTATTAAACTGCTCTTGGAAATCATCCATTCTGTCATAAAGACCCAAATCTTCACTCGGCGGAGGGAAAGGACGACACACATCTTCATTAACAAACGGAACCAAATTCACCGAAGGAGGTGCAGCAGGAACAGTATGCACCACAGGAGGTGCTGGAGTAACAAAATTTTGAACCACTGGAGCATCTTGGGGGCCCAAATTGAAACCTTCAGGTGCAAAGTTTTCTGGCATTCCCCACGGGAAACCCTGAGGCATGCGGTTTTGAACAACAGTCAGAGTGGCGGATACAGGAACAGTAGGAACTTCAGCATTTTCCCTTGTTGGTTGAGGTTGAACACTCGGTGGCTAATTCTGAGCAACCACCAGAGCTTCCACCAGAGTAGTTAAATTGGCCAAGCCAGCCTTCAAAGTAGAAACTTCTTCGCGTAGCTCGCGATTCTCCTGTTCTAAGTTGTCCATCTTCTTTTTTAAGTTAGCCAGAGTGTTGTAATGATGAGTCAGATTGCTATTGAAGTAAATAAGCTTGGTAAGACACCTGGGTATGCATAACTAATGCAAGAAATATGTCCAATATGATGCATGACATGTAATACACATGATTATTTTTACTTTATTATTTAATATTTTAAGGTATTTAATGTGTATAGACATATTGCAAACATCAAAATAATAACACATTTGAAATACTGGAATTTTTTATTATAATAGCTTCAAAATGGATTACAAGTTTCAATGATCCCAAGTACAAGATGAAAATACAATCTAAAAATCCTGAGAGAAAGAAACTGATAGAGATCAATATGTACGATGGCGCTTCCCTGTGAGCCTGGCAATCTGAGCCCTCAACCTCTGGTTTTCTTCTACGTGCCAGATGGCAACCTCCTTCCAATCATCTGAATCAGGAAATGAGTAATCAACACCTGTTTGAGGCCTAGGAGAAAATAAATCCCCTTGCCTCTCCATAGACTCTACCGCTCGACTCTCAAGGATCTCGATCAAATCGTCTTTCTCCTTCAGGTCGGCTTTGTAGGAACTCTCTAAAGTCTGGAACTTGTTCTTCCAAGCATCCCTTTCCTGTTGCATCCTGACTAAAGCAAGCTGCAGCTCTTCTAGATCATCTAACAAGGGAGGGGTGGTCTTCACAAATAGATCAGGCATGGGTGTCTCCCGAGTATACGACATCTTCAATTGGATGGCTCTTGATCGGACCCACTGAAGATATGGCTCCAAAGAAAAAGCACCCCTAGGTCCCAAATCCTTCCTACTCTACTTATGAATTTGACGCCAGTCCTTCGCAATCTGCTCCCTAGCTTCCCTGTGGTCATCTCCTTCCTTCAGAAAGAAACTACTCAAATGAATACTATTCGGTTTATCCCTCATCAGATAGCCAAGCTATCGTCGTTCAAGAACAAGGTTATAGTTAATTCCTCCCTTTGTACCAAGAAGAGGTACATTGGGGAAACTACCACAACCGTTAATAATCTCCACATCCTGGTAAGCTCGACGATACCAATCAATATCCGAGTGAGTAAGTGCCATGATCTTAGGAGCCCAACGAGGTTCCTTCTTGACATCCCAAAAAGCATCAGACTGAGGCATATGAGAGATGAACCATCGGTTCAACAAAGGCGTGCAACAGATAATCATTCCCCCATGATAAGAACTCCGAAGATGAATAGAGTAATAGGCATCTCCCAACAGTGTAGGAACTGGGTTTCCAATCATGAAAATCCCGATAGCGTTAATGTCGACAAACTTGTCCACATTAGGAAATAAGAACAATCCATAAGCAAGCATCGCAAAGATGGCCTCAAAGGAAACCGTACTCTTCATTCTGGAAAATTAACGAGCTTTCTCTAATAAGAACTGAGTTGGTAATCCTCTAATCCCTCCTTTGGTAGTCATATGGGCTTCCACCTCAGACTTCCATAGATGAATCAAAGCAGCTATCTCATGTGGTTTTGGCTCACTCTCCAAACCAGTAAAAGGAACACGATCGGTAACAGGTAAATCCAATAGATAGGAATACTCCCCAGTGTAGGCATCAACTGTTAATCGGGAAAAGTAAAGCAATGATACACCGGATCATAGAACTGGACCAAGGTCGAGAGAATACCCTCCTTCATCTTCAACTTCATGAGAGGAATAATGGATCCATACTTCTTCCGAAAGTCTGCAGGACACTCGATCTCTGGAATTAGACTGACCATCTCATCTATCTTGGGATCCTTGAAACTGTATTTCCTGGTCTTTCTCTTTCCAGAATCCATGGTTAAAAGTACCTGAGATATTCACAAATAGTCAACCTTTAAATCCCTTGAAATATTGTTTTCTTCAAAAGATGCTTATGAGTGCATGGATGCATGATGCAAAAATCACACATAAGATCACGCATATAGGGTTCATAGGTTCAACGTCACGAGCATGAGGTCTAAGGAACTACCCATAAGGTGTTGGTCTAAAAAGTTATCACTTGCCGAACAAGGTTGTAGAGGTTCCCAGAGTCTACATCCTTCCTTCGGATATTACCAACTTCCTGATTAACTCGGTAATTAGTAATATTATCAAGAAAGACTCGTCTGAGCGTAGTATCGTGTGACAACTATTTCCGGATTACTCCGACCTAGCTTCCGCACTACACCTAAAAGGCCAAGATGGGTTTGGAATTCTACGGTCCTCAGTTTCAGCAGGCTCCCAGGTCGAAATTAGTACTTCTTCCTGATTACTCGGTAAATGACACTACAGTCAAAGGGGCCTCCACTGAGTGGGGTATCTCATGCCTCCTTTTTTGGGATTACTCCCTCAAAGTTAACATGACTATACTGCCCGTCCTATCTTAAAGTTTGCCCAAGTCCGGGTATAGGACTTATGAGTAATCACCAAGCACCCTGAAAGTAAGGAAAATCTAAACAAACATATATACAAAATGTAACACATAAACACAATAACACATATGTAGATAATAAACAAAGATAGGCTTAACCCACTTAGGGATGGACCAACAAGAGGTAAATCTTTCCCCAGTGAAGTCGCCATTTTTCTGTTAGCGGTGGAAATGTTCAAGACTAAGCCATTGGATTGACTAGACTTTATACAAATCAAAAATAAAAATCACCACCGCTCTTTATTGTTTCCAAAGGAATGGGAAAAGAGCTAATAACCCAAAAAAAGGGGGAAATATTCGAGGTAAGGGTGTTGGTTATACAAAGGGAAGGTATTAGCATCCTAAACATCTACGGTACTCCGCAGGAACCTATTTGTAAAATTTGTATATTTTGGCTATAAAAAATGTGTTGTATATAAAATGGATGGTGGAGGTGAGAAAAGAAATATATTTTTTTATGATTTTTGCACCCTCCGCGGTTGCGAACCTTTAGTGCCTCCGTACCACCTTTCGTGCAATAGGGGATCAAGGTACACATAGTTCCTCTTTTAAAAATTTGAAACACAAGTGTGTTGGTAAATTTTATGAGATGAGACATCATCGTCTTTGTCCGTGTGGAAAAACATACTTACTACCCATAATCATGAGAAAGGAGAATTTGCATCATCTCAAAGTGGAGGATATGGCTTGGATTTTAAAATCAATAATACCTCACTCAACACCCAAGTGGAAAATATCTCTCTTCACTACATGTTGTAGAAGTATAGTTGTTTGCATCACTACAAGGATTGACAAGAGTCTAATCTTTTTGAGAAAAGTTTTAAAGGTAAAAAAAGCCAAAGTGGAAAAATGGTTTGAAATGAGATTGATTGACTTTTAGTCTTCTCACAAAAAGTGTCAAAGTATTATTAAATTGATTGAAGTTTATTTATGAAAATATTTTGAAAATGCATGGACCTAAGTCCAAGTTTATTATGAAAGTGATTTAAGTTTCAAAACAAGAAGAGTTTTCAAAAGGAGGGAGAAGATTTTTGAAATTAAATAAGATGGGAGGAGAAGAAGAGACTATCCTAAAGCATAATATAAAAGCTAAGGATAAGAACCATCTAACCAACAAGAAACCAAAACTTGACATTATAAGCCAAGATAGAATTCCAATTATTTGGATTGAAACCAAGCAAGCAAAGATACTAGACCTTTTTCAAGTGTATTAAGTCTTCACAAAAATAGGGCAAAGTAACGGCTGTATACGGGTGAATTCCAAATTACAAATAAAGGATGTAATCACAAAAACCTGCACACAAAAACAAACAAGCAACCCAATGTCTTAAGGTAAACCTCAAGAACTCCAGACAAAATAATCAGATAATATCACAAGGTCTCCAAGATAGGCCAAGGTTTCTAATCCTAAGTCCAAGAAAAAGTCCCATGCTCCATAATGCCAAGGATAGTAACCAAATAATCCAAGTACCATTAAGAGTTTTTTAGGGTTTATGTTGATTATTAAGTATGTTAGGAAAAGAAAAATAAAAGCTCAAGTGAGCAAAGTAAAAATTACAAGAATATAAATGGTCAAATGAGCAAAGATGAAAAATGGCATGAAATGAAAAATGCTAAAAAAACTAAATAGTGCATAAAGCATAAAAAATAAAAGCATAAAATAAAACAAGTCAATAATTAGTGGTTAGTTGGATGACCATCTTGAAACTTGCATTTGGAACTAATTAGAGGATTGGTAGAACCAAAGCCTACACACAAAATGTTGCATTTGCTTTTTGTCAAGTATATCATCCATTTGGAATTCTCATAAGTACCATTTAATGATCAACGATGTTTAAGTGATCCGCGTTGATCAAAGGTGTTGTAAATCCATTAGAGGATTGGTAGAACTAAAGCCTCCACACAATGAATCTCAAGGTTATTGGATCAAAGAGATCAAATTAACATACTTGGGCTTGCAATCATAAGTTTGGGCCACGAAAGATCATTTATTTGAATCGAGACAAAATTTAGCGCTATGTTAAGCAATCGTAAGTGGACTTATATAGAAGTCACACCTATTTTGAGGCCGGTCAATAGCAACCTATGCACCATTTGTTTTGAGACATGATATAGAGATCATGCTCCAACAACATTTAGTGCAATGAGAAGGGGATGAGATGGAGAGGAATTAGGGTAAAAAAGAGAAACCACATTTGAATTAATATTTAATCAAACTATTATTAAAATCATTCATCCATTTTTTGTGGAGTTAAACTCAACACCATGGATCCAATGATGTTAATAAAGCCATGACCAAATAATCAATCCAAGACAGCCAGAAAATATTCACAAAATTAATAATATAATTAATATATACATTAAAGGGTTTAAAAATGTTTTAAAAATGGAAAATAATAAATAAAATGCCAATTATATTCAAATTAACCAAGAAATGAAAAATAAGACCATAGAAAAATCAGAAAAGAGGCCAAGTGATTTTATAAATTTTTTGGGAATTTTTAAAAGTAATAAACTATTTTTAGAAATTAAAATAAATGGGTAAAATAAACAAAAATAGTAAAAACTAGTAAAGTCAGAAACAAAAATAAAATAAGGTCACCAATATTTATAATAATATCATTGGATCATTCCATAATTTTTTCAGAATTTAAAAATATGTAAAAGTATTTTTAAACATTTTAAACAAATCAAATAAGTGTAAAATTCATAAAAAATACCAAAACACAAAATTAAATTGTGAAAAAATAAAAATCAGAAAGAGAATAATCAAAAATATTTTTTATAATTTTTTTCAGATTTTTTGGGCTAAAAATGAATTTTCTATGATTTTTTGAAATTTAAAACGATTAAAATATAAAAATCAGAAAAAGAAAATAAAATAAAAATATGTGGACCATTGGATGAGAGTCAAAACGCGTTAGTAATCAAATCCAAGGGATCTGGCGCACTGTGCATATCATGGTCTTCAATGAATAATGTACAGAATCATTAATAAAAATAGAATTTGAAAATAACAAATGTCGCGCTTTCATTGGTTTGAAGATGACACGTAGGTCATTTTCAACCTCCAGCCCTCACAAATTGCAGGTCTCTCAAACTGTAAAATCAGAAGCTCAGACCTATGCCATTCGCTTCGTCTCTTCAAGACAAAGACAACCACACCCTCGCGTCAAATTTATATAAACTATAGCTCAAGCAATTTGGAAAGAAAGTTTTGAAAAGGGATTTGAAAATTCATGGTCAAAACGTGCTTCCAGATGAAAGTAAGTGTTGCAACTAGAACCAGGGCAATGAGAGCAACACAATGATACCAAAGTTTTGAAGAATTGATGAAGGAATCTACCTATTGAAGTTGAGTTGTAGAGCTCTGAAACTGGACATCTATGGAGCAATATAGGGCACGATTCTTGAATGTAATTATATGGTTAGCTTCAGGGAAGATCAAGGAAGGTGAATTGATGGAAAAATGGATTGAAAAAGGCTTGAGAATAGGATTCAAAGTAGCTGAATTTTGAGTTGTGAAGCAAGTTTGGCAGGGTGATTCTGGCTATATAAGCTTGGGAAATTGAATGGGGGATGACCCTCTATTTATAGGGAATCAAATGGAATGGTCAAGCATGTGAAATGATGAAGTTTGGAGGGAAATCGTGTGAACCTGATGCATGAGCAAAGTGTGATATGATTTTCATCAAAACTCATCTATTCTTTGCGTTTCAAGGCTCTAATCCACTTTTGCAACTTGGTTAAACATGTTTAGATCACAAACGCGTGCTAATTTGATGTTTAAAGGCCAAACATGAATTTCAAATTCTGACTTATGGAGAAACTTCAGTTCCAAGTTACCAAGTTCAATCCAATGGCATTTCCACCTCAAGGGGTCTTAGGGAAAAATTCTTGATGCTTTGGAAAGATGAGGTAACAAGCTTTGCAATGGAAAAAGAATGGAATCAAATGGATGCTTGAGCTGAAAGTTACATGGAGTCAAAGTTGAAGAAAAAGAGCTGACTTTCCATACTTAGAAACATTTCAAACTCTTCTTTAAAACTGACCTATAATCTCTTGCATCCAAACATTGCCTTCCACTTAGAATTTGCTCTTGATTAAAAAAGATGCAATTAAGTAGATCTTTTGAATGACATTTTGCAATTTGAACCACTCAAAATCTCCGAAAATTGAGCAAGTTATGACTTGTTGAAGTTGGCCAAAAATAATGAAATGACCTATAATCTTTTACATTCTTAAGGCAACTTCCATCAATTTTTTTACTTTGCACATAAAAGAATGCATTAAGTAAACACTT
This sequence comes from Vicia faba, assembly GCA_948472305.1. Lineage (NCBI taxonomy): Eukaryota > Viridiplantae > Streptophyta > Magnoliopsida > Fabales > Fabaceae > Vicia > Vicia faba. The sequence continues at coordinate 1,356,651,548 of OX451740.1, forward strand.
TTAATATCATCATGAAAAAATAATGGGCACAAGGTGATAAAAATTGACCAAGTTACGACCATTTGAAGTCACATACGGAGAATTGGGGATTCATCAGGGTGACTTGTAATCTTTCCTCTTCACCAAGTTCCTTCCACATGAAAACTCCTTGGAACTTTTGAAGTGATTTGTTGGTAACTCATTGAAGAGAAGAATGTTTTTGGAATCACTCAAAAATACCAAAAGATGAGAAAGATATGCCCCTTTTGAAGCCCAAAACCCTAGCCTCTAGATCAAGAGAATGCTTGGTGGAACTTTGCCAAGTTTGAACAAAATTTTTCTGCCAATATTATTCCTTTGTGAATAGAAATTGTTGAGGATGATGATGAGGAAACATGGTCACCAAAACCACTTCCATACCAACTTCAAAACAACTTCAATGGTGAGGTTTGAATTTCTCAAGCTATTGACTAGAGCATGGAAATAAACTCATGAACCCATGAAGCAACTTGATAAACCTCATTGCCTTTACCTACATTATTAACAAGTAAGACAAACAAATATTGCATTTTGTTAATTAGAGAGAAAATCAAAGAAAAATATCCATGATCACAAAAGAAAACAAGTTAAGGTGCTTGATAATTCCTCAGAAGAGCAGGGCTAAAGATAGGGAGAAGAACCAAAAGCCCTAATGTGATTTTGTTGTGATTGAAACAATATAGTATGATGAAGGAATCTTAGGGGCAACAATTGGGGTATAACAGACTTACCTATCCATATAGGACCACATTTGTTCCAGATAACCATCCAGGTCATGGACATTATTCCCGCTTATAGTTGTTTGCTAGGACGGCCATGGATACATGAAGTAGGGGCTGTCACTTCAACTTTACATCAGAAGCTAAAGTTTGTGCGTGAAGAGAAGGTAGTGATCATAAATTGGGAGCAAGAATTATTGATATCACATTTGTCCTCTTTCAGTATTATAAAAGCGGATGAGGCTGCTGTGTGAACCCAGTTCTAAGCTGTCAGGCGGTGGGAGAACTGCCTTGAGGGTTTTGCGCTTGATCACAAATGTTTCAATTAACAAGAGTCGCCGCCGACTTTTCTTTAATCCAAAAGGAAAGGTGAAAAAGCACAGGAAAGACCTTTGAGATTATTTCTTGAGTTCGGGGGGTAGATTATAAAAAGGGAAGGTATTAGCACCCTTTTAATCCATGGTTTTCCATGGGCTCTTAGTTACTTGCTAGATCACTTGATTTTGTTTGAAATTGTGCTTTGTGTGGTTTTTGAAAGTATTTTGTAAAGAGGCCATTGTCTAGGCAATCTTTGTAATGATTCTCGTTCGTAAGAATGTATACAAAGACGTTGATCTTTTGAAAATGTTTTCAATTTTGTAAGGTGTTTGAAAGTGTATGTGATTGTTATGAAAATATAAAGGATGTTTTGTTTGAAATTGAGAAAGTAATTCGGAGCAATCTACCTACTCAAATGTCTTTCTTGTTCATTTTCTTTTCCTTTGACATTGTTGTCTTACCATTGATTTGGTAAGCAACCCTATCTTTGGATGTTAACGGGACGAGAGTGGGTCATCGTATAATCATGATTATAATTGTTGCAAGGTATCTTAGCATTCTTTTTGAGGGACTATGATCATTTGTAAGGCAACTTAGATAGCATCATCGAGGGACTATGATCTTGTATTTGCTTATTTTTGCTAAGATACCTTACATGCGTAATATGGCCATTTTGTATAAGGCAACCAAGTGGGATAACCCTAGGAGTGCTTGTGTGCAAGTTTATTGTTTTCATGTTTGATTTTGTCTTGAATTAGGGCTTTCTATTTGATTGATCTTGTTCTTTCCATACAAGCCCTAATTACTAGCATTTGTATATAAAGCGATAAATTGCGAAATTTAAAGTTACTACGCTATTACAATACTTGTGGGAGGAGGGTATACAATTTGTGAATGGGGATTGCAATAATATAAACCTAATTAATCTATTACAACCAAATTAAATAAATGTACAAGGAAATGAATAAATATAAAGTACAAATGCAAATGGAAAGAAATGATTTTTGTTTAGATTTTTATATGAAAGGGGTTTTAACCTAAACCTAATTAGAGAAAAATAATTAATCAAAATTAGATTAACTTAAACTAATTAAGAAAAGAAATTAATTAAGAAAAGATTTTTAAATAAAACCATAATTCTATTTAGTTGATTAAAAACATAAGTTTAGAGAAAAATATTTTTTGTATTTTTGCCTTGAAAAAATATATATGGTGTTTTAAAATATTTTTGGCCTTTTTTTTATATTATATTAAAATAATTTATTTAAATAGGTATAAAAGAAAATAAATGATAACCTAGTTTTAATTTAATTTAAAAGATTATTAGTAAAGATAAATAAAGTATGATGAATACAAATAATTTTTTGTGTGAGAAAAATATTTAAATTATGTCAAAACATAAATCTACTATTTTTATATTTTTTATGAGTTTTTTAGTATTTTAGAAAATATATTTAAAAGGGAAAATGAAATAAATAAATAAATATAAATGGGCCAGGGGGTGCCAAAATTAGGCAGGGAGTTAGTCAGCAAAAAACAAAAAAATAAAGTTAAGCCCAAAGGGCTCAGCGGCTTCAAACAAATCAGAAAATGTCAAAAAATATGTAAAAATATAAAAATGGTCACACTGGGGCTTGAACCCAGGACCATGGGGTGAACAGGCGCGCGCTTTACCACTAGGGTGGCTATACATCCGTTTATCTAAAGAAAACAATAAATATATAAGGCAAATCAAGTCCTGATGACTTCATCTTCAACGTCCAGCCGGTGTACCTGTAACTTCTTCATTTCTCAATAAAAATGGAAGATGACAAAATGAAAGTTGTTGCATTCTTCCTCACGAATCTAACCATGTAAATAACTAAAGCTAAAAGTCAAAGATAAATGAGAATTTCTCTGGCCCTAATTTGAACCCTAAAAATTTCAGAAACTTCAACTCTAAAATTTTCTAAGCTCAGGCCATGTAAGTACAAACTATGGATATGTACAGGTTCGTGGCAATGAGGTCTACATTTTATCTTCACAAATGCAAGCCTAACAATGCCTAAGTAATGAGATAGAAGTTCAAGAAAAATACCTCAAAACTAGAAATTGTGAAATGGATTTGAGCTTGTTTCAGGCAGTGCTGATGATCAGGTTAGCTTCCTTGGACCTCTAGGAAGCTAATGCAATGGTTGGCTTGAGCTGAGGATGGCTGGAATGGTCTGGAGAAGTCCAACTGTGATGCTCTGTTTTTGGTTATGGAAGATAGGGAAAATGGTGTTACATAAGTGAAACAGGTACATGGATGAGTTACTCTTGATACAAGGAAGCTTTAGAAACTAAAAGGCCGAGAAACACACGAGGGAAATGTGAGTTTGAGGTTCAAGGTCAGAAACTGTGCAACAATGGAGTTTTTGGGCAATTTCTGATTTGATAGAGTTTTGTATTTCAGGGTCTTCAAAACTCGTGTCCTTGCTCATAAATAGTGCTTCTATTTATAAGCAACAAGTTTGGAGACTTGTTGTTGATCAAAATTTGAATTTGCATCCTTAAGCTAAACATGTGATTTTTTTGAGAAAACAAGTTTCAATGTCTTGTGTACTTTCTAAGATAGAGTGGTTATGCTTTAGATACGCTTGCTTCTGACTTTGTAGATGAATTGTGATCAGAGGGAACAAGTTAGAGGCTCAAGAGTGAACTTTATGCATAAATCTTGCTTTACAAGAATGGTATTGTTAACTTTCTTCCCAAAATGGAAATGTGAATTGGATAAAGCTTAAATCACTTGTATTATAGCTCAAACGTTTGTGTAATCCATTAATTATGGAGTGACAAACAATTTTGAGGCCCACAAACCAAATATTATGCAGCCTAATATTGATTTGCATTTGTGTTCATCATGAAAATGACTTATAATTCAAGTGACAAAATACCAACTTCATCTCTTCGATTCTCCCTACTCAAGAATGATATCAAGGAGTTATTTGACATTTTGGAAAGCTTAAAATATGATATACAACTCATCTTTGAATTTTTTTTGAAGATTTCCCTTGGAACTATGTGAAAAATTGCCATGAAGTTAGGTCAAAAATCTGTCTAACTAGGGCCAAATTTCACTAAGTCTTTTTTAGTTCATGAGCATGTATTCATAAAATTATAACTTGAGATCCAAGCATTTTTAGGAGAAGTTGTGTGAAGAAAATTTGTATAATTTATGGAGATCTACAACTTTCATGTTGGAAGTTTCCTTTGAATCATCTTGCATCATAATGAAAAAATTACTCAAACTTATGAAAAAATAAGAAATTTTTTACACTTAGAAAAATTTCTAAGTTTAGAAATTTTGACTTTTTCAAAATGAAATCTTGATTTCTTGATTTATTGATGAATAATTTTCCTATTTTGACATTTTTTGATGAATTGTGATCTTTGATGCTTAAATTTGACCAAAAAGTCAAAGTTTGACTTTTCAGTATACAGTTGACTTTTGATCAGTTGACTGCAAAATTCATTTGTCAATCCAATGGATTTGCAATGTTTTGAATAATGTCATTAGGTCAAAATGATGCAATTAGACTCTTTAGATTATTCCTTAAACCAATTGACCATTTTCTAGGTCAAAAATCAGAAATTGCCCTTTCCAAGTCAAAACCCTAATTTTGACCATTTTGCCCTTTTGGAGATTTGATCAAATTTCTTGAGGAATTATGGTCCAAACTTGATCAAATGATACATATGGGTTTAAAATGTTTATGTGAATAAAAAATTATGAAGGTTGACTATAAATTGGCCATAGATTACTTTTTCCCCAATACAACTGATTTTTAGGTCAACTGTTCAATTGACTGATAAAAAGGGTGATCCAAGGCTTGAAACTTGACATGAGTAATCTTGGGGGTCCATAATGATCCATGAAAGTCATATGGGGCATTGGAAGTTCAAAAATCCATGTGCAAACTCAAACCCTAATTTTGGTCATCAGTGCATAAGGAGGTGTCTTGAGCTGATCAAACCCTAGTGCAGTCTTGAGCCGAAGAAGATCTTGTGAGAAAATTCTTGATAAGTGAGAGGGCAAATTTTGGGGTAAAACATCTGCCCCTGTTCAATCTTCTTAAGCCTGAAGAGTTAGATTGGCATGTTTTTCTAGTCGTGACTCAAAGGTGGAAGATGATTGGACACTAGAGTGCCCAGAAATTTGCACTCGGTGATATGATGGTTTGAGTGAATGGGCTTAAAGATGCCATTTGGAGAGGTGATATAAAGCTGTAGGAGATGGGCTTAAAGATGCCATCCAAAATTTATTGTTGGTATTGTAATTTGTAAGCGGAAAGAATGAGTATCAGAATGGTGTCCGTGTCTAGAGCGTATCTGAACTGTATCTGGGAGCTAATTTTGAATGATTATCAGAATGACATTCGTGTCTGGAGTGTATCTGAATTGTATCTGAAAGCCATTTTTGAATGAGTGTCAGAATGACATTCGTGTCTAGAACGTATCTGAAATGTATCTGAGAGTTAAAAATGAATGAGTATCAGAATGGCATCCGTGTTTAGAGCGTATCTGAACTGTATCTGAAAGTTGAATCTGAATGAGTATCAGAATGGCGTCCATGTCTGGAGCGTATTTGAAATGTATCTGAAGGTTGTACTTTAATGAGTATCAGAATGGCATCTGTGTCTGGAGCGTATCTGAACTGTATTTAAAAGTTGAATCTGAATGAGTATCAGAATGGCGTCCGTTTCTGGAGCGCATCTGAACTGTATGTGAAAGTTGAATCTGAACGAGTATCAGAATGGCGTCCGTATCTGGAGCGTATCTGAACTGTATTTGAAAACTTTGAACATTGTTAATGGTAGCTGTTAACCTTATCCTGAAAAGGGTAAAATGTTAGCTAAAATGCAATGTTTATGTTGTATGAAATGCATAGTATAATGCATTCGTGTTATCAATGTTTATGATATATGGATGCAATGTATGCGTATGTGAGCTAGTTTGCTGCACTGCTGTTGGATTGGAGAAAATAAATCCCTGTCCGCTGCTGAGGATATGGAGTGTCAGTCTTCATGTTGTGAAGTCGAAGTGTTGATGAATTTTCCGCTTAGAGAAATAAACTTATTTTGTGAGGGAAATGCCGTGTACTTCTTGTAAAATCCTATTGAGGAATCCTGAGAAATTTGACGACTTCTACTGGGGATTGATAACAGGAAGCTCTATTCCACTGGGGATTAAACTGCAAATTGTGGGGGATTTATGGAAATAGTATAGAGAGATTTTCCTACCTCTTAAAGCCATCAGTGATTGTCTTTTATTTTGTTTATTTGTAAATAGTAATTATGTTCAAATGCATATGTTCAACAATGAATCATTGGACGTTTTTGTAAACAAAACACAAGAGCAAAAAAAACCAGATAGTTTTGCACTTTTAAAGGAATATCTTTGTATTGACTTTGAGTAAGTATTTGTACAATGAGACAAGCATTCTAGTAAGAGAATGCTGTTGTAAAAAAATGAAAATTTTGATACAAAGAAAGGATAGCTATGTGTATTTATCCCATGGGGTTCCCATTCTGCTATAGCCTTTGTATCTCTGAGCATATTGTCTATTTGTTGCTTCGTCCAAAGATGATTGAATTGATCAGAACCTCTGAGTTTGCAGGTTGTCCGTAAGGTGATGCAATGAGACATAGTCGTACACTTTAATTCCCTAACTTTTGCCTGGACCGCCCTTTCGGGTTTTCAGTCCACCGGGAAAACCTTTTTTACCCAAGCCTCCCTTTCGGGTTTTCAACTTGCCGGGTGTACAAATTTTTTTTTGTTTTATCCCTAATTTTTGCCCGAACCTTTTTGGTTCGCCGGGATGCCCTTGTTTTGCCTGGGTATGTCAACCTAGCGGGTCTCTTATGCATAGTATCTTTTGAATATGTCCGCGTTCGCAAGATGCGGCAGGTCATTGCCATCCATGGTGGTCAATATCATTGCACCACCAGAGAAAATGTTTTTGATTACAAGTGGTCCTTCATAGGTAGGAGTCCATTTTCCCCTGAAATCACCTTGTGGCAGTATGATGTGTTTGATCACCAGATCTCCAACTTGATACACTTGGCGTCTGACCTTCTTGTTGAAATCCTTGATCATCTGTTTTTGATACATTTGACCATGGAAAACAACAGTAAGTCTCTTCTCATCAATCAAGTGTAATTGATCAAGTCGAGTCTGGATCCAATATTCTTCATTCAGCCCTACATCCTTCATAATTCTTAGGAAGGGGATCTGAACCTCAATAGGCAAGATGGCTTCCATGCTGTAAACCAGAGAATAGGGTGTTGCCCCGGTTGATGTGCGAGCTATGGTATGATACCCGTGGAGAGCGAACAGTAACATCTCATCCCAATCTTTGTATGTGACTGTCATTTTCTGTATGATCTTTTTAATGTTCTTATTTGTAGCTTCGACAACACCATTCATCTTTGGCAGGTAAGGGGAAGAATTGTGATGCTGGATCTTGAATTGCTCACACAAGGCGGTGATCATAGTGTTGTTGAGATTTGTACCATTGTTAGTGATGATCCTTTCCGGGATACTGTACCAGTAAATGAGATTTTTCTTGATGAAACTGGCAACAACATTCTTGGTAACGAAAGCAAAGGAAGTTGCCTCCACCCACTTTGTAAAATAATCAATGGCCACTAAGATGAAGCGGTGTCCATTAGAGGTTGTCGGCTTGATTTCTCCAATCATATCAATTCCCCACATAGCAAAGGGCCAAGGAGCTGTCAAGACATTCAAAGGAACCGGAGGTACGTGCACTTTGTCAGCATAAATCTGACACTTGTGGCAGGTTCGAGAGTGTTGATAGCAATCTGCTTCCATGGTAAACCAGTAATAGCCTGCATGTAGGATTTTATTTGCCATCATATGCCCAATGGAATGGGTACCAAAAGTGCCTTCATGTAATTCAGCCATGATTCTTTCAGCTTCAACCTTATCTACGCATCGAAGTAACACAGAGTCATGATTGCGTTTGTAAAGAATGCCATTACTAAGGAAGAATTTAGCAGAGAGTCTCCTTAAAAACTTCTTATCATTGATTGAAGCTCCTTCTGGATATTCTTGAACCTCGAGATACTTATTGACTTCGTGGAACCAAGGCTGGTCCATTACTTATTCAATATTAATCTCGTGACAATGTGATGGTTCCTCCATTCATTCAATGGTGATATGGGGAGCCTCGTTATCCCAATTAAGTTTAAACATAGATGACATTGTGGCTTGAGCGTCTGCTAGCTGATTTTCTTCTCGCAGGAAATGCTCGAAGTTAATTTTCTCGAAATGTGGTAACAATGTCAAAACATGTTCTTTGTATGGTGATTCGGCTTTGGTAATAAATCATATTAAAGGAGAATGGGACACTCGTCACCCTGGCTTGATCTGTTACAAAGATTATGCTAGAAGATTATTTCCCTTCTTCAATAAAGTTGAATTCCATCACATCCCTAGAGATGAAAATCAAATGGCAGATGCTCTGGCAACTCTGGCTTCTATGTACCAATTGAATACTTGGAATGATATATCCTGAATTACGGTTCGACGACTGGATAGGCCCGCTCATGTGTTTACAGCAGAGGAGGTAGAAGATGAAAAACCATGGTATTATGATATCAAACACTTTCTTCAGACTCAGGAAAACCCGATTGGTTCATCGAGGAAAGATAGAAAGACATTGAGAAGATTGGCAGGCAGTTTCTTCCTCAATGAAAATGTGTTATACAAGAGAAATTATGACATGGTCTTGCTCAGATGCGTGGATAGACACGAAGCAGACATGTTAATGCATGAGATTCATGAAGGTTCATTTGGCACTCATGCCAATGGACATTGGATGGCTAAAAAGATGCTAAGGGCAGGTTATTATTGGCTGACCATGGAATCTGACTGTTACAAATTTGCAAAGAAGTGCCATAAATGCCAGATTTATGCAGACAAGGTCCGTGTGCCTCCGAAACTTCTCAATGTGATTTCCTCCCCATGGCCTTTCTCAATGTGGGGTATTGACATGATTGGGATGATAGAACCCAATGCTTCGAGTGGACACCGTTTTATCTTGGTAGCAATTGATTACTTCACCAAACGGGTGGAGGCTGCTTCATATGCCAATGTTACTAAGCAGGTGGTGGTGTGCTTCATTAAGAATAACCTTATATGTCGGTATGGTGTGACGAGCAGAATCATCACTGAAAATGGCTCGAATTTGAACAACAAAATGATGACAGAACTGTGAAGAATTCAAGATTGTCCATCACAATTCATCTCCATACAGGCCAAAGATGAATGGGGCTGTTGAAGCCGCTAATAAGAATATCAAGAGAATTATCCAGAAGATGGTAATTACTTATAAGGATTGGTATGAAATGCTTCCTTTTGCTCTGTATGAATATCGAACATCTTTCTGCACTTCAACAGGAGCAACCCAGTTCTCCCTAGTGTATGGAATGGAAGTTGTACTCTCAGTCGAGGTAGAGATTGCCTCGTTGCGTGTGGTAATGGAAACCAATCTGACAGAGGCTGAATGGGTCCAGAACAGGTTTGACCAATTGAATTTGATTGAGGAGAAGAGGATGATAACTTTGTGTCATGGCCAATTATATCAGAGAAGAATGAAGAAAGCTTTTGATAAAAAGGTCAAACCTCGTGAATTTAGAGAAGGTGATCTCTTGCTCAGGAAGATCATGTCTTTCAACACTGATTATAGGGGCAAGTGGACTCCCAATTTTGAAGGCCCATATGTTGTGTCAAGAAACCTTCTCTGGCAGTGTATTAATTCTTGAAACTATGGATGGCGATAAGTTACCACGTCCCATGAATGCTGACGCAGTCAAGAAATACTTCGCCTAAAGAAATAAAATAACAGCTCGCATAGTTGAAAACCCAAAAGGGCGGCTTAGGCAAAAAGGGAGCGTCTCGGTAGGCCAAAAACCCAAAAGGGAGGTCTAGGAAAAAATTAGAGACCTAAACAGAATAAATTTCCCGCTAAGTTGAAAACCCGCAAGGGCAGCTTAGGCAAAAGTTAGGGATTTTCTTGGCAAGTAACTACGTCAGACAAGACTTGATCGTTGAAGCAACAATCTTCTCGAATCCTCACCATACTTCAACAGAAGCTGCTGCTCAGGATTTCAAAAGTTGTTAGGGGGCATAGTGGTCATTGTATCTCAATGTATCTTTTCCATTATGTATTTCCATTTCCAAAACATTGTAATGATCTATGGAGTCTCGCCATTCGCAGACTACCATTCTATTAATGAAATTCGAACTTTTACCCAATTCTTTGTATTTCTTATGTTATTTAGCTTGCAAAGACTCCATTTATTACTGATAATAACTTTCAAAGCAAAGATATTAAATAAAAAAATTGATTTTTCAAAAAAAAAAAGATTTTTACAATTTACTTTTACTTTAAGATTTGTGATGAAACAATGACAACAAAAATGGTGATCCCAGGATTAGACAAACTCCAGTTGTTTTGAGAAGCTTTTGTTCCCCTCGGGATGTTTTCACCACACGAGGTTTATAATTCCAGTATCCTCTGTCATGTTTGGATTCATTTCTCCCTTTTTCTGAGTTTTATGTCGAGAAGTTTCAATCCGCATTTTCTCTAGTGAAGTGGGTATGAATTCCCCAGTGAATGTTTGGATGTTTCGGTGTCAGCCTCCTTTATTTGAGACTGGTCTTGCAATCTCCAGTAGGCATTTTACTTTTAAGAAACACTGGTTTCCCCGATGAAGACGAAAGAAGGATGTTCTACCCCGATATCTGTTTGATTTGTCTACCTCCGAATTATGTTTCTCCTCAGTAAAGTTAAAAGCAGACAATAGGTTTTGATTCCGCAGTTGGCCTTTACCTTTCTTGGAATGATCATCTTGGTTGAAGTTTAGCCGTGTTGTAGTGTTTGAGGCGGTTTTGATTGGTTGTTCCTAATGTTGTGTATCTGTTTTGTCAGCATGCACACGATAACACTCATACGTTCATACATGCATCATGCATAGCTAAAATTGACAAATCATTGTTCATTGAAATTTGTTAATATTTTTGTTGACATATTACCCTGATTTCAGATTTACGTTACCCTCTTTTCATTAGAGCGTTGGTCTTAAGCAGAAAATGTACATTCTTTCAAATTCCCAACTGAGTTGTCCCTCGTAGAAGATTTTTTGCTTTAGCCTTCTGGTACAGTTCCTTGTTTGGATGGATCTTGTTTTCCCTCTTGAGTTTATTTCTCAAAGGATGTATTCTGGTTGACTGTTTCATTCTAGTTTATTTCGGGTTTGGATCTGTGGTCCCCTGACAATATTATTTACTTTGGAATCCTGAAAACTCTAAGCTTTGTTTGGTGAATTTATTTTGAACTAGAAGACTTTATCCCCTTAGCAAGAATATCATGGCATCTCCCCAGAAGTCATATCTCTTTCCCCAAAAAAGTTATTTCCTTTTACAATCCTTCGTGACCACAAATAGTAAGTCTCTTTATTTGAGACAACTTATGTATTATCCTTTCCAAACGAAGTGCCTTGGTTAAAGAAGAAGTTGAGATCCGTTCTAGGAGAAACACCAGAATATTAGGGAAACTTGTTATCTCTTTGCTATCTTCAGTGAATGTTGATAGTTCATCGTCAGTGAACGACGATGATATGATATATTTTCTTTCTACCTTCAGTGAAAGTTGGTAGACCATCGGAAGTGAACGTCGATGTTTGTTATCTTTTTGCTATCTTCAGTGAACGTTGATAGTTCATCGTTAGTGAACGACGATGATATGATATTTTCTCTTTCTACCTTCAGTGAAAGTTGGTAGACCATCAGCAGTGAATATCGATGTCTGTTATCTTTTTTCTATCTTCAGTGAATGTTGATAGTTCATCATCAGTGAACGGCGGTGATATGATATATTCTCCTTCTACCTTCAGTGAAAGTTGGTAGACCATCGACAATGAACGTCGATGTTTGTTATCTTTCTCTCTGCCGTCAGTAAACGTTGGTAGCTTCACCTTCGGTAGAAGTTAGTGTGTCCTTTGACCATTCTACATCCTCTCTGATTCAGTTCTCTGGGTCGACCAGTGATTTATTTTCCTGATGGGGGTGCTCCTTGTTCCATTTATTATTGTTACATCCCAAGTGATGTTTTGCGTCTCTTGGGTCCTGATTCATATGCATTCATGATCATAAGCATTTGCATGGCATCTTAGGGCCAAAAATAGGGTTTATTTGATATTTAAGTATCTTTGATCGCGTCGACACGAAGAATTTTAACCTTCGTATCACTGGATAGAAGAAACTTAAATAAGGGCAGCTGTTGTACCCCAATTTGTTCCCCTAAGATCCCTTCATCATACCATGTTGATTCATTCACAAGAAGATCAAACTAGGATTCTTGGTTCCCCCATACATTTAATTTTGCCTTTTTGAGGGATTACCGAACACCTTGACTTATGTTCCTCTTTTGGATGGGGTCTGCCCCAGCTGCTCGACCATGTTGTAGTCGCTTTTATTTATTATCTTCAAAATTTCTTCCATTTCTTTTTGGAAGCTTCTGGTATGGTTACTGAGTTGGCCTTTGTCAGGACAGGCTCAATCAGTATGTCTTTGCCTCGAGTCTCGGCCGACTCGGTGATGGGAGGGTCAACAGGAGTGATTACTGGAATTGCAGTAGTAGTCTTGGGTGGAACCACAACAGGAATGAGCACAGGTCCAGTAACAGTCTTCGGGGAAGAAATTTCAAGGAAGAACACTCTTCCACTTCTTGTTATTTTACTGGTTCCGACAATATTGACGATGTCAGAATCAACATTATCAGCAATCTTGTCTTCAATGGCTAGCATGTCCTGGTTTACGCCGTCGTAATATACGTCGGCCCTATAGTTCCAAGGAACAACTTTGTCCGAGGAGTATGGGATTGGTCCAGGCATGGTTATGAATAACGGAGTCACCTTCGGAACTGATGTAATCCTGACAGGTCTCTTAGAGGAGGCCCTGGGAGGATTGGCAGATATGGTTATGATAGCAATGTCTTTACAAGAAACAGTCAGAAAAGGGGTCTTCTCAAACAAAATTTCTTTGTCATCCATCATGCGTTGAACACATGCCTTCAACAAAGGGCAACTAGTCGATAGAAATGAACAAAAGTGGAAACCTTCACCACAACCCGGAAATAAACCGGCCTTCAACAAATTCCCCTTGATAATCATGAGTGGGGTCACCAATTCTTCCACAGAGGTCACAAACACACCTTCTTCAACAGCATTAACACCCCGACCATGTTTAGGCATAGGAGCAGTGATAACGCTGGGAGTCTCCGGGGGATCAAATTCAATCTCCTTAGCATCAATCAAATCCTGTACTTTGTTCTTCAAAACTCAACAGTCATTGGTATCATGGTCTGGACTTTCCGAATGGTAAGCACAACAAGCATTCGGTTTATAGTAGGGAGAGGTGGTGTTCGGATTCTTCGGAGCTTCCCTCAGAGTAACCAGATTAGACTTCAGCAAATGAGGTAAAACCTGAGACAACGTCATGTTTATCTGAGTGAACTGTCTAGCTGGTCTTTCTGCTCTTGGATGATTGTTTCTTTGCTGAGCAGGTGCAGGTTTTGGAATCATAACAGCCCCTACCGCGGGACAGCGCTCGGTTCGATTCTGATTCTTTTGGTTATAGACGACACTGACTTTCTTTTTACCTGCAAACGGCTTCCTTGCAGCACTAAAAGAGGCATCCTTCTGAATTTTTCCACTTCGGATTCCAGCTTCCACTCTTTCTCCTGTTAAGATCAGTTTAGTAAAACCCGTCGATGAACTTCCAATCAGATGGTTGAATAATGGCCCAGTCAAAGTTCCCAGAAACATATCCACGAGCTCCTTGTCAGCCAAGGGAGGTTGAACTCTTCCAGCCAAATCTCTCCACTTCTTAGCATAATCCTTGAAACCCTCGTTCAAACCCATAGACAAATTTTGGAGTTGTGTACGGGTGGGAGCGAGGTCTGCATTATACTGATATTGCTTATAAAATGCAGCAAAAATGTCTTCCCAGTTACGAACATTGGCTTTTTCCAGCTGATAGAACCAATCCAGTTGTGTTCCAGACAGACTGTCTTGGAAGAAGTGAACCCACAAGTCTTTGTCAGCAGTATGAGGTTTTATCTTCCTCACATAAGAACGGACGTGAATTTTAGGACAAGAGACCCCATCAAACTTAGCAAATACCGGTACCTTGAATTTTGGGGGGATGACAACCCCAGAGACCAGACCTAACTCTTCAAAATCCAGCCCATAAACCTTCTGGATTTCCATAGCACTCAGACGCTCTTCTAACTGCTTATACTTTTCATCAACCGGAGGGTACTGCTCCTCATTATAATCAGTTTCATTGTCAGACTCTTTAGAACTAGGGTCCCCTTCTCTGGCTTCACCCTCTTGGTTATCTCACCCTTTAGATGAAGAAGCTAAATCAACAACACGTCTTGGCGGCCCTCTGAACCTTCTGCTCATATGTTCCACACTGTCTGTCCTCTTGGTCTTCTTTGTGTTCTTAATAATCAGAACCTTCAACTCTTCCAGTCCTTTGGCCAGAGCCACAATCATTTGCTAGAACTGCGTGTTCTGAGTCTGAAGATCTTTCACAGTTTGTTTAAGAGCCATTGCTGAAATAAGCAGCAGAGGAGATGAGAACCCTGTTATGAATCCTGTTATGCAATGATATGTATGATATGTATGCAATGTTTTCAAGGGTTATTAAAGGCTCAAATTTTCTTAAACAAAAAGGAACAAACGCGAATTGTATTAGTAAACATGAATTGTTACAATGAATGTATTTTGAGAGTATAATTAAGCAAAATAAAATAAAAAGAAGACTAGGTTTCCCATGGGAGCATCCTCTTTGGCGCGACATTCCTCTCTTCATGAAGTAACCTAGTCAGTTTTGGGACCTTCTTCTCGTTGGCGTAGAATTGGGTTTCGAAGGTATCCCGTTCCTCTTTAAGCTGAACCCGAGACTTTTGTAACTCTTCATGATCAGTTGGCATATCTGGATGAAGAACAAGATGAGGAATGTCTCCCTAGGCAACTGGTTCCATAATCATAGGTCGGATAATGGGATAAGGCATCATAAGAGTTTGAGCGCGGGCTCGTACCCATCTGAGATAAGGCTCGAGAGGTATGGAATTTTTCTGCCCAAGTGTCTTGTTGTTAACCCTATATACCATACTCCAAGCTTTTATGAACCTTTTGCGGTAACCCTGAACATCATTCTCATAGTTGAAGGCGATTCCTTGAATAGGTGTATCATGAGGACCATCCCTTCTTGCATAACCAAACTATCGTAATGCTAAGCAAGGGTTATAAGTGATTCCTCCCATAATGCCTAAGAGAGGGACATTAGGGAATTCACCACAGCGATCGATGATAGTAACATCTTCCGAGAACTGTGAACACCAATGAATGTCCGAATGCGTAAGGGACATCCGTCGATGAGACCATCTTTTACCCTGTTCATTCTTCAAAGTAGATCTAGGTAGGTGCGAAATAAACTAGCTAGCCAATAGAGGAGTGCAACACTGAAGGGTTCCCCTTCTTTTTAGAGTGCGAGCATGCAGAGAGTGTAGAATATCCCCGAGTAATGTAGGTACCAGATTCCGAGACAGAAAAACCTTAATTGTACTCACATCTACAAGTTGATCCGCATTAGGGAACAATACCATCCCATAGATAAGGAGCGCCAAAACCTCTTCAAAAGCTTGTAGATCCAGGGTATCCCAAAAATAGTAAGCCTTCTTGAGCAGAAATTTAACCGGAATTCCTTGAACACTCCCTCTGGTTTCTAATTTGTCACTATGTCAGACTGTTGTAAGGATAAAGCTTTAGCAATTTCTTCAGGTTTGGGATGTCTTTCTGAACCACTGAAAGGTAGCTGATAAAGAATGGGCATCCCTAATAACTGATAAAATTCCTCCATAGTAGGCACTAACTGGTAATCCGGGAATGTGAAACAGTGACGCAGAGGATTGAAGAACTAAAACAGCACTTTCAACATTTCTTCTTCAGGTTTTGTAGTGACCAAGTTGAGCAACCGACCATGCTTTTCAGTGAAAGGAGAGATTTCGAGAATCCTTACTTCCAAGTCCCTTAATTGGGGAGATACTTTCACTAGGTTAATCTGAATAGTGTTCCTGCGGGCGGATGCCATACCCTACAAAACAAAGCAAAGATGAGCCCTAGAAACCCTTGAAACAGTTAGTATGATATGTTATGGTATGATGTTTATGATGTCATGATAAATCATATGTATAGTAAACACAGACAAATCACACCAAGTCCTTAGGTTTAAGGCCTGCTTGAGTTTTAAGGTCATACCCTCTTGAAGCTGGATTGGTTCAACCTGTCCTATAAATATGTAACTGGGTTCTAAAGGGATCTCATTATCACCGATCTTTGCCCCAAGCCTTATTCAATCGACGATTGACTTGTAATCAAACAAAACTAAGAAGTCAAACCTCAATTAGTGTAGCATTGAGTATCTGTCGACCTTGGGCATACACCAAAGCCGACCATCTCGCTACGTCCTACTGGCCAAGTTGTGAAATTAAAGGTTCTAAGGTCAGTTGATGCTTTATGACACCATGCGGCGGCCCCGTACATCTCCCTGATTGACTCAAGGGTTACAGGTACAAACCAAAGTGCCACATCAACGTAGCTACTGCTTCAACCGTGTCGGTATACCCCAACAAAGCTCCCTCATAGTTTATTTCTACTTACCTAAAAGGTGTTTCCCGATCCGGGTGTAGGTTCAAATAACCCAAAAAGTTCCCATAAATATAAATAAAGCAAGACAATCAAGAGAAAGAAATTAAATATGACCTAGATCCTAAGGTTTACCCCACTTTATATTTTAGTCCCCAACAGTGTCGCCAGTTCTGTGATATGGTGGCAGAACCGAATGTTAATACTGGTTTGCGTTTTTTGTTTGCAAATGTCACAGTAAGAAAGAGTCTCTACCATCTTTTATTTTATCCAACAAGGAAACGGAAAAAGAACAGAAAAAACCTTTTTCGAGATGTTTCTGAGTATGGGGGGTAGATTATAGAAAGGGAAGGTGTTAGCACCCTTTCTATCTGTGGTTTTCCACGGGCTCTTAGGTACTTGCTCATTTTGAAAACTATTTGTGTGTGTTTTGTTTTGAAAAGTTTTGTTTTACTTCGTGTTAACCCTTGTTTCTGTCCTTAAGAATGTTACGAAGTTGTTTTTGAAAACTTTGTTTGAAAAGTGTTGGTGTGAAAAAGTTTTTATTTGTTTGAGCAAGTACCTAGGAACTAATCTACCTACTCGAAAAAAGTCTGTTCGTTTTCCTTTTAGACAGTGCTATCCCATTATTGAGAAATAGGTAGCACCGTCGTTGGAGTTTTTTAGGGACATTCGAAGGGACAAATACGATCACAAAAGAAATGTTAGGAAATGTTAGTAATCATCCTAAAGCCTTAAAGATCTTTTTTCGAGGCAACATCCGAATGGGTCATTTAAGATCTTTCAGGGCTAGAGGACAACCACTAACAAACCCTATACTTCATGACTGTTTACCAAAGGCAACTGGAGTGGAGTAAACCCTAGGAGTGAACATGTGTGAGTGTAATTTTCAGTTAATTTATCTTTGCACATTTAGGGTTTTCTACTATTTTAATTTTCAGTTAGTCTTTCCATACAATCCTATTAACATGCATCTAAGCAGTTTATAGTTTGTGGAATAAAATACGGGAAAGTTAAAGTCCTAGCTATTATAGGGCTTTTGCAGATACATTATTATTTTGACCAAAAATAAAGATGTGGAATTGAAACCCTAATTACTATTACAAACTTGGAGCAGTTAATAATAATAAAAAGGAAATTAAAAAATGTGCGCGGCGAATTAAATGCGAGAATAATTAGCAAAACCTAAAAAATCTAGTTGAAAAAAATTTAGGTTTTTTGAGAAAAATTAGATTAGACTATGTACAAATTAACCCAAATTTCTAATTAATTTAAATTATGAAAAAAAGGAATTAAACTGCCCTAAATTAAATTAATCTAATTAGTTAAGGAAATAAAATATTTTTTATGAAAAAAATGATTTTTATGTTTTTTGTGATTTTTTGATTTAATGATAAAAAATGATTTTTGTGTTATTTGTAAAAAGAAAATCATTAATGAAATAATTAAAAAAGAAAATAAAGAGAAAAGAATTAAAGAATTGGGCCTGTGTTATAAGATGAATGGGGGGTGTATGCTGAATTTGGAAGGCCCAATAGCTGGTAAGCCCAGTCAACGCGTGAGATCCAATGCTGCCCCTTTCTGATGGTGTACCATGGCCCTTCTTTGATGGAGCACTGGATTTGGATTAGAGATGCATCAAACAGCTGGATGGTGGTAACGTATGGTAGATGCCTGGCAAGGTAACGCATGGGAACTGCAAAGGGATGTTAAGAAAATAACATGTTGGGACCTGGGATCGAACCCAGGTCCTCCCACTTTCAAGCGTGCGCCTTGGACACCTGTGCTGCGTGGATTACTTGTTAACATAACAATAACAATGAATAATATATAAAGAAAACATGGATAATCAGAAACAAATAAAACGCGCACCCACTATTCAAACCGACCAATGGTTATCAGTGACGTTGTTTACTTCTTCCCTGGTCCGTTGTCTTAGGTTATGGACTTTTACCTACAGAAATCTTCCATGGCTATAGCACTGCAAGTTTCAAAAATTCACAGCATGCATGATAAATCAATTGTGAGTACATAGCTTAATTCGTCTTGATCTCACGAGCATTATGGTACCATTTTCTTGGGCCAATTTAACCTGTACAAAGAAACCCTAAAACGGAAAAGCAAACCCTAGCAATGGCAATTATGAATACAGACATTAAAACGCGAAATTACTTAAACCAAAACATTCCAAATGTTAGTACAAACACAATGTTATGCTTAAAAGTGATTGATCATGCGTAAATTATCAAACTCAAATTCAAGAAATAAGCCAAACCGTGAGGATCATGTAGGCTCATTCTGGGCTCGTAGAGGCGTGCAACCGATTGGAAAAAGTTCTGGAGATGTCCAGGAATCTATTAGGAGCTTTGGAATGGATTGAATTGACCTCTAGGTTAGAAAACGATTCAACACTTTATTGCAAATTTTTTAGTTTTGTTCTGGGTTTCTCACGACTATAATCCTTATTTTTTTGGCTTGAGTATGTTCAGTATATGTAGTGGAACGAATTAGGGCAACAAAAACACTTTGTATCTTTAATAATCATGGAGATTTGATTTGATTTTTCTTTTGTATCATATCTTTCCAAAACAAGCATAATCATGCCATTTGTTGCTTCAATCATCCCTTGCATGATTTGATATGCTATGCCAGCCTAATTGGATTTGATTCCTACAAACAATCAGATCAAAAATCAATCTTTTATATTTTTTTCAATTTATTTGATTTAATTTAACTTTTAATAAATAAAAATCAAAATAAAATAAATGAATAAGAAAATAATATATGGAGGCTGATTTGGGTCGTGGACCATGTCTCTAACAAGATGCAATCATGAGAAGCTAGGCCCATTTGACAAAAAATGCACTTGTGAGCATATTTGACTTTTGGCAATTTTCCAAAAATGGTCAACTTTGACAAGGCATATCTCCTCCAATTTTGACCCTATGAAGGTTTTATTTGAATTTTTAGAAAGATTAGGATGTTCCCTAAACAATCCTTTTTGTTTCATCTCAATTGGGTCTTCCATGTTCATGTAAGAAGCTTTGACCCAAAAGGTGTTTTTGTTGACTTTTCAAAAGGACCTATAATGTAGAAATTCATATCTTTTGATGAGTGCATATTTTAAACTTGTGGGATGAAGATGAATTGTAGGGAATTGCATCCTCTTCAAAATGACCTTGGATGGAAAATTTCTGATAAAGTATGAAGAGGTTATGCTTGGTCAAAGTTTGGTTGACTTTTCTTGAGAAACCCTAATTTAGCAACTTTTGGGTTTTGATGAATTTGGGGGCATTCCTTGGGGAATCATGATCAACCCTTGATCAAATGATGGATATCACTTCAAAATTTTGATTTTGACCAAAAATATTGAAGTTTGACTGTATGTGGGCCACAGTTGGCTTTTGACCTAGTGGAGTTGATTTTCCGGCATCTGGGCAATTGACTGAGCAAACTTCTTGTGCAAGGCATAAAACTTAACGTGGATGATATAGAGAACATATTGGGACCATGGGAGGAATTTTGGACCTTTGGAGTTCCAACACCCTAATGAAAATGGAAACCCTAGTTTGAGGTACATTGCCTTAGGAGAGAGTTTGTTTGGTTAACTCTTGGGCATCCTTGAGCAAGTTGAGGACCTCAATGGGTATGTCTTGAGTGAAATAAGAGGGATACTTTTGGGTACAACAGTGTGTGTTGATACAAAATTCTTAGACTCAGGATGAGTCGACACGAAGGAGTTTTGTGTTGATACATGAGGGCTTTTAGACTCAGGATGAGTCGATACGTAGGAGCATGTGTCGATACATGCTGTGTGGCAGACTCAGGATGAGTTGATACAAGAGAGGATGCGTCGACCCATGTTGTGAGTTCAGTGCAGTACGCGTCGATCCATGTTGTCTGGTTTTTGGAAGAATCCGTTTGAGGATGCTGTAACTTGAGTTTTCGGACTCCATTTGAGGTGTCGTTCGAAGCGTTGAATAGCAAATGCAATGAGCTTTATTCTTAAGGATTAAAATGAAGAATAGTAAGTGCAATTCTAGTATCCCAATTAGTACTAAATTTAATTCCCGCGTTAATCGCTATGTTGATTTTAGTGAAGAATGATGAGGATGAGATGTATATAGATCACTGTTTGGTTGTAACAGTAGGATTAATGATGATAGTGATGCAGTATTACAGAATACTAGTATGTGGAGGTTTTTTTCTTTAGAAGTGAGCCTTAGTTGACTAACTAGTTATAGGCAATATCTTGCAGTAGGCCTATGGCCAACATTGTGAAAATGATGAGTGTTGTTGTATTACACTACGTCAAAATTATTGATGAGATGATGTTAATGAGACTTTTGTTTGATGAATTATGATGTATATATGATGCTTGATGATTTATGATGAATGATGTTGATGAAGAGATGTTGAGATGCTTTTAAGATGTAGGCCTTTGGCCAATGATGGTGTTGTATTGAGATGTTGTCAATTATGGTGTTGTTATTACATTCATGATTGTATCGCATACATTGCATTTTTAGATGGAGCTTATGCTCGTTGAGATGGCCTGAATTGGCGAATATTGATAAGAAAGCTTATGCCTTGTTGATGCCTCTATTAATTGGCAATTTTTGAGATGGGAGTTTTTCTCCAAATGGTACCACATGCATTTGCATAGTATTGAGTCGCTTTATATGATGGCATAAAGAACTGTGTTTTGATGTGGTGAATGTGTATTATTGTTGTGATTATTATTGATTATGAGATGTGAAGTGGTGATGTTATGTGATCTAATTTAATATATTAATTATCATGCGCTTTATTATATTGTTA
Source organism: Vicia faba (assembly GCA_948472305.1). Taxonomy (NCBI): domain Eukaryota; kingdom Viridiplantae; phylum Streptophyta; class Magnoliopsida; order Fabales; family Fabaceae; genus Vicia; species Vicia faba. The sequence goes on from OX451740.1 coordinate 1,356,673,185, forward strand.
GATATCTCACCCCTTCTGTTTGAATGTTACCCGTACATTGGTACCGTGCAGGTAATCGAGAGTGAAAGTTGTATACCTTCAGTAGTTCGAGTCGGTGTCATTGCTCTGATACGTAACACTCGGGGGGATGAACGCTCATTGTTTTTGATTGTTGATTATTCAGTTGTTGAACCTTAAGTTGATTATTATTAAATATGTGTTGTTTTGAAGTTACTGTAATGATGATAAAGATGTTATTAAGAATTCTGCTGCATAGGTGTTTGAATTGTTGAATTAAGAGATTTAATTGTTATGATGAAGGTTCATCCAATGTTTTAAAGTGTTATGTATCCACGATGAATGTAATAATATTTATTGATGAATTTGTGGCATCCTGATTCATGTGCATGATTGCTTTTATAACTCTGATTTATCTATATAATTGTCGAGTATTATTGGGGTGTTACAAAGTTGGTATAAGAGCAAAAGGTTGGTCCGACCTTTTTGTCGAGTCGTAGTTATCGAACAATCGAGTATTGTTAATTTGAGTTCTAACCGTTGTTTATGTTGTAGTCAGAAGTTGAGATGGCTGGAAAGAATGATGCTGCACTTGCTACTGCTTTAGAAGCAATGGCTCATTTGAAGGAAAATCAGCCGAATGCTGACGGGAATGATGGATCTCGTAGCTTGGTGACTTTCCAGAGAGAGAATCCATCTACCTTCAAGGGAAAGTATGATCTTAACGGAGCATTGGAGTGGTTCAAAGAGATTGAGAGAATCTTCTGTGTGATGGATTGCACTCTAGCGCAGAAGGTTCGGTATGGGACTCGTATGCTAGCAGTCGAGGCTGATGACTGGTGGCTAGAGACTTGTCAAAGATTGGAAGTTGAAGGTGAGAATGTCACTTGGGCTGTGTTCCGTAGGGAATTTTTGAACAAGTACTTTCCTGAAGATGTCCGTGGTAAGAAGGAGATTGAGTTCCTTGAGCTGAAGTAAGGGAATATGTCAATTGTTGAGTATGCTTCCAAGTTTGCTGAGTTGGATAAGTTTTATCTGCACTAAACTTAGGCAAATGCTGAGTTTTTGAAGTGTATCAAGTTTGAGAACCGGTTGCGCCCAGAGATCAAGAAGGCAGTTGGATACCAGAAGATCTGTGTCTTTTCTGATTTGGTTGATAGTTGCAGAATTTATGAGGAGGATAATAATGCTCATTACAAGATTATCAGTGAGAAGAGGGGTAAGCACCAACAGAATCTTGGTAAGCCTTTTGATGCCCCAGCTGGTAAACGTAAACAGAAAGTTGCTCAGGGGCAGAGGACTAGCGTGGGAGATGCTCCTGCTGGTGTGGTTTGTTTTAAGTGTGGAAAATCTGGGCACAAGAGTAATGTGTGTACTACTGAAGTGAAGAGGTGTTTCCGTTGTGGAAAGAACGGACATGTTGTATCTGAGTGTAAACATAAGGATGTGATTTGTTTCAATTGTAGAGAAGAAGGACACATTGGTAGTCAGTGTCAGAAACCTAAGAGGGCTCAGACAAGTGGTAAAGTGTTCGCTTTGGTGGAGGATCAGAGAGTTGTTGAGGATAGAATTATCATAGGTACATGTTTCATTAATAGTACTCCTTTAATTACTATTATTGATACCGGTGCTATGCATTGTTTTATTGCTGCTGATTGTGTGAAAAGATTGGGTCTTATGTTGTCTTCTTTGAATGAAGAATGGTCTTCGATACTCCAGCCAAGGGGTCAGTGACTACTTCTTTTGTGTGTGTTAAGTGTCCCTTGTCGATCTTCGACATAGACTTTGCTGTCGATTTGGTTTGTTTACCGTTAAGAGGTTTGGATGTGATTTTAGGTATGAACTGGTTAGAGCATAATTATGTTCATATTAACTGTTATGACAAGTCTGTGAGGTTTTCTACTCCTGAAGAAGAGGAAGATGATCTGCTGTCTGCTAAATAGTTGAGGAAATTGATGCAAGAGGAAGCACATATGTTCTCGTTGATGGCATCGCTATCTGTAGAGACTCAAGCTATAATTGAGGAGTTGCAGGTGGTGTGTGAATTTCCTGAAGTTTTCGCTGAAAAAATTCCTGATGTACCACTAGAGAGGGAGGTTGAATTTGCAATTGATCTTGTACCTGGTACCAGACCTGTGTATATGGCACCATACACAATGTCTGCATCTGAATTGTCAGAGTTAAAGAAGCAATTGGGGGAGTTACTTGAAAATAAGTTTGTAGGACCAAGTGTATCGCCGTGGGGAGCCCTGGTGTTGTTAGTAAAGAAGAAATATGGAAGTATGAGGCTTTTTGTTAATTATAGACAGTTGAATAAAGTGATGATTAAGAACAAGTATCCGCTTCCAAGAATAGATGACTTGATGGACCAATTGGTGGATGCTCGTGTGTTTAGTAAGATTGATTTGAGGTCGGGTTACCATCAGATTAAGGTGAAGGATGAAGATATCTAAAATATGCTTTCAGAATGCGTTATGGACATTATGAGTATTCGTTGATGCCTTTCAGTGTTACCAATGTATCGGGAGTATTCATGGAATATATGAATCGTATCTTTCATACTTATTTGGATCAGTTTATAGTGGTGTTCGTTGATGATATTTTGATTTACTCTACGTCTGAAAAAAAGCATGCAGAACACTTAAGGGTAGTATTGCAAGTTTTGAAAGAGAAGAAGTTGTATGCAAAGTTGTCCAAGTGTGAATTCTGGTTAAAGGAGGTTAGTTATCTTGGTCATGTGATTTCAGGTAGTGGCATTGCTGTAGATCCATGGAAGGTTGATGCTGTGTTACAATGGGAAACTCTTAGGTCAGCTACTGAGATTAGAAGCTTTTTGGGATTAGCTGGTTACTATAGAAGGTTTATCGAAGGTTTTTCTAAGCTGGCACTTCCGTATACTAAGTTCACTTGTAAAGGTAGAGCTTTTGTGTGGGATGTTCAGTGCGAAGAAACTTTTACAGAATTAAAGAAGAGGTTGATGTTGGTTCCGATTTTGACGTTGCCTAATCCAGGAGAGCCTTTTGTGGTGTATTGTGATGCTTCTAAGATGGGTTTAGGAGGTGTGCTTATGCAAAATGGTAATTAGTTGCTTATGCGTTGAGGCAGTTGAGAACTCATGAGAAGAACTATCCTACGCATGATTTAGAGCTTGATGCAGTTGTCTTTGTGTTGAAGATTTGGAGGCATTATCTTTATGGTTCTAGATTTGAAGTGTTTAGTGACCATAAGAGCTTAAAGTATTTATTCGATCAGAAAGAGTTGAATATGAGGCAACGAAGATGGTTGGAATTGTTAAAGGATTATGATTTCGGTTTGAATTATCATCCAGGAAAAGCGAATGTGGTAGCTGATGCATTGAGTCGAAAGAATTTACATATGTCAGCAATGATGGTTAAAGAGTTGGAATTAATTGAGCAGTTCAGGGATATGAGCTTAGTTTGCGAGGTTACACCGCAGAGTGTTAGGTTGGGTATGTTGAAGATTAATAATGAATTTCTAGACAGTATCAGAGAAGCTCAGTTGGATGTGAAACTGGTAGATTTGATGGTTGGGATTGATTAGTCTGAGAATAATGATTTTAAGTTAGATGCACAAGGTTTGTTGAGGTTTCGTAACTAGATTTGTATTCTTGATGATGCTGAGATGAAGAAAGTGATACTTGAAGAGAGTCATAGAAGTAAGTTGAGTATTCATCTAGGAGCTACTAAGATGTATCAAGATTTGAAAGGTTTGTTTTGGTGGCCTGGAATGAAGAGTGATGTGGCTCGGTTTGTGTATGCATGTTTGACTTGTCAGAAGTCGAAAGTTGAACATCAAAAGCCTGCGTGGTTGATGCAACCGTTAGAAGTTCCAGAATGGAAATGTGATAGAATTTCAATGGACTTTGTGACGGGGTTACCTAGTACTTTAAGAGGACATGATTCTATTTGGGTGATTGTTGATAGGCATACGAAGTCAGCTCATTTTATTCCTATTAACATTAGTTTTCCAGTGTCAAAGTTGGCTGAGATTTACGTTAGTGTAATTGTGAAGCTGCATGGTGTTCCTTTGTTCATTGTATCGCATAGAGATCTGAGATTTACTTCTAATTTTTGGAAGAGTTTGCAAGAAGCGTTGGGTTCTAAGTTGAGGTTGAGTTCAGCATATCATCCTCGGACAGATGGTCAAACTGAACGGATGATTCAATCGTTGGAAGACTTGCTGAGGGCATGTGTTCTTGAGTAGGGAGGTATGTGGGATACTTATATTCCATTGATAGAGTCCACCTATAATAGCAGTTACCATTCCAGTATTGGGATGGCACCTTTTGAAGCGTTGTATAGTCGAAGATGTAGAACTCCTTTATGTTGGCATGAATCTGGTGAAAGTGTAGTACTTGGGCCTGAACTTGTTCGTGAGACTACTGAGAAGGTGAGGTTGATTCGAGAAAAGATGAAAGCTTCCTAAAGTAGACAGAAGAGCTTTCATGACAAGCGAAGGAAAGATTTAGAATTTCGAGCGGGTGACCATGTGTTTTTGAGAGTTACACTTGTGACTAGTGTTGGGCGAGCGTTGAAGTCGAAGAAGCTCACTTCTCATTTTATTGGACCGTATCAGATTTCAGAGAGAGTGGGGAATGTTTCTTATAGAGTGGCTTTACCGCCTAATATTTCGAATTTGCATGATGTGTTTCACGTGTCACAACTCCGGAAGTATATTTCAGATCTATCTCATGTGATTCATATGGACAATGTGCAAGTACGGGATAATCTAATAGTGGAGACGATGCCTGTACGGATCGCAGATCATGAAATAAAGACTCTGAGGGGAAAAGAGATTTCTTTAGTTAAATTGGTTTGGCTAGGAGCTGCCGGAGAAAGCATGACTTGGGAGTTGGAGTGCAAGATGCGAGACTCCTACCTTGAGTTGTTTGATTGAGGTAAATTTTTGAGGACGAAAATATTCTAAGTGGGGGAGAGTTGTAATGCCCGTAATTTAATTAATTATTTAATTAAATTATTTTTGGAATAATTGTGAAGATGTGTTGTGATTAATTGGATTTAATTATTTTATTAAGTGGTGAAATAATATTAGAAGTATAATATAATTTGATGTGGGCTTGTTTTAAAGGAATATAAGTAGTAAAAAGGGGGTGTATTAGTTTTGAGCCCATTAAGCAATAAAGAGAATAATAGGTTATTTTATTATTGTTATAAAGAATAGATAGAAGAAGTAGTAGAAGAATAAGGGTTTGAGAGGAAGAACGTGAAGCTGTTGGAAAAGAGGAAGAACGGAAGAATGAGAATTCAATTGGAGAAAGTTGTAAAGCGACCTTCAATCCAAGGTAATGGTGGGGTTCTGACTCTATAATTGGGTTCATGATAATTTGTATATGGGGTTAGAAGTGAAATTTTGTTTTATTCATGATTGAATCTTATATGATGTTGTATGATGGAGATTGATGAATTGTAGATGAATAATGATGTTATGACGCTGTTTATTTGATGTGAAATTATAGGATAACTGTAAGTGATGATTATCCATGATTAAATTAAGTTTTTAGGGCTTAAAGTGTGGAACCTGTAGTGAAAACGCAGAGAAAATCGCAGAAATTATGCAGGATAGAACAATATGTGTCGACCCCAAATGGTGTGTGTCAAAACAAGTAGGTTCTTAGACTCAGGATGAGTCGACATGAATGAGTCTTGCATCGATACATGAGGGCTTTTAGACTCAGGATGAGTCGATACGTAGGAGCATGTGTCGATACATGCTGTGTGGAAGACTCAGGATAAGTCGATACAAGAGAGGATGCGTCAACTCATGTTGCAAGTTCAGTGCAGTATCCATCGATCCGAGACGTTATGCGTCGATTCATGTTGTCTGGTTTTTGGCAGAATTCGTTTGAGAATGTTGTGACTTGAGTTTTCGGACTCCGTTTGAGGTTCGTTCGAAGCGTTGAATAGGTAATGCAATGAGCTTTATTCTTATGGATAAAAATGCAGAATAGGAAGTGTAATTCTAGTATCCCAATTAGGACTAAAGGTAATTCCCGTGTTAATCGCTATGTTGATTTTTGTGAAGAATGATGAGGATGAGATGTATATAGATCGAGGTTTGGTTGTAACAGTAGGATTAATGATGATAGTGATGCAATATTACATAATACTAGTATGTAGTGGTTTGGTGCTTTAGAAGTGAGCCTTAGTTGACTAACTAGTTATGGGCAATATCTTGCTGTAGGCCTATGGCCAACGTTGTGAAAATAATGAGTGTTGTTGTATTAGTGTTCAGATGAATTGTTAATGAGATGATGTTAATGAGACTTTGTTTGATGAATTATGATGTATATATGATGCTTGATGATTTTGATGAATAATGTTGATGAAGAGATGTTGAGATGCTTTTAAGATGTAGGCCTTTGGCCAACGACGGTGTTGTATTGAGATGTTTTCAATTATGGTGTTGTTATTACATTCATGATTGTGTCGCATACATTACATTTTGAGATGGAGCTTATACTCGTTGAGATGGCCTGAATTGGAGAATATTGAGATGAAGGCTTATGCCTTGTTGATACCTCTATTAATTGGCAATTTTGAGATGGGAGTTCTGCTCCAAATGGTACCACATGCATTTGCATAGTATTGAGTCACATTATATGATTGCATAAAGAAGTGTGTTTTGATGTGGTGAATGTGTATTATTATTGTGATTATTGTTGATTATGAGATGAGGAGTGGTGATGTTATTTGATCTAATTTAATATATTAATTATCATGTGCTTTATTATATTGTTAGATATCTCACCCCTTCTGTATGAATGTTACCCTTACATTGGTAACGTGCAGGTAATCGAGAGTGAAGGTCGTATACCTTCAGTAGTTTGAGTCGATGTCATTGCTCTGCTATGTAACAGTCGTGGGGATGAACGCTCGTTGTTTTTGATTGTTGATTATTCAGTTGTTGAACCTTAAGTTTATTATTATTAAATATGTGTTGTTTTGAAATTGTTGTAATGATGATAAATATGTTATTAAGAATTCCGCTGCATAGGTGTTTGAATTGTTGAATTAAGAGATTTAATTGTTATGATGATGGTCCATTCAATGTTTTAACGTGTTACGTATCCACGATGAATGCAATGAGATTTATTGATGAATTTGTGGCATCCTGATTCGTGTGCATGATTGATTTTATAACTCTGATTTATCTATATAATTTCCTGGTAGAATTGGGGTGTTACATATTTTAAATCAAACCCAGCACTTGGCGGGTGAAAACCCAAAGGGTTGACAACTGTCTCAACACTTCTTAGAAAATATACTGCCCAGGTCTAGTTGCCTTGGAAATAAATACCAACAATAATGCCAATACTGCAGAAAGAGCTACATTTTCCAAATAGTTCCATCTCAACACAACAAGGGAAAAAGACCTTTCTTCATATGAGGGAAGACTTCACTGGGGAATCTGGGATAGAGACTTCAGACCATGCAAACCCAAATTGAAAAATGAACCAAGACTTGACTGGGACCAATGGGATCAGAAATCCAATACCAAACCTTACACTAATCGGTACCGTCTTCAATATAAAAAAAGCACACGCATACCAACGAAAATGACCTGAGAAAAACTTCCCGGTGGAAATACAACTTCCCAAAATTACTGGAGTTCGTCCATTCCTGGGATCACCACTTTTGTTTTTCTCTTGAATCACAAAATCCAAAGTAAAAGTAAGTTGTAAATTCTTTTTGAAAAATAATTTTGTTATTTAATCATTTTGCTTTGAAAATTATTATCAATAATAAATGGAGTGTTTGTAAGCTGAATAAAAATAAGAAATACAAAGAATTGGGTAAAAGCTCAAATTTTATTGATAGAATGGTAGTCTGGGAATGGAGAGACTCCACGGATGATTACAAAGTTCAGAAAATGGTAATATATAATTGAAAAGATACATTGAGATACAATGACCACTATTTCCTCTAACAACTTTGAAATTATGAGCAGCGGCTTCCGTTGAAGTATGGTGAGGATCCAACAAGATTGTTGCTTCAATGATCAAGTCTTGTCTGATGTAGTTACTTACCAAGAAAGTCCCTAACTTTTACCTAAGCTGCCCTTGCGGGTTTTCAACTTAGCGGGAAATTTTATTCTGTTTATGTCTCTAATTTTTGCCTAGACAGCCCTTTCGGGTTTTCGGCCTACCGAGATGCTCCTTTTTGTCTAAGCCTCCCTTTCGGGTTTTCAACTTAATGAGCTATTATTTTATTTCTTTAGGCAAAGTGTTTTTTGACTGCATCAGCATTCATGGGACGTGGGAACTCCTCGCCATCCATAGTTTCAAGAATTAATGCACTGCCAGAGAAGGCTTTCTTGACAACATATGGGCCTTCAAAATTGGGAGTCCACTTGCCCCTAGAATCAGCATTAAAAGACATGATCTTCTTGAGCACAAGGTCACCTTCTCTTAATTCACGAGGTTTGACCTTCTTATCAAAAGCTTTCTTCATTCTCTACTTATATAAATGCCCATCACACAAAGCTGTCATTCTCTTCTCTTCCATCAAATTCAATTGGTCAAACCTATATTGGACCCATTCAGCTTCTAACAACTTGGTTTCCATTATCACATGCAAAGAGGGAACCTCAACCTCGATTGGGAGCACCACTTCCATTCCATACACAAGGGAGAACAGGGTTGCTCCTGTTGAAGTGCAGACATATGTCCAATATCCATGTAAAGAAAAATGGAGCATTTCATGCCAATCTTTTTAAGTAACAACCATCTTCTGTATGATCTTCTTGATATTCTTATTAGCAGCTTCAACATCCCCATTCATCTTCGGCCTGTACAGAGATGAATTATGATGGACAATCTTGAATTCTTCACAAAGCTCTATCATCATCTTGTTGTTCAGATTCGAGCCACTGTCGGTGATAATTCTGCTCGGCACACTATACCGACATATGAGATTATTCTTAATGAAACACACTACCACCTTCTTAGTACAATAGCATATGAAGCAACTTCTACCCATTTGGTGAAGTAATCAATTTGTACCAAGATAAAATGGTGTCCATTCGAAGCTTTAGGTTCTATCATTCCAATCATGTCAATACCCCACATAGAGAAAGGCCACGGGGAAGAAATAACACTAAGAAGTGTCAGAGGCACATGAATTTTGTCCGTATAAATCTGGAATTTATGGCACTTCTTTGCAAATCTGTAACAGTCAGATTCTATTGTCAACCAATAGTAACCTGCCCTTAGCATATTTTTAGCCATCAAATGTCCATTAGAATGAGTTCCAACTGAACCTTCATGAATCTCATGCATCAACATGTATGCTTCGTGTCTATCTACGCATCTGAGCAAGACCATGTCATAATTTATATTGTACAACACATTTTCACTGAGGAAGAAGCTGCCAGCCAATCTTCTCAATGTCTTTCTATCTTTATTCAAAGTACCAATCGGGTATTCCTAAGTCTAGAGTAAATGCTTGATATCGTAATACCAAGTTTTATCATCTGCTACCTCTTATTTTGTACACACATGAGCCGGCCTATCCAGTCGCCAAAATATAATTCAGGTATATCATTTTAAGTATTCACTTGATACATAGAAGCCAGAGTTGCCAGAGCATCTTCCATTTGATTTTCGTCTCTGGGGATGTGATGGAATTCAACTTTATTAAAGAAGGGTAAAAATCTTCTATCATAATATTTGTAAGGGATCAATCTGGGGTGACGTGTATCCCAATCTCCTTTAATCTGATTTATTACCAAAGCTAAATCGCCATACACATATAGAATTTTAATTCTGAGATCAATAGCTTCCTCGACACCCATGATGCAAGCCTCATATTCTGCCATATTATTAGTAAAATCAAATGTCAACCTTGCAGTAAAAGGAATGTGTGATCCATGTGGAGCGACAATCACAACACCAATTCCTTTACCATAAGTATTCGCAGCTCCATCAAATATCAAGCTCTAGCGAGATTTCGGATCAGGACCTTCCTTAGACAATGGTTCATCACAATCTTTCACTTTCAGAAACATCACATCCTCATCGAGAAAATCATACATCACAGACTGATAATCATCAACTGGTTGGTGAGCAAGATAATCTTCCAACACACTGCTTTTAATAACTTTTTGGCTGCGGTATTTGATGTCATATTCAGATAACAAGATCTTTCAGCGGGTAATTCTCCTAGAAAGAGCAGGCTTTTCAAAAATGTACTTGATTGGATCCATTTTGGAGATCAACCAAGTAGTGTGATTCAACATATACTGCCAAAAACGTTTTTCCGCCCAGGCTAGAGCACAACAAATTTTTTTTAGCATGGAATACTATGATTCCCAATCATTAAACTTTTTACTGAGATGATAAATGCCATACTCATTCTTCCATGTTTCATCTTGTTGTCCCAGAATACGGCCCATGGAATTATCTAACACTATCAGATACATAATCAATGGTCTTCCTTCAAGAGGAAGGAGCAAGATAGGAGGTTCAAGCAGATATTCTTTAATACTTTCAAATGCCCTTTGGCAGTCATCTGTCAACACACAACCTCAATATTTCTTTAACAACTTAAAGACAGGTTCACACGTTGCAGTCATATGGGAAATGAATCTGGAAAAATTATTCAAACGCCCAAGGAACCCTCTGACTTGGTTTTCACTTCTCAGCGCTAGCATTTCTTGAGTTACTTTGACTTTATCAGGGTCAACTTCAATCCCTCTCTAGCTAACAATGAAACCCAACAATTTCCCTGACTGAACACCGATGGTACATTTATTTGGATTTAAGCAGAGACAATACTTCCTCAAACGATGAAACAACTTCAATAAATCTTCTACATTCCCTTCTTCAGTATGGTATTTATAAATCATATCATCAACATATACCTCAATTTCCTTGTGCATCAGATCATGGAATAGGGTTGTCATAGCCCTGTGGTACGTTGCACCAGCATTCTTCAACCCGAAGGGCATCACTCTATAACAGAATGTTCCCCAAGGTGTGATAAACGTTGTTTTTTTCCATGTCCTCAAGAGCCATCCTTATTTGATTATACCCGGAAAATCCGTCCATGAACGAGAAAACTTTTAATTTTGGTGTGCTATCCACTAACATATCAATGTGTGGCAATGGAAAATCATCTTTTGAACTAGATTTATTTAGATCTCTGTAATCTACGAACATGCGAACTTTTCTGTCTTTCTTCGGTACTGGGATAATATTGGCAATCCACTGAGGGTACACTGATGTCACAAGAAAATCGACATTAATCTGCTTTAGAACTTCTTATTTGATCTTCACTTCCATATCTGGGTGAGTTCTTTGCAACTTCTGTTTGATTTGCTGGCACTCTAGATTCAACGAGAAATGATGCTCTACAATATCTATATCTAGACCAGGCATATCTTGGTAAGGCCAAGCAAAAATATCCACATACTCTTTCAACATTTCAATCAACCTTCTTTTCACATCAGGATGTAACAATGCTCCAATCTTGACTTCCTTCAGATCTTCTTCTAAACCCAAATTGATTACTTCCAATGGATCTTTATATGGCTGCATGGAATTCTCCTCGTGCTCAAGAAACCGTGATACCTCTTCTAGAATCTCATCATAGTCTTCTTCTTCGGCCCCATACACAGGACATTCAAAGTTGGGAGAGGGTGCAGGGTCATTTTATTCTACTGGTTTTTTAATTAATCTGCACATATGATTTATGATTGCTTTTAGAAACTGACACATATAACAAGTGATCATGCAAATTGAATTTCAGTTATTATTTATTTTGAAAGGTTTCTTATGATTACCATTTTCCAAGAAAAAAGAAAAATATAAAAACACAATTTGGGAAACAAATACAACTTTTATTATTGATTTTAAAAATCAAAGCAAACAGATAAGCCCATACAATATCAATACTTTCACCTTGGGCAGAGTGAAATTTTTTTTTCAAAAAGATTAATAAAAAAAATTACTTTGAAACAAGTATGCAAGAGGGAACATCAATGGTGATCCACTTTTGAACCCTAACTCAGTGCGTCACATAATTTGGCATTTCTTGCTCTGCTTCATCTTCCATAATGGCATTAATCTCGAAAACAATTGGATGAAGATAACCCCCGCTACGAAAGATGTCTTGATACTTGCCTGCAGCAGACTTCGGCTTCATGCTCTTACCTTTATCATTCTTCACAGAGAACCCCAAGCCAGCTCTATTCTTGTTTATAGGTGGATCAACAATCTGTCCCCATACTTCACTATGGCCTTAAACGAAGCCATATAATTCTCATTTCCTCTTATATTATCAATGGATAAAGCTTGGAACTGGGTTCCAACAACAGCTTCATCCGCCTCCACAATGCTGAAAGAGGACAAATGAGATATCAATAATGCATATTCTTCATTTATAATTACCACTTTTCCTTCATGCACAAACTTCAACTTCTGGTGTAAAGTCGAAGTGACAACTCCTACCTCATGTATCCACGGCTGTCCCAACAAACAACTGTAAGCCGGTATAATATCCATGACCTGGAAAGTAATCTAAAAAAATGTAGGCCTATATGAATAGGCAAGTCCACTTCACCAATAACAGATTTCCTTGATCCATCAAACGCTTTAACAATAATGCCACTTGGGCGCATGGGCGTTCCTTGATATTTCAACTTCATAAGTGTGCTCCTTGGTATAACGTTCAATTCTAATCCATTATCAATAAGCACATTGGATAATGAATCATTCTTCCAGTTCATAGAGATGTGGAGGGCCAGATTGTGATTCCTTCATTCATCGGGAAGTTCATCATTGCAGAAACTTAGGTTAATACATGATGTAATATTCCCTACCACACTGCTGAATTGGTCTACAGGCATATCACTTATCACAAAAGCTTGGTCCAATACCCTCATCAAAGATTCTTTGTGAGCAGAGGAGTTCATCAATAAATCCATGATAAATATTTTTGAAGGATTCTGCAGTAGATGATCTACAATTTTGTAGTCGCTCATCTTGATTATCTTCAAAATATCATCTACCTCCTTTTCTTGCGTAGTTCCACTAGATTCACCCACTGCCTTCTTGGGTTCAACATTTTCAACAATTTTCTTTCCAGTACTAACATCTCCATGAACAACTGGTGCAAATACACGACCACTGCGGGTCACTCTGCTAGTCTCAGCAATATTTCCAACATTAGGCATTGACTAGATGGGAACTTCCACACCATCCTATAAAATTGTAGCATTATATTTGTAGGGTACAACCTTGTCTGACTTGTAGAGGTAAGGACCCGGTAAGCTAATCACCAATGGAGTAATAGCTGGCTTGCTATGATATTCAACTTCAAAATGGGTGGGAGAACCAAAACAAGGCAAAATAACATTTACTCCCTCTTTAACACATTCAGTCATTACAGAGTCATCTCTAGAAAACATATCTTCATCTAAGGAGAAGAACTCATCCGCAGAGGCATACTCATCATCTGACTCTTCTTCAGCCAAACAAACCTCAATCTCATTAACCTCATGGTAATCATCCCTTTGGCCTGTAACCTTGATAGTTCCATTATCCAATAACAACTAAATGCCTTCCTTACAATTGAACATCCTCGGGAATCCTGACAGCAAATTCGGAAAGATCCATACTGATGTTCTACCTGACCAGCCATGTGGCAGAAAGTAGCATGCAATTGTACAAGATCCTCATTCATATGTTCCACATCAAATATTCTGAACTCTCCAGGACATCCAGAAACCATGTTTACTTCCTCTTCATATTCTTCCCTAGGCTTGATTATATGGATGAGGTCCTCATCCATCATCTCCTGCAAATCAGCCTTTATCTTGTCACAACCCTATATATCTGTGTAGCGGTAGAAATTTTCAAGACTAAGCCATTGAATTGACTAGACTTTATACAAATCAAAATAAAAATTGCCACCGCGCTTTATTGTTTCCAAAGGAATGGGAAAATAGCGAATAACCCAAAAAAGGGGGAAAGATTCAAGGTAAGGGGGTTGGTTATGCAAAGGGAAGGTATTAGCACCCTAAACATCTACGGTACTCCGCAGGAACCTCTTTGAAAAAAATCTGTATATTTTGGTTGTAAAAATGTGTTGTACAAATATATGGTGGAGGTGAGAAAAGAAATATTTTTTATGATTTTTGCACCCGCCGCGGTTGCGAACCTTTAGTGCCTACGTACCACCTTTCATGCAATAGGGGATCAGGGTACACATAGTTCCTCTTTTAAAAATTTAAAACACAAGTGTGTTGGTTAATTTTATGAGATAAGACATCATCGTCATTGTCCGTGTGGAAAACATACTTACTATCCACAATCATGAGAAAGCATAATTTTCATCATCTCAAAGTGAAGGATATGGCTTGGATTTTAAAATCAACAATGCCTCACTCATCAGCCAAGTGGAAAATATCTCACTTCACTACATATTGTAAAAGAATAGTTGTTTGCATCACTATAAGGATCGACAAGAGTCTAATCTTTTAAGAAAAAGTTTTAAATTAAAAAGCCAAAGTGGCAAAAATGGTTTGAAATGAGATTGATTGACTTTTAGTCTTCTCACAAAAATGTCAAGGTATTATTAAATTGATTGAAATTTATTTATGAAAATGTTTTGAAAACGCATGGACCTAAGTCCAAGTTTATTATGAAAAATGTTTCAAGTTTTTAAATAAGAAGTGTTTTTTAAAAGGAGGGAGAAGCTTTTTTGAAATTAAAGAAGATAGAAGGAGATGAAGAGACTATCCTAAAGCATAAGGTAAAAGCTAGGGATAAGAACCATCTAACCAACAAGAAGCCAATACTTGACATTATGAGTCAATGTAGAATTCTCATTCTTTGGATTGAAACCAAGCAAGCAAAGATACCAGACCTCTTGAGAGAAACAACCTTCAAGTGTAATAAGTCTTCGCAAAAATTGGGCAGAGTAACGGCTGTATACGGGTGAATTCCATATTACAAACAAAGTATGTAATCACAATAACCAGCATACAAAACAAACAAACAACCTAATGCCTTGAGGTAAACCTCAAGAACTCCAGACAAAATAATCAAGTAAGTATCACAAAGTTTCCACTGAGGAAGAAACTGCCTGCCAATCTTCTCAGTGTCTTTCTATCTTTCCTCGAAGCACCAAACAGGTATTCCTGAGTCTGAAGAAAATGTTGGATGCCATAATACCAAGGTTTTTCATCTGCTACCTCCTCTGTTGCAAACACATGAGCGGGCCTATCCAGCCGTTGAACTGTAATACGGGGTATATAATTCCAAGTATTCACTTGGTACATGGAAGCCAGAGTTGCTAGAGCAACTGCCCTTTGATTTTCATCTCTAGGAATGTGATGGAATTCAACTTTATTGAAGAAGGTTAGTAACCTTCTAGCATAATCTTTGTATGGGATTAAGCCAGGATGATGAGTATCCCATTCTCCTTTAATCTGATTTATTACCAAAGCTGAATCACCATACACATCTAGAATTTTGATTCTGAGATCAATAGCTTCTTCAAGAACCATGATGCAAGCCTCATATTCCGCCATATTATTAGTGCAATCAAATGTTAACCTTGCAGTAAAAGGAATGTGAGATCCATGAGGAGTGACAATCACAACACCAATTCCTTTACCATAAGCATTCACCGCTCCATCAAATATCATACTCCAGCGAGATTCAGGGACAGGGCCTTCCTCAGGCAATGGTTCATCACAATCTTTCACTTTCAGGAACATCACATCCTCATCGGGGAATTCATATTCTGCAGACTGATGATCTTCCACCGGCTGGTGAGCAAGGTAATATGCCAACTCACTACTTTTGATAGCTTTTTGATTGCGGTACTGAATATCATATTCAGATAACAACATCTGCCAGCGGGAAATTCTCCCAGTAAGAGCAGGCTTCTCAAAAATATACTTGATTGGATCCATTTTGGAGATCAACCAAATGGTATGATTCAACATATACTGCCGCAAACGCTTTTCCGACCAGGCCAAAGCACAACACATTTTTCTAGCGTGGAATACCGCGACTCACAATCAGTGAAATTTTTGCTGAGATAATAAATGGTGAACTCTTTCTTCCCTATTACATCCCGTTGTCCCAGAATACAACCCATGGATTTATCTAACAGCGTTAGATACATAATCAACAGTTTTCCTTCTACGGGAGGGAGCAAGATAGGAGGTTCAAGAAGATACTCTTTAATACTCTCAAATTCCCTTTGGCAGTCATCCGTCTACACACAACCTTGATCTTTCTTTAACAACTTAAAGATCGGTTCACACTTTGCAGTCATGTGGGAAATAAATCTGGAGATATAATTCAAACGCCCGAGGAAACCTCTGACTTGCTTTTCAGTTCTTGGTGCTGGCATTTCTTGAATAGCTTTGACTTTATCAGGGTCAACTTCAATTCCTTTCTGGCTAACGGTAAAACCCAACAATTTCCCCGATCTAACTCCGAAAGTGCATTTATTTGGATTCAAGCGGAGACAATACTTCCTCAAACGCTGAAACAACTTCAACAAATCTTTTATATGCCCTTCTTCCGTTTGGTATTTTGAAATCATATCATCAACATATACTTTAATTTCCTTGTGCATCAGATCATGGAATAGGGTTGTCATAGCCCTCTGGTACGTTGCACCAGCGTTCTTCAACCCAAAGGGCATCACTCTGTAACAGAATGTTCCCCAGGGTGTGATAAACGTTGTTTTTTCCATGTCCTCTAGAGCCATTCTTATTTGATTATACCCGGAAAATCCGTCCATGAACGAGAATACCTTGAATTTTGATGTGCTGTCCACTAACATGTCAATGTGAGGCAATGGAAAATCTTATTTTGGACTAGCTTTATTTAGATCTCTGTAATCTACGCCCATGCGGACTTTTCCGTCTTTTTTTGGTACTGGGACAATATTGGCAATCCATTGAGGATACACTGACGTCACAAGAAAACCAGCATTAATCTGCTTTAGGACCTCCTCTTTGATCTTTACTGCCATATTTAGGTGGGTTCTTCTCAACTTTTGTTTAACTGGCGGACACTCTGGCTTCAACGGCAAATGATGCTCAACAATGTATGTATCTAGACCAGGAATATCTTGATACGACCAAGCAAAAATATCCACATATTCTTTTAACAGCTCAATCAACCCGCTCTTTACATCAAGATGCAATGATGCTCCAATCTTAACTTCCTTCAGATCTTCTTCAGAACCCAAATTAATCACTTCCAATGGCTCCTTATATGGCTGAATGGTATTTTCCTCGTGCTCAAGCAACCGTGAGACCTCTTCCGGAATCTCGTCATAATTTTCTTCTTCGGCCCCAAACACAGGACAATCAAAGTTGGGAGAGGGTGCAGGGTCATTGTATTTAACGGGTTTTTTATTTAATCTGCACATATGATTTATGATTGCTTTTAGAAACTGACACATATAACAAGTGATCATGCAGATTAATTTTCAGTTATTATTTATTTTGAAAAGGTTTTTTATTTGATTACCATTTCCCAATAAAAAGTAGAAAATAAAGACATGTTTTTGGAAGCAAAGATAATTTTTATTAATGATCTTAAAAATCAAAACAAACAGATAAGCCCATACAATACTTTCACCTTGGGCAGAGTGAAAGCTTTTCAAAAGAAAGAAACAGATTAACAAAACAAATTACTTTGAAATATGTATGCAAGAAGGAACATAAATGGTGACCCAGTTCTGAACTCGGACTCCATGCGTCACATAACTCGACACTTCCTGCTTTGCTTCATCCTCTTCAACATCATTAATTCCAGAACCAGTTGGATGGAGGTAGCCTCCGCTGCGGAAAACATCATGATAACTGTTCACAGAAGACTTTGACTTCAAACTTTCGCCTTTACCATTCCTCGAAGAGAAACCTAAACCAACTCTGTTTTTGTTCACGAGTGGATCCACAAGTTGTCCCCAAGCTGCATTATGACCATTGCGCACCACCTGCTGCGCGTCCTTCAGCGAAACCATAGAATTTTCATTCCTCCTTATGTTGTCAATAGATAGAGCTTGGAACTGGGTTCCAACAACAACCTCATCCGCTTCTACAATACTGAAAGAGGATAGATGGGATATCAACAACGCCTGCTCTCCATTTATGATCACCACTTTCCCTTCACGCACAAATTTTAACTTCTGATGCAGAGTTGAAGTGACAGCCCCTGCTTCGTGTATCCATGGTCGTCCAAGCAAACAACTATATGCGGGAATAATGTCGATAACCTGTAAAGTTATCAAGAACAAATGTGGTCCTATATGGATGGGCAAGTCCACTTCACCGATGACAGATTTCCTCGACCCATCAAAAGCCTTCACAATGATGCCACTCGGGCGCATAGGTGATCCTTGGTACTTTAAATTCATGTGGGTACTCCTCGGTATAACATTCAGCGCGGATCCGTTATCAATTAGCACATTGGACAATGAATCATTCTTGCAGTTCATGGATATGTGGAGGGCCAGGTTGTGATTCCTCTCTTCATCTGGTAACTCATCATCGCAGAAACTCAAATTGTTACATGACGTAGTGTTTCCAATTACGCTGCTGAATTGATCTAATGGCATGTCATTCTCCACAAAAGCTTGGCCTAGTACTCTCATCAGTGATTCTCTATGAGCATAGGAATTCATCAACAAAGCTAGGATGGATATCTTTGAAGGAGTCTGCAATAGCTGATCTACAATTCTGTAGTCGCTCATCTTAATTATCTTCAAGATATCATCCACTTCTTTTTCTAATTTAGATCCACCAGTCTCTCCTTCAGAATTCTTAGGCTCATCATTCTCAACAATTTTCTTTCCAGCAACAACATCTCTTCGAATAACCGGCACAAACACACGACCGCTACGGGTCACCCTGCTATCATCAGCTATATTTCCAACATCTAGCATTGGCTGGATGGGAATCTCCACCCCATCTTCTAAGATTGTAGCATTATATTTATAATTCACAACCTTATCTGATTCATAGGGAACAGGACCTGGCAGACTAATTACCACTGGGGGAACAGCTGGTTCACTATAGTGCTCCACCTCAAGATGAGTGGGTGCACCAAAACAAGGTACAATGACGTTCACCCATTCCTCAACACAATCAACCATCAAAAAGACATTTATGGCAAGAAAATCTTTGTCTGAAGAGAAATATTCATCCGCGGAGGCATACTCTTCCTCTGACTCTTCTTCCATCAAACAAACTTCAACCATATCAATCTCATGATAATCATCTCTCTGACCTGTGATCTTGATAGTTCCATTGTCTAACAGCAACTGAACACCTTCCCTCACAATAGAACATCCTCGGGATCTTGACAACAAACTATGCAGGATCCATATTGGTGTTCTACCTGACCAGCAGTACGATAGAAGGTAGCATGCAACTCCACGAGATCCTCATTCAAATGATCCACATCAAAAATTATGAATTCACCCGGACATCCAGAAACCATATTCATTTCCTCTTCATATTCCGCCCTAGGCCTGATTATATGGATTAAACCTTCATCCATCATCTCCTGTAAATCAACCTTTATCTTCTCGCAACCCTGTATATCTGTGCTACAAATAGCATAACCGGCGTGGTCATGCGTATAATAACTGAATTCACAGAGGTCTGCGTGCATCTTCACCAAATCTCCTCTAACCAGATTAATGTCAAAAATTCGAAAGTCGCCTGGACAACCGGCCACCATATTTACAGCATTCACTCCCTCGTGCTTGGGTAGAGGATTGTCTTTCACATTGGGTCCCACGTCTTTGAAAGATAAACTTCCATACTTCACCAACCTTTGCACTTCAATCCTCAAAGGATAACAATTCTCAACACTATTCCCTGGTGCTCCCTGATGAAAGGCACACGTCTGGTCTGCTTTGTAATACCAAGGTAATAGTGATGGTATGGCGGGAGGTGGTCGTGTCTGGACCAACTTCTTCTGAATCAATGCTGGTAGTAGCTCTGCATAGCTCATGGGAATAGGGTCATAGTTCTCCCTTCTCTGATTATACCCTTGATTCCCCTGCTGGGACGGTCTCTGATAAGCAGCAGTCGGAGCGGCGTTCATAACAAGAGTAACTGAGGCGACTTGTTGATGACACTAATAATTCTTTCTAGGAGTGTTTACCCTTCTCTCTTTCATAACAACATTTGTATCCCCCTCTTTTTTCTTTGTAAACCCATAAGCTGGCTTTTTAACACCTCTGGATCCTTCACCCTTTGACAAACGACCTTCTCTTACTGCCTCTTCTAGGCCGACACCCATTCCTACCATCTCTGTAAAATCACTTGGGGAACTTGCTACCATTCTTTCGTAGTAGAAAACGCCTAGCGTCTTCAGAAAAATCTTATTCATTTCTTTCTCTTCCATGGGAGGAATCACTTGTGCAGCCACTTCGCACCATCTCTGCGCATACTCTTTGAACGATTCTCTGTCTTTCTGAACCATGGCACTAAGCTGGTCAAGGTCAGGCGCCATGTCCACATTGTACTTGTATTGTTTAATGAATGCTTCTCCCAAATCATTAAAAGTATGGATGTTGGCGCTGTCCAAAATCATATACCATTTCAACGCTGCGCCGGTCAGACTATCCTGGAAAAAGTGAATTAGCAGACGCTGATCATCAATATGGGTAGACATTCTCCTCACGTACATCACCAAGTGAGCATGAGGGAAAGTGTTGCCCTTGTACTTCTCAAATTCCGGGACCTTGAACTTAGCAGGCACTTTAACACTCGGGACCAAACACAGCTCATTCACATTCTGCCCAAATAACTCTTTTCCCCTAAGAGCCTCCATCTCTCTTTGAATTCTATCAAGGTGCTCTTGGAAATCATCCATTCTGTCATAAAGACCCAAGTCTTCACTCGGTGGAGGGAAAGGACGACACACATCTTCATTAACAAACGTAACCAAATTCACCGAAAGAGGTGCAGCAGGAACGGTATGCACCACAGGAGGTGCTGGAGTAACAACATTTTGAACCACTGGAGCGTCTTGAGGGCCCAAATTGAAACCTTCAGATGAAAAATTCTCTGGCATTCCCCACAGATAACCCTGAGGCACACGGTTTTGAACAACAGCTGGAGTAGCGGATACAGGAACAGTTGGAACTTCAGTACTTGCCCTTGTTGGTTGAGGTTGAACACTCGGTGGCTGATTCTGAGCAACCACCAGAGCTTCCATCAGAGCAGTCAAGTTGGCCAAGCCATCCTTCAAAGCATAAACTTCTTCGCGCAGCTCGCGATTCTCCTGTTCTAAGTTGTCCATCTTCTTTTTGAAGTTAGCCCGAGTGTTGTAGTAATGAGTCAACTTTCTGAATGAAGTAAAGAACCTGGGTAAGACACCTGGATATGCATAACAAATGCAATAAATATGTGCAATATGATGCATGATATGCATTGCATATGATTATTTTTATTTTATCATTTAATATCTCAAGGGATTTATGGTTTATAGACATATTGCAAACATCCAAGTAATAAAGCTTTTGAAATACTGAAATTTTTTTATTATAATAACTTCAAAATGGATTACAAGTTTCAATGATCCCAAGTACAAGATGAAAATACAATCTAAAATCCTGAGAAGAGGAACTAATGGAGATAAATCTGTACGGTGGCGCTTCCCTGTGAGCCTGGCAATCTGAGCTCTCAACCTCTGGTTTTCTTCCACCTGTCTGATGGCAATCTCCTTCCAATTATCTGGAGCAGGAAGTGAGTGATCAACACCTGTTTGAGGCTTAGGAGAAAATAAATCCCCTTGCCTCTCCATAGACTCCACCGATCGGCTCTCAAGGATCTCGATCAAATCATCTTTCTCCTTCAAGTCTGCTCTGTAGGAACTCTCTAAAGTATGGAACTTGTTCTTCCAAGCATCCCTTTCCTGCTACGTTCTAACCAAAGAAAGCTGCAGCTCCTATAGATCACCTAATAAGGGAGGAGTGGTCTTCACAAACAAATCAGGCATGGGTGTCTCCCGAGTATACGGCATCTTCAACTGAATGGCTCTCGACCGGACCCACTGAAGATATGGCTCCAAAGAAACAACACCTCTAGGTCCCAAATCCTTCCTACTATTCTTATGAATGTGACGCCATGCCTTCGTAATATGCTCCCTAGCTTCCCTGTGGTCTTCTCCTTCCTTCATAAAGGAACTACTCAAATGGATATCATTTGGTTTATCCCTCATCGGGTAACCAAGCTGTCGTCGTGCAAGAACAGGGTTATAGCTAATTCCTCCCTTTGTACTAAGAAGAGGCACATTGGGGAAACTACCACAACTGTCAATAATCTCCAGATCTTGGTAAGCTCAATGATACCAATCAACATCCGAGTGAGTAAGTGCCATGATCTTAGGAGCCCAACAGGGTTCCTTCTTGACATCCCAAAAAGCATCAGACTGAGGCATATGAGAGATAAACCACCGGTACAATAAAGGCGTGCAACAGATAATCATTCCCCCATGATAGGAACTCTGAATATAAACAGAGTAATAAGCATCACCCAACAATGTAGGAATCGGGTTTCCAATCATGAAAATCCTGATAGCATTAATGTCGACAAACTTGTCCACATTAGGAAATAAGAATAATCCATAGGCGAGTAAAGGAAAGACGGCCTTAAAAGCAACCGTACTCTTCATCCTGGCAAAGTAACGAGCATTCTCCAATAAGAACTGAGCTGGTAATCCTCTAATCCCTCCTTTTGTAGTCATATGGGTTTCCACCTCAGACTTCCCAAGATGAATCAAAGCAGCAATCTCATGTGGTTTTAGCCCACTCTTCAAACCAGTAAAAGGAACACGATCGGTAACAGGCAAATCCAATAGATAGGAATACTCTTCCAGTGTTGGCATCAACTGATAATCGGGAAAATTTAAGCAGTGTTACAGCGGATCATAGAACTGGACCAAAGTCAAGAGAAAACCCTCCTTCATCTTCAGCTTCATGAGAGGAATAATTGATCCATATTTCTTCCGAAAGTCTACAAGACACTCAATCTATGGAATTAGACTGATCAACTCATCTATCTTAAGATCCTTGAAACTGTATTTCCCGGTCTTTCTCTTTCCAGAATCCATGGTTTACAAGTACCTGAGATATTCACAAATAGTCGACCTTTAAATCCCTTGAAATATTGTTTTCTGCAAAAGATGCTTATGAGTGCATGGATGCATGATGCAACAATCACACACAAGATCACATATAGGGTTCATAGGTTCAATGTCACGAGCATGAAGTCGAAGGTACTACCCATAAGGTATTGGTCTAAAAAGTTATCACCTGCCGAACAAGGTTCTAAGAGGTTCCCAGAGTCTACATCCTTCCTTCGGATATTACCAACTTCCCGATTAACTTGGTAATTAGTAATATTCTCAAGAAAGACTCATCCGAGCGTAGTATCGCGTGACAACTACTTCCGGATTACTCAGTCATAGCTTCCGCACTACACCTAAAAGGCCAAGATGGGTTAGGTAATCTACGGTCCTCATCTTCAGCAGGCTCCCAGGTCAAAAGCAGTAAGTCTTCTTGATTACTCGGTAAATGACACTACAGTCAAAGGGGCCTCCACTGAGTGGGGGATCTGATGCCTCCTTTTTTGGGATTACTCCCTCAAAGTTAACATGACTAAACCGCCCGTCCTATCTTAATGTTTTCCCAAGTCCGGGTATAGGACTTATGAGTAATCACCAAGCACCCTGTAAACCAGGAAAATCCAGACAAACATATATACAAAATATAACACATAAACACAATAGCACATATACAGATATAAACAAAGATAGGCTCAACCCACTTAGGGATGGACCAGCAAGAGGTCAATCTATCTCCAGCAGAGTCGCCATTTTTTTGTAGTAGTAGAAATGTTCAAGACTAAGCCATTAGATTGACTAGACTTTATACAAATCAAAATAAAAATCGCCACCGCGCTTTATTGTTTCCAAAGGAATGGGAAAATAGTGAATAACCCAAAAAAAGGGGAAAGCTTCAAGGTAAGGGGGTTGGTTATTCAAAGGGAAGGTATAAGCACCCTAAACATCTACGGTACTCCGCAGGAACCTCTTTGAAAAAAATCTGTATATTTTGGTTGTAAAAATGTGTTGTACAAATATATGGTGGAGGTGAGAAAAGAAATATTTTTTATGATTTTTGCACCCGCCGCGGTTGCGAACCTTTAGTGCCTACGTACCACCTTTCATGCAATAGGGGATCAGGGTACACATAGTTCCTCTTTTAAAAATTTAAAACACAAGTGTGTTGGTTAATTTTATGAGATAAGACATCATTGTCATTGTCTGTGTGGAAAACATACTTACTATCCACAATCATGAGAAAGCATAATTTTCATCATCTCAAAGTGAAGGATATGGCTTGGATTTTAAAATCAACAATGCCTCACTCATCAGCCAAGTGGAAAATATCTCACTTCACTACATATTGTAAAAGAATAGTTTTTTGCATCACTATAAGGATCGACAAGAGTCTAATCTTTTAAAAAAAAGTTTTAAAATAAAAAGCCAAAGTGGCAAAAATGGTTTGAAATGAGATTGATTGACTTTTAGTCTTCTCACAAAAATGTCAAGGTATTATTAAATTGATTGAAATTTATTTATGAAAATGTTTTGAAAACGCATGGACCTAAGTCCAAGTTTATTATGAAAAATGTTTCAAGTTTTTAAATAAGAAGTGTTTTTTAAAAGGAGGGAGAAGCTTTTTTGAAATTAAAGAAGATAGAAGGAGATGAAGAGACTATCCTAAAGCATAAGGTAAAAGCTAGGGATAAGAACCATCTAACCAATAAGAAGCCAATACTTGACATTATGAGTCAATGTAGAATTCTCATTCTTTGGATTGAAACCAAGAAAGCAAAGATACCAGACCTCTTGAGAGAAACAAACTTCAAGTGTAATAAGTCTTCACAAAAATTGGGCAGATTAACGGCTGTATACGGGTGAATTCCATATTACAAACAAAGTATGTAATCACAATAACCTGCATACAAAACAAACAAACAACCTAATGCCTTGAGGTAAACCTCAAGAACTCCAGACAAAATAATCAAGTAAGAATCACAAAGTTTCCACTGAGGAAGAAACTGCCTGCCAATCTTCTCAGTGTCTTTCTATCTTTCCTCGAAGCACCAAACAGGTATTCCTGAGTCTGAAGAAAATGTTGGATGCCATAATACCAAGGTTTTTCATCTGCTACCTCCTCTGTTGCAAACATATGAGCGGGCCTATCCAGCCGTTGAACTGTAATACGGGGTATATCATTCCAAGTATTCACTTGGTACATGGAAGCCAGAGTTGCTAGAGCAACTGCCCTTTGATTTTCATCTCTAGGAATGTGATGGAATTCAACTTTATTGAAGAAGGTTAGTAACCTTCTAGCATAATCTTTGTATGGGATTAAGCCAGGATGATGAGTATCCCATTCTCCTTTAATCTGATTTATTACTAAAGCTGAATCACCATACACATCTAGAATTTTGATTCTGAGATCAATAGCTTCTTCAAGAACCATGATGCAAGCCTCATATTCCGCCATATTATTAGTGCAATCAAATGTTAACCTTGCAGTAAAAGGAATGTGAGATCCATGAGGAGTGACAATCACAACACCAATTCCTTTACCATAATCATTCACCGCTCCATCAAATATCATACTCCAGCGAGATTCAGGGTCAGGGCCTTCCTCAGGCAATGGTTCATCACAATCTTTCACTTTCATGAACATCACATCCTCATCGAGGAATTCATATTCTGCAGACTGATGATCTTCCACCGGCTGGTGAGCAAGGTAATATGCCAACTCACTACTTTTGATAGCTTTTTGATTGCGGTACTGAATATCATATTCAGATAACAACATCTGCCAGCGGGAAATTCTCCCAGTAAGAGCAGGCTTCTCAAAAATATACTTGATTGGATCCATTTTGGAGATCAACCAAGTGGTATGATTCAACATATACTGCCGCAAACGCTTTGCCGACCAGGCCAAAGCACAACACATTTTTCTAGCATGGAATACCGCGACTCACAATCAGTGAAATTTTTGCTGAGATAATAAATGGTGAACTCTTTCTTCCCTATTACATCCCGTTGTCCCAGAATACAACCCATGGATTTATCTAACAGCGTTAGATACATAATCAACAGTTTTCCTTCTACGGGAGGGAGCAAGATAGGAGGTTCAAGAAGATACTATTTAATACTCTCAAATTCCCTTTGGCAGTCATCCGTCTACACACAACCTTGATCTTTCTTTAACAACTTAAAGATCGGTTCACACTTTGCAGTCATGTGGGAAATAAATCTGGAGATATAATTCAAACGCCCGAGGAAACCTCTGACTTGCTTTTCAGTTCTTGGTGCTGGCATTTCTTGAATAGCTTTGACTTTATCAGGGTCAACTTCAATTCCTTTCTGGCTAACGGTAAAACCCAACAATTTCCCCGATCTAACTCCGAAAGTGCATTTATTTGGATTCAAGCGGAGACAATACTTCCTCAAACGCTGAAACAACTTCAACAAATCTTTTATATGCCCTTCTTCAGTTTGGTATTTTGAAATCATATCATCAACATATACTTTAATTTCCTTGTGCATCAGATCATGGAATAGGGTTGTCATAGCCCTCTGGTACGTTGCACCAGCGTTCTTCAACCCAAAGGGCATCACTCTGTAATAGAATGTTCCCCAGGGTGTGATAAACGTTGTTTTTTCCATGTCCTCTAGAGCCATTCTTATTTGATTATACCCGGAAAATCCGTCCATGAACGAGAATACCTTGAATTTTGATGTACTGTCCACTAACATGTCAATGTGAGGCAATGGAAAATCTTATTTTGGACTAGCTTTATTTAGATCTCTGTAATCTACGCCCATGCGGACTTTTCCGTCTTTTTTTGGTACTGGGACAATATTGGCAATCCATTGAGGATACACTGACGTCACAAGAAAACCAGCATTAATCTGCTTTAGGACCTCCTCTTTGATCTTTACTGCCATATTTAGGTGGGTTCTTCTCAACTTTTGTTTAACTGGTGGACACTCTGGCTTCAACGGCAAATGATGCTCAACAATGTATGTATCTAGACCAGGAATATCTTGATACGACCAAGCAAAAATATCCACATATTCTTTTAACAGCTCAATCAACCCGCTCTTTACATCAAGATGCAATGATGCTCCAATCTTAACTTCCTTCAGATCTTCTTCAGAACCCAAATTAATCACTTCCAATGGCTCCTTATATGGCTGAATGGCATTTTCCTCGTGCTCAAGCAACCGTGAGATCTCTTCCGGAATCTCGTCATAATTTTCTTCTTCGGCCCCAAACACAGGACAATCAAAGTTGGGAGAGGGTGCAGGGTCAATGTATTCAACGGGTTTTTTATTTAATCTGCACATATGATTTATGATTGCTTTTAGAAACTGACACATATAACAAGTGATCATGCAGATTAATTTTCAGTTATTATTTATTTTGAAAAGGTTTTTTATTTGATTACCATTTCCCAATAAAAAGCAGAAAATAAAGACATATTTTTGGAAGCAAAGATAATTTTTATTAATGATCTTAAAAATCAAAACAAACAGATAAGCCCATACAATACTTTCACCTTGGGCAGAGTGAAAGCTTTTCAAAAGAAAGAAACAGATTAACAAAACAAATTACTTTGAAATATGTATGCAAGAAGGAACATAAATGGTGACCCAGTTCTGAACTCGGACTCCATGCGTCACATAACTCGACACTTCCTGCTTTGCTTCATCCTCTTCAACATCATTAATTCCAGAACCAGTTGGATGGAGGTAGCCTCCGCTGCGGAAAACATCATGATAACTGTTCACAGAAGTCTTTGACTTCAAACTTTCGCCTTTACCATTCCTCGAAGAGAAACCTAAACCAACTCTGTTTTTGTTCACGAGTGGATCCACAAGTTGTCCCCAAGCTGCATTATGACCATTGCGCACCACCTGCTGCGCGTCCTTCAGCGAAACCATAGAATTTTCATTCCTCCTTATGTTGTCAATAGATAGAGCTTGGAACTGGGTTCCAACAACAACCTCATCCGCTTCTACAATACTGAAAGAGGATAGATGGGATATCAACAACGCCTGCTCCCCATTTATGATCACCACTTTCCCTTCACGCACAAATTTTAACTTCTGATGCAGAGTTGAAGTGACAGCCCCTGCTTCGTGTATCCATGGTCGTCCAAGCAAACAACTATATGCGGGAATAATGTCGATAACCTGTAAAGTTATCAAGAACAAATGTGGTCCTATATGGATGGGCAAGTCCACTTCACCGATGACAGATTTCCTCGACCCATCAAAAGCCTTCACAATGATGCCACTCGGGCGCATAGGTGATCCTTGGTACTTTAAATTCATGTGGGTACTCCTCGGTATAACATTCAGCGCAGATCCGTTATCAATTAGCACATTGGACAGTGAATCATTCTTGCAGTTCATGGATATGTGGAGGGCCAGGTTGTGATTCCTCTCTTCATCTGGTAACTCATCATCGCAGAAACTCAAATTGTTACATGACGTAGTGTTTCCAATTACGCTGCTGAATTGATCTAATGGCATGTCATTCTCCACAAAAGCTTGGCCTAGTACTCTCATCAGTGATTCTCTATGAGCATAGGAATTCATCAACAAAGCTAGGATGGATATCTTTGAAGGAGTCTGCAATAGCTGATCTACAATTCTGTAGTCGCTCATCTTAATTATCTTCAAGATATCATCCACTTCTTTTTCTAATTTAGATCCACCAGTCTCTCCTGCAGCATTCTTAGGCTCATCATTCTCAACAATTTTCTTTCCAGCAACAACATCTCTTCGAATAACCGGCACAAACACACGACCGCTACGGGTCACCCTGCTATCATCAGCTATATTTCCAACATCTAGCATTGGCTGGATGGGAATCTCCACCCCATCTTCTAAGATTGTAGCATTGTATTTATAATTCACAACCTTATCTGATTCATAGGGAACAGGACCTGGCAGACTAATTACCACTGGGGGAACAGCTGGTTCGCTATAGTGCTCCACCTCAAGATGAGTGGGTGCACCAAAACAAGGTACAATGACGTTCACCCATTCCTCAACACAATCAACCATCAAAAAGACATTTATGGCAAGAAAATCTTTGTCTGAAGAGAAATATTCATCCGCGGAGGCATACTCTTCCTCTGACTCTTCTTCCATCAAACAAACTTCAACCATATCAATCTCATGATAATCATCTCTCTGACCTGTGATCTTGATAGTTCCATTGTCTAACAGCAACTGAACACCTTCCCTCACAATAGAACATCCTCGGGATCTTGACAACAAACTATGCAGGATCCATATTGGTGTTCTACCTGACCAGCAGTACGATAGAAGGTAGCATGCAACTCCACGAGATCCTCATTCAAATGATCCACATCAAAAATTATGAATTCACCCGGACATCCAGAAACCATATTCATTTCCTCTTCATATTCCGCCCTAGGCCTGATTATATGGATTAAACCTTCATCCATCATCTCCTGTAAATCAGCCTTTATCTTCTCGCAACCCTGTATATCTGTGCTACAAATAGCATAACCGGCGTGGTCATGCGTATAATAACTGAATTCACAGAGGTCTGCGTGCATCTTCACCAAATCTCCTCTAACCAGATTAATGTCAAAAATTCGAAAGTCGCCTGGACAACCGGCCACCATATTTACAGCATTCACTCCCTCGTGCTTGGGTAGAGGATTGTCTTTCACATTGGGTCCCACGTCTTTGAAAGATAAACTTCCATACTTCACCAACCTTTGCACTTCAATCCTCAAAGGATAACAATTCTCAACACTATGCCCTGGTGCTCCCTGATGAAAGGCACACGTCTGGTCTGCTTTGTAATACCAAGGTAATAGTGATGGTATGGCGGGAGGTGGTCGTGTCTGGACCAACTTCTTCTGAATCAATGCTGGTAGTAGCTCTGCATAGCTCATGGGAATAGGGTCATAGTTCTCCCTTCTCTGATTATACCCTTGATTCCCCTGCTGGGACGGTCTCTGATAAGCAGCAGTCGGAGCGGCGCTCATAACAAGAGTAACTGAGGCGACTTGTTGATGACGCTAATAGTTCTTTCTAGGAGTGTTTACCCTTCTCTCTTTCATAACAACATTTGTATCCCCCTCTTTTTTCTTTGTAAACCCATAAGCTGGCTTTTTAACACCTCTGGATCCTTCACCCTTTGACAAACGACCTTCTCTTACTGCCTCTTCTAGGCCGACACCCATTCCTACCATCTCTGTAAAATCACTTGGGGAACTTGCTACCATTCTTTCATAGTAGAAAACGCCTAGCGTCTTCAGAAAAATCTTATTCATTTCTTTCTCTTCCATGGGAGGAATCACTCGTGCAGCCACTTCGCACCATCTCTGCGCATACTCTTTGAACGATTCTCTGTCTTTCTGAACCATGGCACTAAGCTGGTCAAGGTCAGGCGCCATGTCCACATTGTACTTGTATTGTTTAATGAATGCTTCTCCCAAATCATTAAAAGTATGGATGTTGGTGCTGTCCAAAATCATATACCATTTCAACGCTGCGCCGGTCAGACTATCCTGGAAAAAGTGAATTAGCAGACGCTGATCATCAATATGGGTAGACATTCTCCTCACGTACATCACCAAGTGAGCACGAGGGAAAGTGTTGCCCTTGTACTTCTCAAATTCCGGGACCTTGAACTTAGCAGGCACTTTAACACTCGGGACCAAACACAGCTCATTCACATTCTGCCCAAATAACTCTTTTCCCCTAAGAGCCTCCATCTCTCTTTGAATTCTATCAAGGTGCTCTTGGAAATCATCCATTCTGTCATAAAGACCCAAGTCTTCACTCGGTGGAGGGAAAGGACGACACACATCTTCATTAACAAACGTAACCAAATTCACCGAAAGAGGTGCAGCAGGAACGGTATGCACCACAGGAGGTGCTGGAGTAACAACATTTTGAACCACTGGAGCGTCTTGAGGGCCCAAATTGAAACCTTCAGATGAAAAATTCTCTGGCATTCCCCACAGATAACCCTGAGGCACACGGTTTTGAACAACAGCTGGAGTAGCGGATACAGGAACAGTTGGAACTTCAGTACTTGCCCTTGTTGGTTGAGGTTGAACACTCGGTGGCTGATTCTGAGCAACCACCAGAGCTTCCATCAGAGCAGTCAAGTTGGCCAAGCCATCCTTCAAAGCATAAACTTCTTCGCGCAGCTCGCGATTCTCCTGTTCTAAGTTGTCCATCTTCTTTTTGAAGTTAGCCCGAGTGTTGTAGTAATGAGTCAACTTTCTGAATGAAGTAAAGAACCTGGGTAAGACACCTGGATATGCATAACAAATGCAATAAATATGTGCAATATGATGCATGATATGCATTGCATATGATTATTTTTATTTTATCATTTAATATCTCAAGGGATTTATGGTTTATAGACATATTGCAAACATCCAAGTAATAAAGCTTTTGAAATACTGAAATTTTTTTATTATAATAACTTCAAAATGGATTACAAGTTTCAATGATCCCAAGTACAAGATGAAAATACAATCTAAAATCCTGAGAAGAGGAACTAATGGAGATAAATCTGTACGGTGGCGCTTCCCTGTGAGCCTGGCAATCTGAGCTCTCAACCTCTGGTTTTCTTCCACCTGTCTGATGGCAATCTCCTTCCAATTATCTGGAGCAGGAAGTGAGTGATCAACACCTGTTTGAGGCTTAGGAGAAAATAAATCCCCTTGCCTCTCCATAGACTCCACCGATCGGCTCTCAAGGATCTCGATCAAATCATCTTTCTCCTTCAAGTCTGCTCTGTAGGAACTCTCTAAAGTATGGAACTTGTTCTTCCAAGCATCCCTTTCCTGCTACGTTCTAACCAAAGAAAGCTGCAGCTCCTATAGATCACCTAATAAGGGAGGAGTGGTCTTCACAAACAAATCAGGCATGGGTGTCTCCCGAGTATACGGCATCTTCAACTGAATGGCTCTCGACCGGACCCACTGAAGATATGGCTCCAAAGAAACAACACCTCTAGGTCCTAAATCCTTCCTACTCTTCTTATGAATGTGACGCCAGGCCTTTGTAATATGCTCCCTAGCTTCCCTGTGGTCTTCTCCTTCCTTCATAAAGGAACTACTCAAATGGATATCATTTGGTTTATCCCTCATCGGGTAACCAAGATGTCGTCGTGCAAGAACAGGGTTATAGCTAATTCCTCCCTTTGTACCAAGAAGAGGCACATTGGGGAAACTACCACAACTGTCAATAATCTCCAGATCTTGGTAAGCTCAATGATACCAATCAACATCCGAGTGAGTAAGTGCCATGATCTTAGGAGCCCAACAGGGTTCCTTCTTGACATCTCAAAAAGCATCAGACTGAGGCATATGAGTGATAAATCACCGGTACAATAAAGGCGTGCAACAGATAATCATTCCCCCATGATAGGAACTCCGAATATAAACAGAGTAATAAGCATCACCCAACAATGTAGGAATCGGGTTTCCAATCATGAAAATCCTGATAGCATTAATGTCGACAAACTTGTCCACATTAGGAAATAAGAATAATCCATAGGCGAGTAAAGGAAAGACGGCCTTAAAAGCAACCGTACTCTTCATCCTGGCAAAGTAACGAGCATTCTTCAATAAGAACTGAGCTGGTAATCCTCTAATCCCTCCTTTCTTAGTCATATGGGTTTCCACCTCAAACTTCCCAAGATGAATCAAAGCAGCAATCTCATGTGGTTTTGGCCCACTCTTCAAACCAGTAAAAGGAACACGATCGGTAACAGGCAAATCCAATAGATAGGAATACTCTTCCAGTGTTGGCATCAACTGATAATCGGGAAAATTTAAGCAGTGTTACAGTGAATCATAGAACTGGACCAAAGTCAAGAGAAAACCCTCCTTCATCTTCAGCTTCATGAGAGGAATAATTGATCCATACTTCTTCCGAAAGTCTACAAGACACTCAATCTATGGAATTAGACTGATCAACTCATCTATCTTAAGATCCTTGAAACTGTATTTCCCGGTCTTTCTCTTTCCAGAATCCATGGTTTACAAGTACCTGAGATATTCACAAATAGTCGACCTTTAAATCCCTTGAAATATTGTTTTCTGCAAAAGATGCTTATGAGTGCATGGATGCATGATGCAACAATCACACACAAGATCACATATAGGGTTCATAGGTTCAATGTCACGAGCATGAAGTCGAAGGTACTACCCATAAGGTATTGGTCTAAAAAGTTATCACCTGCCGAACAAGGTTCTAAGAGGTTCCCAGAGTCTACGTCCTTCCTTCGGATATTACCAACTTCCCGATTAACTTGGTAATTAGTAATATTCTCAAGAAAGACTCATCCGAGCATAGTATTGCGTGACAACTACTTCCGGATTACTCCGTCATAGCTTCCGCACTACACCTAAAAGGCCAAGATGGGTTAGGTAATCTACGGTCCTCATCTTCAGCAGGCTCCCAGGTCAAAAGCAGTAAGTCTTCTTGATTACTCGGTAAATGACACTACAGTCAAAGGGGCCTCCACTGAGTGGGGGATCTGATGCCTCCTTTTTTGGGATTACTCCCTCAAAGTTAACATGACTAAACCGCCCATCCTATCTTAATGTTTTCCCAAGTCCGGGTATAGGACTTATGAGTAATCACCAAGCACCCTGTAAACCAGGAAAATCCAGACAAACATATATACAAAATATAACACATAAACACAATAGCACATATACAGATATAAGCAAAGATAGGCTCAACCCACTTAGGGATGGACCAGCAAGAGGTCAATCTATCTCCAGCAGAGTCGCCATTTTTTTGTAGTGGTAGAAATGTTCAAGACTAAGCCATTAGATTGACTAGACTTTATACAAATCAAAATAAAAATCGCCACCGCGCTTTATTGTTTCCAAAGGAATGGGAAAATAGTGAATAACCCAAAAAAAGGGGAAAGCTTCAAGGTAAGGGGGTTGGTTATTCAAAGGGTAGGTATAAGCACCCTAAACATCTACGGTACTCCGAAGGAACCTCTTTGAAAAAAATCTGTATATTTTGGTTGTAAAAATGTGTTGTACAAATAGATGGTGGAGGTGAGAAAAGAAATATTTTTTTATGATTTTTGCACCCGCCGCGGTTGCGAACCTTTAGTGCCTACGTACCACCTTTGGTGCAATAGGGGATCAGGGTACACGTAGTTCCTCTTTTAAAAATTTAAAACACATGTGTGTTGGTTAATTTTATGACATAAGACATCATCGTCATTGTCCGTGTGGAAACATACTTACTACCCACAATCATGAGAAAGGAGAATTTGCATCATCTCAAAGTGGAGGATATGGCTTGGATTTTAAAATCAACAATGCCTCACTCATCACCCAAGTGGAAAATATCTCACTTCACTACATATTGTTGAAGTATAGTTGTTTGCATCACTATAAGGATCGACAAGAGTCTAATCTTTTAAGAAAAAGTTTTAAAATAAAAAGCCAAAGTGGCAAAAATGGTTAGAAATGTGATTGATTGACTTTTAGTCTTCTCACAAAAATGTCAAGGTATTATTAAATTGATTGAAATTTATTTTTGAAAATATTTTTAAAATGCATGGACATAAGTCCAAGTTTATTATGAAAATGGTTCAAGTTTCAAAACAAGAAGAGTTTTCAAAAGGAGGGAGAAGATTTTTGAAATTAAAGAAGATGGGAGAAGATGAAGAGACTATCCTAAAGTATAAGGTAAAAGCTAGGGATAAGAACCATCTAACCAACAAGAAGCCAATACTTGACATCATGAGTCAAGATAGAATTCACATTCTTTGGATTGAAACCAAGAAAGCAAAGATACTAGACCTCTTGAGAGAACAAAAACTTCAAGTGTATTAAGTCTTCACAAAAATTGGGCAGAGTAACGGCTGTATACGGGTGAATTCCAGATTACAAACAAAGTATGTAATCACAATAACCTTCATACAAAACAAACAAACAACCTAATGTCTTGAGGTAAACCTCAAGAACTCCAGACAAAATAATCAAGTAAGAATCACAAAGTTTCCAAGATAGACCAAGGTCTCTAATCCTAAGTCCAAGAAGTCCAATACTCCATAATGCCAAGGATAGTAACCAAATAGTCCAAGTATCGTTAAAGATTTTTATGGTTCATGTTGATTATTAGGTGTCTTTAAAAGGAAAAGAAAAAGCTCAAGTGAGCAAAATAAAAATGACATAAAAGTAAATGCTCAAGTGAACAAAGTAAAAAACATGGCATGAAATGTAAATGCTTAAATTAAATGGTACATAAAGCATAAAAAATAAAAGCATAAAGTAAAGTCAATTGTTAGAAATTAGTGGTTAATTGTATGACCATCTTGAAACTTGCATTTTGAACTCATTAGAGGATTGGTAGAACCAAAGCCTCCACACAACAAGTTGCATTTGCTTTTTGTCAAGTATATCATCCATTTTGGAATCCTCGAAAGTAACATTTAATGATCAACGATGATTAAGTGATCCGCGTTGATCAAAGGTGTTGTAGATCTATTAGAGGATTGGTAGAACCAAAGCCTCCACACAATGAATCTCAAGGTTATTGGATCAAAGAGATCAAATTAACATACTTGGGCTTGCAATCATAAGTTTGGGCCACGAATGATCATTTATTCGAATCAGGACATAATTTAGCGCTATGTTAAGCAATCATAAGTGGACTTATGTAGAAGTCGCACCTATTTTGAGGCCGGTCAATAGCAATCTATGTACTTCATGTTTGGATAAATGATATAGAGATCACCATCCCTTAACATGTAGCACAATTAAAAAAGAAAGGGATAAGATGAAGAGGGAGGGGAATGATAAGCTAATTTGGATTACCATTTCAAAATTCTTTCATCTTTAAATTCCACCACTCCTCTAGATGGATTAAAGCACTAAATGTATCATTAATCCAAAGCACCAAAAATGAATTAAATAATTAACTCTTAGGTAGATTTGAATTGATGAATATTTATCCAACTTCATCTACATCACAAAGTCCATTGAGTTTAAAAACAAATTGGACATTTAAAATTGCAATCCAAATTATCCATCAAAGAGAGTGAGCAGAAAAATATTTGAGTCCAAACAGCCCCAAAAATATAGCAGAAAAAGTATTTTTGGCACTGTTACAATCAATTGTGCTTAGACAGCAACCTATTGCATCAGTGCAGTTTTTTTATCAAATAAATTTTCTGTGACAATCAATTGCAATGTTACAACAATTGATTGCAACCTGTTAAAATTAGTAGAAAACAACATTTTAAAGTTCAAATTCTTGTTCCAACTTTTCATCAAACACCTTATGATCATGGATCCAATTGAGCATGAAAATTCCATCAAATTATGAGAAAATAACACTAATGGAATCAAAAAAACAGTGCTCAATGAATCAAAAACCAGAAATCCACAAGAGATCACGTTGTTAAAGATGATGATCCAACTTATAAAAGGTAGAATTAGAGAATTATCAACAACTTCCAGAATTTGCTTCAATTCAACAACAAGAATCAATTACCAAAGCTTGGATGTAGAGAATTGATGGAGAAAAAGTGTTTGGATGAAGGTTTAGCTCAAATATTAGTAAGCTTCAATGCAAAGCTTACTAACTTTTTGAAAATAGAGCTTTGAGTGAATTTGGTAAATGGAGAGAATTGAGAGATTTTTTAGCAAGATGAGTTTGGCTATCAAAAGCTTGTGATTTGAATGAAATGAGGTCTCTATTTATAGATTTTTAGGATTGGGATTAGTGGTAATTTGGTAATTGATTCTTGGAGCCAAAATTGAATTAATGATATAATTTCAAATTATGCAGAAAAAATTGGAGCCAAAATGATGACAATTTTGAATTTGCTGGCTTTTTTTCAAAAAAACACGTGCATTTTGCTGTTATGATTCGATACATAGGTGGTATGCATCAATACATCCTAGTTGTATAACACAACATGTGTCGATACATATTGTTTCTTCAGCTCATTACAGAATCACACAAACTGCACGAGTCGATACATAACACGTATGTGTCGACACATGCAAGTTATTCAAAGAGGATGAGTCGATACATACATGCATGTGTCGACACATGCTAGTTATACACATCAAGATGAGTCGATACATACATGCCTATGTCGACACATGCTAGTTATGAACAACAAAATGAGTCGATACATACCTTTATGGGTCGATGCATGCTGTCTTTTGCCACAGTACAAGATCAAATCAACTTGCAAAACCTTATTTGTTGGATGCTTCGACTTGGTACCTACAAAACACAAATTGTGCAAAGACAAAGACAAATATTTTTTTTGTATTTTGGGTTAGAAGTTAATCATCAACGCACATATAAAATACGCAACCAAGGTGCTTGGAGATTCCTCAAGAGCAAACTTAAAGATAGGAGATAGAAAAAAGAGGAAGAACCAACCCTGATGTGATGTTGTCATGATTAAGTTGATATGATATGATAGAGGAATCTTAGGGTCAAAAATTGGGGTACAACAATCTATACTGCAAATAGAACAACCAGCATGGTCATGCGTATAATAGCTAAATTCACAGAGGTCTACATGCATTTTTACCAAATCTCCTCCAACCAATTTGATATCAAAAATCCAGAAGTCGCCTGGACAACTGGCCACCATGTGCACAGTATTTTCTCCTCCATGCTTTAGTAAAGGATTATCTTTCACATTAGGGCCAACATCTTTGAAGGATAAGATACCAGACCTCGCTAATTTTTGTACTTCAATTTTTAAAGGATAGCAGTTCTCATCATTTTTCCCTGGTGCTCCCTGATGAAAAGCACATGTTTGGTCTGCCTTGTAATTCCAAGGCAATGGTGATGGTATAGCGAGAGGTGGTCTGGTCTGAACCAACTTCTTTTGAATTAACGCCGAGAGTAATTCTGCATAGCTCATAGAGATAAGGTCATAACTCTCCCTTCTCTAATTATAACCTTGATTCACCTGATGGGATGGTCTTTGATAAGAAACAGTGGTTAGAGCTACACCAACAATTGGAGTTACTGAGGCAACTTATTGATGACGCTGATAATTTCTTCTTGGAGGATTAACCCTCCTCTCTTGCATAACAACATTTGTATCTCCTTCCTTCTTTTTGGCAAACCCATAGGATGGCTTCTTCGTACTTCCAGAATTTTCACTTTTTGTTAAACGGCCCTCTCTTACAGCCTCTTCCAAATGGATACCCATGCCCACCATTTCAGTAAATTCACTTGGCGCACTCGCTACCATCATCTCATAGTAGAAAGCACCCAGAGTCTTCAGGAAAATCTTAGTCATATCCTTTTCTTCCATGGGAGGAATCACTTGGGCGGCTACCTCACGCCATCTCTGTGCATATTCTTTGAATGATTCCATATCCTTCTGGACCATGGGCCTGAGTTGATCACGGTCAGGCACCATTTCCACGTTGTATTTGTATTGTCTGATAAATGCTTCTCCCAAGTCGTTGAAAGTATGGATAATGACGTTGTCCAAACTCATATACCACTTCAACGCATCACCAATCAAACTATCCTGATAAAAGTGTATCAACAAACGTTGATCATCAGTGTGGATAAACATTCTTCTTATATACATCACAAAATAAGCACGAGGACAAGTGTTGCCTTTGTATTTCTCGAATTCCGGGACTTTAAACTTCACAGGTATCTTGATATTCGGGACCAAGCATAAATCATTCACATTCTGCCTGAACAATTCCTTTCCCCTGAGGGCCTTCATCTCCCTCTGCATCTTATCAAACTGATCTTGAAAATCATCCATTCAATCATAGAGACCCGAGCCTTCACTTGGTGGAGGAAAAGGATAATACATATCATCATTAGCAAATAGGACCATATTCACTGAAGGAGGTGCAGCAAGAGTAACATGCACCACAGGAGGTGCAGGAGTAACATTAGTCTGAACAACTGGAGTAACTTGAGGACCAAGATTGAAACCTTCAGGCACAAAGTTCTCTGGAATTCCCCATGGACAACCTTGAGGCATGCAATTCTAAAAAACAGCTAGAATGGCAGATACAGGAACAATCAGAGCTTTAGTAGTAACCTTTGTCTGTTGAGGTTGAACACTCAGTGACTGATTCTGAGCAGCCACCATAGATTCCATCAGAGCAGTGAGATTGCCCATGCCGGCCTTCAGAGGAGAAACTTCCTCGCCCAGTTCGCGGTTCTCTTTTTCTAAGGTGTCCATCTTCCTTCTGAAATTAGCTCGAGTATTATAGTGGTGAGAAAACTTGCTGAACAAAGTAAAGAAGCTTGATAAGACACCTGGATATGCATAATAAATGCAAGAAATATGTGCAATATTATTTTATTATTAATATTTCAAGGGACTTAAAGATTTATAGACACATTGCAAATATCAAAGTAATAACACATTTGAAATACTGAAAAAATTAACTATAATAACTTCAAAATGGATTACAACTTTCAATAATCCCAAGTACAAGATGAAAATCAAGTCTAAAACCCTAAGAAGTAAAGCTGATGGAGATCACTCTATACGCTGGCGCTTCCCTGTAAGCCTGGTAATCTGAGACTTCAACCTCTGGTTTTCTTCCACATATCGAGTGGCAATCTCCTTCCAATTACCTGAATCATGAAGTGAGCAACTAGCATCTGACTGAGGCTTAGGAGAAAATAAATCCCCTTGCCTCTCCATGGTCTCTACAGCCCGACTCTCAAGAATATCAATCAAGTCGTCTTTCTCCTTCAAGTCTGCTCTATAGGAAATCTCTAAAGTTTGGCACTTATTCTTCCAAGCATCATTTTCCTGTTGCATCCTGACCAAAGAAAGTTATAGTTCTTCCACATCATCCAATAGGGGAGGAGTGGTCTTCACAAACAAATCATGCATAGGTGCTTCCAGGGAATACAACATCTTCAACTGAATAGCTCTCGTTTGGACCCACTAAAGATAAGGCTCCAAAGAAACAGCTTTCCTAGGTCCCAAGTCTTTCCTACTCTTCCTATGAATGTGACGCCAGGCCTTCACAATTTTCTCCCTAGCTTCCTTATGGTATTCTCCTTCCTTCAGGAAGAAACTACTCAAATGAATACTATATGGTTTATCCCTCATCGGATAACCAAGCTGTCATCGTGCAAGAACAGGGTTATAGTTAATTCCTCCCTTTGTACCAAGAAGAGGTACATTGGGGAAACTACCATAATTGTCGACAATCTCTACATCATGGTAAGCCCGGTGATACCAATCAATATCTGAGTGAATAAGTGCCATGATCTTAGGAGCCCAACGAGGTTCCTTCCTGACATCCCAGAAAGCATCAGACTGAGGCATATGAGAAATAAACCATCGATACAACAGAGGCGTGCAACAGATAATCATCCCCCTATGATAAGAATTCCTAAGATGAATAGAGTAATAAGCATCAACCAACAATGTAGAAACTGGGTTTCTAATCATGAAGATCCTGATAGCATTAATGTCAACAAACTTATCCACATTAGGAAATAAAAACAACCCGTAAGCAAGTAGAGCAAAGATGGCCTCAAAAGTGACTGTTCTCTTCATCCTGGAAAAGTAACAAGCTTTCTCCAATAATAACTGAGCTGGTAATCCTATAATCCCTCCTTTAGTAGTCATATGGGCTTCAACCTCAGACTTCCCCAGATATATTAAAGCAGAAATATCGTGTGGTTTTGGCTCACTCTCCAAACAAGTAAAAGGAACATGATCGGTAATAGGTAAATCCAACAGATAAGAATACTCCTCTAGTGTAGGCATCAACTGATAATCACGGAAAGTAAAGAAATGATATATCCGATCATAGAACTGGACCAAGGTCAAGAGAATACCCTCCTTCATCCTAAGCTTTATGAGAGGAATATTGGATCCATACTTCTACGAAAATCTGTAGAACACTCAATCTCGGGAATTAGACTGATCAACTCATCTATCTTGGGATCTTTGAAACTGTATTTTCCAATCTTTCTTTTTCCAGAATCCATGGTCAAAAGGTAC
The DNA here is from genome assembly GCA_948472305.1 of Vicia faba. Lineage (NCBI taxonomy): Eukaryota > Viridiplantae > Streptophyta > Magnoliopsida > Fabales > Fabaceae > Vicia > Vicia faba. Next base: position 1,356,714,341 of record OX451740.1, read on the forward strand.
CTAAGATATTCACAAATGGTCAACTTTCAAGTCCCTTGAAATAAAATTTCTTCAAAAGATGCTTATGAGTGCATGGATGCATGATGCAACAATCACACACAAGATCACAAACATAGAGTTCATAGGTTCAATTTCACGAGCATGAGGTCGAATGTACTACCCATAAGGTATGGTCTAAAAGTTATCACCTGCCGAACAAGGTTCTAGAGGTTCCCAGAGTCTACATCGTTGCTTCAGATATTACCAACTTCCCGATTAACTCGGTAATTAGTAATATTCTCAAGAAAAACTCGCCCAAGCGTAGTATCGCGTGACAACTATTTCCAGATTACTCCGTCATAGCTTCCACACTACACCTAAAAGGCCAAGATGGGTTAGGTATTCTACGGTCCTCAGCTTCAGCAGGCTCCCAGGTCGAAAGCAGTACGTCTTCCCGATTACTCGATAAACGGCACTACAATCAAAGGGGCCTCCACTGAGTGGGGGATCTCATGCCTCCTTTTTTGGGATTACTCCCTCAAAGTTAGTATGACTATACCGCCCGTCCTATCTTAAAGTTTGCCCAAGTTCAGGTATAGGACTTATAAGTCATCACCAAGCACCCTGAAAACCAGGAAAATCCAGAAAAACAAATGTACAACATATAATATAACACATAAACAACAATAACACATATACAGATATAAACAAAGATAGGTTTAACCCACTTAGGGATGGACCAACAAGGGGTCAATCTTTCCCCAGTGAAGTCGCCATTTTTATTCTGTAGTGGTAGAAATGTTTAAGACTAAGCCATTGGATTGACTAGACTTACACAAATCAAAATAAAAATCGCCACTGCGCTTTATTATTTCTAAAGGAATGGGAAAAGAGCAAGTAACCCAAAAACAGGGGGAAAGATTCAAGGTAAGGGGGTTAGTTATACAAAGGGAAGGTATTAGCACCCTAAACATCTACGGTACTCCGCAAGAACCTCTTTGAAAATCTGTATATTTTGGCTATAAAATGTAGTATAAAAAAATAGATGGTGGAGGTAAGAAAAGAAGTATTTTTTATGATTTTTGAACCCGCCGCAATTGCGAACCTTTAGTGCCTACGTACCACCTTTCGTGCAATAGGGGATCAGGGTACACGTAGTTCACCTTTAAAAATTTTAAAACACAAGTGTGTTGGTTAATTTTATGAGATAAGACACCATCGTCATTGTCCATGTGGAAAACATACTTACTACCCACAATTATGAGAAAGGAGAATTTGCATCATCTCAAACTGGAGGATATGGCTTGGTTTTTAAAATCAATAATGCCTTACTCAACACCCAAGTGTAAAATATCTCACTTCACTACATATTATAGAAGTATAGTTGTTTGCATCACTACAAGGATTGTCAAGAGTCCAATCTTTTGAGAAAAGTTTTTAAAGTAAAAATCCAAAGTGGCAAAATGGTTCAGAATGAGATTGATTGACTTTTAGTCTTCTCACAAAAAAAAATTCAAGGTATTTATTAAATTGATTAAAGTTTATTTATGAAAAGGTTTTTGAAAATACACGGACCTAGGTCCAAGTTTATTATGAAAGTGATTCAAGTTTAAAAACCAGAAGTGTTTTCAAAAGGAGAGAGAAGATTTTTGAAATTAAAGAAGATGGGAGGAGAAGAAGAGACTATCCTAAAGCATAAGGTAAAATATAAGGAGAAGAACCATCTAACCAAAAAGAAGCCAATACTTGACATTATGAGTCAAGATAGAATTCCAATTCTTTGGATTGAAACCAAGCAAGCAAAGATACTAGACCTCTTGATAGAACCAAACTTCAAATGTATTAAGTCTTCACAAAAAATGGGAAGAGTAACGACTGTATACGAGTGAATTCCATATTACAAACAAAGAATGTAATCACAATAACATGCACACAAAACAAACAAACAATCCAATGTCCTGAGGTAAACCTCAAGAAATCCAGACAAAATATCAATTAAGGTCACAGGGTCTCCAACATAGTCAAAGGTTTCTAATCCTAAGTCCAAGAAGTCTAATACTCCATAATGCCAAGGATAGTAACCAAATACTCCAAGTATCGTTAAAGTATTTATGGTTCATGTTGATTATTAAGTATCTTAAAAAAAGAAAAGAAAAGCTCAAGTGAGAAAAATAAAAATGACAAGAATATAACGGGGCTCAAGTGAGAAAAGATGAAAAATAGCATGAAATGTAAATGCTAAAGTAAATGGTGCATAAAGTAAAGAGCATAAAATAAAAACACAAAATAAAGTCAATTATTAGTAATTAGTGGTTAGTTGGATGACCATCTTGAAACTTGCATTTAGAACTCATTAGGGGATTAATAGAACCAAAGCCTCTACACAATGAATTACATATGCTTTATGTCAAGTATATCATCCATTTAAGAATCCTCAATGTAACATATAATGATCAATGCTGTTTAAGTGATCCGCGTTGACCAAAATTAATGAAGATCCATCAGAAGATTTGTAGAACCAAAGCAACTACACAATGAAACTCAAGTTTATTGGATCAAAGGGTTCAAATTAACATCTTGGGCTTGCAATCATATGTTTGGGACACGAATGATCATTTTCTCGATTCGGGACAAAATTTAGCTCTTGTTAAGCAATCGTAAGTGGACTTATAAATAAGTCGCACCTATTTTGAGGTCGGTCAATAGCACTCTATGCACCATTTGTTTTGAGACATGATATATAGATCATGCTCCAATAACACTTTATGCAATAAGAAAGGGATAAGATGAAGAGGGGTGAGAAAGAATATACAAACTATTTTTGAATTAAAATTTAATCAAACTATTATTAAAATCATTCATCCATTTTTATGGAGTTAGACTCAACACCATGGATCCAATGATGTTAATAAAGTTTTTCATGATCAAAAAGTCAACCGAAGATCATCCAGGAAATAATACAAAATAATATTATATTTATTATATGCATTAAAAAGGTTTTTAAAATGTTTTAAAATAGAAATTAGAGACAAAAATATCAACTATGTTCAAATTAATCAAGAAAGATTAAGTAAAACAATAGAAAAATCAGAAATGAACTCAAATCTTTTCATAAAATTTTTGGTAATTTTTTTAAAGTCAGAAACTATTTTTAAAATTAAAAGAAATGAGTAACATAAACCAAAAATAATAAAAAATATCAAAATCAGAAATAAAAAATAAATGAGGTCACCAATATTTGTCACAATATCATTGGATCATTCCATATTTTTTTTAGAATTTAAAAATGCATAAAAGTATTTTTAAACATTTAAAACAATTCAAATAAAGTGAAAATTTATAAAAAAATATCAATAGACAAAATAAAATTGCAAATGTTGACCAATGGATGAGAGTCAAAACACATTAGTAAACTAATCCAATGGATCAGACGCGTTGTGCATATCATGGTCATTAGTGAATAACACACATGATCATTAAATAAATCAGATATTCAAAAATTCCAAATGGCGTTGTTTCATTGGTTGAAGGATGACACATTGGTCATCTTCAACCTCCAGCCAGTCTCAAATCGAGCTTGCTTAAACTGTAAAATTAGAGCACGAGACCGGTACCATTCGCTTCGTCTCATCAAGACGAAGACAACCACACCTTCGCGAAAAATTTATATAAATTGTAGCTCAAGCAATTTCGAAGGAAAGTTTTGAAAAGGAATTTGAAAGTTCATGGGCAAAATGTGTTTCCAGTTAAAAGAAAGTGTTGCGACTAGAACCAGGGCAATGAGAGCTTCACAATGATATCAAAGTTTAGAAGAATTGATGATAAATCTACCTATTGAAGTTCAGTTGCAGAGCTCTGTAAATGGACTTGGTCAGATCAATTCCGAAGGTTGCAAGGCTCAATTCTTCTTCTGTTAGCTTCAAGGAAGATCAATGAAGGTGAATTGATAGAAAAAATGGATTGAAAAAGGCTTGAACAATGATTTCGAAGTTGCAGAAAAGTGAGTTATGGAGGGAGTTTGGCAGGGTGTTTTTGGCTGTTAACGCTTGAGAAACGAATGGGATAGCTCATTTATTTATAGGAGAAGAAAATGAGATCAAAAGGAAGGGTGAATGATGCAATTTGGAGGGAATTTGTGTGGGTCTTCATCATGAAGAAAGTTTGACTTCTCTTTTGTCAAAATTCATCCAAAACGTGTGTTTTAATGCACTAATCCACTTGGGAAAGTAAACTAATCATGTTTAGACCCAAAACGCATGCTAATTTGAGAAATTCGACGAAGGTTTATTTCTTGGTTACTCTCTTTCAAGTAAAGCGTAAGAATATACAATAAAAGAACTTTAAATATAGAAGAAACTAACCCCTCAAAAGAGGATATAGTCTCTTGTGATGATGATGATGTTTTAGAAATGCCAATAGAAGATGTTACCAAGGCCAATCAAAATAACAATCAAGATTCTTTCATAGAAGAAAATTCTCAACAAGATCTTCCCAAAGAATGGAGAACTCATCAAGATCACCCAATTGACAATATTATCGGTGATATTAACAAAGGAGTATCAACAAGACTCAATCTTCAAGATGCATGTCTACACGTGGCATTTATATCTCAAATTGAAACTTCCAAAAAAGATGAAGCTTTGTTGGAAGACCATTGGATTGTTTTTATGCAAGAAGAATTAAACCAATTTGAAAGAAGTCAAGTTTGGGAACTAGTACCAAGACCGAATGGAAAATATATCATTGGAACTAGATGGGTATTCAAAAATAAACTCGATTAGAATTAGATAATTGTTCGAAACAAAGAAATATTGGTCCCACAAGTATATAATAAAGAAGAAGGAATTGATTTTGAATAAACCTTCATTCCAGTTGTAAGGTTATAAGAAATTAGATTATTATTGGCTTACGCTTGTTCTATGAATTTTCAGCTTTTCCAAATGGATGTCAAGAGTGCATTCTTGAATGGGTACATCAATGAAGAAGTCTATGTCAAAAAACCTTCTGAGTTTGAAGACTTCAAGAATCCTTCACATGTCTTCAAGTTTAAAAGTCACTTTATGGCTTAAAACAAGCACCAAGGGCATGGTACGATCAACTTAGCAATTTTCTATGTGAAAAGGGCTTTGAAAAGGGACAAGTGGATAAGACATTTTTTATCAAGAAGATCAAGAATCATAATCTACTTGTTCAAGTGTGCGTAGATGATATCATCTTTGGATTAACAAATAAAGACTTATGTGAATAATGTTCATCCATGATGCAAGGATAATTCGAAATGTTCATGATGGGTAAATTGAACTACTTTCTTGGATTACAAATCAAGAAACTTGTAACGGGGACTTTTATTCATCAATCAAAATATTTTAAAGATTTATTGAAGAAATTTGACATGGATGCATGCAAACCTATTGCTACTCCAATGGGTTCAGGAACTTATGTGGATATTGATGAAGTCGGTGTACCCATAACGTTTCAAAATATCGAGGAATGATTGGCTCCCTATTATACCTAACGATAGTTCACCGACATCAGATTTCGTGTATGTCTTTGTGCTGGATTTCAAGCCAATCCAAAGGAGTCTTACCTTGATGCAGTTAAACTCATTATGAAATATCTTAAGGGAACTACGGAAGTCAGCTTATGTTATGCTAAAGGTAGTATGTGTTCTTTACTTGTTTATTCTAATGCAGATTGTGCAGGATGTAAAAAAGATATAAAAAGCACTAGTGGCACGTGTCATATTCTTTGCAACTCTCTAGTATCATGGTCATGCAAGAAGTAAGCACGTGTGGCTCTTAGCATGGATGAAGCCGAATACATTACGGATGGAAGTTGTTGCGCTCAAATTCTATGGGTAAAACAACAACTATGTGACTATGGAATTAATCTTGGATGAATCCCGCTAAAATGTGAAAATACAAGGGAAATCAACATCACAAAGAATCCAGTCATGCACTCTCGGGCAAAGCATATTGATATACGACATCATTTTCTCCGGGATCATGTGCAAAATGGTGACATGGAAATCTCATTTGTTGATAGACATAACCAACTAGCAAACATCTTTACAAAGCCTCTAGCAAAATATTCATTCTTCAAGATTCAAAGAGAACTTGGTATATTAGATGAACATGGTTTATGATTTATATATATGAATCATAAAAGGTACATGTATTCTTTTTATCAACTTTTATATTACACTTACCAAGTACAACTCTCTTCATCTTACATTCACTTTGAATGGTTCTATATATTATTTATCTATATGTTTTAATGTCATATATACTTGTTAATATGTTTTTATACATGTTTGGTTGAAGTTACAATAGATAGGTATAGGTTCTAGACTGGTATGTGCTATATTTACACATTTTTCAATGTCAGTAATCGGTTACCCTAAGTCAGTAACTGGTTACCACACAAACAGAAGTGTTTTTAAATTTCCAAGCACCTTCAGTAACTAGTTACCCATAACCTGTAACCAGTTACCGCGTGAAGTCTTTCAAAATTTTGTTTTTTTCAAGGCATTTATGATTTCCGATATCATTTCCCTCCAATTATTTTTTCCTCTTTGACCAAAATTATTTCCCACCTAAAAACTTCCCACCAAAAATTGCTCCCTCCAATATTTACTTCACCAAACGAGTAATTTCCTCCAAAAATTATCTATAAATACTCACTCATTCTTACACTTTTAACTCACAACATAAACATTTTCTCTTACATAAATCTCTCCATCCCAAACCCTTTTTCTCCAAGAAAAACTCCAACTTTTGTTATGGGGCCATCAATAAAGGAGAAAGGAAAGTCAAAGGCCATTGAATGAGAATCTCAAAATCAAGAGGAACATGATACAATCTTGGCATTCTGATTATGAGCTCTAACTCCGGTAAAATATGGTAATCTCACATCCCTTCCTTCAACAAGTTTCAATTTTCCATCAATGTTGGCTAGGCAAGGAGTAAGTGAACTCATCACCGAATGTGGAGTTTTATACTCGGATTTGGTTGGTGAATTCAATACAACTATGAAAATTGGTGTCGGCGGTGTTCTTTCGTCATGGGTAAAAGGAAAGCACATCTTGATGTCAACCACTCAATTTGGAAAAATCTTGGGTGTTCCTAGTAAAGGCTTACTCATCAAGCATGGGTATACCATTGATGTTGATGCTTATAATCATACTCGCTACTACTATAGCATCACTCATCTCTCTGAAAATTAAATCCTGGACAAGAAAAAGGAAGTCGATTATACAACAAGTCGGTTAAGTTTGTAATTATCTAACCTCAGTGTAAGTGATTGTATGCTACATTACTTTATTTCTTACATTTTGCTTCCTAAGAACTCAAATCACTCTCAAATAATTGACGTTGAGATGCAAGTATTGTTTGCAATCAAAAATAATCTTCAAATAAATTGGGCGTACTTAATAATGAACTATACGGAGCATCTCAAAAATCTGTTCGGTGGACTTCCATGTGCTCATTGGATAACCAAGATTCTCAAGTTTGGAAAAGTTAGCTTGCGAGGAGAAACCGAAACCAAAATGACTTCAAGAGATTGTGAAATTTTTATTGCGACAGCAAACAAAAACATGGGCATTTTCAAGGATGAAGATGGATTGGTCAAGCATAGAGAAAAAGGAACTTCTTCCAATCAAGATGCACATCCTCCACCACCCGCATATGACGGAGAAATATCAAATGAGATGATTTATCACAAACTTTGCTCATTTAAAAAATTCCATGATATCGGAATTTCGTGATATTCGTCAAGACTTAGACAACCTTTAAGCCAATCAAGAGGATTGAATGGTTGAGAGTGATGATGAATAATTCTGAATGCCTTAGTACCTTTATTTTATGTTTATGCTCTTCCTATTTGATGTCTTTACCTTTTGCATTTTGTATTGTATTTCCTTCTGTATCGTTTATGTCATCAAAGACCTAGTGTCTACTGTGTTTCTAAGTATTGCATTTTGTGTTTGTGTTATAAATTGTGTTATATTTTACTTCTGTTTTATATTATGTTTTATTATGGTCTTTTTCCCATCCTTTTGATATTGACAAAGGGGGAGAAGACATTGTGTGTTTGTGTTTAGTGATGCAGAAATTTTTTCCATATTTTAAAGCTTCCTCTTTGAAAAACAAGTATTCAAAGGCTACATAAATGCAGGGGGAGATATCCAACTTAAGGGAGAATGCACATCATTATGGTACACATACAAGCAACACTCAAAGACCTTGATGCACAAGCTACAAATGTCAAATTGGTTGTCTACATCAAAAAGGGGGAGAATGTGATTTCATGTACTCCAAGCAAAGTGTTTTGATGAAGACCATCATACATAAAGTCAGAGAAATATCAAGGTTGTGGAAAAGAAGATATTCAAAATCATATAATATTTCAATATCATTTTATGAAGTCTTCTATAAGTGTACAATCGACTTTCAAGATGAAGATCTATGAAGGTTCATCAACAAGTTAGGTACAAGTTTTAAATTGAGGTTTTTAAGATGATATAGTACTCAAAATATACTATAAACATTTTACATAAGTGTCATGATCATTTAAGATTAAAACATTGCATGTCAATCACTTAGAAAATAAATTTTTATCACTTTCACTCAGTGGTAACTGGTTATAGGGTTACAGTAACCAGTTATAGGGCTTCACAAAAATAAAATAAAATTTATGGTTCAGTGGTAACCGGTTACAACTTTTGGGTAACTGGTTACATGCATCAACAATTTAAAATATACATGTTATTGGGTATGTGTAATCGATTGCAATGCTACGGTAACCGGTCACCACTGAAGAAAAATTCAAATATTTTTTGTTTTACTTGGCTGTTGGGTGAAACCTTTTGGGGTCCAACCATTTTATATTTTTACTCATTTGGGGTGTAATGAAAGGGTGCATTTCATATATAAAATTTGTTTGCACTCTGATCATAACACATGCCATATTATTCAAAAATTCAAAAATTCTTAGTAAAAACCTTAAGAATTTACATATTGCATGGATTATTGTTTTGAAATTTCATACTCATCATTGTTTCATCATATATTGAGTACTAGATCTGACTATAAACTTCCTATTAAATATTGTCTTAGTGTCTTGATAACCATATTTTTATTTAATAATTGATCATACTTTGTAAAAATCACATTTTGTATAAGATTAACCTTGCATTCCAGGATTGTTGGAGCAAGTGTGTGCATTGAAGAGAATTGTTCTTCTTGCACCTAGTGTTCAAGATCTTAAAGATTTTAAGAGCCTTTGATCTCCATATATATTAGATAGTAAGACATCACCTTTGGTGTGATTAGGCTTATGCAATCATTATAAACTATAGTGAAATCTCTTTCGTGTTGGCAAGAGGACTGGAGTACTCTCGATCTGTGAGGGGAACCAGTATACATCTGGTGTTCATTTAATTTCCTTACTTTATTAAATTCATCACCATAATCATAAAAATAAGAACCTTAAAAGAGAAGGAAAAAATTGACCATCACCTAATTCACCCTCCTCTTAGGCGTATTATTAATTTACATAAATCAACCATTTTTGCTTTGTGCGATTAATAAACTTTTTTCCATGCGCATCTAACTCTAGAAAGACCTTTTCATAAATTAAAAGAAACTAACCAAAACTTTGAACTACATAGATTCTGACTTTCTCATTGCACTATTATAATATGTAGGCATAAGGTTGTGAAGCTTTAGCAAGTCCACTAATTTTTTTCCGATGTTACCCCTTTGTACAATACCTTTCCCTTGTAAATAAATAATTCATTTAGGCAAGAAATAAGAATTAGGCAAACAAACTTTACACAAACACACCTTAATCCCAAATCTAGAGAAGGTTCTCATTGAGTACAACAGAGGTGAGAGGTGTAACACTCCAAAAATTATAATTAATTATTTAATTAATTAATTGTACTTTATTGGTGGATATATGTAAATCGTTGTTTAATAATGTGTGTTGTGGGGGAGTGTTGAAGTTATATGGAATTAGAAGTATTTTAATTTAAATAATTTAGTTAAGATTATTTAGAATTCATAATAACTAAAATAGAGGTAATATTATTGTTGACATATTGATGGCTTGTTGGTAATTTTAAGAGGTTAAGTGAGGGCATAAGTGGAATGTCATAAAAATTTTCTAAGGGGTAAGATTGACAAGTGGAGAATTAGAGAGTTTTATTTCATTGTTACGATAGTGGAATTGTAGAAAAGAGAAAGAATGAGATAAGAGGAAGCTAGGACTTAAAGAAGATTTCCATTGTAAAAGAGAAGAGAACTCAAGCAATGGGTTGTATAATGATCAGTGGGTAAGGATAGTTACTCGTCAGAATCTAATTCTACTTCATGTTTTAAACCCTTAATGATAAAATTCTTTTTGCGGAAGATGTAGGGTGAAATTGGGTTTATGTCAATATATGTGAATGTGACTTAAGTGTGTAAAATCACAAGTGTGATTTTTTCTTTGGTGAAATAGAATTTTTCTATTGATATATGTGATTAGGAATTGAACTTGGATTTTGTTGTTATGTAATGTGTGGAGATTGGGGTTTTGGAAATGTTTTAGAATGGATTTTCGTACACAAAAATTACATAAAATTGCATTATTTGCTGGTGTAACAGGTTACTAGTTTTGAGGTACCCGGTTACCGCATGAAGAAATTATGTGTCCTAGCTACTGGAATTTGAGGTACCCGAGTACCAGTATATGAGTAATCGGATAACAATCTAATTTCCCTTGCTCCTTGTATCCCGACTTATTCTTCTCTATTTCTTCATGAATCCTCTTCAAGCTATTCTCAGCAACATAGAATTACCTTAAACATTCAACATAATTAGTGAACTCCCTCTGAGACACACTATGAGCAATATTTGCATTTAGCTCAAATAAGAACTGGTCTATCTTCTAAAGCTCATCTGGAATATAAACAACTTATCTGGAATAGGAAGCCATGTCCTCAAACTTCTCTGTGTATTCTGACACTGACATGTTGCCTTGCTTGAATAACTAAAACTCACGTTCTTTATGCGCACGTAAGCTGTTGTCATAACTGGCAAGAAATACGAGAGTTACCACTACTAATTTTTTCCTAAAGACGGGAAAGGAATGGAAAACCCTAAATTTTTTGAGATTCTAGATTTTTGAGTTGATTAGATAAAGGTAAGGTGTTAGGCACCCTTTATCTCCCTTGTACTCAAGGGGACCCTCTTTAACTTCAGGACTTATGGAGAAAATTTCTATTTATTATATTATTATCACATGAAAGCAAAAGATTTAATTTTTTTGTTGGGGGAATCACCATGGTTTTTCAACTGTGTGGCTATGTATCCTCTTGCGAAGAAATCAGAGTTCATTTTATAGTTCAAAGGTTTGGTTAGTGTCTTTTTATAGGAAGACGTAGAAGTACTTTCGAATGATTTTTGAAATTTGTCTGGGTTTGAAACTTGAGTGATGGTAGACGCATTTTGAATTTAATTTGAAATAATTTATGATCATCCTTTATTGAAAATATCTTGAATTTGATTATGTTAGTAGAAAATGGTTTGAATTGGTTATCTATTTTGAATTTGATTGATAAAGAGTTGATCTTTATCGAAATTAAATTGTGCGGGGCGAAATTGATTTTGGTTGATAAAGAGTTAATCTTTATCATAATTAAATTGTGTGGAACGAAGAAATTGATTTAATTTGTTTGTGAATTTTAGATGTTTTGATTTGAATAATTAATCGATGAGGCGTTAAACCAACTATTTTATTACTCGAGGATATGGTGGATGTATAATCCACCTATCTTATTATTCGTAAAATGTTTGAATTAAATTTGACTGCAAAAATTGCTCGAGTACGCAGAAACTGATTTTATCTAAAACTAAAGATATATTTTTGTACTTTTTTATTATTATAGTTTTTGGTTATTTTGATATAGTAATCAGAAGGATATAAATAAACTAAACTAAATTGAATTAAATAAATTAGTATAAATAAACAAAAGAATAAATAACAATATAGAAAGGTATAAGTTGGAAAGTGAGGGTGTACAAAATTGATGGGCCAAATCATAATAATAAAAAATTTCAAAATGAATCCCTAATATTTCCAGTAACTATGAAATTAATAAAAGTAAAAGAAAATAAATAATAGTGACTATACAATAATAAAATCGAATGTGCATCATTCCAATCACTTTCCTTATTTATCTCAGGTAATGACCTATCTCTTATATTAATTTGAATGATAAAAATATAAAAGATAGACATGTATAGGGGTCACCCTTGGTTATTAGTTATTAAGGTTTGTTTTACCCCAATATTTTCCGTTTCTTTTCTTAAAACATTTCTCACCAAGGATCTCAAATGCTCAAGGGTTCTCAAGGGTTTGATCACACAAGCTCACCTCCTAAGCATTGAGCCTCCAAATTAGGGTTTTGTTTTTCTCATGGACAGTTGGAATTTTGATGCCTCAAATGAATTTCAAGGTTCACTATAGGTCTCCAAGATTTCCTATACCAAGTTTCAGATCTTGCATCACAAATTTGCTCAGTCAATTGCTCAGATGATTGAAAATCAACTATATTGGGTAAAAGTCAACTATGGTCAATATACAGTCAAACTTCATGATTTTTGGCCAACATAAACATTATGAAGTCATATTCATAAATTGACCAAGTTTTGATCACAATTCTTCAAGAAAAGCACTCAAATCATAAATGGGGCAAAATTGTCAAAATTAGGGTTTTGACTTTTGACCTAATACATGACTCAGTGACTTGGAGCATAATCTTAAGGACTAAAATACAAAATATTGACCTAACTTCATGGCTCAAATCATTTCTCAAGATCAATGAATTGAAAGTTGAAATTTGATCAACTGATGAAAAGTCAACTGATACATAAAAAGTCAAACTTTGACTTTTTGATCAACATTGAATTTAAAAAGTAAAGATTCATCAAGACATTAAAAAATATCAAACTTGATCATCAAAAAGTCAATAAAGTCAATAATTCAATAAAAAAGTCAAAATTTCTAAGACTTAGAAAATTTCTAAGTGTTTTCATACTTGATAAATTCATAACTTCATGACAATTTTTCACCAAGATGCAAGATAATTCAAGGAAAACTTTCAAGATGAAAGTTGTAGATCTTGATGAACTCTAAAACTTTGTATTAGAGGGTTGATGTCCAAAAAATGCTTAGATTTTAATATATAAGCCCATGAAGTCATGACATTTTTTATAAAACATTTAGTGAAATTTTCAACTAGTTTAGGAAGATTTTTGACTTAACTTCTTGACCAATTTTCACCTAGTTCCAATTTGATTTTGTCAAAATGTTTAACATGAAGGTTATATATAATGTTTCAAGATTTCCAAAATGTCAAAGAACTTGAAGATATCATTTTTGAGCTAGGAGAATCAATAAGAAGAAGTTGAGCATTCATTCTTGCATTTCTAGCCATTTTAATGAAGAACACTTGATCAAATCTCAAATCTATGCTGCATAATTTTGCTTTTCAGGCTTCTAACTTGTAAATAACTCCATGATTAATTTTTTACACAATATATTGAGGTATGATCCAAGTGATTAAGCCATTGTCCACATGATTTTTCCATTTATGGCACAAAGGCACCATTGCCATTCTTGAAAAGTTGCTTTAATCACAAAGTCAATTTGTCTTGAGGCTCTAACTTGCTCCCTCTGCACGCACTCAACACAAAGGCCATAAGAAACATATTTAAAGTTCTTAAAGACTTTAGATATCCTTGTATTATGCATTGGAACAATGTTTGTCTAGATTGCTTCAAAAACAAGTCAAAAAACCATAACATGTGATCTTTGTTTTCTGATCACTTCAAGCTGTCAAACCTTTCCCTATAAATAGAGGCATGTATTCGCAACTTAGGATAGAAATTCACAAACCTTAAAAATGCCTCAAACTCCCTCAAACTCAGAACTGCATAAAACCCTCTGTTGTTTGTCATTTTTGTCCAAAATTTCCAATCTCATAATTCACTCGTGCGTTTTCCCTCAAAATCATTCTCAAAGCTTCCTTACATGAAATATAACTCATCCCTATCCCTGTTTCATAACTGTAACACCTCAATCACCATACTCCATAACCAAAAACAGAGCTCTGCACATTGACTTCTCCAGAACAATGCAACCACTCTCAATACAAAGTAAGCATTGCATTAGCTTCCTAGAGGTTCAATGAAGCTATCCAGATCATCACATCATCTCAAGGAGTGCTCAATCATCAAACATGATTTCCAGTTTTGAGGTAAGTTTTTCAACCTTTGAACTCTCTCTATAAGAATCATTAATGGTAACTTTGTGAATAAAAATTGTAGACATCATAGCCCTGAAGCTAACCATGCCCTTAGATTTCATTTACGTTGCCTGAGTGATACGAATTTTGAGTTTGAACTTTCTGAAAATTTAGATCGGAATTTGGTACCAAGCAAAATTCTTGCTTATCTTTGATCCATAGCTTAAGTTATTTATATATTTGAAATCATGATGAAATTTCTAACAAGTTTGATGTTTACACTTTCTAAAATGGTTGAGAAATGAGCAAGTTTGAAATTTAAAAATGGTGATGAAGAAGCTGGCGCGAGGTTAGGGATGAAGTACCATTAGGACTGAGTTTATTTTATATTTACTACAATTTGTATTACTCACGTATGAAACAGTCACCCCAGTGGTAGAGTACGCGCGTATTAGACATTGGTATGGAGGGACCTGGGTTTGAGCCCCAGGGCCCTATTTTATTATTTTTCATAAATTTTTTGTCCTTTTTTGTTCTTAACACACCTGGGCCTTCCATGACTTGGCCAAATTCATTTTTCTTCAGCATACCCCCTGATCTGCTTACAACTCAACACAGGCCCATTTACTTTTTTCCTTTTTATTTTATTTTCAGATTCTAACAAAAAACTATCTTGGGCCTTGTTTACTATTCTTAACCCCCATTTTAACTTTCTTAACCCCCCAAGCCCCATGTTTTCATATTTCTTTATATTTTATATTTTTCTTTATTTATTTAAACTAAAAATACAAAAAAATATATTTTCTTAAATTAAAAATATTTTAATTTAAATACTTTATTTCTTTTTTTTTTATAAATTAGCTTTTATTAGTTTCTTTTACATCATAAAATATTTTCTTTTCTACATTAACTAAAATCATTTTCTAAACAAAGTAAATTAGACTTAGTTTTTATTTTAATTAATTTAGGTCTTAGGTTTTGATTAAACAATTAATTAACTTCTTTTGTAAGTAAAATTAATTAGTTTAATTAGGTTAATTAAAACCCTTTCCATAAAAAGCCATAAAAACAATTTCCTTTTCTCTTTTCTTCATCTTTACATTTTTGTAAATTCTATTAGTTCGCATTTAATTCATGTAACTGCCAAAGACTTGTAATAGTAATTAGGGATTATTTTACTTGTCATCCCCATTTGTAAATTTGTACCCCCCATCCCAAATCATTGTAATAGCGTAGGATATTTAAATTCCACAGTTTACGATTTCCTTATTATTATTAGTAATTAGGGTATGCATGACAAGATTAAAACCAAATCATAGAAAACCTTAATTCAAGACAAAATACATGAAAATAGAACATTTTGCACATTTACACCTCTAGAGTAACCCACACTTGGTGCCTCGGATTTAAACAGTCATGCCCCTCGAATATGGGATGTTTTAGTAAAGACCCTCGATTAAAATATCGTAGTCCCTCAATGACCCTTCGATGTTGCCTTCGGTAAAAGATTTTAGTCCCTTATAACAAATTGCTAAAACATTCTACAAGTTGTCTTCTATGATTGTACGATGACCCAAGCTTGTCCCTCACATCTAATGATATGGCTCCTTACCAACCAATGGTAAAATAGCACTATCTAAAGGAGGAGGAAAAGAATAAAGACTATTTGAGTAGGTAGATTGCTCGTAATTGCTTGCTCACAAACTAAAACCATTTCCACACCTCACACTTTCAAAAACAAACATATTTTAAAATGGTCTCTTTTCAAACAAATATTTCTAAAACAAACATTTTGTATACATTCTCAACGATACGACAATCATTGCAAAAATTACCGCACTAAGGTGTCTTCAAAATATTTCCAAAAACAAACATTTTTGTATACATTCTCAACGATATGAGAATCATTACAAAATTACCATCTTCAAAAATCTTCCAACATTTTCAAACATACACAAACACAAAGCATTTCAAAGTGATTAAGCAATTAAGAGCCCGTAGATAACTACAGATGAAAAGGGTGCTAACACCTTCCCTTTTCATAACCTACCCCCTGAACTCAAGAAAATATCTCAAAAGGTCTTTCCTGTTCTTTTCACCCTTTCCTTTATTGGATAAAAGAAAAGTAGGAGGCGACTCTTGGTATCTGAAACAATTGCGATAGAATGCAAAACCCTCAAGCCAGTTCTCCCAACGTATTACAGAACTGGCGACTATGATGGGGAATATTAACTAAAAGTGGGGTTATCTTAAGAGTTAGATCACCTTTATTTGTTTATTTGACTTTTTTCTTTACATTTATGGGTAATGCTTGGGTTTATTACTTGTAAAGATCATGTACCCGGATCTGGGGCACATTAGGTAAGTAGTATTAGATCATGGAAACTGTACGGCGTGGACCGATATGATTGAACCGATGGATATTGTGATACGGTGGGAGAACTGACTTAAGGGTTTTGCGTTATATCGCAAATGTTGTGTTTAGCAAGAGTCGCCACCGACTTTTCTTTTATCCAAAAGGAAAGGTGAAAAAGCACAGGAAAGACCTTTGTGTGGTTTTTGAAAGTATTTTTGTAAAAGAGGCCATTGTTTAGGCAATCTTTGTAATGATTCTCATTCGTAAGAATGTATACAAAGATGTTGATCTTTTGTAAATGTTTTCAATTTTGTAAGATGTTTTGAAATGTGTAGGTGTTTGTTTTTTTTTTGAAAAATAGCAAGGATGTTTTGTTTGAAATGGAGCAAGTAGTTTAGGAGCAATCTACGTACTCAAATGTCTTTCTTGTTCTTGTTCCTTTCCTTTGACATTGTTGTCTTACCATTGATTTGGTAAGCAAACCTATCTTTGGATGTTAACGGGACGAGCGTGGGTCATCGTATAGCCATGATTAACAATGTTGCAAGGTACCTTAGCATTTTTATTTAGGGACTAAGATCATTTTGAAAGGCAACTTAGATAGCGTCATCGAGGGACTATGATCTTGTATTTTTGCTTCTTTTTATTAAGATACCTCACATGCGTAATATGGTCATTTAAAAGGCAACCAAGTGGATTTTACCCTAGGGATGCTTGTGTGCAACTGTGTCATTTTCATGCTTCTTTTTGTCTTGAATTAGGGTTTTCTATTTGATTGATTTTTTTCTTCCCATACAAACCCTAAGTACTAGCATATTATGTAAAAGCGATAAATTGTGAAATTAAAAATTACTACGCTATTACAACACTTGTGGGAGGGAGGTATACAATTTATGAATAGGGATTACAATTATTTAAACCTAATTAATCTATTCCAACCAAATTGAATTTGTACAAGAATTGGGATAAACAATATACAAGATGAATGAAATATGCAAGAATTATAAATGCAAAGAAAAAGATTTTTGTTTGGTTTCTTAATATGAAGGAGGTTTTGACCTAAACCTAACTAGAGGAAAAAAAGGTAATTAAATTAAATTAAACTTAAGTTAAATAAATAAATTATGTAAGAAAAGATTTTTGGATGAAACCCTAATTCTATTTTAGTTGATTAAAAGAAAATAAGTTCAAAGAAATTTTTTTTTTATTTTTATACTTTTTGTCTTAAAAAAAGATTGTGGTATTATGAAATATTTGTGGTCTTTTTAACATTAAAATAAATATATTTTAAATAAATAATAACCTAGTTTTATTTTAATATTTATAAGGAAATTAATAAAAGTAAATAAAGTATGGTAAATAAAAATATTTTTTATGTAGAAAATATTTAAATTATGTCAAAATATAAATCTATATTTTTTTTACATATTTCATGATTTTTTTGGTATTTTTAGAAAATATATTTAAAAGAAATAAAAGAAATAAAAAAAAAAAGGGGCCAAGGGTGTCACAAGTAAACAGGGTGTATGATGTGAGAAAAAACAAAAAGCCCAAGAAATGGAGGCCCAGCGCTGCAAGAGGCAAAAAAATGGAAAAAAAATATATGAGAAAATGCAAAAGGCAGCGCGCTGAGGCTCGAACCCATGACCTCTAGCAATAACGCGCGTTGCCTTACCATTGTGTTGTTTCTTCCCACGAATTCAACCATATAACTTATGTAACCTAAAAGTCAAAGATAAAATCTAATTTTACTGGCCCTAAATTGAAACCTAATTTTTACAGAAATTTCAAATCCAAAATTCTCTATACACAGTTAATATAAATGGAAACTATGAACATGGTTAGCTTTAGAGCAAGGATATATACATTTTGTTTTCACAAATCAGGATCAAATGGTGCTTGTATGAAGAGATAGAAGTTTGAGTTTTTACCTCTTGAAGCTGGAATCATGAATGGAGTTTTAGCAGCTTTTGAGAAGGCCTGAGGATCTATTTAGCTTACCTGGACCTCCTTGAGTGTATTCCAACCCTTACTTTGTCTTGAAAGTCCCTGAATCTCTCTACTCAAGTCAACCTGCAAGCTTGATATTTGAAAATGGTGGATGGTGATGGAGGAGCTACAGTCTTGAAACAGGGGCCTGGACCACTTTGATATGATGTGTACTAAGTGTTTGGGTGGTTAAAACTTAATACGCACGAGTGGATTTGGAGATGGCTATGTGAGGTTCAAAATTGTCAAGTTATGGCAGATTCTGAGTTGCAAAGTGTTTGGGATTGTTTTTGAGTCTTAGCATTCGTGTGTCCACTTGCAAATAGTGTGTCTACTTATAAGCAAGAGGTTTTAAGACTTGTAAAATTCAGATTTCAAAAACTCACATGTTTGCTTGGTTAGTTGTTTGTGAAGCAAAGCTAGCAAGCATGGTTTCAATGTGTAGTACCAAGATTGTAGGGGGGTTGAGACCTTTAAAAACACTTGTTTTGACTGTGTGGAGTGTGTTTGTGCAGAAAAAACAAGTGCAAGGCTCAATGCAAGCTGACTATGCATAAAGCTTGCTTTTCTAAAATGGCAATGTTTCCTTTCTCCCAAAAATGGAATTATTCTTATGCAATGCATTGAATGCTTGGATTAAAGCTTCCAACAGCTGTGAAAACATTAAATTATGAAGTGAAAGTAAAGTTAGAAGCCTTCAAAGTGGGATTTGTACAGAATGCTTAAAGATTGGATCCAATGTTCTTCATAAAATGGCTTGTAATCCAAGTGACAAAACACCAACTTCATCTCTTCGATTCTCCCTACTCAAGAATGATCTCAAGGAGTTCTTGGACATTTTGGAAATCTTGCAATGTGATTTAAAACTCATCTTTGAATTTCTTTTTAAGATTCCCCTTGGAACCATGTGAAAAATTGCCATGAAGTTAGGTCAAAAATCTGCCTAACTAGGGCAAACTTTCACTAAGTTATTTTTAGTTCATGAGCATGTATTCAAAAAATTATATCTTGAGATCCAAACATTTTTAGGAGAAATTGTGTGAATAAAAGTTGTAGATTTCATGGAGATCTACAACTTTCATGTTGGAAGTTTCTCTTGAATCATCTTGCATCATGGTGAAAATTTGGATCAAAGTTATGAAAAAATATGAAATTTTCTATACTTAGAAAAATTTCGAAGTTAAGAAATTTCATCTTTTCAAAACAAAATCTTGAATTCTTGATTTCTTAATGAACAAGTTTCATATTTTGACGTGTTTTGATGAATTATGATCTTTGGCACTCAAATTTGACCAAAAAGTCAAAGTTTGACTTTTCATTATACAGTTGACTTTTGATCAGTTGACTACAAAATTCATCTGTTAATCCAATGGATTTGCAATGTTTTGAATCATGTTATTAGGTTAAAATGATGCAATTGAAATCTTGATATCATGCCTTAACCCAATTGATCATTTGCTAGGTCAAAAATCAGAAATTGCCTTTTTCTAAGTCAAAACCCTAATTTTGACCATTTTGCCCTTTTAATGATTTGATCAAATTTCTTGAGGAATTGTGTTACAAACTTGATCAAATGATACATATAATTCTAAGATGTTGATGTGGATAAAAAATTATTAAGTTTGACTGTAAATTGTCCATAGTTGACTTTTTCCCCAATACAGCTGATTTTTAGGTCAACTTGTTCAATTGGCTGATCAAAAGTGTGATCCAAGGCTTGAAACATGACATGAGTAATCTTGGAGGTCCATAATGGTCCATGAAAGACATATGAAGCATTGATAGTCCAAAAATCCGTGTGGAAACTCAAACCCTAATTTTGGTCATCAGTGCATAAATAGGTGTTTTAAGCTGATCAAACCCTAGTTCAGTCTTGAACCCAATGAGATCCTGTGAGAAAATTTCTTGATAAATGAGAGGGAAAATGTTGGGGTACAACAGCTTCCCCTTTTCAATCTTCTTAAGCCTGAAGAGTTAGATTGGCATGCTTTGCAAGTCGTGACTCGTAGGTGGAAGATGATTGGACACTAGAGTGCCCAGAAATTTGCACTTAGTGATGTGATGTTTGAGGAAATGGGCATAAAGATGCCATTTGGAGAGGATATAGAAAGTTTCTGGATATGGGCTTGTAGATTCCATCCAAGAGTGATTGTTGAATTGTAATTTGTAAGTTGGAAGAATGAGTATCAGAATGGCATCCGTGTCTGGAGCATATCTGAACTGTATCTGAAAAACTTGTTTGAATGAGTATCAGAATGACATCTGTATCAGGAGCATATCTGAACTGTATCTGAAAGTTGAATATGAATGAGTATCAGAATGACATCTGTGTGTGGAGCGTATCTGAACTGTATCTGAAATTTGAATCTGAATGAGTATCAGAATGGCATTCGTGTCTGGAGTGTATCTGTACTGTATCTGAAAGTTGAATTTGTACTGTATTTGAAAGTTGAATCTGAATGAGTATCATAATGACATTCGTGTTTGGAGTGTATATGTATTGTATCTGAAAGTTGAATCTGAATGAGTATCAGGATGGCATCCGTGTCTGGAGCGTATCTGAACTATATCTAAAAACTCTACATTGTTAACGGTACTGTTAATCTTATCCTGAAAAGGTAAAAATGCTAGCTAAAATGCAAAGTCATGTTGTACGAAATGTATAATATGATGCATTCGTTTGATCAATGTTCATGATATATGGATGCAATGTATGCATATGTGAGCTAAATTGTTGCACTGTTGTTGGATTTAGGGAAAATAAATCCCTGACTGTTACTGAGGATATGTAAGCCTTCGTGTCTTGAAGTCGAAGTGTTGATGAATTTATGCTGAGAGAAATAAACTTTTGTTGTAAGGGAAATGTCATGTGTTACTTAAAAATGTTTGGAGAAATTTGGATGATTTCTATTGGGGGTTGATAAATGGAAGCTTTGTTCCAATGGGGACTAAATGACATACTGCGGGGAATTTCTTATGGAATATCCTAGAGGTATTTCCCTATGCCTTCCACCTATCAGTAATTTCCTTTTTTCATTTTGTTTATTTTGTAAACAATAATTATGTTCAAATGCATATGTTCAATGACGAATCATTGGACTTTTTTGTAAACAAAACACAAGAGTAAAGAAAAACAAATAGTTTTTGCACTTTCAAGGAGATATCTTTGTATTGAATTTGAGTAAGTATTTTTGTACAAGTAGACAAACATTCTAGTAAGAGAATGCTGTCGTAAAAAATGAAAATTTTGATACAAAGAAAAGATACCTATGTGTAATAATCCCATGGGGTTTTCATTCTGCTATAGCCTTCGTATCTCTGAGCATCTTGTCTATTTGTTGCCTTGTCCGAGGATGATTGAATTGATCTGAACCTCCGAGTTTTTCAGTGGAAGCCAAAATTTGTTCGTAAAGTGATCCAACAGGACATAGTCATTTTCTTTAATTCCCTAACTTTTGCTTGGACCTCCCTTTCGGGTTTTCAGTCCACCGGGAAACCCTTTTTTGCCCAAGTCGCCCTTTCGGGTTTTCAACTTACCGGGTGTAAATATTTTTTTGTTTTATCCCTAATTTTTGCTCGAACCTTTTTGGTTCGCCGGGATGCCCTTGTTTTTCCTAGGTGTGTCAACCTAGCGGGTCTCTTATGCTAGTATCTTTTGACTATGTCTATGTTCGTAGGGTGCGCCAGGTCGTCGCCATCCATGGTGGTCAAGATCATTGCTCCACCAGAGAATATGTTTATGATTACAAATGGTCCTTCGTATGTAGGAGTCCATTGGCCCCTAGGATCACCTTGCGGCATTATGATACGTTTGATCACCATATCACCAACTTGATACACTTGGCGTCTGACCTTTTTGTTGAAAGCCTTGATCATCTGTTTTTGATACCTTTGACCATGGAAAATAGCAGTAAGTCTCTTTTCATCAATCAAATTCAGTTGATCAAGTCGAGTCTGGATCCAACCGTCTTTGTTCAATCCTGCATCTTTCATAATCCTTATAGAGGGGATCTGGACCTTGATAGGCAAGACAACCTCCATGCCGTAAACTAGAGAATAAGGTGTTACCCTGGTTGATGTGCGAGTTGTGGTACGATACCCGTGGAGAGAGAATGGTAACATCTCATGCCAGTCTTTGTACGTGACTGTCATTTTCTGTATGATCTTTTTAATGTTTTTATTTGCAGCTTCGACAAACCCATTCATCTTCGGCTGATAAGGAGAAGAATTATGATGCTGAATCTTGATTTGCTCGCACAATGTGGTGATCTTATTTTTGTTGAGATTTTTACCATTGTCAGTGATGATCCTTTTCGGGATACTGTACCGGCAAATGAGATTTTTCTTGATGAAACGGGCAACCACATTCTTGGTAACAGAGGCGAAGGAGGCTGTCTCAACCCACTTTGTAAAATAGTCAATGGCCACTAAGATGAAGCGGTGTCCATTGGAGGCTGTCAATTTGATTTCCCCAATCATATCAATCCCCCACATAGCAAACGACCAAGGATCCGTCAAGACATTCAGAGGAATCAGAGGTACGTGCACCTTGTCAGCATAAATCTGACACTTATGGCAAGTTCGAGAGTGTTGATAGCAGTCTGCTTCCATGGTAGACCAGTAATAGCCTGCCCGTAGGATTTTCTTTTCCATCGTATGCCCACTAGAATGGGTGCTAAAAGTGCCTTCATGCAATTCATCCATGATCCTTTCAGCTTCAACCTTATCTACGCACCGAAGTAACAAAGAGTCATGATTGCGTTTATACAGGATGTTATTACTAAGGAAGAACTTAGCAGAAAATCTTCTTAAGAACTTTTTGTCATTGACTGAAGCTCCTTCTGGATATTCTTGAGCCTCGAGATACTTATTGACTTCGTGAAACCAAGGTTGGTCCATTACTTCTTAAGTATTAATCCTGTGACAGTTTGTTGGTACGTCCATTCGTTCAATGGTGATCTGGGGAGCCTCGTTATCCCAATTAAGTTTAAACATAGATGACATTGTGGCTAGAGCGTCTGCTAGCTGATTTTCTTCTCGCGGGAAATGCTCGAAGGTAATCTTCTCAAAATGTGGTAGCAATGTCAAAACATGTTCTTTGTAAGGGATAAGGTTTAGGTGATTGGTGTCCCATTCTCCTTTGATCTGCTGATAACCAAAGCCGAGTCTCCGAATACATCCAAAGATTTGATCCCCAAGTCTATGGCAGCTTTGAGACCGAAGATGTACGCTTCGTATTCCGCCATGTTGTTTGTACAGTTGAAGTAGAGTCTTGCGGTAAAGGGAGTATGGAACCCTTCTGGAGATATGAGTACAACACCAATACCATTTCCGAGTGCATTGGAGGCTCCATCAAAGAACAGGGTCCATCGGTATCCTTGTTTAGGTCCGTCATATGGCCTGAGTTCTTCACAGTTGTCTAATGTTATGATGTCTTCATCTGAGAATTCGAACTTCATGGACTGGTAGTCTTCCATAGCTTGGTGATAAAGGTGATCAACTAGTACACTGCTCTTTATAGCTTTCTGGGTAGTATACTATATGTCGTACTCTGTTAGGATCATCTGCCATCTCACTATTCTCCCAGAAAGAGTAGGCTTCTCGAAGATGTATTTTATCGGATCCATTTTAGATATCAGTAGGGTAGTATGAGTCAATATATAATGTCTTAGTCGACGAGCAGCCCATGCCAGAGCTCAGTAAGTTTTCTCGAGCAGTGAATATCTTATTTCAAAGTCGGTAAACTTTTTGCTCAGGTAGTAAATAGCGTGCTCTTTTCGGCCAGACTCGTCATGCTGCCCCAATACACACCCCATTAAGTTTTCTAAAACCTCCAGATACATGATCAATGGTCTTCCCTCGACTGGTGGCATCAACACAGGAGGCTATTGTAAGTATTCTTTGATTTTGTCAAAAGCAACTTGGCATTCATCATTCCATTTAACTACTTGATCTTTCTTCAATAGTTTGAAGATTGGCTCACAAGTAGCTATCAAGGGGGAAATGAATATGTAAATATAGTTCAGACGTCCCAAGAATCCTCTGACTTCCTTCTCAGTACGAGGAACAAGCATCTCTTGTATTGCTTTAACTTTGGCAGGATCTACCTTGATACCTTTGTTGCTGACGACAAAGCCTAGGAGTTTACCAGACCGTACCCCAAATGTGCATTTGTTAGGATTCAACCTCAACTTATACTTCTTCAGTCTCTCGAACAGTTTTTGTAAGTGGTCAAGATGCTTTTCTTCTGTTTGAGATCTGGCTATCATATCGTCCATGTAGACTTCCACTTCATGATGTATCATATCGTGAAATAGAGCTACCATGGCACGCTGATAGGTTACCCCAGCGTTCTTCAGTCCAAATGGCATTACCTTATAGTAGAATGTACCCCATCGTGTGACAAATGTTGTTTTCTCCATACTCAGGCGCCATTTTGATTTGGTTGTGACTTGAGAATCCGTCCATGAAGGATAACACTTTGTGTTGTGTCGTATTGTCAACTAGGATATCAATGTGGGGGACTGGAAAATCATCCTTAGGGATCGCCCTATTCAAATCTCTGTAGTCCACACATATTTTCACTTTTCCGTCTTTTTTGAGTACGGGAACAATATTGGCAACCCATTGAGGGTAAGAGGTGACAGCCAAGAATCCAGCGTTGAATTTCTTCATGACCTCTGCTTTAATCTTTTCTGACATATCAGGTCTCATGCGGCGAACCTTTTGCTTTACTGGCGGACAATCCTCTCTTGTAGGCAGACGATGTACCACAATGTCTGCATCAAGTCCCGGAATGTCTTCATATAACTAGGCAAAGACTTCAACATAATCGTGTAATAGCTGAATCAGACGCTCCTTGACACTGGGTTCCAGATTGGTACCCACCTTGACCTCTCTTGGATCTTCATCGGTACCTAGGTTGATCGTATCCACGGGTTCCTCGTGAGGTTGAATGGTTCTCTCTTCTTGTTGTAGCAGTCTGGAAGGTTCCCCTGGTACTTCACAATCTTCCTCACCTTCGTCTTTGGCTTGATAGATTAGATTCTCAGAGTCACAAAAGGCCATAGCAGTATCGTTACCCATGGGATCCCGAATGGATGTATACCTGTATTGTAAGTATGGGTGTGTGTAAGGGTATAGCTATCTTTGAAAGAAAAATAAAAACAATGAGCACAAAAGTTTGTATGCGAAAACATCCATGATTCATTGATGTCATATGAAAATGAGATAATAACCCTTACAAATGGAACATTGTGCCTCGGGTAAGACACAAGGTTTTAAGAGTGCGAATTGTTTCAATATTACAGATCCAACAAAATGTAAAGACAAATTACTGTGGGATAAAAGTGATCGGGACAAAGTATCTAGCCTCCCAATTGCTGAGCCCTCCATTGACAGTCAGGAAGATCTAATCCTCCAAGTTGCAGCCATCTTGACCATCTTCTATCGTGTTGACTTCACAGTTGCTGATCTTAAAGGGTGGTCCTCCCACACGGGCACGACGTACAGCCTTTTGAGCACTTGAAGTGAAGCCTAGGCCAAACTTGTCAGACTTATATGGGATATCTGGGATTTGTCCCAAGATAGTGCACCCTCCTTCTTCTACCACTGCTTTGGTGTCCTTCAGTGATGACATCCGGAGTGGAGGCCTTGTAACCTTGGGAACCTGAGACACAACCTTGGTCACTGCCATATCTTGAGGGACCTCTTCAAAGTGTTAAAATGGAGTGTCAATAAATTCGCCATCTAATTCCACATATCTGAAGGAATTGAGATGGCTAATCATGTATTCTTCCTCTCCATGAACGGTAATAATCTTCCCTTGAACTGGATACTTCAGCACTTGGTGCAATGTAGAAGTAACAGCGCCAGCATTGTGGATCCATGGTCAGCCTATCAAGCGGGAGTATGAAGGGCGGATGTCCATTACATAAAAGGTTGAATTGAAAGTTTGGGTTCCAATCTTTATGGGGATGTCCACATACCCATGCACCATCCTTTTCGAGCCGTCAAAAGACCTTACTACTATGTTGCTTGGCTTTAATGTCAGTCCCTCGCAGTCAAGTCTATCAAGAGATTTTTTTGGTAATACATTCAAAGAGGAGTCTGTGTCCACCAAAACATGAGTCAGAGTTGTGCCCCTACATTCCACTGAGACATGCAATGCCTCATTATGCTTCCTTCCCCTTGGCGTCAGATCAGCATCTGAAAAACCTAAACCATTGTCCGCAGTTAGGATGTCTACGCAGTCTTGAAACTGATCGGTAGATGTCTCTTGAGGTACATGAGCGGTGTTTAAGAACTTTACCAAAGCTTTTGCATGTGCCTCGGAACATAGTAGTAATGCCAACATGGAGATTTTAGAGGGAGTTTGCCCCAATTGTTCAACTACATCGTAGTCGCTCCTCTTTATAATTTTTAGGATCTCCTCCATTTCTTTCTTGGAAGTCTCAAGGATAGTCAATGTCTGAGCCTTCTTCCGGACAGGCTCAATCAGAATACTTTTTCCTCGAGTTTCAGTTAACTCGACAGCAGGAGTGTCAGTAGGAATGATAACAGTGGTTGTAACGGCTTCATCAATAGGAGCACTTGCAGAGATGATTATGGGTATGGGAGTAACCTTTGGAGAATCCACAGGGATGATTACGGGTCTGGAAATAGCCTTTGGGGAGCAATTTCTGGAGAGAAGATTTTACCGCTTCGGGTAATCTTACTAGTCCTTGTAATATTACTGACGTCGGAATCCATTTTCTTGGCATTTAAATCTTCAATGGACGGTCAATCCTGCTTAATACCATGGTAGTAGACATCTCCTCCATATATCCATGGTACGGTCTTGTCTAATGAATATGGGACTGGTCCGGGCATTGTGATTATTAAAGGAGTTGCTTTCGGAACTGATGTAATTCTAACGGGTCTTTTGGTGGAGAACCTGGAAGAATTGGCGGAAATGGTAATGATAGAAACATCTTCAAAAGGGATAGGTGGAATAAGAGTCTTTTCAAACAAAATTTCTTTGTTATCTATCAGGCACCGAACGCCTACTTTCAACAAAGGACAGCCAGGTGGTGAGGACAAATAGAGATGGAAATCTTCATTACATCCCGGGAACACAACGACATTCAACAAATTCATTTTAATAGTCAGAAGTGGAGTCATGAGCTCATCAATTGAAGTAACAAACAATCCTTCTTCAATGGAATTGGTATTGTGGCCATGTCTGGGCATAGGGGCAGAAATGAGATTTGGCTTTTCAGGCGCATCGAACTCAATTTTTTTTGCTTCAATGAGGTCTTGTATTTTGTTCTTCAAAGCCCAACAGTTATTAGTATCGTGGCCAGGACTTTCAGAATGGTATGCGCAACAGGAATTGGGATGATAGTGAGGAGATGTTGTATTGGGGTTTTTCGGAGCTTCTTTCAAGGTCACCAAGTTAGATCTTAGTAGATGCGGTAATACTTGAGATGGGGTCATGTTGATTATGGTGAATTGCCTGACTGGCCTTTCCTTCCTTGGTTAATTACTCCTTTGCTGATCAGACTCAAGCTTAGGAATCATAACCGCCCCCACCATTGGTCAGCGTTCGGCCGTATCTTGGTTTCTTTACGGATATACAACAACCACCTATTTCTTCCTGATAAAAGGCTTCCTTACAGCTGTAGAGGAAGATGAATATTTCTGAATCTTTCCACTCTTTATACCGGCTTATACCCTCTCTCTGGTCAATATTAGTTCGCTAAAGCCTGCAGATGAACTTCCAATTAAATGATTTAAGAAGGGACCATACAAAGTTCCCAAGAACATGTGCACCAATTCTCTCTCAGATAGAGGGGGTTGAACTCTTCCAGCCAAGTCTCTCCATTTTTGCGCATAGTCCTTGAAACCTTCATTAGAACCCATGGCCATACTATGAAGTTGAGTACGGGTAGGCGCAAAATCAGCATTGTATTGGTATTGTTTGTAGAAAGCTGCAACAAGATCTTCCTAATTGTGAACGTTGTCTCTTTCTATGTGGTAAAACCAGTCAAGTTGAGTTCCAGACAGTCTGTCTTGGAATAAGTGCACCCATAAGTCTTTATCAGCGGTATGGGGTTGGATTTTCCTCACATATGACCGGAGATGCATTTTAGGGCATGAAACTCCGTCATATTTGGCGATTATAGGTGCTTTGAATTTTGAAGGAATCACAATCCCCGATACTAAACCCAATTCCTCAAAGTCCAAGCCTGACACTTTTTGGATTTCCATCGCGCTTAACCTCTCTTCCAGATGTCTGTACTTGTCATCAGCTGGAGGGTACTGTTCCTCAGAGTAGTCTTCTTCTTCCTCTTCCTCTTCCGATTCTGACGGGACAACTGTTTCTTTACCCTTCCCTTCCTGATTGTCTTTTTCTCCAGATGTTGTTGCAAAGTTTAAGGTCCTTCTTGTTTGCTCATGAAATCTTCTTTCCATGTTCAGGACTCTGTTTACCTTCTTTGTCTTCTTTTTCCTCTCTTCAGCCAGCAAAGTCTTCAACTCTTCTTGTCCCTTGGCTAGGGTCAAGAGCAACTGTTGAAACTATGTATTATGAGCTTAGATATCCTTCACTGTTTGCTCAAGAACCATCTTACTGAAATAAACAGTAGAGAGATGAGGAGACTTGTTGCAAAAGACCTGCTTATGTTATGATGAATGGTATATGCATATGTAATGATTTCAAGGATTTCAAAGATTCAAATTTGTTTTAGACAAAAAGGAAACACACGTTATATTAATAAGTTAAAAATTGAATACATCAATGCCTCTTGGGCAAAATAATACAAAAACTCTAAGATAAAAAGGTAGTACGCATCCTCTTTGGTGCAATGTAGGCATTCAGAGTCTGCTCCTCATGAAGTAGCCTAGTGAGTTCCAAATCCTTCTTCTCGCTTGCGTAGAATTGGGCTTCGAACGTATCTCGCTACCCCTTGAGTTGTATCCAATCCCTTTGTAGGTCTTCAAGAGATGTGGGCATGTCAGGATGTAGGATAGTGTATGGAACATCTCCCTCCATGACAGGCTCAATGATTACCGGGAGAATGGAGGGGTAAGGCATCATAAGACTCTGAGCACGAGTTCGTACCCATTTGAGGTAAGGCTCAAGAGGGATGGAATTCTTATGCCCCAAAGTCTTTCTATCCACCTTATTTAACATCCTCCAAGCTCGGATGAATCTCTGGCAAAGACCTTGATTGTCGTTGTCATAGTCGAATACCAAACCTTGAATCAACATCTCATGCGGACCATCCCTTCGGGCGTAACCAATCTGTCTTAAGGACAAACAGGGGTTGTAGGTGATACCTCCCCTAATGCCAAGTAAAGTAACATTAGGGAATTCTCCATAATGGTCGACAATGATAAAATTATCTTTGGACCGAGAGCACCAATGAATGTCTGAATGTTTGAGTGTCATCAACCTTTGTGACCACCTTGAACCTTGCTCATTCTTTAATACAGATTGGGGAAGATGAGAAATAAACCATCTTGCCAAGAGAGGAGTGCAACACATAAGGACACCTCTTTTCCTCATTTTGCGAGTGTGAAAAGAGTGTAGGATATCTCCTAGAAATGTAGGCACCGGGTTGCGTGATATGAAAATTTTGACGGCGTTCACATCTATGAGTTGGTCAGAGTTTGGAAACAAAACCATCCCATAGATGAGGAGAGCCAAAATTTCCTCAAAGGCTTGCAAGTCTAAAGAATTCCAACAGCTTTGGGCTTTATTAAACAAAAACTTTGCTAGGAAACCTTTGACACCACTCCTTGTTTCCCAATGAGTTGTGATATCAGATGAGTGCAAGTGTAGAACTTGAGCAATCTCTTCTGGTTTGGGTCTCTTTCCGTACCATTGAAAGGTAGTTGATTAAGAATGTGAATCCTAAAGAGTAGGGAGAATTCTTCCAAAGTAGGCACAAGTTAATAGTCGGTAAATGTGAAGCAATGGTGTAAAGGATCAAAGAACTGAAAGAGAACCTTCATCAAGTCCTCATCTGTGTTGCAGGTGACTAAGTTGAGTAGGCGACCATGTCTCTCGGTGAATGGAGAGTTTTCAGGAATCCTTGAAGCTAGTTCCTTATGTTGTGGAGGGATCCTCACAAGGTTGACTTGAATAGTTTTCCTGCAAAGTGAATCCATATCCTACATGTTGTACCCCAAAATTTTCCCTCCCATATCTCTCAAAACATCTCAAGAAAGACCCTTAAGTTGCTCAAGGAAGTCCAAGGGTTGACCAGACAAGCTCTCTCCTAAGGCAGTCTACCTCAAATTAGGGTTTCATATTGCATCAAGTTAATTGAGTCCAAGGGATCTCAAATTCTCACCAATGTCCTAATATGTTCTCAAGATCATCCATGTCAAGTTTCAACCCCTACAGAGAAAGTTTGCTCAGTCAATTGCTCAAAGGCTTAAAAATCAACTTTGTTAGGGCAAAAGTCAACTGTGGCCTACATACAGCCAAACTTCAAGATTTTTAGTCAACATTCTCATTTTGAAGTATATTTCATCATTTTATCAAGGGTTGATCATGATTCATCAAGGATTGCTCATAATTCCTCAAGAACCAAAAATTGCTAAATTAGGGTTTTGAAGGAAAAGTCAACTCAACTTTGACCAAGCATAACTTTATCATACTTTATGAGAAATGACTCATACAAAGCTCATTTTGAATAGGATGCCATTCTCTACAATCAATTTTCAGCTCCCTAGTTCTAAATATGCACTCACAAGAAGTTATGAATTTGGACATTATAGGTCATTTTGAAAAGTCAACAAAAACACCTTTTTTGTCAAAGATTCATACATGAGCTTGGAATATAAAATAGAAATTAGACAAAAAGGGTTGCTTAGAGGACATATCAAGCTTTCTAAAAAGTCGAAGAACACATTCAAAGAGTCAAAATTGAGGAAGTTATGCATTGGTGAAGTTGACCTTTTTTGCAAAATGGCCAAAAGTCAACTATGCCTAAAATGCAAGTTTTGCCAAATGGGCCCAATCATTTTCACTTGTTTTGAGTTGGAAACATAGTCCACGAGCTCTAGCCCTTGCTACTTGTCATTATCATGTTTTTATTATTTATTTATTTTTTTATTTGAATTAAATCAATTTTAATCAAAATAAATCATGAGAAAATCTAAAGCATTGAAAACTCAAGATTTTATACTTGTTTCAGGTCTCAAATCCAGTTGGCAAGTATTTGAAATCGTGCAAGGCATTGGTGTGGACAAAAATATTGAATTATGCTATTTTTGGAATGCTATTCAAAGTGTATCAAATCAAAATCAAATTCAATAATGGAGGAAGATTGAGGCCAGGTTTTCAACCCTAGTTCACTCCTCAATACATATAGAACCATTGCAGACCCAAAACTAGGTTAGAAGGAGGTGTGTGATCAAGAACAAAATTTGAAGAAAAACAAGAAAACATGGTGAATCGAATTCCTACTTAGAGTCTAATTTAAGACTCTTTGACGATTCCATTTGCTTCCTGGGATTGAAGGCAAGCAAAACCAATCAAAACCAAGCATTTCCAAGTCCTATAACGCACTGTAAGATATTCATGATACCCACCTTTTCTTGAATTCTGTTTGCATAATTCTTGCACATTCATAAAATTCTAATCATATATTCTTGTTCACCATCATATTTGCAAGCTTTCTGCAATATTCAATTTTGTTTTCATGGCCTATATTGGATTTCACCATTATTAGGTTTTCTTACTTCAATTTGGGATTTTTGTTTACAGGAAAAATTGGGCCATGAAAGGGCCATCATTGAGCTCAGCAGGTCCAGACGAAGCCATTCATGGCTTTAGTTTTGATTTATCTTACTCATGCTTGATTTTGAGATATGGCAGGGAGATAGTGACGGACAAACGTCCGTAGGTAAAAGTCTGAGACTTTTACCAACGAAACAAGGTTAAAGATGACTGCGTGGCACCCTTCCATTGGATCGTTTGAAAATTAGCGCTAATATTTGGTTATTTCACTTGTTTATTTTATATTAATTCTTGTTTATATTACATACAACAAAAACAATTTGCCCAGTGGTAGCCAGGCAAGCGTTAAGGCGTTGGGGAGCTTGAGGTCAGGGGTTCGACCCCTGCCTCCAACGTTTGTATTTTTCTTAATTTCTTTCTACATATATCATGCGTACACAAGCCAAAGGACCATCATGCATCCTCATCATCCAGCCTGCCAGATGGCCAGGTGGCCAAATCCAAGGGTCACCAATGGAGGAGCACCAAACGCCTAGTCAAAGCAAATGCATTGGATCCAAAAAGTCAAACGTGGACTTCCTTGCTTTGGGCCCAGAAATCTGTTCTGCACCCCCCAAGTTGCTATTTTCAGGCCCATTTTCTTATTCTTTTTCTTTTTTATATTTCATTTAATTTATTTATTTATTTTATTTACTAACACAATTAATTATTTTATTTTTATCAAAAAATCATAAAAATAATACTTTTCACAAATTTGGTTTAGATTTTATTTTTTATCAAAAAATTAAATTAATTTAATTAGGTTGTTAATTTTAGATAACTTTAATTCCTTTTGTAAATAATTAAAAATATTAGAAAATTAGGGTTTTGTCCTAATTTAATTATATTTTCTTTTTCTTAAAAAATTACAAAAACACAAAAATAGGCCACGTAATTATTTTTATTAATTAATTTAATTAACTAATTAATTTAGTGTTTAATTTAAAACCTAATTCTTTTTCTTAAAAAAATAATTAAAAACAACAAAAACAATTTTTCTTTTAATTAGGTTAGAAAGGTTCAAAAACCTAGTTCGCACTCGTTCTAATTTTCATTGCGCGCTTTATTATTTTATTTTTACTCAATTATTGTATATGCTCACAAGTTGTAATAGGTTAATTAGGTCTTTACATTCATTTATCGCTTTATTTCCAAAGGGTTTGTTTTTGGCTATGTAAATACCTGAAGCCTTGTAATAGCGTAGTTTAATTTCCGCATTTTAAATTCCGCAAAATATTTAACTGTTAGATGTATGATATTAGGATGCATGACAAGAATGTATGTAAAATTTTAAAACGGTTAGATAACCCTAAAATGTGCAAAGATAAATAATCTGAAATTGAATCACTCGCACATGCGCACTCCTAGGGTACACTCCCACTTGGTTGCCTTCGGTAAACAGTCATTGAGTATAGGATGCTTTAGTGGTCGTCCTTTTGCCTAAACATAGATCAAAGTCCTGATTCGGAAAAGTTTCCTCGGAACGGTATCCTCGGAATTGTTGCCTCGAATAATTGATCTAAGACATTAGGGTTATTACTAAGACGTCCTAACATTGCTTTAGTGACCGTACGTCCCTTTCGAATTGACCCTCAAAACTCCAACGACGGTGCTTCCTACTCACTAATAGTGGGATAGCATCGTCTAAAGGAAACGAATATAGAACGATTCTTTTTTCGATTAGGTAGATTAGTTCTTAAGTACTTGCTCAATCCAAACAAACTTTTTCACACTTACACTCCTTTCAAAAACAAAGTTTTCAAAAACACTTCATTACACTCTTGAAGACAGAAGCAAGAGTTAAATCGAAGTCAAAACGAAAGCTTTTTCAAATCACACAAACACCAAGAAATTAATTTTGAAAATGATGAGCAAGTACCTAAGAGCCCGTAGATAACTACGGATAGAAAGGGTGCTAATACCTTCCCTTTCTATAATCTACCCCCCGTACTAAGAAATATCTCGAAAAAGGAATTTTTTTGTGCTTTTTTCCTTTCCTTGTTAGATAAAATAAAAGTCGGTGGCGACTCTTGCTTACCGCGACATTTTGCAAACACAAACGCAAAATGCAAACCAGTATTAACAGTCGGTTCTGGCCACCGTATCACAAAACTGGGGACTCTGCTGGGGAGTTAATAAGCGGGGTGTACCTTAGGATTAGTTCATCATATTGTTTTCAATTGTTTGATTTGTTTGCTTTATCTTTGTGGGCTTTGTATAGGAGTTACTATAGATCCTAACCCAGATCAGGGGATACCTTTTAGGTAAGTAGCAATAGACTGTGAGGGAACTGTACGACGTAGACCGATACGGTTGAAGCAGTAGCTACGTTAATGTGGCACATTAGTTGGTATCGATATCCCTTGTGGAGGAACAAGGAGAGTATGGGGCTGCTAATGGGAAATTAAGCATCAAATGACCTTAGAACCTATAATTGACCAACTTGGCCATAGAAAGTAGCAGAATGCTACACTCATTGAGACCATACTCTCGAGATGGTTCCGACCGCAAGAAAAGATTGCATGACTAGAATTATGATCGATGGAGGATGGTCAGTGATATTGAGAACCTCTAGAACCCGGTTACTATTATTAGGACAGGTTGAACTTACTAAACTGCAAGAGGGTAGTACCTAAACTCCATGCCAGCCTGAAATTTAAGGGCTACTGTGTGACTTGTTTGCATTTACCATGTTTACTATCTGTGATACCTGTGGTTTGTTTTATCATGGCATCATGCATCATGACATCACATGCATATTTCATTAGACTAACCATTTCAAAGACCGAGGGGATTCATCTTTATTCTGTTTTGCAAATCATGGCTTCTATGCGCAGAAATACCATTCGAATAAACTTCGTGCAAATTCCTGCTCAGCTCAAAGAGTTAGTTTCAAAAGTTCCTGATACTTCTTCCTTTGTTAGAAGACATGGTCATCTCCTTAGCTTGGTCACTTCCAAGTTGGATGAGCAAATGATGAGCGTGTTGTTCCAGTTCTTTGACCCGTTGCATCATTGTTTTACCTTCCTGGACTATCAACTAGTCCCTTCTTTGGAGGAGTTTTCTGACTTACTGGGCATATCTATTCTAGAGAAGACACCCTTTACAGGTTTGGAGATAGCTCCTAGGCCAGAGGATATTGCTTCAGCCCTACATCTAAAAATGGTTGATGTAGTATCTAACTGGGAGACTCAGAGTGGGGTTAAAGGTTTCTTGGCTAAGTTTTTGATTGATCAAGCTCAACAGTTCTTGGATAGTTTGGACTTTCAAGCATTTGAAGACATCCTGGCTCTCCTCATCTACGGCTTGGTTCTTATCCCGAATCTAGATGCCTTCATAGATGTGAATGCGGTCAATATTTTCATGTCTCGTAACCCAGTGCCTACTCTCTTAGGTAAAATTCTACATGCTCTTTATACCCGTACTGTATGGAGAAGGGGAACTCTCATGTGTTGTACACTGCTGCTGGCGAGGTGGTTTATTTCGCACCTCCCCAAATTTGTATTGAAGAATGAGGAAGGTATAGGTTGGGCTTATAGAATCATGTCCCTTGCTCATACGGACATCCTTTGGAGTTCTAAAGATATGGAGAAAGTAGCTCTCATTGATCGCTGTGGGGAATACCCTAATGTTCCGTTGCTTGGAATTTGAGGGGGAATAACCTACAATCCTTGTTTGGCTTTACGACATTTTGGACGAGCTCAGAGCGACGGTCCTCATGAGCTGCTGCTTACAGGCATCGTCTTTGACTTCAAGGGGGATTTTGATGGACATCGCCGCAGGTTTATACGAGATTGGGACAGGGTGAACAGATCTGACCCCCATGAGTTAGGAATGAAGACTTCTCTCCCGATGCAACCGTATCTCCAGTGGGTTCGAGCGCGTGCTCAAAAGATGGGGATGCCATATGAAGCTGTTTTGCCGGTGATCATAGAGAATACTAATTAAGAAGGTGTTCCTTATACGGTCCTCCATCCATACATGCCTACTGATATTGGGGCATTGAAGAGATCTTGGATCCAGCTAAAAGAAGAAAGGGATACCTACAGAGAGAAGTATCATGTGTTAGAACATAGTTTGATTCTACAACCCTTGATTAGAGTTTTGATGATAACAAATACAAAGAATAAATAAATACAAAGAATATATACAAAGAGCAAATATGCACCTTAAAAATATGTTTTATGTATGCAGAAGTTCTGATGGGATCAACATCAGAAGATAAGCTATAAAATATTACATGGTGAAGCAATCAGATTATACGTTAAAGATTGGTGACCAGAACCTGCGCTTAATTACAATAAAATCTGATTCTAAACAAAGACATATCAAACCAAGTCATCAATATTCTGAAGCGTCATCAACAGTTAAGGAAAGAAGACTCTGAAGCGTTACTGAACATTCAAGATAGAATTAATGCCAACGGCTTTCTTCGGACAAGATCTTCTCCAAAAGGAAAGTGTGTTATTATCATTAAACTTGCTTTATGGACAACGTCA
This sequence comes from Vicia faba, assembly GCA_948472305.1. NCBI lineage: Eukaryota > Viridiplantae > Streptophyta > Magnoliopsida > Fabales > Fabaceae > Vicia > Vicia faba. Next base: position 1,356,751,234 of record OX451740.1, read on the forward strand.
TTATATTGTCTATATAAACAAGTCTTCTTGCAAAAGGAAGCACGTACGTACGCACACAAAAATTTGCTTAAGATTTACAAACCACGCATATTCAAGATCTACCAAATTCATTCTTCATTCTAAGCTTAACCTGTGTAATTTATCACAGTTGTGATAAACTGTTTTGTTAGAAAACAACAACATATTTTGTTCAATTATATTGTAAAAGAAGTTCCTTGAGATTAACCGGATTGTGGTTGTACTCAAGAAGACTTTAACAATTGTTAAAGTAGCTGTTGTAATCTTTTGAGATTAGTGGATTAAGACCTCGTTGGAGAGAGGAGAAATCACCTTGACGGGTGGACTGGAGTAGTTTGAGATCAAACGAACCAGGATAAAAATACTGTGTTGTTGTACCCCAAAATTTGCCCTCTCATCCTTCAGGAATTCATCCTGAATTCTCAGAGTTTCTCTTAAACAAATCCAATCCCTGAACTATCATTCCTTTCCAAGTAAACCATTTACAAGAGCAAAATGGTCATTTGCAAGCTCAAAAGTTAAAATTTTTAACTTGAAAAAGTTAAATTCTAAATACTTAGAATTTTTTCTAAAAAAAAAGTGTTTAAGAAAAAAATGGCACTTCAGAGCTTCTGAACCAACCTCCAGGCAAAAACGGTCAAAAGTTGCAAACTGGGCTCAACACATAACATTCAGTCAGAAGGTGGCTCTTCAGCAGCTACACCAACTCAGTCAGGGGTTGTAAACGTGGTTCAGCACGTGATCTTTAAATAGAACATAGCTCTTTCAGCAGTTATGCAAGTTCAGCCAGAGTTTGCTAGAGAAATGAAAAGAAGGAAACAAAGCCTGAAACTCCTTCAGAACGTACTGGGATCAGAAGGTAATGGGATCAGCAGATTGGGTAAAATACTAAAGCAGAATCACTAAGTCCAGAGTTTTCAGAGGCAGATCAAAGGAGCATGCTGGAAAGTCTGGAAAACTCTCAGAATTTGCTGAGGCAGCAAGAGGCCAAGGTCAGAGCTTGGTTTAAATTGTTTTTTGGTGAAGCAAAACTGTTGGTTCAGGTTTTAGGTAATGATGCAAAATCTCCTATTACAAGATTTTTTATTTTGACAAATCTCATCACCATTTAATGCTCATTAATGCTCACAACCACTTTTGAGCATTCATTCAAGGGGTCTCTCCACGTGTGGCATAGTAACACCCTCGTGCAGGCTTAGGCATGGATCTATACGCCAATTTTCGCCTATGGGTGTCACTTCTACTTAATCCTCGCTTACTGTTCCAACCTAGGCTGAAAAGTTGTCCATTATCACAACTTTTCATGAACTTCCTTCAAGAACAAGTTAACCCCTACTGCATAGTATCACAACGCCACTTAACGTTCTAAAAACCCACAAAGCTTTGCCTTTAAATAGAACACATTTGTTCATTGAGAAATACCGGTCAAAAAATCCATAAAAATTGCTAGAAGAGGAACAGAAAACTCTAGCAAGAAAATATTGTGAAACTCTGCCAAAATCCCTAGTGTTTCATAACTTTTAACTTCCTGCCTCCAAACTTCATTGATACCCAGTTTGTTTCCTGTCTAGAGAACGCCCATACAGTTTCTGACCATACATACATATATCTTCTCCATCCACCCATTCTAAAAAGAACCTGTCCAAAAAACCATCAGAGCTAAAGCTAGCTCCAACTCACAGATTTTCTTCCAACAGCAAGGTAAGCACCTGCTGACTCTCATCACGCTGCTAAGCATCATCAATTTTGCATGCTCAATAAACACAATGTAGATATCATGTTGTTGTTGTACGTGTTCTGAGGATTTTCATGCCTCTGAATACTTAAGTAGGAAGTGAATCAGTGTAGAACCTTCTTGTGACCTTTTTGGTTCTGTCTTCTGAAACACTTTGACGCTTGCTGAGATTTTCCTAGGCATGCCTTCTGTTTTATGGAATAATAATAAAATTGCAGATGTTCTGGCTAGCACAGGGGAAAACCAAGCTCTGACTTTGACGCTAGCACTTCTGAGGCCTGTTTTGCTATCAATAATATCAGAACTTCTGAAAATTATTGTGTTTCTAGCAGGGTCAGAACTTCTGACTTCCCCACTAACAGGTTTCTGTTTTTCACGGCACCAGAGTCAGAAGTTCTGACTCATACATTTGCACTATCAGGCGTCTGTTTTGCAGGGCACCAGAGTCAGAAGTTCTGACTCATACATTTTCACTAACAGGTTGATATCCTGCAGCAGGCCTGGGTCAGAACTTCTGACTTCCTCTCAGCAGCGCGCTAGCCCTCTCTCTCTTTCTATTTTTCTTCCCCTTTTTATTTTCTTTTCTTATCTATTTTTCTCGTTGAACCATCCCCATGTACAAGTGTGTATCCCCCACCCCCTAAATATTGTAATAGCGTAGGATTTTACATTTCCGCATTTTTATTGCTTTCAAATGTAAATGCTAGTAATTAGTATATGTATGGAAAGATAAAATCAATGAAATAGAAAATCCTAATTCAAGATAAAATCATGCATGCAATAAAACACACTTGCACACAAACACCCTTAAGGTATCTCCACTTGGTTGCCTAAACAAATGGCCATGGTATGCATGCTAGGTACCTTGGCAAACCAAGACAAAACAAAAGATCATAGTCCCTCGATGATGCTATCTTGGTTTCCTATACAAAATGATCTAGTCCCTCATAAAATTTGCTAAAGATACTTAGAACAATTGCTATCATGGTCATACGATGACCCACGCCCGTCCCGTTTAAACGTCCAAACACAAGGTTGTTTACCAAATGCAATGGTAAAACAACACTGTCAAAAGGGTTAAAAATGTGTAAGAAAGATCTTTCAGTAAAATAGGGTAGACAACTCTTAGTTACTTGATCAAAACTTGTAAAAACATCCTTGCTATTTTCAAACACACTTCATAACACAATTTCAAAACATTTCCCAAAAACAAACTTTCAAACATTGAAACATCTTTTCAAAAGACAATACACCTTTGTATATATTCAAACAAGAATCATTACAAAGGTTGCCACAACGATGGCCTCTTTTCAAAACATTTACAAAACCACACACAAAGCACCATTTCAAACAATTGATAAAGCAAAGCAAGTGATCTAAACAAGTAACTAAGAGCCCATGGATAACCATGGATGAAAAGGGTGCTTGCACCTTCCCTTTTCATAATCTACCCCCTGAACCCAAGAAAACATCTCAAAGGTCTTTCCTGTGCTTTTTGACCTTTCCTTTGGATAAAATAAAAAGTCGATGGCGACTCTTGCTAAACCGAAACATTTGCGAACACAAATGCAAAACCTCAAGTCAGTTCTCCCACCGTACCACAGAACTGGCGACTCTGCTGGGGACTAATCTAAAAGTGGGGTTACCTTAGGGTTTAGATCACATTTACATGCTTACCTTGTTTGCTTTGATTGCTTTACATTTGGTTCTATTGTTTGGGTTTGAAATCCTCTACCCGGATTTGGGAAACATTCATAGGTAAATAACAATACGTTGTGGAAATTGTGCGGGGTATACCGACATGGTTGAAGCAATATCTATATTAGTGCAACATATTTGTGGGTACCGGTAGCCTTTGAGTCAATCAAAGAGAATACGGGGCCGCTGAGTGATGTCATGAAGCACTAATGAACTCTTAGAACCTTACTTGACCATCTTGGCCTTATTAGGGGTAGTGAGATGACCAGCTTTGGTGCAATCCGAAGTTGGTAGATACTCGATACTAAACTCATTGAGGGTTATTTTCTTAGAATATTTCGGTCACCAGTTAAGTGGCTAAACTGAAACAATGAACATAGAAAATAATCCAGTGATATTGAGCTCCTCAGAACCCGGTTACTATTTATAGGACAGGTTGAGCCAACTAACTTCAAGAGGGTACTTACCTATGAAACCCCATGCAAGCCTGAAACTAGGATCTTGTGTGATTTGCTTGTACATATACTTGTGCATACATCATGAACATCATAAAGCATCATATGCATCCACTAACCATTTCAAGGGTTTGGATCTTCATCTTTGTTCTTGTTTAGTAGGTAATGGAATCTCTTCGCAGGAAAACTATTCAGGTCAACCTTGTGAGGATCCCTCCTCAACTCAAGGAGCTTGCTTCCAAGATTCCAGAGAATTCTCTCTTCAGTGAAAGACATGGTAGACTTCTCAACTTGGTCAACTCCAACATTGAAGAAGACATGGTGAAAGTTCTCTTCCAGTTCTTTGACCCCCTACACCATTGCTTCACATTTCCTGACTACCAACTAGTGCCTACTTTGGAGGAATTTTCTCAACTCTTGAGGATTCCTATTCTCCATCAACTACCCTACAACGGTACAGAAAGAGAACCAAAGCCTGAAGATGTTGCTCAAGCCTTACACTTGCAACCATCTGATATAAAAGTTCATTGGGAAACCAGAAGTGGTGTCAGGGGTTTCTTGGAAAAGTTTATGTTTGAGAAGGCACAAGAATGCTGGAATTCTCTAGATCTGCAAGATTTTGAGGAGATTGTAGCACTTCTCATCTATGGGTTGGTCTTGTTCCCAAACCCTGATCAACTTATAGATGTGAATGCTGTCAAGATTTTCATATCTCAGAATCCTGTACCTACATTGCTTGGGGACATCCTACACTCATTTTACACTCGAACAATGAGGAAAATAGGTGTTCTCATGTGCTGTACTCGTCTTCTAGCAAGGTGGTTTATTTTTCACCTTCCCCAATCAGTCTTGAAGAATGAGCAAGGCTTGAGGTGGTCACAACGATTGATGACTCTTACACATTCTGATGTTCATTGGTGTTCTTAGTCCAAAGAAAATGTCATCATCATTGATCGTTGTGGGGAATTCCCTAATGTCCCAATACTTGGCATTAGAGGAGGCATCACCTACAACCCCTGCCTGGCTCTAAGACAGTTTGGGTATGCCCTAAGGGATGGCCCCCATGACATGCTGATTCCAGACTTGGTTTTTTACTTTGACAACGACGCTCAAGGACTTCGACAAAGGTTTATCCGAGCTTGGAGGATGCCCAACAAAGTGGATAGTAAGACACTGGGACACAAGAATTCCATCCCCCTTGAGCCTTACCTCAAGTGGGTACGAACCCGCGCCCAGAATCTTATGATGCCTTACCCCTACATTCTGCCTATGATCAAAGAGCCTGTTATGGAAGGAGAGGTTCCATACACCCTCCTACATCCTGACATGCCAACATCATTGGAGGATTTGCAAAAGAGTTGGATACAGCTCAAGGAAGAACGAAATACTTTTGAAGCCAACTTCTACGTCAGTGAGAAGAAGGTTTTGGAACTTACTCGTCGACTCCATGAAGAGCAGACTCTCAACACCTACGTCGCACCAAAGAGGATGCGCAACGTCTTTTTACATTAAGAATTTTGTAATGTTTTTCCCATAGGGCCTTTATGTACTAACAAATTTCTTCTTATTAATATGACGTGTGTTCTTTTTGTTTGAAACAAATTTGAATTTCCGAATCCTTGAATGCATTACATGAATACATATCATTCATCATATGCATAAACAGGTCTTCACACCAGGTTTCCTTATCTTTATGTTGTTTATTTCAGTAAGATGGATATATAGCAGATGGTCAAAGATCTGCAAGCACATAATTTGCTGTTCCAACAACTCCGCATGACCTTAGCAAAGGGTCAAGAGGACCTTAAAGCACTGTTAGAGAAGGAAAAGGAAAAAGAAAATAAGAAAAAGAAAAGAGTTGGTGTGGCCACTATGGGAAGAAGATTTGAGAACCAAGCTAGGAGAGTCCTAGATTTCCCCTCGACGTCTGATGAAGGGGTTGGTAAAGGAAAAGGAGTTGCAGTACCTTCCGAGTCTGAGGCTGAAGAGGAAGAAGAAGAGATGGATGAAGATTACTCTGAGCAACAGTACCCTCCTGCGGACGATAAGTATAAGAATTTGGAAGACCGGCTGGCAGCCATGGAGGTACAAAGAGTACCTGGGTTGGATTTCGAAGAACTAGGGTTGGTTGCTGGGATCGTCATTCCCCCTAAATTCAAAGTGCCTACATTTTCTAAATACGATGGTTTATCTTGTCCGAAAATGCATTTGCGGTCTTACGTCAGAAAAATCCAACCTCACTCTTCTGATAAGGATCTGTGGGTCCACTTTTTTCAAGATAGTTTGTCGGGTACACAATTGGACTGGTTCTACCAGCTTGAGAGGGCTGACGTACATAACTGGGAGGATCTGGATGTTGCCTTCTACCGACAATATCAGTATAACACAGACTTAGCACCTACTCATATTCAACTACAGAGTATGGGTATGGTTTCTAATGAAGGCTTTAAGGAGTATGCCCAGAAGTGGAGGGACTTGGATGGAAGGGTGCAACCACCATTGTCTGAAAGAGAGCTGGTTGATATGTTTTTGGGGACGCTGACTGGTCCATTCTTTAATCACCTGATAGGGAGTTCATCGGCAGGGTTCACCGAATTAATTATGACTGGTGAACGAGTTGAAGTTGGCATCCAGAGTGGTAAGATTAAAAAGGATACATCTGCTTCTGCCGCTGTCAAAAAACCTTTTCCATCTAAGAAGGAGGTGTCAACTGTTTATTCTCAAAAAGGTCAGGGAAGAGAAGAGCGTCGGTCAACGGTGGGGGCTGTAATGATCTAAAAGACTACAGTTGATAAACCTAGGAATGATCAACCAAGAACCAACCAACAAAGAGGGGGAAGGCCTGCTAGGCAGTTCACCAAAATAAACATGACGCCTGCCCAGGTTCTCCCCCATCTCTTGAAGCTGAACCTTACAACCTTGAGAGATCCGCCACAAAATCCGAATACAACCTCTGCTTTTTACCATGCCAATGCTAAATGCGCTTACCATTCAGACATCATAGGGCACGACACCAACAATTGTTGGCCCATCAAAAATAAGATCTAAGATTTAATAGATGCCAAGGAGGTGGAGTTTGACGCACCTAAAAAACCTAATGTGATATCCGCTCCTATGCCAAAACATGGTCATAATGTCCATGCTATTGTATAAGATCTTCATGTTACTGTTGTTGATCACCTAATGACTCTGTTGCCAATGATCAAGATGAATCTGTTGAAAGCTGGGATCTTCCCAGGCTATGAAAAAGATTGTTACCTTTGTTCAACCTTGCAAACCGACAGTCCGTTATTGAAGTTAGGCGTCCAACGCCTAATGGATAATCAAGAGATCCTCTTTCAGAAAACTCCTGTTACTCCTATTACTTTTGTTACTCCAATCAATGATGTTGTTATAATCACCATTTCCGACAATCTTTCCAAGGTCTCCAAAAGACCTGTTAAGATTACACCCGATCCAATGTTTGTACCGCTGAAGATTACTATGCCGGGGCCTATCCCAAACAAGTCCAACAAGACAATACCATGGAATTATGGAGGAGAGATCTTCTACCAAAGTGTTAAGCAGATTGAATCAGTTGAAGAAAGTTTAGATGAAGAAACTCCTGACATAAGAAATATTGCGGGGACAAGTAAGATCACTCGTAGCGGAAGAATCTTCTCTTTGCAGATTGCTCCTCCAAGGGCAATCTTCGGACCCTCAAGGGCTCCTGTGCCAGTCAAGATATCTGTGCGAAGTCTAGTTATTGAAGAAATTCTGACTCCCTCTATTGTACCCTCTACTGTTATTGCTGATAAAGGTAAGGGGGTCCAAGAAGCGCCCGTCAGGACGAGGGCTCAGACTTTGGTTATTTCCGAGACCACCCAAAAGGAAATGGAGGAGATTTTAAAGATTATTAAGAAAAGCGACAATGATGTCATAGAGAAGAAGGGGAAAACCCCTTCAAAAATCTCTATGCTGGCTCTATTGCTCTGCTCCAAGCCTCATGCCAAAACCTTGATCAAATTCCTGAAGACGGCGCACGTGCCTCAAGAAACTTCTGCGGATCAGTTTCAAGAGTGTGTAGCCAGCCTTACTGCCGATAATGGTCTTGACTTCTCTGATGTTGATCTAACGTCTAAGGGAAGAAAGCATAATGATGCGCTGCATGTTTCAGTGGAGTGCAGAGAAACTACACTTGCTCACGTTCTGGTTGATACCGGGTCGTCTTTAAATGTCCTACCAAAGAAAGCATTGGACATATTGAACTGTGAGGGCTTGACCCTGAAGCCCAGTAATATCATTGTTAGAGCCTTCGACGGTTCTAAGAGGATGGTCTACGGAGAGGTGGACATCCCAATTAAAGTGGGACCAAAAATTTTTAACTCTACATTTTATGTGATGGACATCCGTCCTTCATATTCATGCTTGTTGGGAAGGCCATGGATCCACAACATTGGGGCAGTCACTTCTTCTCTACACCAAATGCTCAAATACCCAGTCCAGGGTAAAATCATAACAGTTCATGGTGAGGAGGAGAATATGATAAGCCACCTTAACTCTTTCGGCTACGTGGAGTTAGATGGTGAATTTATAGAAACACCTTTCCAACACTTTGAAGAGGTTTCTCCTAAAGTTGCGACAGCTAAGACAATGACTTTTGTACCCACCATTACCAAGCCTGTGTCCCGGATGTCATCCCTTAAAGATGCGAAGGCTGTAATCGAGGAAGGAGGAAGTACAGTGTGGGGTCAGCTACCATATTTTCCTTTCAAGACAGATAAGTTTGGTTTGGGTTTCACTGCTGCTATTCAGAAGGCTGTGCGTCGCTCCCGGGCTGGAGGACCACCATTAAAGATCACTCATCATGGAGTTCATGCTTTGGAAGATGTTGAAGATGAGAGCAATTTTGAAGATTGGATCTTTCCAACTATTGAAGAAGGACTGAACAACTGGGAGGCGAAAGACTCTGTTCCCATTACTTTCATCAATCAGTAATTTATCTTTTGAACATTTCCTGTTTGGTCTGTAATAATTATTAAACAATTTGTACACTCTTTTCGCCTTATGCCTTACCCGAGGCATATAGGTCCATTTGTAAGGGTTTTGATTCTTCATTTTTATATGCCATTTTTAATGAATCATGGACATTTTCATATATAAACTTTTGTGTTCATTTTCTTTGTTTAAAGGTGGCTATCCCTTATGCACACCCACACTCACAAAATGCAGGTACCCATCCACTCCGGATTCCATGGGTAACAATTTTGCTATGGCCTTCAGTGACTCTAAAGATCTGGTAAATCATGTCGAATACGAAGGTGATGAAGACTGTGAAGTGCCTGGAGAGTTGGCTAGACTTGTGCAATAGGAAGAAAGGGCTATTCTTCCCCATGAAGAGTTGTTAGAGACTATCAATTTGGGTACTGCTGAAGACAGAAAAGAGGTTAAAGTGGGTGCCAACCTAGAGCCAAGTGTCAAAGAGCGCTTAGTTCAGCTGTTGAATGAATATGTTGAGATCTTCGCCTGGTCCTATGAAGACATGTCGGGACTGGATACAGATATTGTGGTTCACCGTCTCCCTACAAGAGAAGACTGTCCACCGATCAAACAGAAATTCCGCTGAATGAGGCCCGACATGTACGAAAAGATCAAAGCTGAAGTGATGAAGCAGTTCAATGCTGGCTTTTTTTGTTGTTACTTCCTATTCACAATGGGTGGCCAACATTGTTCCCGTGCCTAAGAAGGACGGCAAAGTCAGATGTGTGTGGACTACAGAGACTTAAACAGGGCTAGCCCTAAAGATGACTTTCCACTACCACACATTGACATCTTGGTTGACAACACAGCTCAATATAAGGTATTCTCTTTCATGGACGGATTTTCAGGGTACAACCAGATCAAAATGGCCCCCGAAGACATGGAGAAGACTACTTTTGTTACGCAGTGGGGTACCTTCTGTTGTAAAGTGATGCCATTCAGACTGAAGAATGTTGGGGCAACCTATCAGCGAGCCATGGTAGCTTTGTTTCATGACATGATACACCATGAGATTGAAGTCTACATAGACGACATGATAGCCCGTTTACAGACAGAAGAAGAACACCTTGACCATTTGCAGAAGCTGTTTGTCAGGTTAAAGGAATATAAGCTCAGACTGAACCCTAGCAAGTGCACTTTCGGAATCAGGTCCGGTAAACTTTTGGGATTCATCGTCAGTAACAAAGGCATCGAGGTTGATCCTGCCAAAGTCAAAGATATACAAGAAATGAATGCCCCTCGCACTGAGAAGGAGGTCAGAGGTTTCTTGGGACGCCTAAACTACATTGCAAGGTTCATCTCTCACCTAACATCTACTTGTGAACCGATCTTCAAGCCGTTAAAGAAAGATCAGGTTGTTGAATGGAATGATGACTGTCAAGTTGCTTTTGATAAAATCAAGGAGTATTTGCTAGAACCTCTTATCTTGATGCCACCCATTGAAGGAAGGCCTTTAATCATGTATTTGACTGTCTTAGATAATTCAATGGGGTGCGTACTGGGCCAACATGACGAGTCTGGCCGAAAAGAGCATGCCATTTATTACCTTAGCAAAAAGTTTACCAACTGTGAGACTCGCTACTCACTGCTCGAGAAAACTTGTTGTGCTTTGGTATGGGCTGCTCGCCGACTAAGGTAGTATATGTAGACACATACCACTCTGTTGATTTCTAAAATAGATCCGATCAAGTATATCTTCGAGAAGCCTGCTCTATCCGGAAGAATCACTAGATGGCAGATGATCCTCACCGAATATGATATACAGTACACGACCCAAAAAGCTATAAAGGGGAGTGTGCTAGCCGATCATCTGGCTCATCAAGCTGTCAAAGATTACCAATCCATGAGGTTCAACTTTCCCGATGAGGATATCATGACTTTGAGCAACATTGAAGAAAACAGACCGTATGATGGACCTGAATAAGGATCCCGATGGACTTTGTACTTTGATGGTGCCTCCAACGCACTTGGGAACGGTATCGGCGCAATACTTATCTCTCCGGAAGGTTGCCATACACCTTTCACCGCTAGACTCTACTTCAGCTGCACCAACAACATGGCCGAGTATGAAGCTTGTATCTTTGGTCTCAAGGCTGCTATTGACTTGGGAATCAAATCTTTAATTGTATTTGGTTACTCAACTTTGGTTATCAGTCAAATCAAAGTAGAGTGGGATACTAAACATCCAAACCTCATCCCTTACAAAGAACATGTCCTGACATTGTTACCACACTTCGAGCAGATTACCGTCGAGCACTTCCCGCGAGAAGAAAATCAGTAGCGGATGCTCTAGCTATAATGTCATCCATGTTTAAACTTAACTGGGATAATGAGGCTCCTCAAATCACCATTGAACGGATGGACAAACCTGCACATTGTCACGAGATTAATACTGAAGAAGTAGTGGACCGACCGTGGTTTCATGACGTCAAAAGGTATCTCGAAGCACAAGAATACCCTGGATGAGCTTCAGTCAACGACAAAAAGTTCTTAAGGAGGTTCGCGGCCAAGTTCTTTCTGAGCAATGGTATCCTTTACAAGCGCAATCTTGATTGTGTCCTACTCCGGTGTGTAGACAAGGTAGAAGCTGAGCAGATCATGGCTGAACTACATAATGGCACCTTTGGCCCCCACTCAAGCGGTCATACGATGGCTAAGAAGATTCTACGGGCAGGCTACTACTGGTCTACCATGGAAGCTGATTGTCATCAACATTCTCGTACTTGTCACAAATGCCAAATCTATGCTGACAAAGTACACATTCCTCCAGTTCCTCTCAATGTCCTAACAGCTCCTTGGCCATTTGCGATGTGGGGAATCGACATGATTGGAGAGATCAAGCCTACAGCATCCAATGGACAATGTTTCATCCTGGTGGCCATTGATTACTTTACCAAGTGGGTCGAAGCAGCTTCCTTCACCTCTGTTACAAAGAATGTGGTTGCCCGCTTCATCAAGCAAAACCTCATATGCCGGTATGGTATCCCCGACAGGATCATCACTGGAAATTATACAAATTTGAACAACACTATGATCACCGCTCTGTGCCAGTAGTTCAAGATTCAACATCACAATTCATCTCCCTATCGGCCTAAGATGAACGGTGTTGTCGAAGCCGCAAACAAAAATATCAAGAAGATCATTCAAAAGATGACAGTTACCTACAAGGACTGACATGAGATGTTACAGTTTGCTCTACATGGGTATCGTACAATGACACGCACTTCAACCGGGGTAACCCCCTTTTCTTTCGTATACGGCATGGAGGCTATTTTACCTATCGAGGTTCAGATTCCCTCCTTGAGAATCATGAAAGATGCTGGTTTGAGTGAAGACGATTGGATTCAGACCCAGCTTGATCAACTTAACTTGATTGACGAAAAACGGCTTACTTCTGTTTGTCATGGTCAGGTGTATCAAAAACGTATGATCAAGGCCTTCAACAAGAAAGTCAAGAGACAAGTATACCAAGTCGAGGACCTTGTAATCAAGCGGATCATCTTGCCGCAAAGTGATCCCAGGGGCAAATGGACTCCTACTTACGAAGGACCATTTGTGATCAAAAACATCTTTTCTGGTGGGGCTATGATTCTGACCACCATGGACGGTGATGACCTTCCGCATCCTGCGAACGCAGACATAGTCAAAAGATACTACGCATAAACAACCCGACAAGTCGAAAACCCGAAAGGGAGACTTGGGCAAAAATGGGCATCCCGGTGAATCGAAAACCCGAAAGGGCGGTTCAGGCAAAAATTAGGGATAAGCAAAAAAAATATGTACACCCGACTAGTTGAAAACCCGAAAGGGCGACTTGGGCAAAAAAGGGTTTCCCGGTGGACTGAAAACCCGAAAGGGCGGTCCAGGCAAAAGTTAGGGAAATAAAGCGTATGACTATGTCTCGTCGGATCACTTTAAGGATAATCTCTTCATGGAAAAGAACCAAGCTTCTGATCAATCCAATCATCTACAGACGAAGCAACGAATGGACAAGATACTCAGAGTTACGAAGGCTATAGCAGAATGGGAACCCCATGGAATTGTTACACATAACCATCTTTCTTTGTATAAAATTTTTCTCAATTTTATGACAACATTCTCTTACTAGGATGTCTTTCTCCTTTGTACAAAATACTTACACAAAGTTAATACAAAGATACTTCAAAGTGCCGAAAATTGTTTGTCTTTTCTTTCTTTCTTACACTCGTGTTTTATTTGAAAACATCCAATGATTTATTAAATGAGCATATGCATTTGAATATAATCACTGCTTACAAATAAAAGAGAATGAGAAAGAATAATTACTGATAGGATGAAAGTATAGGAAAATGTCTTTAGGCTATTCCAGGAGAAATCCACTACAATACATCATCCAGATCCTCGGCGGAACTAAAGCCTTGAAAGGCATATCCCCAGCGGAGTTAAGTTTCAAGAATCCCCAGCGGAGTAAAACTTTGAACTACAAACCCTCGGTAAGGATGAAACTTTCTTCCCCAAGCGGAGTCTGAAGCTTCAACCCATAAAACCTAGTGGAGACCATCCAGTTTCCTCCATTGTCCCTGAAGAGTCACTTTAAAAATAGATAATTCCCCAGAGAGTCATTCTTCCCCAGTGAAGTCGCCACGATCAAATCAGCACGTCATTAAGATCCCCAACGGAAGCCATTCAGTTTTCCCCTGATACCCCATTTAGAACAGAGATTATCGAGGTCCCCAGTAGATTGGCATACAACCCAAACTCCTGATCTCCCCAACGGTATAGCTTCTCCCCCACAGAGGTTGCCAAAGATTTCGAATATCCAACAGCGGTCATAGATTTATTTTCCTCGACAGCGGTCAAAGATTTTATTATCTCCAACCAGTCAAGGATTTATTTTCCTCAGCAAAACAACTAATCAGCTTACATGCGCATACATTACATTCATATATCATAAGACATTTTGATAAAACACATCTTATTTCATCATACATCTCATGCAACATAACCTTGTATTTCAGCTAACATTCTACCCTTTTCAGGATGAAATTAATAGCTACCTAAGACAGGTATTCAAAGCTCAGAAAACGACTTAGAGATGCTCCAGACACGGATGCTCTCTTATTTGCTTATTCAAATCAAGGGGCAGATTCCTGTTCCAGTTATGAAGCCTGGGTTCGACCAGATAATACCTTGATTATATTGAAGCCCGAAGATCGACCGGAAAATAGTTGAATCCCCTGCAAATTCTTCTGAAGACTGGACGTTGACCAGATAGGAAGCCAAGTATCGTGAAGCATGGATGTTGACCAGATATCAATACAAGACTGAAGCCTGGAAGTTGACCAGATAACAGTAAAGTATACTGTGAAACTTGGATGTTAACCAAATAACAGTTTACTCGGCCAATTACTTTGAAGCCCGAATTCAACTGGATATTAGTAGGCCCCAAAATCAAAAGGAAAACCCGGATGTTTACCGGATAACCATTTGATATCCTTCCGAAGACTGGACGTTGACCAGATAGGAAGCAAAGTATCGTGAAGCCTGAATGTTGACCAGATAGCAATACAAGACTGTGAAGCCTGGACATTGACTAGATAGCAGTAAAGTATACTGTGAAACTTGGATGTTGACCAAATAATAGTTTACTCGGCCAATTACTTTAAAGCCTGGATTCAACCGGATATTAGTAGGCCCCAAAATCAAAAGGAAAACCCGGATGTTGACCGGATAACCATTTGAATATCCTTCTGAAAACTGGACGTTGACCAGATAGGAGGCAAAGTATCATGAAGTCTAGATGTTGACCAGATAGCAATACAAGACTGTAAAGCCTAGATGTTGACCAGATAACAATTCACTGTCACCTCTTCAACCAAAAGATGACTCCCCAATAGAATAACAGACGACTGGAGTTCTATTTCTACCACGACAGAGACCAACATTTCCCGACATAGTACTCCTCAACAACAAGTGTATGGGCCCTCGCAAAGGAATCTCTTATGCGATCTTTTTTCTTGGATGGCATCGTTAAGCCCATCCCCAACAAGATTTTGTCAGGTCTCCAAATGGCATCTTTAAGCCCATTCCCTCCGCTATGCTCTGATGAGCACAAATTTATGGGCACTCTAGTGTCCAATCCTCTTTTACCTTCGAGTCACGAAAGGCAAACTCGCCAATCTAACTCTTTAGGGTCAAGAAGATTGAACAGGGGCAGCTGTTGTACCCCAAAATTTGCCCTCTCATCCTTCAGGAATTCATCCTGAATTCTCAGAGTTTCTCTTAAACAAATCCAAGCCCTAAATTATCATTCCTTTCCAATTAAACCATTTACAAGAGCAAAATGGTCATTTGCAAGCTCAAAAGTCAAAATTTGTTCCTTGAAAAAGTTAAATTCTAAATACTTAGAATTTTTTCTTTAAAAAAAAGTGTTTAAGAAAAAATGGCACTTCAGAGCTTCTGAACCAACCTCCAGGAAGAAACGGTCAGAAGTTGCAAACTGGGCTCAACACATAACATTCAGTCAGAAGGTGGCTCTTCAGCAGCTACACCAACTCCGTCAGGGGTTGTAAACGTGGTTCAACACGTGATCTTTAAACAGAACATGGCTCTTTCAGCAGTTATGCAAGTTCATCCAGAGTTTGCTAGAGAAATGCAAAGAAGGCAACAAAGCCTGAAACTCCTTCAGAACGTACTGGGATCAGAAGGTAATGGGATCAGCAGATTGGGTAAAATACTAAAGCAGAATCACTAAGTCCAGAGTTTTCAAAGGCAGATCAAAGGAGCATGCTGGAAAGTCTGGAAAACTCTCAGAATTTGCTGAGGCAGCAAGAGGCCAAGGTCAGAGCTTGGTTTACGTTGTTTTTTGGTGAAGCAGAACTGCTGGCTCAGGTTTTAGGTAATGATGCAAAATCTCCTATTACAAGATTTTTGATTTTGACAAATCTCATCACCATTTAATGCTCATTAATGCTCACAACCACTTTTGAGCATTCATCCAAGGGGTCTCTCCATGTGTGGCATAGTAACACCCTCGTGCAGGCTTAGGCATGGATCTATGCGCCACTTTTCGCCTATGGGTGTCACTTCTCCTTAATCCTCGCTTACTGTTCCAACCTAGGCTGAAAAGTTGTCCATCATCACAACTTTTCATGAACTTCCTTCAAGAACAAGTTAACCCTTACTGCATAGTATCACAACGCCACTTAACATTCTAAAAACCCACAAAGCTTTGCCTATAAATAGAACACATTTGTCCATTGAGAAAGCCCGGTCAAAAAATCCAGAAAAATTGCTAGAAGAGGAACAAAAAACTCTAGCAAGAAAATATTGTGAAACTCTGCCAAAATCCCTAGTGTTTCATAACTTTGAACTTCCTGCCTCCAAACTTCATTGATACCCAGTTTGCTTCCTGACTAGAGAACGCCCATACAGTTTCTGACCATACATACATATATCTTCTCCATCCACCCATTCTAAAAAGAACCTGTCCAGAACACCGTCAGAGCTAAAGCTAGCTCCAACTCACATATTTTCTTCCAACAACAAGGTAAGCACCTACTGACTCTCATCACGCTGCTAAGCATCATCAACTTTGCATGCTCAATAAACACAATGTAGATATCATGTTTCTCCTATACGTGTTCTGAGGATTTTCATGCCTCTGAATGCTTAAGTAGGAAGTGAATCAGTGTAGAACCTGCTTGTGACCTTTTTGGTTCTGTCTTCTGAAACACTTTGACGCTTACTAAGATTGTCCTAGGCATGCCTTCTGTTTTATGGAAAAATAATAAAATTGCAGATGTTCTGGCTAGTACAGGAGGAAACCAAGCTCTGACTTTGACGCTAGCACTTCTGAGGCCTATTTTTCTATCAATAATATCAGAACTTCTGAAAATTATTGTGTTTCCAGCAGGGTCAGAACTTCTGACTTCCCCACTAACAGGTTTCTGTTTTGTAGGGCACCAGAGTCAGAAGTTCTGACTCATACATTCCCACTAACAGGCTTCTGTTTTGTAGGGCACCAGAGTCAGAAGTTCTGACTCATACATTTTCACTAACAGGTTGATATCTTGCAGCAGGCCTGGGTCAGAACTTCTGACTTCCTCTCAGTAGCGCGCTAGCCCCCTCTCTCTTTCTCTTTTGCTTCCCCTTTTTATTTTCTTTTCTTATCTATTTTTATCGTTGAACCATCCCCATGTACAAGTGTGTATCCCCCACCCCCTAAATATTGTAATAGCGTAGGATTTTACATTTCTGCATTTTTATTGCTTTCAAATGTAAATGCTAGTAATTAGGATATGTATGGCAAGATAAAATCAATGAAATAGAAAATCCTAATTCAAGATAAAATCATGCATGCAATAAAACACACTTGCACACAAACACCCTTAAGGTATCTCCACTTGGTTGCCTAAACAAATGGCCATGGTACGCATGCTAGGTACCTTGGCAAAGCAAGACAAAACAAAAGATCATAGTCCTCAATGACGCTATCTTGGTTGCCTGTACAAAATGACCTAGTCCCTCAAATTTTTTCTAAAGATACTTAGCACAATTGCTATCATGGTCATACGATGACCCACGCCCGTCCCGTTTAAACGTCCAAACACAAAGTTGTTTACCAAATGAAATGGTAAAACAACACTGTCAAAAGCGTTAAAAATGTGTAAGAAAGATCTTTGAGTAAAATAGAGTAGACAACTCTTAGTTACTTGATCAAAATTTGCAAAAACATCCTTGCTATTTTCAAACACACTTCATAACACAATTTCAAAACATTTCCCAAAAACAAACTTTCAAACATTGAAACATCTTTTCAAAAGACAATACACCTTTGTATATATTCAAACAAGAATCATTTCAAAGGTTGCCACAAAAATGACCTCTTTTGAAAACATTTTCAAAACCACACACAAAGCACCATTTCAAAAAATTGGAAAAGCAAAGCAAGTGATCTAAACAAGTAACTAAGAGCCCATGGATAACCATGGATGAAAAGGGTGCTTTCACCTTCCCTTTTCATAATCTACCCCCCGAACCCATGAAAACATCTCAAAGGTCTTTCCTGTGCTTTTTGACCTTTCCTTTGGATAAAATAAAAAGTCGGTGGCGACTCTTCCTAAACCGAAACATTTGCGAACACAAACGCAAAACCTCAAGTCAGTTCTCCCACCGTACCACAGAACTGGCGACTCTAATGGGGACTAATCTAAAAGTGGGGTTACCTTAGGGTTTAGATCACCTTTACATGCTTACCTTGTTTGCTTTGATTGCTTTACATTTGGTTCTATTGTTTGGGTTTGAAATCCTCTACCCGGATTTGGGAAATATTCATAGGTAAATAGCAATATGTTGTCGAAACTGTGTGGGGTATACCGACATGGTTGAAGCAATCTCTATATTAGTGCGACATATTTGTGGGTACCGGTAGCCTTTGAGTCAATCAAAGAGAATACGGGGCCGCTGAGTGATGTCATGAAGTACTAATGAACTCTTAGAACCTTACTTGACCATCTTGGCCTTATTAGGGGTAGTGAGATGACCGACTTTGGTGCAGTCTGAAGTTGGTAGATACTAGATACTACACTCATTGAGGGTTATTTTCTTGGAATATTTCGGTCTCCAGTTAAGTGGATAAACTGAAACAATGAACACAGAAAATAATCCAGTGATATTGAGCTCCTCAGAACCCGGTTACTATTTATAGGACAAGTTGAGCCAACTAACTTCAAGAGGGTACTTACCTATGAAACCCCATGCAAGCCTGAAACTAGGATCTTGTGTGATTTTCTTGTACATATGCTTGTGCATACATCATGAACATCATAAAGCATCATATGCATCCACTAACCATTTCAAGGGTTTGGATCTTCATCTTTGTTCTTGTTTTGTAGGTAATGGAATCTCTTCGCAGGAAAACTATTCAGGTCAACCTTGTGAGGATCCTTCCTCAACTCAAGGAGCTTGCTTCCAAGATTCCAGAGAATTCTCTCTTCAGTGAAAGACATGGTAGACTTCTCAACTTGGTCAACTCTAACATTGAAGAAGACATGGTGAAAGTTCTCTTCCAGTTCTTTGACCCCCTACACCATTGCTTCACATTTCCTGAATACCAACTAAGGCCTACTTTGGAGGAATTTTCTCAACTCCTGAGGATTCCTGTTCTTCATCAACTACCCTACAACGGTACGGAAAGAGAACCAAAGCCTGAAGATGTTGCTCAAGCCTTACACTTGCAACCATCTGATATCAAAGGTCATTGGGAAACCAGAAGTGGTGTCAAGGGTTTCTTGGAAACGTTTATGTTTGAGAAGGCACAAGAATGCTGGAATTCTCTAGATCTGCAAGATTTTGAGGTGATTATAGCACTTCTCATCTATGGGTTGGTCTTGTTCCCAAACACTTATCAACTTATAGATGTGAATGCTGTCAAGATTTTCATATCTCGGAATCCTTTACCTACATTGCTTGGGGACATCCTACACTCATTTTACACTTGAACAATGAGGAAAAGAGGTTTACTGATGTGCTGTACTTCTCTTCTAGCAAGGTGGTTTATTTCTCACCTTCCCCAACCAGTCTTGAAGAATGAGCAAGGCTTGAGGTGGTCACAACGATTGATGACTCTTACACATTCTGATTTTCATTGGTGTTCTTGGTCCAGAGAAAAAGTCATCATCATTGATCATTGTGGGGAATTCCCTAATGTCCCAATACTTGGAATTAGAGGAGGCATTACCTACAACCCCTGCCTGGCTCTAAGACAATTTGGGTATGCCCGAAGGGATGGCCCCCATGACATGCTGATTCCAAACTTGATTTCTGACTTTGATAATGACGCTCAAGGACTTCGACAAAGGTTTATCCGAGCTTGGAGGATGCCCAACAAAGTGGATAGTAAGACACTGGGACACAAGAATTCCATCCCCCTTGAGCCTTACCTCAAGTGGGTACGAACCTGCACCCAGAATCTTATGATTCCTTACCCCTACATTCTGGTAAGGTACCTACACCATAAAATGCCATGGACTTAGTTATAAAATGCACTCCACTGGATTCAAACTTTATATATGGGAAAACACATGACATAAAATACATGAGTAGTGATTATTCTGTCAAACCAAAATTCAACCAGAATTTTGGTAAAACTAACAAATCAGGACCCAAGAAAATGTGGGTAGCTAAGGATAAAATCATACATGTGGAAGATATCTTTAGCAGCAAAGCAAAGACTCCAATCATAGTACCTGGACTCTGGATGCTCACGACACATGACCGGAAGAAGGCATATGTTCCAAATCCTAGAACTTAAGCCTAGAGGCCGCCTGGGATTTGGAGGTAATCAGAGAGGAAAGATCATTGGCTCTGGAATAGTAGGTAATTGAAATCTTCCCTCTATAAGTAATGTTTTGTTAGTTGATAGATTAATGCATAACCTGTTATCCATAAGTCAATTAAGTGATAACGGTTATGATATAATCTTCAATCAAAATTCATGCAAAGATGTTAGTCAGAAAGATGGGACTATCCTATTTAATGGAAAGAGGAAAAACAACATTTATAAAATCAAACTTTCTGAATTGAAAAGTCAGAATGTAAAATGTCTACTGTCTGTTAATAACGAGCAATGGATATGGCACAGAAGATTGAGACATGTTAGTATGAGAAGAATATCTCAGATTAACAAACTCAGTCTAGTCAGAGGACTTCCTAACATGAAGTTCAATTCAGATGCTCTGTGTGAAGCATGTCAGAAAGACAAGTTTGCAAAACCTGCTTTCAAATCCAAAAATGTTGTTTCCACCTCTAAGCCATTAGAACTTCTTCACATTGACTTATTTGGACCAGTAAAAACTGCTTCAGTTAGTGGCAAGAAGTATGGGTTAGTAATCATAGATGACTATAGCAGATGGACATGGGTAAAGTTCTTAAGACACAAGGATGAGTCACACTCTATGTTTGTTACCTTCTGCAACCAAGTTCAGAATGAAAAGGATCTTAGAATCGTCAAAGTCAGAAGTGATCATGGTGGAGAATTTGAAAATAAAGATTTTGAATTATTCTTTAATGAAAAATGCATTTTGCATGATTTCTCTTGTCCTAGAACTCCCCAGCAAAATGGAGTTGTAGAACGAAAGAACAGAACATTGCAGGAAATGGCCAGAACCATGATCAACGAGACTAACGTTGCTAAGATCTTCTAGGCAGAGGCAATAAACACAACATGTTACATTTAGAATAGAATCTCCATAAGACCCATTCTGGAAATGACTCCATATGAATTGTGGAAGAACAGAAAGCCTAACATTTCTTATTTTTCATTTGGATGTACATGTTTTATTTGGAATACAAAAAATTATTTGAACAAGTTTGACTCTAAATCACAATAATGTATTATGTTAGGATACTCTGAACGCTCAAGAGGGTATAGAGTATACAATACAGAAACACAAATTGTTGAAGAGTCAATCAGTGTTAATTTTGATGATAAGCTTGACTCTCAAAAGTCAAAGCAAAATGAATTACTTGCAGGTATGGAAGTTGAACTCAAAGGTACTGAAGACAACTCATCAGAGGATCTCAATAGAGACACTCCCTTAACAGCAGAAAGAGTTACTACAAGCAATACAACACCTTCTGTTGATCAACTCCAGAAAAGACCATCCAGAAGCAGCATTAATCACCCAGAAGATAGAATTTTTGGAAGGAAGGAAGATCCAATTAGAACAAGAACTACTTTCAGAAACTATGAAGAATCTCTCATGGGACTGGTCTCTCTGATTGAACCAACAACAATTTATGAAGCACTTCTGGACAATGACTGGATTCTGGCAATGCCAGAGGAGCTAAATCAATTCACCAGAAATGACGTATGGGATTTGGTTCCCAAACCAAAAGGATTCAACGTCATTGGTACCAAATGGGTGTTCAAAAACAAACTGAACGAGCAAGGTGAAGTCATCAGAAACAAAGCACGACTGGTAGCACAAGGTTATAGTCATCAAGAGGGAATAGACTATACATAAACCTTTTCTCCACTCGCCAGGTTAGAATCTATCAGACTTTTAATTTCATTTGCTGTTAATAAAGACATCACTCTGTATCAGATGGATGTCAAAAGTGCATTCTTAAATGGCTATATAGATGAAGAGGTATATGTGCACCAACCCCCTGGTTTTGAATGTTCCAAAAATCCAGAATATGTTTTCAAACTAAATAAGCCACTCTATGGTCTGAAACAAGCTCCCAGAGCTTGGTATGAAAGACTAAGTAACTTCCTGTTAGAAAAGGAATTCACCAGAGGGAAAGTGGACACAACCTTGTTCTGTAAAACAATTAAGAATGACATATTAGTGTGTCAAATTTATGTTGATGACATCATATTTGGATCCACTAAACCCTCTCTGGGAAGAGAGTTTGCTAAATGTATGCAGGCAGAATTTGAGATGAGCCTAATGGGGGAACTAAAATTCTTTCTGGGCATTCAGATAAATCAAACTCTAGAAGGAACTTACATTCACCAGAGCAAATATTTCAGATAACTTCTGAATAAATTTGATCTCTCAGAATGTACCCCTCAAGGATTCCAATGCATCCCACGTGCATTTTGGAAAAAGAAGAGGTTAGTAAAAAGGAAGAACAGAAGGTCTACAGAGGTATGATTGGTTCTCTTCTATATCTAACGACTTCAAGGCCTGACATTCTATTCAGTGTTTGCATTTGTGCTAGATTCCAATCAGATCCTAGAGAATCTCACTTAACAGCAGTTAAGAAAATTTTCTAGTATCTGAAAGGTACTTCTAATCTGGGTTTGTTTTATAGAAAATCAAATGATTACAGCTTAGTAGGATACTGTGATGCTGACTTTGCCGGAGACAGAGTAGAATGTAAAAGCACTTCTGGAAGCTGCCAGTTTCTGGGAGAAAATATGATCTCATGGTCCAACAGAAGACAATCCCCAATTGCTCTATCAACAGCAGAAGTTGAATACATAGCAGCAGCTGGATGCAGTACGCAAATGCTCTGGATGAAAAGTCAACTTGAGGACTTCAATATATTTGAGAGTAACATCCCTATCCTCGGACAATACTTCTTCTATTTGTCTCAGTAAAAATCCTATTTTGCATTCTAGGGCTAAGCATATAGAAATAAAACATCATTTTATTAGGGACTATATTCAGAAAGGGATTCTTAATTTAAAATTCATTGACACAGACCATCAATGGGCTGATGTCTTTACAAAACCTCTTTCTGAATATAGGTTTAACTTCATTCTGAAACACCTCAGCATGAAGCATTGCCCAGAATAAATTGTTTTATTTACATATCTTATCCTTCAGAATTTTACTTATTTTCTGTGAACTACTGATCAACCTGCCTTCAGAATTTTAGAAGTACAGATTGTATCAGAATCTATCCATGAAGATCTGAGCGTTTCATTTCAAGGATGGAAGTGTGTTGTTCACGTAAGCAAACAATTGTCATCCATTCATCAGCTACCTTCTGAGGCTGAACACGCGTTCACTTTTCTGAAAGGTCAAAAGCGCTGATTGGGTGCATTGAGACACATGTCATGGGTAACCATTCCAATATCTTACCGAATCCCCTAAAATCAGCTGTCATTAATGCTTATAATCATTACTAATTATTTCTCTCTCTTACAGTTTATGTTTTAAAAAATTTATTTAAACGCAAGTTTCACTCTTTACACTCTTTCACTTTTACTCTCTCAATACATTCTAATTGTTTTCTTTTCGTACTTTCAAAACCCTTTCATCTTTCTCAAATTTCTTATGTGAACATGGCTTCTTCAAGCGTCCCAAACACCATTACTCAGAGAACTGATTCTATGGAATAGTACGAAGAACCATTCAGAACTCTACTCATGCCCATTGACAACCTGGAAGTTCTTTCAGAACTGATTGTGGATTTTGAATGTCTTCAAGAAAATGGATTCAATCTCTCTGAAGAGGTCAATGCTCAAGGATGGAACAAGTATTTTGACTGTATTCTAGGTCCAACGTTTCCAATTCTTGTGAAAGAATTCTGGATTCATGCTTCATCTTGAAACCATCTAGTTACTTTGTATGTCATGGGGAAGAAGATAGTCATTACGGAAGACCTAATTGCAAGACTGATAGGCTACAATGGTGGAGGTGTCAGGTGTATAGACATGGCTGAAAGATGTTCTAATGTTGCTTCAATTGCAAGAGAAATTTTCACTCTGGGTCTTCCCTCCAGCAAGATAAGGGATCTGAAGGATCATCATGGAATCTGGTCTAAGATAATTCTGGGATGCATCAACCACAGGAAGCCAACCAGCTCTCTTGACTACATAAACATTGATCAACATTTTCTGATCTACTTTATCTCCAAGAAGACTAAGGTAAATCTTGCTCACTTGCTATTTAATCATCTGAGGACCAGTGTAAAGGAGACGAGAGAAGATGAGGGTACCAAAAGGGACTGGATACCCCTTGGAAGACTCATATCATATATTCTGACAGAGAATAGGCTGATAGAGCATCTAACTGAAGCACAGGAAAATAGCTCTCTAGAGGCAACTACTGGGAAGCCTCTGAATGCAAAGAATCTGAAAAAGATGAAAATTATTGAGAACATCAAGAAGGAACCCAACGTTACTTCTTTTGCAACCATCACCTCCAGAAGAATTCCTCTGGATGATTTTCCTATGTTCTTTGAGATTAACTCCAAGCCTAAGATCATCGTCAGATATTTGGATGCATGTAAGGCAGATGGCACTGCATAAGGGTTAAATATCGAGGACTTGCAACAGGCGGCTCCAGAATTTATTTTGAAGAAAAACAAGAAAAGTAAGGCAGCAGTAGAAGGATCATCCCAGCGAACTCCAAAAGCTGCTAAAAAGAAAGGTAATCCTTCTTTTGTTACTATTTTAGAATCAATAACTATATCAACATCTGAACCCATAACTACCCAATCAGAAATTCCTACCCAACAAACTTTTGATGATTTTAACATAGGGTTTGATCCCTCAGAAACTCTAAGTCTTAGAGAAACTCACTCCCTTCCTATCAATCCAAATACTGAATCAACTCAACCAGAACTTGCAAAAGTTCTGTCAGATATTGAATCTTTTGACCAAGATATTTCAGCTCTCACACCAGAAAATCCAAATCCTCTAATCCCTGATAATCCAAATTCCAAAACCACAATAGAAGCTCCACAACCAGATACTCCTCATCCACCATCTCCTCAACCAGATATTCCTCATCCACCATCTCCTCAACCTGAACAACCACAACCAGAAGTTCAAACTTCTGAGAACCAACCATCTGAGACCTGTGAACCAGAACCTCACAATGTTCAATCCAACCAATCTGAAGAACATACTTCAGATTCATATACAATCCCTATTCCAGGAATCACTGAACCTCTGGCCATTCACATGCCCCTCACCATCCTGGACATTCCACAAATTCCTTCTTCTCAGGAATCAACACCACCAAATTCCCCAACTAGTCCAATAATTATACTAGACTCTCCCACTCCCTCACCAAAGAGCAATCCAAATGACAAAGTAAGACTTGTCACTGATCCAATTGTTTTTGAACGTTTAGCTGCTATATCTAACAAAACCAAAACTGCCATTCCAAAACCAACACCATTTGAAACCACACCAGATGTTGGTACTAGTTTGTTGATGTTTGAAACAGAAATGCAGAAATGGATAACCTCCTTGAAGCAAGCTAGTCTAGAGATGACTAATCCTGCTGCTTCTGATTATCTATGGACAAGTTTCAAAAAATGGCTAAGTTCTGAAACACATAAGCTGCAAGAACAGAGCTATGAATAAGTTCAACATAATTTCAGTGATCTGCTAAAGGTTTTTGAAGACCAAGTTCTGAGCCAACTGCTCAAGGAAGAGATTCTCCCTCTGGATAATGCTCCCTAGTCAGAACATCGTCCATCAGACAAAGTTCAAACAGAATTAGAAGGTCTCACTCTGACTGCGGCTCTAGACGAGATGATCTCAGCAGAGGAAATTGTTCAAAATGATCAAGTTGCAGAATGCTCGAGAAGCATCCAGTTACTGAAGAATCTCCATCTCCTTCCTATGAAAGACAAACTCTGGAAGAACTGAAGAGAGCAAATGTTGTTATCCAGGAAAGGTTGTATAAGCAGGATGATACAAACAAAGAAATCAAGAGCATTTTGAGCAAACAAGAGGAAACCAACACCCAGATCAAGGGCTTGCTGGAAGCTTTGTTCACACGCCATCCTCCTCCCTCTTAGATTTTTCTTTTGTTTTTTAAATTTGTTTATCTGTAACGTTTTGTTTTACATTGCTTCTGTTATGAACTTCTTATCATTTCTTATTTTTAATATAAATCAACTTTTTAGCTCTGATTATATAGCCTTTTTGATAACTGACAAAAAGGGGGAGAAAGAATAAGATATTTTCAATAACGGTTTACTGAGACAGAAGTCTCAAACATTCTGAACTACTTAACTTCTTTCTTCTGAAAAGCTTGAACAGGTTCAAAACTATGATGAAAAACGCAGTTAAACTCTGATGCTCAAAGACTCAAGGAATTTAAGGGAAGTAATCAACTCATGGGGAGTTTATCTTCTTAATTATATACTTTTTATTCTTTATTCTTAATTGAAAAATCTGGTTTTTGTCATCATCAAAAAGGGGGAGATTGTTAGAACATAGTTTGATTCTACAACCCTTGATTAGAGTTTTGATGATAACAAATACAAAGAATAAATAAATACAAAGAATATATACAAAGAGCAAATATGCACCTTAAAAATATGTTTTATGTATGCAGAAGTTCTGATGGGATCAGCATCAGAAGATAAGCTATAAAATATTACATGCTAAAGCAATCAGATTATACGCTGAAGATTGGTGACTAGAACCTGTGATTAATTACAATAAACTCTGATTCTGAACAAAGACATATCAAACCAATTCATCAATATTCTGAAGCGTCATCAGCAGTTCAGGAAAGAAGACTCTGAAGCGTTACTGAACATTCAAGATAGAATTAATGCCAACGGCTTTCTTCAAACAAGATCTTCTCCAAAAGGAAAGTGTGTTATTATCATTAAACTTGGTTTATGGACAACGCCATTATATTATCTATATAAACAAGTCTGCTTGTAAAAAGAAGCACGTACGTACGCACACAACAATTTGCTAAATATTTCCAAACCACGCATATTCAAGCTCTAGCAAATTCATTCTTCATTCTAAGCTTAACCTGTGTAATTTATCACAGTTGTGATAAACTGTTTTGTTAGAAAACAACAACACATTTTGTTCAATTATATTGTAAACGAAGTTCCTTGAGATTAACCGGATTGTGGTTGTACTCAAGAAGACTTTAATAGTTGTTAAGGTAGCTATTGTAATCTTTTGAGATTAGTGGATTAAGACCTCGTTGGAGAGAGGCGAAATCACCTTGACAGGTGGACTGGAGTAGTTTGAGGTCAAATGAACCAGGATAAAAATACTGTGTCATTAAGCTGTTTTTGATTCAAGTTTTTCAATTCACCCCCCCCCCCCCCCCCTTCTTGTGTTTTTCATATCTTCATCATGAGCAAGAACAAAATATCTTGAAGCTTACAAGGCAGCTTGAGAATGAGAGGACAATCAACGATTATGTCAGCACGAAGGGAAAACGACCATGGGAGTTCTGATGTTTTTTATTGTTTCTAGTTTAGATTTTCTTTTCAGTATTTCTTTTGTAACGCATTAAAGGAATTTGTTAAACACTGTTACCAGTTTAATCTAATAAAGTATGTTTTATTTTGGTTTACAAATTTGAATCTCCCAAAGTCTTTGAAATCATTTCATACGCATTCCATTATCATGCACCTCATCACAGGTACCAATACAGGGTTCTTATCTTCTTCGCTGTTTATTTCAGCAATCATGTCTTCTGAAACACCTACTGATCAAGCCATCAAGGCTCTTCAAGCACAAAATGCTCAGTTCCAGGAGATGTTCTTAAACTTGGCCAAGATTCAACAAGATTTGAAGACTCTTATCTTGAAGGACAAGAAGAAGAAGAAGAAGAAGGTGGTCCTCCTGAATATGGGTCACAGATTTGGGAACAGGTTGAGACAGGAAGCTGATCTATCTCATTCATCTAGAGGAGGAGAGAATCAAGAGGAAAGGAAGGGTCCTAGCCTTGTGGTTTCTGATAATGACATTGATTTTTATGAAGACCGGTATCCTCCTGCCGAGGATAGGTATAAGCAACTTGAAGACCGTCTGAGTGCCATGGAGATTCAGAAGGTTCCTGGCCTAGACTTTGGAGATTTGGGACTGGCATCTGAGTGGTGATCCCACACGATTTAAGGCTCCTACCTTTGCTAACTATGACGGGTTATCCTACCCAAAGTTACACCTCCGCTCGTACGTTAGAAAGATTCAACCATATACTGTTGATAAGAACCTCTGGGTTCATTTCTTTCAAGATAGTCTATCAGGGACTCAACTTGAACGGTTCTATCAACTGGAAGGAGTTAATGTCCACAACTGGGAGGACCTTGCTACTTCTTTTTACAAGCAGTACCAGTATAATGCCGACCTTGCTCCCACGCGTACCCACTTCAGGGTATGTCTATGGGTACAAGAGAATGCTTTAAGGACTATGCTCAGAAGTGGAGAGAACTTGCTGGAAGAGTCCAACCCCCTCTGTTTGATAGGGAGTTGATGGATATGTTTCTTGGGACTTTGTCTGGTCGATATTTCAATCATTTGATCGGAAGTTCATCGTCTGGGTTCACTGAATTGATCATGACTGGGGAGAGAGTGAAAGCTGGTATTAAGAGTGGCGACATACAGAAAGGTGCTTCGTCAAGTACAGAGAAAAAGCCTTTCAGAAAGGAAGCTAGTGTAGTTTATAGCTCAAGGAGCCAAACTCGGCCTTAACACCGCCAAGTAGTGAATGCGGTGGTAATTTAAAGACCAATGGTTGTCCCACAATGCAACAATCAGCAAAAAGTAGAGAGACCGCAAAGGCAGTATACTCGGCTCAGTATGACTCTATCTTAAATTCTGCCACAGTTGTTGAAGACCAACTTGATCACTCTGACGGAAGCTCCGAAGAATCCTAGCACTACGTCACCGTTGTACAATCTGAACGGCCGCTGCACCTATCACTCTGATAGCCCAGGGCATGATACAAATAACTGCTGGGCCTTGAGGAATAAGGTGTAATATTTGATTGAAGCTAAAGAAATTGACTTTGACGCGCCAGAGAAGCCTAATGTCATGACTGCTCCTATGCCCAAGCATGGAGTAAATGCTGTGGATGATGTTTCATTTATGACTTCCGTAGAAGACATTTCCACTCTGTTGTTAACCGTTAAGAAGAACTTATTATCGGCCGGTTTATTTCTGGGTTGTGGTGAATGTTGCCACCTGTGTTCCATCCTACCTGCTGGTTGCCATTTATTGAAGTCAAGTGTTCAGTGCCTGATGGATAACAAAGAGATCTTGTTCGAGAAAACTTTGGTTCCATTAATTCCTGTTGAAGATGTTTCCATAATCAGCATTTCTGCCAATCCTTCCAAGGCTTCCTCGAGAAAGCCTGTTAGGATTACTTCCGTTCCGAGAGTTGCTCCATTGATCATTACTATCCCTGGTCCTATCCCGTACACTTCAGATAAGGCTGTCCCGTGGCACCATGGGGCCGATGTGTAATATCATGGGATCAAACAAGACTTAAAGATTGAGAGGATGATACTGATGTCAGCAATATTGTTGGGTCTTGAAAGGTCACCCGAAGCGGAAGACTTTTCTCCCCTGAGATCTCCCCACCAACTATTCGGAAGCCTGTTGCTATTTCACCTGCCAATACATTTGCTACTGTCCCTGTTCATGTTCCAATCATTACCCCTTTCGCCGAGTCATCTGACGCTCGGGGCAAAGAGATCACTGGTGAGATTGACCAGATGGAGGCACCAAAGAAGATTATTGTTGAAACCTCTAGACAGAAGATAGAGGAGATTTTGAAGATCATCAAGAAAAGCGACTACAACATAGTCTAACAGCTGGGATAAACCCCGTCGAAGATCTCCATGTTATCTTTATTGTTGTGCTCAGAAGCCCATGTTAAGGCTTTAATTGCTTTCCTTAAAACTGCGCATGTGCCACAGGATACATCTGCTGATCAATTCAAAGTTTGTGTGGCTAGTTTGACCGCTGACAATGGGTTGGGTTTCTCCGACGCAGATCTGACTGCCAAAGGAAAGAATCACAATAACGCTCTGCATGTTTCAATCGAGTGCAGGGGCACTACTTTGGCCCACGTGCTGGTGGATATTGGGTCCTCGTTAAATGTTTTACCCAAGAAAGCATTAGATCGGCTGGATTGTAAAGGGTTGGTTTTGAAGCCAAGTAATATTGTGGTTAGGGCCTTTGACGGGTCCAAAAGGATGGTACACGGGGAGGTGGATGTCCCTGTTAAGGTTGGTTCCCAGACTTTTGCGTTTAAATTCTATATGATGGACATCCGACCATCTTATTCTTGTTTGCTGGGTCGCCCGTGGATTCATAAAGCTGGGAGAGTAACTTCTACGCTCCATCAGATGTTAAAATATCCAGTGAAAGGGAAAATTGTTACAGTACAAGGAGAAGAGGAGTACATGGTGAGCCACGTCAACTCTTTTCGATATGTGGAGATGGATGGGGAGTTCATTGAAACCCCGTGTCAGAACTTTGAGGAAGTCCCCCAGACTCTGGCGTCAACTGAAACCGTTGCTGAAGATCCTCCAATGAAGATGGCTTCCCTCAAGGATGCCCAGACTGTTATTGAAAAAGGTGGGTGTGCGAATTGGGGCCAACTCCCTGACTTTGCACACAAGACTGACAAGTTTGGTTTGGGTTTTACTGCAGAAGCTCAAAGGGTTGTTTGGCGTGCGCGGATTGGAAGACCTCCCATGCGTATCAGTAATCTGGAAGTGAATGCAATTGAAGATGATGATGAAGAGTCTGAGTTTGACAGCTAGATTTACCCGACTATCGATGGTGGATTAAGCAATTGGACGGCGAAGGACTTCGTGCCCATTTATTTTATTAGAAAGTAGTAGACTTTTGTTTTAAGTTTTGTAATAAACAATTTGAAACTTTACGGCCCGGTGCCTTGCCCAAGACACTGTGGCTCTGTTTGTGAGGGATAAATATTTGTCATTTCCATATATCATCAATAAAGCATTGGACGTTTTCTTGCATTACAAATTTTGCGCTCCTTGTTTTTCTTTTTATCTTGCACTTTATTAAAACAGCTATAGTCATACACACACTCACATATCATAATACAGGTCCACATCCACTCTAGATCCCACTAATAACGACTTTGCTACTGCCAGTTATGACTTCAAAAATCTAATCAACCAAACCGAGGACGAAGGTGAGGATTATTGGGAAGAGCCTGGGGAACTTGCTAGACTGTTACTACAGGAAGAGAGGGCCATACAGCCCCATGAAGAGCCGGTAGAATCAGTGAATCTGGGTACAAAAGAAGACAAGAAAGAGGTCAAGATGGGTGCAAATCTGGAGTCTAGTTTTAAGCAACGGTTAATACAGATGTTGCGTGACTATGTTGAGATCTTTGCCTGGTCTTATGAAGATATGCCTGGGTTGGATACCGATATTGTAGTTCACCTCCTGCCAACTAAGGAAGACTGTCCTCCAGTGAAGCAGAAATTTCGCCGAATGCGCCCAGAGATGTCCGAGAAAATCAAGGCTGAGGTTATGAAACAGTTTGATGCCGATTTTCTAGATGTCACTTCTTACCCACAGTGGGTTGCCAACGTAGTTCCAGTGCCGAAGAAAGATGGTAAAGTCCGTATGTGTGTAGACTATAGGGATCTGAATATGGCAAGTCCCAAGGATGATTTCCCCTACCTCACATCGATGTTTTGGTCGACAACACCGCACAACATAAGGTATTATCCTTTATGGATGGTTTCTCCGGTTACAATCAGATTAAGATGGCTCCCAAAGACATGGAGAAGACAACCTTTGTTACACAATGGGGTACCTTTTCCTACAAAGTCATGCCGTTCGGATTGAAGATTGCTGGGGCAACGTATCAGCGTGCTATGGTCGCTTTGTTCCATGACATGATTCATCATGAGATTGAAGTATACGTTGATGACATGATTGCAAGGTCCCAGACTGAAGAGGAACATCTTGACCACCTCCAGAAGCTATTTGACAGGTTGAAGTTGTATAAGCTGAGGTTAAACCCGAACAAGTGCACCTTCAGGGTGAGGTCTGGTAAGCTGCTGGGTTTCGTCGTTAGTGATAAAGTTATTCAAGTGGATCCTGCAAAGGTGAAAGCTATACAGGAAATGCCAGCTCCCCAAATGGAAAAAGAAGTCAGAGGCTTTCTGGGATGTCTGAGTTACATTTCCCGATTTATTTCGCACCTGACTGCTACTTGTGAACCAATCTTCAAACTGTTGAAGAAAGATCAAGTGGTAAGATGGAATGATAAATGTCAAGCCGCTTTCGAAAGGATCAAAGAATATCTCCAAGAGCCACCTATTCTGATGCCTCCAGTTGAAGGGAGACCTTTGATCTTATACTTGACAGTACTCGATAATTCAATGGGGTGTGTGCTGGGGCAACATGACGAGTCTGGCCGAAAAGAGCATGCTATTTACTACCTTAGCAAAAAGTTTACCGACTGTAAGACCCGATACTCACTGCTTGAGAAAACATGCTGCGCTTTGCCATGGGCTGCTCGCCGGCTGAGACAGTATATGCTGACTCACACTACTTTATTGATATCGAAGATGGATCCAATCAAGTATATCTTCGAAAAGCTCGCCTTTTCCGGAAGAATAGCAAGATGGCAGATGATCTTGACTGAGTATGACATCCAATACACAACCCAAAAGGCAATCAAGGGAAGTGTGTTGGCAGATCATTTGGCACATCAGGCTGTAGACGACTACCAATCCATGAACTTCGAATTCCCGGATGAGAACATCATGTTTGTGACTGGATGTGAAACACCTGGACCGGATGAAGGACTTAAGGAGGGATCCCGATGGTCTATGTATTTTGATGGAGCCTCAAACTCTTTGGGTAATGGCATTGGCGCCGTGATCATATCTCCTGAAGGCTGTCATACTCCGTTTACCGCCCGATTATGTTTTAATTGCACCAACAATATGGCGGAGTATGAAGCATGCATCATGGGTCTTCGAGTAGCTATTGACCTAAGGATTAAGTTCTTGTATGTGTTCAGAGATTCCGCTCTCGTGATCAGTCAGATCAAAGGCGAGTGGGATACGAAACACCCAAATCTTATTCCTTACAAAGAGTATGTATTGACATTGCTCCCACACTTTGAGGAGATAACCTTTGAATACTTCCCAAGAGAGGAGAATCAGTTAGCGGACGCACTAGCTACGATGTCTTCTATGTTCAAGGTTAAGTGGGACAATGAGGCTCCCTAGATTACCATTGAGAGGTTGGACGAACCCGCACATTGCTGCGACATTGAGACTGAAGAAGTGATAGATAAATCATGGTTTCATGAGGTAAAAAGGTATCTCGAGGCTCAAGAATACCCCGAGGGTGCATTTGTTAATGATAAGAAGTTTCTGAGGAGGTTCGCGGCAAAGTTCTTCATCAGTAATGGTACCCTTTACAAGTGTAACCATGATTCAACCTTACTGCGATGTGTGGATAAGAACGAGGCAGAAAGGATCATGGCGGAGTTGCAT
This sequence comes from Vicia faba, assembly GCA_948472305.1. Taxonomy (NCBI): domain Eukaryota; kingdom Viridiplantae; phylum Streptophyta; class Magnoliopsida; order Fabales; family Fabaceae; genus Vicia; species Vicia faba. The sequence continues at coordinate 1,356,784,885 of OX451740.1, forward strand.
GAAGGTACTTTCGGAACTCATTCCAGTGGACATACCATGGAAAAGAAAATCCTACGGGAAGGATATTATTAGTCTACTATGGAAGCCGATTGTTATCAGCATTCTCGAACCTGTCATAAGTGCCAAGTCTATGCTGATAAGGTGCACATACCTCCAGTTCCTCTAAATGTCTTGACAGCTCTGTGGCCCTTTGCAATGTGGGGCATCGATATGATTGGTGAGATCAGACCTACTGCATCCAACGGGCATTGTTTCATCCTGGTAGCTATTGATTATTTTACGAAGTGGGTTGAGGCAGCTTCCTTTGCTACAGTAACCAAGAATGTCGTGGCACGGTTTTTTCGGCACAATTTGATCTGTCGATATGGTGTACCAGAGAAGACCATTACGGACAACGGTACAAATCTCAACAATACTATGATCACCGAGCTCTGCAAGCAGTTCAAGATACAGCATCACAACTCTTCTCCTTACCGGCCGAAGATGAAATGGGTTGTTGAAGCGGCTAATAAGAACATCAAGAAGATTGTGCAGAAGATGACGATGACCTACAAAGATTGGCACAAGATGTTACCATTTGCTCTTCATGGGTACCGCACCTCAGCGCGGACTTCAACAGGGGCAACACCCTATTCCTTGGTATATGGTATCGAAGCGGTATTACCCATTGAATTTCAGATACCCTCTCTCCAAATTATGAAAGATGCAGGTTTGAGCGAGGATGATTGGATCCAGACCCAGCTTGATCAGCTGAACTTAATCGACAAAAACAGACTTACTGTTATTTGTCATGGTCAGACGTATCAAAAACAGATGATCAAGGCATTTAACAAGAAGGTCACACGACAAGAATATCAAGTTGGGGATCTGGTGATCAAGCGCATCATACTACTGCAAGGTGATCCTAGGGGCAAATGGACCCCTACGTACGAAAGGCCATTTGTGGTTAAGAACATTTTCTCAGGAGGAGCTATGATTCTAACCACCATGGATGGTGACGACCTTCCTCACCCCGTCAATGCAGACATCGTGAAAAAATACTACGCATAATCAAAGACCCGCTAGGTCGACTGGCCTAGGAAAAAATAAGGGCTTCCCGGCAAACCAAAAGGGTTCGGGAAAAATAAGGGATGAAAATGAAAAATAACTGTACACCTGGCAAGTCGAAAACCTGAAAAGGCGGCTTGGGCAAAAAGGGGTATCCCGGTGGACTGAAAACCTGAAAGGGCGGTCCAGGCAAAAATTATGGATTAAAGCGTAACACTATGTCTCATTTGATCACCTTGCAACCAGACATCAGTATCGACAATCAAGCTCGGATGACACTAATCAATCTGATCTACCTTTAGCCAAGTAGCAAAGTGATGAGATGCTCGAGGATATAAAGGAAATAGAAGAGTTGGAACCCAGTGGGATCGTTCACATAGCTGTTTTTTCTTTACTTTTAACAAATTGTATAAACTCTATCATTTCGGCAGCGTTCTCTTACTAGGACGTCATCCTCTTGTACAAAAAATTTCCTATTTACAGGCCAAACTTCAAAATCAATACGATTCATTTTCACAAAGAAATTCCAAATTGTTTTATTTTTGTGTTTTGTTTTGCAAGAACGTCTAATGTTCATTTTTAATATATGCATTTGACAATAATTGTTGCTCATAAATATTTACATGCGAAACAAAAGACGATTACTCGTAATATCATAAATAGGGGCAAACAAGAAGTGTCTAAACCATACAGTTGCTCTGTCCACCAGGTATAGGGATAGACCTAGTTGGAGGAAGCGATTGAATATACATTCACTCCCTGCAGAGTAAGAAAAAGAAAGTGATATTAGCGGTCCAGAACATGACACCACTCTCCCTAGCTGAGGCTCGCAATTGCGAGTGAGTCGACAATATTCTCCCCAAGCAGAGTTTATCTACCATCAGCACTGGAAAATTATCCCCAGTGGAGTTTGGAGAATTATCCCCATTAGACTCTGGAAGATTGTCCCCAGTAGAGTCTAAAAGATTATTCCCAGTGAAGTCGCAACTGGAAAATCATCCCCAGCGGAGTTCATTCCTTTCACAAACAGAAACTCATTTCCCAACAGAGTTCATCATCACCAGCAGCGGTAATTCATCCCCAGCGGAGTTCATTCCTTTCACAAACAGAAACTCATTTCCCAACAGAGTTCATCATCACTAGCAGCGGTAATTCATCCCCAGCTGAGTTTATTCCTCCAAATCAACAGGTCCTCTAGCAGAGTTTCTCTTCCCCACAGAGTCATTTCCTCGTCAGTTTATTCCCCATCAGAGTTATTCTCTCCTGCAGGATTATGCCCACAATCATCTTCATTTATTGTCCCCAGCGGAAACGAAGAATTCAACTTTTGTTCTCTCCAGCAGCAATCCGGGATTTATTTTCCCTAGCTAGAGATTGTCATAAAAAACATTACATGTCCATACATCATGGCATATGCATACGCATCATACAACACTATATAATTTATTTTGAGAACATCATTGCTTGATACATATCATGCATTACATACAATTAACCTTTACCTTTCAGGAAAGATACAATCAAATTCTCACAAAGTCCGAGTTATGAAACTCGGAGAACGACCGGATAACAGTATCAGACTACCGCGAAGCCTGGGTTACAACCAGTTAGTGGTATTACTTAAAAGTAAGCTATGAATCCCGGATTCGACCGGATAATAGTTTAATCCCCAACAAATTGAGAAGCCTGGATTACGACCGGATAGAAAGTTTAATCTCATCTCCCCAGTAAGTCACTATGAAGCCTGGATTACGACCAGATAGTAGTTCACTTTCCTCTTCAACAGAGATGATTCCTCAGTAGAATAACGGACGACCGAAGTTCCTAAAATTCAACAGAGATGATTCCTCAGTAGAATAATGGATGACTGAAGTTCCTAAAATTCAACAGAGATGATTCCTCAGTAGAATAACGGATGATCGAATTTCCTAAAATTCAACAGAGATGATTCCTCAGTAGAATAACGGACGACCGAAGTTCCTAAAATTCAACAGAGATGATTCCTCAATAGAATAACAGACGACCTATGTTCCTAAAATTCAACAGAGATGATTCCTCAGTAGAATAACGGACGACCGAAGTTCCTAAAATTGAACATAGATGATTCCTCAGTAGAATAACAGACGACCCAAGTTCCTAAAATTCAATAGAGATGATTCCTCAGTAGAATAGCGGACGACCGAAGTTCCTAAAATTCAACAGAGATGATTCCTCGGGAGAATAACGGACTACCGAAGTTCCTAAATTTCAACAAAGATGATTCTTAGTAGAATAACGGACAATCGAAGTTCCTAAATTTCAACAGAGATGATTTCTCAGTAGAATAACTGACGACCGAAGTTCCTAAATTTCAACAGAGATGATTCCTCAGTAGAATAACGGACGACCGAAGTTCCTAAATTTCAACAGAGATGATTCCTCAGTAGAATAATGGACGACCGAAGTTCCTAAATTTCAACAGAGATGATTCCTCAGTAGAATAACGGATGACCGAAGTTCCTAAATTTCAATAGAGATGATTCCTCAGTAGAATAACGGATGACCGAAGTTCTTAAATTTCAATAGAGATGATTCCTTAGTAGAATAACGGACGCCCGAAGTTCCTTAAATTCAACAGAGATGATACCCCAATAGAATAACGGACGACTGAAGCTCCTAAAATTCTATTTCTCTCAAGACAGAGATCAGCATTCCCTAGTGGAATCTTCCTCAACAACAGGTATACAAGCTCTCGCTAAGGAATCTCTTATGTGATCGACGCTCCTTCGGGTGGCATCTTTAAACCCATCGCTTGTCAGCAATTTCCAAATGGCATCTATAAGCCCATTCCTGATATCGCAAGACGGACACCACTTCACGCGAGTGCAAATTTCTGGGCACTCTAGTGTTCAATCATCTTCCACCTTCGGATCACGAAAGGCACCGAAGCCAATCTACATCCTCAGGTTTAAGAAGATTAAACAGGGGCAGCTGTTGTACCCCAAAATTTTCCCTCCCATATCTCTCAAAACATCTCAAGAAAGACCCTCAAGTTGCTTAAGGAAGTCCAAGGGTTGACCAGACAAGCTCTCTTCTAAGGCAGTCTACCTCAAATTAGGGTTTCATATTGCATCAAGTTACTTGAGTCCAAGGGATCTCAAATGCTCACCAATGTCCTAATATGTTCTCAAGATCATCCATGTCAAGTTTCAAGCCCTACAGAGAAAAATTTGCTCAGTCAATTGCTCAAAGGATTGAAAATCGATTGTGTTAGGGCAAAAGTCAATTGTGGCCTACATACAGTCAAACTTCAAGATTTTTAGTCAACATTCTCATTTTGAAGTATATTTCATCATTTGATCAAGGGTTGATCATTATTCATCAAGGATTTCTCATAATTCCTCAAGAACCAAAAGTTGCTAAATTAGTGTTTTGTAGGAAAAGTCAACTTAACTTTGACCAAGCATAACTTTCTCATAATTTATGAGAAATGACCCATCCAAAGCTCATTTTGAAGAGGATGCCATGCTCTACTATCCACATTCAGCTCCGAAGTTCTAAATATGCACTCACAAGCTTCATACATGAGCTTGGAATATCAAATTGAAATGAGACAAAATGGGTTGCTTAAAGGACATCTCAAGCTTTCTAAAAAGTACAAGAACACCTTCAAAGAGTCAAAATTGAGGAAGTTATGCATTGGTGAAGTTGTCCTTTTTTACAAAATGGCCAAAACTCAACTATGCCTAAAATGCAATTTTTGCCAAATGGGCCCAATCTTTTTCACTTGTTTTGAGTTGGCAACATAGTCCACGACCTCTAGCCCTTGCCACTTGTCATCATCATGTTTTTAATATTTATTTTGATTTTAATTTGAATTAAATCAATTTTAATCAAAATAAATCATGAGAAAATCTAAAGCATTGAAAACTCAAGATTTTATACTTGTTTCAGGTCTCAAATCCAGTTGGCAAGTATTTGAAATCGTGCAAGGCATTGGTGTGGACAAAAAGATTAAATTATGCTATTTTTGAAATGATATTCAAAGTGTATCAAATCAAAATTATATTCAATAATGGAGGAAGATTGAGGCCAGGTTTTCAACCCTAGTTCACTCCTCAATACATATAGAACCATTGCAGACCCAAAACTTGGTTAGAAGGAGGCGTGTGATAAAAAAAAGTTAAAAAAAACAAGAAAAAGTGGTGAATCGAATTCCTACTTAGAGGCCAATTCAAGACTCTTTGACGATTCCATTTGCTTCCTGGGATTGAAGGCAAGCAAAACCAATCAAAACCAAGCTTTTCCAAGCCCTATAACGCACTGTAAGACATTCACGATACCCACCTTTTTATGAATTCTGTTTGCATAATTCTTGCATATTCATCAAATTCTAATCATATATTCTTGTTCACCATCATATTTGCAAGCTTTCTGCAATATTCAATTGTGTTTTCATGGCCTATATTGGATTTTACCATTATTAGGTTTTCTTGCTTCGATTTGGGATTTTCGTTTACAGGAAAAATTGGGCCATGAAAGGGCCATCATTGAGCTCAGCAGGTCCAGACGAAGCCATTCATGGCTTTAGTTTTGATTTATCTTACTCATGCTTGATTTTGAGAAATGGCAGGGATATAGTGACGGACAAACGTCAGTAGGTAAAAGTCTGGGACTTTTACCAACGGAACAAGGTTGAAGATGACTGCGTGGAACCCTTCCATTGGTTCGTTTGAAAATTCGCGCTAATATTTGGTTATTTCACTTATATATTTTATATTAATTCTTGTTTATATTACATACAACAAAAACAATTGGCCCAGTGGTAGCCAGGCAAGCGTTAAGGCGTCAGGGAGCTTGAGGTCAGGGGTTCGACCCCTGCCTCCAACGTTTGTATTTTTCTTAATTTCTTTCTACAGATATCATGCGTACATAAGACAAAGGACCATCATGCGTCCTCATCATCCAGCGTGTCAGATGGCCAGGTGGCCAAATCCAAGGGTCACCAATGGAGGAGCACCAAACGCCTAGTCAAAGAAAATGCATTGGATCCAAAAATTCAAGCGTAGACTTCCTTACTTTGGGCCCCGAAATCTGATCTGCACCCACCAAGTTGCTATTTTCAGGCCCATTTTCTTATTCTTTTTCTTTTTTATATTTCAATTAATTAATTTATTTATTTTATTTACTAACACAATTAATTATTTTCTTTTTATCAAAAAATCATAAAAATAATACTTTTCACAAATTAGGTTTAGATTTTATTTTTTATCAAAAAATTAAATTAATTTAATTAGGTTGTTAATTTTAGATAACTTTAATTCCTTTTGTAAATAATTAAAAATATTAGAAAATTAGGGTTTTGTCCTAATTTAATTATATTTTCTTTTTCTTAAAAAATAACAAAAACAAAAAAAATAGGCCATGTAATTATTTTTATTAATTAATTTAATTAACTAATTAATTTAGTGTTTAATTTAAAACCTAATTCTTTTTCTTAAAAAAATAATTAAAAACAACAAAAACAATCTTTCTTTTAATTAGGTTAGAAAGGGTCAAAACCCTAGTTCGCACTCGTTCTAATTTTCATCGCGCACTTTATTATTTTATTTTTCCTCAATTATTGTATCTTCTCACAAGTTGTCATAGCTTAATTAGGTCTTTACTTTCATTTATCGCTTTATTTTCAAAGTGTTTGTTTTTGTCTATGTAAATACCTGAAGCCTTGTAATAGCGTAGTTTAATTTCCGCATTTTAAATTCCCCAAAATATTTAACTGTTAGATGTATGATATTAGGATGCATGACAAGAATGTATGTAATATTTTAAAACGGTTAGATAACCCTAAAATGTGCAAAGATAAATAATCTGAAATTGAATCACTCGCACATGCGCACTCCTAGGGTACACTCCCACTTGGTTGCCTTTGATAAACGGCCATTGAGTATAGGATGCTTTAGTGGTCGTCCTTTTGTCTAAACAAAGATCAAAGTCCCGATTCAGAAAAGTTGCCTCGAAACGGTTGCCTCGAAATTGTTGCCTCGAATAATTGATCTAAGACATTAGGGTTATTACTAAGACGTCCTAACATTGCTTTAGTGACCGTACATCCCTTTCGAATTGACCCTCAAAACCCCAACGGTGGTGCTACCTACTCACTAATAGTGGGATAGCATCGTCTAAAGGAAGTGAATATAGAACCATTCTTTTTTCGAGTAGGTAGATTAGTTCTTAAGTACTTGCTCAATCCAAACAAACTTTTTCACACTTACACTCCTTTCAAAAACAAAGTTTTCAAAAACACTTCATTACACTCTTGAAGACAGAAGCAAGAGTTAAATCGAAGTCAAAACGAAAGCTTTTTCAAATCACACAAACACCAAGAAATTAATTTTGAAAATGATGAGCAAGTACCTAAGAGCCTGTAGATAACTACGGATAGAAAGGGTGCTAATACCTTCCCTTTCTATAATCAACCCCCGTACTCAGAAATATCTCGAAAAAGGAATTTTTCTGTGTTTTTTTCCTTTCCTTGTTGGATAAAATAAAAGTCGGTGGCGACTCTTGCTTACCGCGATATTTTGCAAACACAAACGCAAAACCCAAACCAGTATTAACAGTCGGTTCTGGCCACCGTATCACACTACAAAACAAGAACAAAGATGAATCCCAAAATCCTTGAAATGGTTAGTGGATGTATATGATGTTCATGATGTTACGTACAAGTATGCATATACAAACAAAGCAAACAAGTCCTTAGTTTTAGGCTTACATGGAGTTTTATAGGTAAGTACCCTCTTGAAGTTTAGTTGGCCCAAACTTGTCCTAGTAATAACCGGGTTCTAAGGATCTCAATATCACTGGATTGTTTCCTTGGTCATTGTTTTAGCTCAAGCCTCTTTAATGGCGACCGAAATATCCCAAGAAACCAAACCTCAATGAGTGTAGTATCGAGTATCTACCAACTTCGGACTGCACCAAAGCCGGTCATCTCACTACATTCTAAAGGCCAAGTTGGTCAAGTAAAGGTTATAAAAGTTCATTAGTGTTTCATGACATCACTCAGCGGCCTCGTATTCTCTTTGATTAACTCAAAGGCTACCAGTACCCATAAATATGTCGCACTAATGTAGCTATTTCTTAGACCATGTCGGTTTACCCCACACAGTTTCCACAATGTATTGCTACTTACCTATAATGTATCCCAAATCCGGGTAGAGGATTGAAACCCAAACAAAGAACCATAATGTAAAGCATTCAAGTCAAACAATGTAAGAAAACAAATGTGATATAGCCCTAAGGTAACCCCACTTTTTAGAATTTTCCCCAGCAGAGTCGCCAGTTTTGTGATACAGTGGGAGAACTGACTTGAGGGTTTTGCGTTTTATCGCAAATGTTACAGTTAGCAAGAGTCGCCACTGAATTTTCTTTTATCCAAAAGGAAAGGTGAAAAAGCAAAGGAAAGACCTTTGAGATTATTTCTTGAGTTCGTGGGGTAGATTATGAAAAGGGAAGGTATTAGCACCCTTTTCATCCATGGTTTTCCATGGGCTCTTAATTACTTGCTAGATCACTTGCTTTTGTTTGAAATTGTGCTTTGTGTGGTTTTTGAAAGTATTTTTGTAAAATAGGCCATTGTTTAGGCAATCTTTGTAATGATTCTCGTTCGTAAGAATGTATACAAATATGTTGATCTTTTAAAAAAAATTTCAATTTTGTAAGATTTTTTAAATGTGTAAGTGTTTGTTTTTTTGAAAAATAGCAAGGATGTTTTTTTTGAAATGGAGCAAGTAATTTAGGAGCAATCTACCTACTCAAATTTCTTTCTTTTTCCTTTTCCTTTCCTTTGACATTGTTGTCTTACCATTGATTTGGTAAGCAAACCTATCTTTGGATGTTAACGGGACGGGTGTGGGTCATCGTATAGCCATGATTAGCAATGTTGCAAGGTATCTTGGCATTTTTATTTAGGGACTAAGATCATTTTGAAAGGCAACTTAGATAGCATCATCGATGGACTATGATCTTGTATTTTTGCTTGTTTTTGCTAAGATACCTCACATGCATAATATGGCCATTTAAAAGGCAACCAAGTGGATTTTACCCTAAGGGTGCTTGTGTGCAAGTGTGTCATTTTCATGCTTGTTTTTGTCTTGAATTAGGGTTTTCTATTTGGTTGATTTTTTTCTTCCCATACAAACCCTAATTACTAGCATATTATGTAAAAGCGATTAATTGCGAAATTAAAAATTATTACGCTATTACAACACTTGCGGGAGGGGGTTATACAATTTATGAATGGGGATTGAAATGATATAAACCTAATTAATCTATTACAATCAAATTGAATTTGTACAAGAATTGGGATAAACAATATACAAGATGAATGAAATATGCAAGAATTATAAATGCAAAGAAAAAGATTTTTGTTTGGTTTCTTAATATGAAGGAAGTTTTGACCTAAACCTAATTAGAAAAAAAAGGTAATTAAATTAAATTAAACTTAAGTTAAATAAAGAAATTATTTAAGAAAAGATTTTTAGATGAAACCCTAATTCTATTTTAGTTGATTAAAAGAAAATAAGTTCAAAGAAAAAGTATTTTGTTTTTGAATTTTTATACTTTTTGTCTTAAAAAAAGATTGTAGTATTATGAAATTTTTGTGGTCTTTTTAACATTAAAATAAATATATTTTAAATAAATAATAACCTAGTTTTATTTTAATATTTATAAGGAAATTAATAAAAGTAAATAAAGTATGGTAAATAAAAATATTTTTTATGTAGAAAATATTTAAATTATGTCAAAATATAAATCTATATTTTTTTACATATTTCATGATTTTTTTTTGTAATTTTAGAAAATATATTTAAAAGAAAAAAAAAGAAAGAAATAAAAAAAGAAAAAAAAATTAAATGGTCCAAGGGTGTCACAAGTAAACAAGGTGTATTATGTTAGAAAAAACAAAAAGCCCAAGAAATGGAGGCCCAGAGCTGTAAGAGGCAAAAAAATGGAAAAAAATATATGAGAAAATGCAAAAGGCAGCGTGTTGAGGCTCGAACCCATGACCTCTAGCAATAACGCGCGTTGCCTTACCACTGGGGTGGCTGTACTTCCATTTATATAAACAAAAACATAAATATATATTAGAAACTACTTCCTGAAAGAAACTTCATCTTCAACCTTGAGCCATAGCCGAACCACCTGTATCTTCCTCATTTCTCCACAAAAATGGAAAGTTCAAACATTAAAGTTGTGGTGTTTCTTTCCACGAATTCTACCATATAACTTATGTAAACTAAAAGTCAAAGATAAAATCTAATTCTACTGCCCTAAATTGAAACCTAATTTTTACAGAAATTTCAAATCCAAAATTCTCTATACACAATTAATATAAATGGAAACTTTGAACATGGTTAGCTTTAGAGCAAGGATATCTACATTTTGTTTTCACAAATCAGGATCAAATGGTGCTTGTATGAAGAGATAGAAGTTTGAGTTTTTACCTCTTGCAGCTGGAATCGTGAATGGAGTTTGAGTAGGTTTTGAGAAGGCCTGAGGATCTGTTTAGCTTTCCTGGACCTCCTTGAGTGTATTCCAACCCTTACTTTGTCTTGAAAGTCCCTGAATCTCTCTACTCAAGTCAACCTGCAAGCTTGATATTTGAAAATGGTGGATGGTGATGGAGGTGCTACAGTCTTGAAACAGGGGCCTGGATCACTTTGATATGATGTATACTAAGTGTTTGGGTGGTTAAAACTTAATACGCATGAGTGGATTTGGAGATGGCTATATGAGGTTCAAAACTGTCAAGTTATGGCAGATTCTGAGTTGCAAAGTGTTTGGGAATGTTTTTGAGTCTTAGAATTCGCGTGTCCACTTGCAAATAGTGTGTCTACTTATAAGCAAGAGGTTTTAAGACTTGTAACAATTCAGATTTAAAAAACTCACATGTTTGCTTGGTTACTTGTTTGTGAAGCAAAGCTAGCAAGCATGGTTTCAAGGTGTAGTACCAAGCTTGTACGAGGGATGAGACTTTTAAACACACTTGTTTTGATTGTGTGGAGTGTGTTTCTGTAGAAAAAACAAGTGCAAGGCTCAATGCAAGCTGACTTTGTATAAAGCTTGCTTTTCTAAAATGGCAATGTTGCCTTTCTCCCAAAAATGGAATTATTCTTGTACAATGCATTGAATGCTTGGATTAAAGCTTCCAACAGCTGTGAAAACATTAAATTATGGAGTGAAAGTCAAGTTAGAAGCCTGAAAAGTGGGATTTGTACAACATGCTTGAAGATTGGATCCAATGTTCTTCACAAAATGGCTTGTAATCCAAGTGACAAAACACCAACTTCATCTCTTCGAGTCTACCTACTCAAGAATGATATCAAGGAGTTCTTGGACATATTGGAAAGCTTTCAATGTTATATACAACTCATATTTGAATTGCTTTTGAATATTCCCCTTGGAACCATGTGAAAAATTGCCATGAAGTTAGGTAAAAAATCTGCCTAACTAGGGCAAAATTTCACTAAGTTATTTTTAGTTCATGAGCATGTATTCACAAAATTATATCTTGAGATCCAAACATTTTTAGGAGAAATTGTGTGAATAAAAGTTGTATATTTCCTGGAGATCTACAACTTTGATGTTGGAAGTTTCTCTTGAATCATCTTGCATCATGGTGAAAATTTGGATCAAAGTTATGAAAAAATAAGAAATTTTCTATACTTAGAAAATTTTCTAAGTTAAGAAATTTCATCTTTTCAAAACAAAATTATGAATTCTTGATTTCTTGATGAAAAAGTTTCATATTTTGACATGTTTTGATGAGTTATGATCTTTGGCACTTGAATTTGACGAAAAAGTCAAAGTTTAACTTTTCAGTATACAATTGACTTTTAATCAGTTGACTGCAAAATTCATCTGTTAATCTAATGGATTTGCAATGTTTTGAATCATGTCATTAGTTAAAAATGACGAAATTTAACTCTTGAGATTATGCCTTAACCCAATTGATCATTTGCTAGGTCAAAAATCAGAAATTGCCCTTTCTCAATCAAAACCCTAATTTTGACCATTTTGCCCTTTTGATGATTTGATCAAATTTCTTGAGGAATTATGGTCCAAACTTGATCAAATGATACATATGAGTATAAGATGTTGATGTGGGTAAAAAATTATGAATTTTGACTGTAAATTGGCCATGGTTGACTTTTTCCCCAATACAGATGATTTTTAGGTCAACTTGTTCAATTAACTGATCAAAAGTGTGATCCAAGGCTTGAAACATGACATGAGTAATCTTGGAGGTCCATAATGGTCCATGAAAGTCATATGAAGCATTGATATTCCAAATATCCTTGTGCAAACTTAAACCCTAATTTTGGTCATCAGTGCATAAGGAGGTGTCTTGAGCTGATCAAACCCTAGTGCAGTCTTGAATCCAATGAGATCTTGTGAGAACATTTCTTGATAAATAAGAGGGGAAAATTTGGGGGTACAACATCTATGTTAGTGTGACACGTTTGTTGGTACCGGTGTCCCTTGTGTTGAATCAAGGAGAATACGGGGCCGCTGTGTGGTGTTATGAAGCACTAATTGACCGTAGAAACTTAGTTGAACAACTTGGCCATTAGAAAGTAGTGAGATAGCCGGCTTTGGTGCAAAACTGAAGATTAGTTGATACTCGATACTACGCTCATTGAGATCGGACATTCGGGATATTTTGGCAGCAAGAAAATATTGATTATGCTGAAACAATGCTCGATCAAGAAAGATCAATGATATTGAGATTCCTTAGAACCCGATTACTTCTTTTGGGACAGGTTGAAACAACTAAACTTCAAGAGGGTACTTACCTATAAACCTCTAGCAAGCCTAAACCTAAGGTCATTGTGTGATTTGTTTGTAATTAAATTATTCATGACATCATAAAAATCATGACATCATGCCATAACATTCTCAGTAACCATTTCAAGGATCTAAGAATTTATCTTTGTTCTGTTTTGTAGGATATGGCTTCCGCTCGTAGAAATACCATCTGAGTCAGCTTCGTAAAAGTGCATCCTCAACTTAAAGAGTTAGCATCAAGGGTTCCTGAAGATTCTCCCTTCACCAAAAGATATGGTCAACTTCTAAGTTTGGCTACCTCAAGCTTTCAAGAAGAAATTATATATGTGCTCTTTCAGTTCTTTGATCCATGCATCATTGCTTCACCTTTCCCGATTACCAATTGGTGCCCACATTGAAAGAATTATCTCAACTATTAGGAGTCCCTGTAATTCATCAAATACCATTCACCAGTTCAGAGGAAAATCCAAAGCATGAACTTATTTCCAAGGCCTTGCATTTGAAGAGATCCGGCATTGTTGCTAATTGGGAAACAAGGAGTGGAGTCGTGGGTTTTCTAGCCAAGTTTCTGTTAGAGAAGGGTCGATTGTTTTGGGAAGATATGGATTTTCAAGATTTTGAAGATGTGTTGGATCTTCTAATCTATGGTTTGGTTTTGTTCCCTAATCCGGACCAACTCATAGATGCGAATGCTGTCAAGGTTTTTCTTTCTCGTAACCCTGTGCCTACTTCGCTTGGAGACATTCTACATTGTATTCACACTTGCACTATGAGGAAGAGGGGAGCTCTTATGTGTGGTATACCATTGTTGTCTAGGTGGTTTATTTCGCACCTTCCACGATTAGTATTAAATAATGAACAAGGCTTGATGTGGTCTCAAAGGTTGGTATCACTTTCTCATTCGGATATTCGTTGGTGTTCCCGATCTCTAGATGACATTACTATCATTGACCATTGTGGGGAGTTCCCTAATGTTCCACTCTTGGGCATTAGGGGAGGTATTACTTATAACCCTTCACTAGATCTACGACAATTTGGCTATGCTCGATAAGATGGTCCTCATGATGCACTTATCCATGATATTATGTTTGACTATGAGAACGATGTCCAAGGTTATCGTCAAAGGTTTGTACGAGCTTGGGGCTTGGTGAAAAAGGTCGATAGCAAGACTTTGGGTCATAAGAACTCCATTCCCTTGGAGCCTTATATCAAATGGGTGCAAGTTCGCGCTCAAAGCCTCATGATGCCATATCCTACCATCCTACCAATAATTGTGGAGCTTGTTGCCAAGGGAGATGCTTCTTATACTATTCTCCATCTGGATATGCCTACCGACCTCGAAGAATTATGGAGATCATGGATTCAGCTCAAGGCAGAACGAGACACCTTTGAAGCTCCATTCTATGCAAACGAGAAGAAAGTTTTAGAGCTCATAAGGAAACTTCACGAGGAGCAAAGTCTGAATGCCTACATTGCACCAAAGAGGAAGCGCCTGTGGGACACTTGAGTATTTTGTTTTAGGAGTCTATTATGTTGTCTCCTTGAGACCTTTTTGCTTTTTCATTGTAAGCCCAAAGGGCAGTTGTAATCTTTGAACTCATTAATACAATTTTTGTGTTTGTTTCCTTTTTGGCTGTCAAGCTTAAATGTCTTAAGGTCTTTGAAAACATTGCACCCAACATAACATGCATCATATAATAAGAAGGTTTTTCGATACAGGTTTCCTCATCTTTTAACTGTTTATTTAAGTATAAGATGGCTCTAGAGAAAACCGTCAAAGATCTGCAAACTAAACACACACACTTCCAAGAGACTCTCCTCAACCTAGCCAAAGTTTAGCAAGAAATGATTGCACTCCTTGCCACCAAAAAGAAGACCAAGAAGAGGGTTTTTATTCTCAACATGGGAAGAAGGTTCCAGGGGCCTGCCCGACTAGCTCAAATAGAAGAGGCTTCTTATGAGGAAGAAGACAATAAAGAAGAGGAAGTTAGAAGCACTAGAGCTGGGGTGGAAATAACCAGGTTTTTGAGGACGAAGACTATTTCGATGAGAAGTATCTACTGACAGATGAGAAATACAAACAGATGGAAGACCAACTTAAGGCTGTGGTGATCCAAACACTGCCTAGTCTAGACTTTGGAAATTTAGGCTTGATCCCTGGGGTGGTCATTCCCCACAAATTCAAAGTCCCTGTTTTCACCAAATATGATGGGGTTTCCTGTCCAAATATGCATCTAAGGTCGTATGTTCGCAAGATTCAACCACACACCGCCGATAGGAAGTTATGGGTGCACATCTTCCAAGAAAGCTTACATGGGACACAATTGGAATGGTTCTATCAACTTGAGGGGACTAATATCCACACCTAGGAAGATCTAGTTGATGCCTTCTACAAGCAATACCAATACAATGTTGATCTTGCACCAACTCGCGTGCAGTTGAAGTATATGACTATGGGCTCGAATGAGGGCTTTAAGGAGTATGCTCAAGAATGGACGGACCTGGCTAGAAGGGTGCAACCCCCATTGACTGACAGAGAATTAGTGGACATTTTTATGGGCACCTTGACTGGTCCATTCTTTAACTTGCTGATTGGGAGTTCATCATCTGGGTTTAATGAATTAATCTTGACTCGTGAGCGAGTTGAAAGTGGAATCAAAAGCGGAAAGATCCTCATGGCCTCAATCTATAATGTTGTAAAGAAACCATTTATTGGAAAGAAAGAGACTAATGTTGTTTATGGACAAAGGAGCCGTGTCAAGAATGATCATCATCCACCAGTAGGAGCTGTATTGATTTCAAATCCAACCCCAGTTTAACGACCACAACAATCAAACAATCAACAAAGGTCTGATGCCCCAAGGAGGTAATTCATTAGAATCAACATGCCCCTGTCTCAAGCTTTACAGCATATGTGGAAGGCAGATTTGGTAACACTGAGGAATCCTCCTCAAAACCCCAATACTTCATCTCCAAAATACAACCCGAATGCAAAATGTGCATATCATTCCAATAGCTCTGGGGATGATACCAATGATTCTTGGGCCTTAAAGAGCAAGATCCAAGATTTGATTGATAACAAAGTGATTGAGTTTGACCCTCCATAATCCCCTAATGTCATTACTGCTCCCATGACCAGTCATGGTAAAGGTGTCAATGCTATTGATGATGCCTCATTTGTCTCCACCATCAATGATTTAACTGCCCCCTTATTGACTGTTAAGAAGAATTTGCTGAGAGCCAGTTTATTTCCTGGTTGCCTTGAAAATTGTTACCACTGTGCTTCCCAAACCAATGGATGCATGTGGCTGAAGAAAGGTTTTCAATGCCTGATTGATAGCCATGAAATTTTGTTCGAGAAAACTTCGTATGTAAAACGTTTACCTCAAGATGTTTCCATAATCACCATTTCAAATGCTCCTATTAGGATCACCTCTAAAGGACCTATAAGAATTTCTACTATACCAATAGTAGCTCCCTTAATCATTACTACACTGGGGCCAGTCCCATATTCCTCCGACAAAGTCGTGCCTTGGAACTATGGGGCAGAAGTTTATTATCATGGTGTCAGGCAAGAGCCATAGATTAATGAAAATGAAGAGCCTGAAATTAAAAACATTGCTGGAACTAGTAAGGTCACTAGAACCAGAATGATCTTCTCTCCGAATATCTCCCCCCATAAATTACTACAACACTTATTCGCATTACTGCTTCTAGACCAATTGTTGACAACCAAGGTAAAGAGAAAGTAATGGAGCCTGCCCTGACGGAGGCACCACCAGAAGAAATGACAATTGAAGACCTATCTAGACAAGATATGGAAGAAATTCTAAAGATCATATGAAAAAGTGACTATAAAATAGTGGAACAACTGGGGCAGACACCCTCCAATATATCCATGTTGTCCTTGTTGTTATGCTCTGATGCACATGCCCAAGCTTTGCTGAAGTTCTTGCAGAATGCCCATTTTCCATAAGAGACCACTGCTGATCAATTTGAGAATTGTGTTGCAAGCCTAACTGCTGATAATGGATTGGTATTTTCTGATACAGATTTAACTCTGGCGGGGAAGAATCATAACAAAGCTATGCACATTTCTATAGAATGCAAAGGTACCACTCTGGCGCGTGTGTTAGAAGATATTGGATCCTTCCTTAATTTTTTACCTAAAGGTGCTTTGGACAGATTGGACTGTGAAGGGCTGGTGTTGAAACCCGGCGATATTGTTGTGAGAGCTTTCGATGGTTCGAAAAGAATGGTCCACGGAGAGGTTGATCTTCCGATCAAGGTGGGGTCTCAAGTCTTCAATTCAACATTTTAAGTAATGGATATCTTCCCGGTCTATTCTTGCCAGCTAGGACCCCCATGGATTCATGGGACAGGTGCAGTTACCTCTACATTACATCAAATGCTGAAGTACCCAGTAAGAGGGAAGGTTGTCATACTATGTGGAGTGGAAGAATATATGGTCAGTCATTTGAATCATTTCAAATATGTTGAAATGGGTGGAGAATTCATTGAAACCCACTGCCAAGCATTTGAATTAGTCCCTCAAACGATTGATGTTGCTAATGCTACTCCTAATACTCCAAAGATTGTCAAGGATACACCAAGAATGGCCTCTCTGAAGGATACTCGGGCTGTTGTAGAAGACGGAGGCTGCACTATTTGGGACAACTTCATGACATCCCATACAAATATGACAAATTTGGACCGGGTTTTACTTCAAAGGCTCATAAAGAGGTTTGACGCGCTCGTGCCGGTGAACCACCTCTCCGTATTAACAACAATAAAGTCAATGAACTAGAAGACACTGATAGTGATGGAAACTTGGACGACTGGATAATCCCAACTTCTAACAGGGGACTCAACAACTAGAAGGCCAAAGACTTCATCTCAATCTCCTTCAACCAGGAGTAATTGCTATTTCCTATTTTTATTGCTTTAAGAATTTTGTCTGTATAATTTCCTTCAAAACAATGACTTTAAACCATGTTCCTTTCCCGGGGCACAATGATCCATTTGTTAAGGGTTTGTCATTTCATATATCATATACTCATTTAATAAAAACATTGGACGACTTTGCATTCAAATTTTGTGCTCTTTGTCTTTCTTTTATTTTACTACATTTTCAAAAATATCCATGTGACCTTACATGTACACACACACACATTTTCAGATCAACATCCACTCCGGATCTCATTAACAACAATTCTATTATTGTCGTTTATAAATTCGAAAATCCAATTTATCAAGTCGAAGATGAAGGTGAAGAAGATTGTGAGATACCTAGAGTACTCGCCATACTCCTAATAAAAGAGGAAAAGGCCATCCAACCACACGAAGAACCAGTCGAAGTGATAAACTTGGGTACTGAGGAAGATAAGAAAGAAGTCAAGATCGACACCAACTTGAATGACAATGTTAAGAGAAGATTGGTTCAGATGTTGCACAAATATGTCGAGGTCTTTGCTTGGTCATACAAAGACATTCTAGGGCTCGATGTTGATATCGTGGTTCATTATCTGCCAATGGAAGAAGGTTGTTCTCCGATCAAACAAGCATGTGCCCCGATATGTTTGAGAAGATCAAGGTTGAGGTAATGAAACATTTTAATGCATGTTTCTTGGAAGTAACATCGTATCCTAAATGGGTTGCAAATGTTGTTCCAGTGCCGAAGAAAGACGATAAGTTCCGTATGTGTGTAGGATACAAGGATTTAAACAGGGCAAGCCCCAAAGACGACTTCCCACTACCGCATATTGATGTATTAGTTGACGACACCTCTCAACACAAGGTGTTTTCCTTCATGGACAGTTTATTGGGTTACAACCAAATCAAAATGGTTCCCCAAGACATGGGGAAGACTACTTTTGTCACACAATAGGGCACCTTCTGTTATAAAAGTTATGCCTTTTGGGCTGAATAATGCATGCATATCTTATCAATCGGCTATGGTAGCTTTATTTCATGATATGATTCATCATGAGATAGAAGTCTATGTTGATGACATGATAGCAAGATCCAAAACTTAAGAAGAGCACCTTGATCATCTGCACAAGTTGTTTGAGAGGCTGAAAAAATATAAGCTGAGGTTGAATCCCAACAAATGCATCTTTGGGGTAAGGTCTCGTAAGCTCCTAGGCTTTGTCGTCAGTTGTAAAGGTATTGAAGTTGATCCCGTAAAGGTCAAAGCCTTATAAGAAATGCCAGCTCCTTGTACTGAGAAGGAGGTTAGAGGTTTTCTAGGACGACTCAATTACATTGCCTGATTCATCTCTCACTTGACTGCCACTTGTGAACCACTTTTCAAGCAGTTGAAGAAAGATCAAGTGGTAATATGGAATGACGACTGCCAATTAGCTTTTGACAAGATCATGGAATACTTGTAAGAACTACCATTCTTATGCCACCAGTTGAAGGAAGACCTCTGATTATGTACTTAACTATTTTAGAGAATTCAATGGGGTGTGTATTGGGGAACTATGACGAGTCTGGTCGAAAAGAGAATGCAATATACTACCTTAGAAAAATGTTTACCAAATGTGAAACAAGAAATTCACTACTCGAGAAAACTTGTTGTGCTTTGGCATAGGCTGCTTGCCAAATAAGACAGTATATGTTGACTCATACCACTCTATTAATCTCTAAGATGGACCCCATCAAGTACATCTTTGAGAATCCAGATCTCTCCGGAAGGATAGTCCGATGGAAAATGATTCTAACTGAATATGATATCAAGTACAGTACATAAAAGGAAATCAAAGGAAGTGTGATGGCAGATCATTTGGCACATCAAGCTGTGGATGACTATGAATCTATGAACTTTGAATTCCCTGATGAGAATATCATGCTGATTACAGATTGTGAAAAGCCTGGACTGTATGAAAGACCTGAGCAAGGATCCCGATGGATTATGGTGTTTGATGGAGCTTCCAACGCACTGGGCAACATAATTGGGGTTGTGATCATTTCTCCCGAAGGTTTCCACACACCTTTCACTGCCAGACTCTGCTTTAATTGTACCAATAATATGGCCTAATATGAAGCGTGCATCCTGGGTCTTAAAGCTGCTATTGACTTAAGGATCAAGTTTTTAAGTGTATATGGAGACTCAGCTTTGGTCATCAGTCAAGTTAAAGGAGAGTGGGATACAAAACATCCAAACCTTATCCCTTACAAAGAGCTTGTGCTAACCTTGATCTCATACTTTGAAGAGGTTACCTTTGATAATATTCCGATGGAAGAGAATCAGTTGGAAAATGCTTTGGCTACCATGTCTTCTATGTTCAAGATCAAATGAGAAAGCGAAGCTCCCAAAATTACTGTTGAAAGATTTGACGTACCAGCACGCTGCTATGAGATTGACATTGATGGTGTAGAGGAAAAGCCTTGGTTTAATGAGGTGAAAAGATATATCGAAGCTCAAGAGCATCCTGAAGAGGCGTAAGTCAATGACAAGAAATTCTTGTGGAGATTCTCAGCCAAGTTCTTTCTGAGCAATGGGATCTTATATAAGCATAACCATGATTCAATTATGCTCCATTGTGTGGATAAGAAGGAAGTAGAGAAGATCATGGAGTATATGCATGAAGGTATCTTTGGAACTCACTCTAGTGGACATGCTATGGCCAAGAATATTTTGAGAGCTTGTTACTATTAGTCGACCATGGAAACGGATTGTCATCACTACTCGAGGACTTGCAACAAGTGCCAAATTTATGATGACAAGGTTCACGTGCCTCTGATTCCTTTAAATGTCATGACTGTTCCTTGGCCATTTGCAACGTGAGGGATCAGCATGATTGGAGAAATCAAACCTACTGTCTCTAATGGACATCGTTTCATTCTTGTTGCCTTTGAATACTTTACCAAGTGGATTGAAGTAACTTTATTTTCATCAGTTACCAAGAACGTCGTAGCCCGGATCATCAAGCACAACCTCATCTGCAGGTATGGTATCCCAAAGAGGATCATCACTAACAATAGAACCAACCTTAAAAATTCCATGATCAGTGAGCTCTGAATGCAGTTCAAGATCAAGCATCACCACTCTTCTACATACAGACCTAAGATGAATGGAGCAGTGGAAGTTGCTAACAAGAATATAAAGAAGATTGTGCAAATGATGGTGGTGACCTATAAAGACTGGCAGGAGATGCTACCATTTTCTCTTCATGGCTACTGTACTTTGGCACGAACATCAACTAGGGAAAGCCCTTTCTCTTTGGTCTATGGGATGGAAGTTATCTTGCCTATCGAAGTTTAGATTCCTTCTCTAAGGATCATGAAAGAAGAAAACCGAGACGAAGATGAATGGATTCAGACAAGGTTGGATCAATTGAATTTGATTAACGAGAAGAGGCTGGCGACTGTCTGTCATGGTCAGATGTACCAGAAGCGCATGATTAATGCTTTCAACAAAAAGATTAAGCGTCGGGTATACCAGACTAATGACTTGGTAATAAAGCACATTATTCTACCATAACGCGATCCCAGGGGAAAATGGACTCCCACTTATGAAGGGCCATTTATGGTTAAAAATGTATTCTCAGGCGGTGTTATGATGCTAACCACTATGGATGGTGAGGATTTCCCACACCCAGTGAATGCAGACATAGTCAAAAAATACCATGCATAAGAATGACCCGCTAGGTTGACATACCTAGGAAAAAATAAGGGCATCCCGGTGAGCCAAAACGGTTCGGGAAAAAATAAGAGATATATACAAAAGATTGTACACCGGGCAAGTCAAAAACCTGAAAGGACGGCTTGGGCAAAAAAGGGTATCCTGGTGGACTGAAAACCTGAAAGAGCGGTCCAGGAAAAATTAGGGATTAAAAGCATACGATTATGTCCTATTGGATCACATACAACCAGCTTTATTACCAAAGTCGAAAGTTCAAAATTGTTCAATCAACTTCTTTCTGTGGCTAGGGACAAGATGCTCGAAGACATAGGGGAAATAGCAGAGTTGGAACCCAATGAGATCATTTTTTCACATGGCTATATATATATATATATATATATATATATATATATATATATATATATATATATATATATATATATATATATATATATATATATATATATATATATATATATATATATATATATATATATATATATATATATATATATATATATATATATATATATATATATATATATATATATATATATATATATATATATATATATATATATATATATATATATATATATATATATATATATATATATATATATTTTCACTTTGTACTCCTTAATTTCACGACAACATCCTCTTACTAGGATTTCCATCTCTTTGTACAAAATCGTCTGTTTATAGGCAAATTATCAATACAAGTAAACTTTGAAGTTCAAACTTTTTGTTTTTCTATTTTGTTTGCAAAAAAATCCAATGACTAAAATCGAATAAATATATGCATATGAACATGATGAACTGTTAACAAATATATACATAATAATAGTAATAAACATTTATTCAAAATTCTAGGCGCTGGTGTAGCGGTAGAAATGTTCAAGTCTAAGCCATTGGATTGACTAGACTTTATACAAATCAAAAAAAAAAATAGCCACCGCACTTTATTGTTTCCAAAAGGAATGGGAAAAGAGAGAATAACCCAAAAAGAGGGGGAAAGATTCAAGGTAAGGGGGTTGGTTATGCAAAGGGAAGGTATTAGCACCCTAAACATCTATGGTACTCCGCAGGAGCCTCTTTGTAAAATTTGTATTTTTTGGCTATAAAAATGTGTTATATATAAAATGGATGGTGGAGATGAGAAAAGAAATATATTTTTTTAATGATTTTTGCACCCGCTGCGGTTGCGAACCTTTAGTGCCTACGTACCACCTTTCGTGCAATAGGGGATCAGGGTACACGTAGTTCCTCTTTTAAAAGATTTGAAACATAAGTGTGTTGGTTAATTTTAAGAGATAAGACATCATCGACATTGTCCGTGTAGAAAACATACTTACTACCCACAATCATGAGAAAAGAGAATTTGCATTATCTCAAAGTTGAGGATATGGCTTGGATTTTAAAATCAACAATTTCTCACTCAACACCCAAGTGGAAAATCTCTCTCTTCACTACATATTATAGGAGTATAGTTGTTTGCATCACTACAAGGATTGACAAGAGTCTAATCTTTTAAGAAAAAGTTTACGGGTAAAAGCCAAAGTGGCAAAATGGTTTGAAATGAAATTGGTTGACTTTTAGCCTTCTCACAAAAATGTCAAGGTATTATTAAATTGATTGGAGTTTATTTATGAAAATATTTTTGAAAATGCATGGACATAAGCCCAAGTTTATTATGAAAGTGGTTCAAGTTAAAAAAGAAAAAAACAAGAAGGGTTTTCAAAAGGAGGGAGAAATTTTTTGAAATTAAAGAATATGGGAGGAGAAGAAGGGACTATCCTAAAGCATAAGGTAAAAGCTAAGGGTAAGGACCATCTAACCAACAAGAAGCCAAGATTTGACATTATGAGTCAAGATAGAATTCCCATTCTTCGGATTGAAGCCAAGCAAGCAAAGATACTAGACCTATTCAAATGTATTAAGTCTTCACAAAAATTGGGCAGAGTAACGGCTGTATATGGGTGAATTCCAGATTACAAACAGAGAATGTAATCACAAAAACCTGCACACAAAAACAAACAAGCAACCCAATGTCTTGAGGTAAACCTCAAGTGCTCTAGACAAAATAATCAGATAAGATCACAAGGTCTCCAAGATAGTCCAAGTTTTCTAATCCTAAGTCCAAGAAAAAGTCCATTGCTCCATCATGCCAAGGATAGTAACCAAATAGTCCAAGTACCATTAAGTGTTTTTTAGGGTTTATGTTGATTATTAAGTATCTTAAGAAAACAAAAAGAAAAACTCAAGTGAGCAAAGTAAAAAATGACAAGAAAATAAATGCTCAAATGAGCAAAGATAAAAATGGCATTAAATTTAAATGCTAAAAAAATAAATAGTACATAAAGCATAAAAGAATAAAGCATAAAATAAACAAGTCAATAATTTGTGGATAGTTGGATGAACATCTTGAAACTTGCATTTGGAACTCATTAAAGTAATGGTAGAACCAAATCCTCCACACAACAAGTTGCATTTGCTTTTTGTCAAGTATATCATCCATTTGAAATTCTCACAAGTACCGTTTAATAATCAACGATGTTTAAGTGATCCGCATTGACCAAAGGTGTTGTAGATCCATTAGAGGATTGGTAGAACCAAAGCCTCCACACAATGAATCTCAAGGTTATTGGATTAAAGAGATCAAATTAACATACTTGGGCTTGCAATCGTAAGTTTGGGCCACGAATGATCATTTATTCTAATCGGGACAAAATTTAGCGCTATGTTAAGCAGTCGTAAGTGGACTTATATAGAAGTCGCACCTATTTTGAGGCCGGTCAATAGAAATCTATGCACCATTTGTTTTGAGACATGATATAGAGATCATGCTCCAATAACATTTAGTGCAACAAGAAGGGAATGAGATGAAGAGGAATTAGGGTAAAAAAATAAAACCACATTTGAATTAATATTTAATCAAACTATTATTAAAATCATTCATCCATTTTTGTGGAGTTAGACTCAACACCATTGATCCAATGATGTTAATAAAGCCATGACCAAAAAATCAACCCAAGACAGCCAGAAAATATTCACAAAATGATATAATATTTAATATATATTAAAGGATGAAAAATGTTAAAATAAACTAAAAGAAATAATGGGGAAAATATCAATAATATTCAAATTAATCAAGAAGTGAAAAATAAAACCATAGAAAAATCAGAAATGGGTCCAAATATTTTTATAAAAATTTTGGGAATTTTTCAAAGTCAGAAACTATTTTTAAAAATTAAAATAAATGGGTAAAATAAACAAAAATGGTAAAAAATAGTAAAGTCAGAAACAAAAATAAAATAAGGTCACCAATATTTGTCACAATATCATTGGATCATTCCATAATTTTTTCAGAATTTAAAAATGTGTAAAAGTATTTTTAAACATTTTAGATAAATCAAATAAGTGTAAAATTCATAAAAAATACCAAAACACAAAATTAAATTGTGAAAAAATAAAAATCAGAAAGAGAATAATCAAAAATATTTTTCATAATTTTTTTGGATTTTTTGGACTAAAATTGAATTTTCTATGATTTTTTGAAATTTAAAACAATTAAAATATAAAAATCAGAAAAAGAAAATAAAAGAAAATAAAAGAAAAAGAGTTGGACCATTGGATGAAAGTCAAAACGCATTAGTAATCAAATCCAAAAGATCTAGCGCGCTGTGCATATCATGGTCTTTAGTGAATAATGTACAAGATCATTAATAAATCATGTTTTTGAAAAAAACAAATGGCACGCTTTCATTGGTTAGAAGGTGACACGGTGGTCATCTTCAACCTCCAGCCCTCACGAATTGTAGGTCTCTCAAACTGTAAAATCAGAAGCTCAGACCTATGTCATTCGCTTCATCTCTTCAAGACGAAGACAACCACACCCTCACGTCATTTTTATATAAACTGTAACTCAAGCAATTTGGAAAGAAAGTTTTGAAAAGGGATTTGAAAATTCATGGTCAAAACTTGCTTCCAAATAAAAGTAAGTGTTGCAACTAGAACCAGGGCAATGAGAGCAACACAATGGTACCAAAGTTTTGAAGAATTGAAGAAGGAATCTACCTATTGAAGTTGAGTTGCAGATCTCTGAAACTGGACTTCTATGGAGCAAAATAGGGCACAATTCTTGAATGTGATTATATGGTTAGCTTCAGGGAAGATCAAGGAAGGTGAATTGATGAAGAAAATGGATTGAAAAAGGCTTGAGAATAGGATTCGAAGTAGCTGAATTCTGAGTTGTGAAGCAAGTTTGGCAGGGTGATTGTGGCTATCTAAGCTTGGGAAATTGAATGGGGTAGTACATGTATTTATAAGAGAAGCAAATGGGATCAAAAGGAAGAGTGAATGATGCATTTTGGAGGGAATTTGTGCAAACCTGATGCACGAGTGAAGTGTGATCCAAACTTCACCAAAACTCATCCAATTATTGCGTTTTGATGTACTAATCCACTTGGGAAAGTTGGCTAATCATGTTTAGACCTAAAATGCGTGCTAATTTGAGGTTTAGAGGTTGTAACATGAAATTCAAATTCTGACTTGCAGGGAAACTTCAATTCCAAGTTACCACTTTTGAAACAATGGCATTTCCACCCAGGGAGTCTTAAGGCATGATTCTTGATGCTTTGTAAAGATGAGGTAACAAACTTTGCAATGGAAAAAGAATGGAATCAATTGGAGGCTTGAGCTGAAAATTACTTGGAGTCAAAGTTGGAGAAAAAGAGTTGACTTTCCATACTTAGAAATATTTCAAAATCTTCTTTAAAAATGACCTATAATCTCTTGCATCCAAACATGGATTTCCACTTAGAATTTGATCTTGACCCAAAAATATGGAATGAAGTAGATCTCTTGAATGACATTTTGCAATTTGAACCACTCAAAATCTCCAAAAATTGGCCAAAAATCATAAAATGACCTATAATCTTTTGCATTCTTAAGGCAACTTCCATCCATTTTCTTACTTTGCACAGAAAAGAAGGCATTAAGTACACATCCTTAATATCATCATGGAAAAAGAATGGGCTCAAGGTGATAAAAATTGACCAAGTTATGACAATTTGAAGTCACATATGGAAAATTAGGGATTCAACTGGATGACTTGTGATCTTTCTTCTTCACCAAGTTCCTTCCACATGAAAACTCTTTAGAAATTTTGAAGTGATTTGTTGGTAACTCTCTAAAGAGAAGAATGTTTTTGGAATCACTCAAAAATAACAAAAGATGAGCAAGATATGCCTCTTTGATGTCCAAAACCCTAGCCTCTAGATCAAGAGAATGCTTGGTAGAACTTTGCCAAGTTTGAACAAACTTTTTGTGCCAATATTCTTCCTTTGTGAATAGAAATTGTTGAGGATGATGATGAGGACATATGGCCACCAAAAAAAATTTCATATCAACTTCAAAACAACTTCAATGGTGAGGTTTGAATCTCTCAAGCTTTTGACTAGGGCATGGAAATAAACTCATGAACCCATGAAGCAACTTGCTAAACCTCATTGCTTTTACCTACATTATCAACAAGTAAGACAAACCAATATTGCATTTTATTAATTAGAGAGAAAAATCAAAGTACAATATCTATGATCACAAAAGCAAACAAATCAAGGTGCTTGGTAACTTCTCAAAGAGCAAAGCTAAAGATATGGTGAAGAACCAAAATCCCTAATGAGATTTTGTGGTGATTGAAACAATGTGGTATGATGAAGGGATCTTAGGGGCAAAAATTGGGGTACAAAAGCTGCCCTTATTTAAGTTTCTTCTATCTGGAGATACGAAGGTTAAAAAACTTCATGTCGACGTGATCGAAGACACTTAAATATAAAACAAACCCTATTTTTGGCCCTAACATGCCATGCAAATGTTTATGCATATGAATGCATATGAATATAAGAGACACAAAGTAGCATTGGGGAGGCAACACAAAATGCAGAAGCAAAAGAGAAATCCCACCAGGAAAATAAATCACTGGTAAACCATGAGAATTGAATCAGAGAGGAGGATAACAAGCATCGACGTTCACTGCCAATGTACTATCGTCATTCCCTGAATATATCATACCACCGCCGCTCACTGACGATGAACTATCAACGTTCACTAAAGATAGAAAAAAGATAACAAACACTGACGTTCACTGCCGATGTACTACCAACGTTCACTGAAGGTAAAAAGAGAAAATATCATACCACCGCCGTTCACTGACGATGAACTATCAACATTCACTGAAGATAGAAAAAAGATAACAAACACCAACGTTCACTGCCGATGTACTACCAACGTTCACTGAAGGTAGAAAGATAAAATATCATACCATCGCCGTTCACTGACGATGAACTATCAACATTCACTGAAGATAGCAAAAAGATAACAAACACCAACGTTCACTGCCGATGTACTACCAACGTTCACTGAAGGTAGAAAGAGAAAATATCATACCACCGTCGTTCACTGACGAAGAACTATCAACGTTCAGTGAAGATAGCAAAAAGATAACAAACACCGACGTTCACTGTCGATGTATTACCAACGTTCATTGAAAATAGAAATAGAAAATATCATACCACCGCTGTTCACTGATGATGAACTATCAACGTTCACTGAAGATAGCAAAAAGATAACAAACACTGACGTTCACTGCCGATGTACTACCAGCACTCACTGAAGGTAGAAAGAGAAAATATCATATATCAAGTTTTCCCAGAATTATGGTGTTGTGCCAAGAACGGGTCTCAACTTCTTCTTTAACCAAGGAGATCTGCCTAGAAAGGGTAATATGTAATCTGTCTCAAATAAAGAGACTTCCACTTATTACCAAAAGAGAGATGCAAAGAAAAATGGCTTTCCAGGGATAAAAATATGACTTCCCGGAGAAATGCCATGATATTCCCGCTGAGGAGATAAAGTCTCCTTGTGCAAAATAAATGCACAAGCAAAAATTCAAAGTTTTCAGAAATGCATAATACACGACATCGTCATGCAACCACAAATCCAATTCAGAAAAAATACCGGAGCAAGACGGCCAAAGCAGATTCATCCTTTGAGAAATAAAATCAAGAGGGAAGACCAAATTCAACTAAGCAAAGAGCGCTGCAGGAAAGGTCAGAAACACAATGTCCATGAATAATGATTTTAGCAATGTATGATGCGTGTATGAATGTACGAGTTTTATTGTGTATATGCTGATAAAAAAGATACATAATCAGTGCAGACAAACGAAACTGCCTCAGTTACTAACAACATTGGGCTAATCAGAAAGATCAATCCAGGAAAGGTGAAAGCGACTGCGGAAACCAAACCTATTACATTAACTTCACTGAGGAGAACATAATCCGACTGTAGCTTAAATCAAACAGACACCGGGATAGAACACCCTGCTTCCGGTTTCATCGGAGAAATAGTTTTCCAAAAACAACATGCCTATTGGAGATTGCAAGATCAACCTTAAATAAAGCAGACTGACGTCGAAACAACCAAACCTCACTGAGGAATTCAAGCCTACCTCCCAAGAGAAAAGAAACTGTAGGTTGAAAATTTTCACCACAAACCCTCATTCCAACACGAGATGCCCTGGGATAACCTTCCCGGGAAATCAAGAAGTCAACACTAGTGTCGATACTATAAAAAGAGAGACACCTCAGCACACCAAGGGAATAAAACCTTTCATCATATGAGGGAAGACTTTACTGGGGAAGCCGGGATGGATGCTTTTGACCATGCAAACCCAAAATCAAAAGTGAATCAAGACTTGACTGGGGATAGTGGGATCACTAATCCAAATACTGTACTTTGTACCCACTGATATCGTCTTTAACTATATGGGAAACACACAAAGATTGCGCATATACCAGTAAAATGACCTGAGAAAACCTTTATGAAGGAAGTAAATCTTCTTAAAGCAACCAGAATTTGTTCATCCTTGGGATCACCATTTTTGTTGTCATTGTTTCATCACAAATACCAAAGTAAATTGAATTGTAAAGATCTCTTTTTTTTTTAAAAGTCAATTTTGCTTTTTAATCTCTTTGCTCTAAAAGTTATTATCAGTAATAAATGAAGTCTTTGCAAGCTAAATAAAATTAAGAATACAAAGAATTGGGCAAAAGCTCGAATTTCATCAATAGAATGGTAGTCTGCGAATGTTGAGACTCCATGTATGATTACAAAGTTTGGGAAATGGTAATACATAATGGAAAAGATACATTGAGATACAATGACCACTATCCCCCTAGCAACTTTTGAAATCCTGAGCAGCAGCTTCCGTTGAAGTATGGTGAGGATCTGAGAAGATTGTTGCTTCGGTGATCAAGTTTCATCTGACGTAGTTACTTGCCAAGAAAATCCATAAATTTTTCCTAAGTTGCCCTTGCGGGTTTTCAACTTAGCGGGAAATTTATTCTGTTTATGTCTCTAATTTTTTCCTAGACCGCCCTTTCGGGTTTTCGGCCTACCGAGATGCTCCTTTTTGCCTAAGCCTCCCTTTCAGGTTTTCAACTTAGCGAGCTGTTCTTTTATTTCTTTAGGCGAAGTATTTCTTGACTGCATCAGCATTCATGGGACGTTGGAACTCCTCGCCATCCATAGTTTCAAGAATTAATGCACCACCAGAGAAGGCTTTCTTGTCAACATACGGCCCGTCAAAATTGGGAGTCCACTTGCCCCTAGAATCAGCGTTGAAAGACATGATCTTTCTGAGCACGAGGTCTCCTTCTCTGAATTCAAGTGGGTTTGACCTTTTTATCAAATGCTTTCTTCATTCTTTTCTGATATAACTGCCCAGGACACAAAGTTGTCATTCTCTTCTCTTCAATCAAATTCAATTGGTCAAACCTGTTCTGAACCCATTCAGCCTCTGACAATTTGGCTTCCATTATCTCACGCAGCGAGGGAATCTCTACCTCGACAGGGAGTACAACTTCCATTCCATACACTAGGGGAAACGGGGTCGCTCCTATTGAAGTGCGAACAGATGTTTGATATCCATGCAGAGCAAAAGAGAGCATTTCATGCCAATCCTTATAAGTGACAACCATTTTCTGGATAATTCTCTTGATATTCTTATTAGCAGCTTCAACAACCCCATTCATCTTTGGCCTGTATGGAGATGAATTATGATGGACAATCTTGAATTCTTCACATAGTTCCGTCATCATCTTGTTGTTAAAATTTGAGTCATTGTCAGTGATGATTCTTCTTGGCACACTGTATCATCATATAAGATTGTTTTTGATGAAACGCACCACCACCTGTTTGGTAACATTGGCATATGAAGCAGCCTCTACCCATTTGGTAAAGTAGTCAATTGCTACCAAGATGAAACAGTGTCCATTCGAAGCCTTGGGTTCTATCATCTGGATCATGTCAATACCCCACATAGAGAGAGGCCATGGGGAGGAAATCACATTGAGAAGTGTCAGAGGCACATGGATCTTATCTGCATATATCTGGAATTTATGGCACTTCTTTGCAAATTTGTAACAATCGGATTCCATTGTCAACCAATAATATCCTACCCTTAGCATCTTTTTAGCCATTGAATGTCCATTAGAATGAGTGACAAATGAACCTTCATGAATCTCATGCATCAACATGTCTGCTTCGTGTCTATCCACGCATCTGAGCAAGACCATGTCAAAATTTCTCTTGTATAGCACATTTTCACTGAGGAAGAAACTGCCTGCCAATCTTCTCAGTGTCTTTCTATCTTTCTTTGATGCACCAAACGGGTATTCCTGAGTCTGAAGAAAATGTTTGATATCATAATACCAAGGTTTTTCATCTGCTACCTCCTCTGTCGCAAACATATGAGTGGGCTTATCTAGCCATCGAACTGTAATTTGGGGTATATCATTCCAAGCATTTACTTGGTACATGGAAGCCAGAGTTGCCAGAGCATCTGCCATTTGATTTTCATCTCTAGGAATGTGATGGAATTCAACTTTATTGACGAAGGGTAGTAATCTTCTAGCATAATCCTTGTAAGGGATCAAGCCAGGGTGACGAGTGTCCCATTCTCCTTTAATATGATTTATTACCAAAGTTGAATCACCATACACATCTAGAATCTTGATTCTGAGATCAATAGCTTCCTCAAGACCCATGATTCAAGCCTCATATTCCGCCATATTATAAGTGCAATCAAATGTTAACCTCGCGATAAAAGGAATATGCGATCCATGAGGAGTGACAATCACAACACCAATTCCTTTACCATAATCATTCAAATCTCCATCAAATACCATACTCAAACGAAATTAAGGGTCGGGGCCCTCCTAAAGCAATGGTTCATCACAATCTTTCACTTTCAAGAACATCACATCTTCATTGGGGAATTCATATTCTGCAGACTGATGATCTTCCACCGGCTGGTGAGCAAGATAATCTACTAACACACTAATTTTGATAGCTTTTTGAGTGCGGTATTCAATATCATATTCAGACAACAACATCTGCCAGCGGGAAATTCATCCAGTAAGGGCAGGCTTCTCAAAAATATACTTGATTGAATCCATTTTGGAGATCAACCAAGTAGTATGATTCAACATATACTGCCGCAAACGCTTTGCTGCCAAGGCTAAAGCACAACATGTTTTTTCTAGCATAGAATACCGCGACTCACAATCAGTGAACTTTTTGCTGAGATAATAAATGGAGAACTCTTTCTTTCCTGTTTCATCCTGTTGTCCCAGAATACAGCCCATGGATTTATCTAACACTGTCAGATACATAATCAACGGTCTTCCTTCTATAGGAGGGAGCAAGATAGGAGGTTCAAGCAGATACTCTTTAATACTTTCAAATGCCCTTTGGAAGTCATCTGTCCACACACAATCTTGATCTTTCTTTAACAACTTAAAGATCGATTCACATGTTGCAGTCATGTGGGAAATAAATCTAGAGATATAATTCAAATGCCCGAGGAAACTCCTGACTTGCTTTTCAGTTCTTGGCGCTGGCATTTCTTGAATTGACTTGACTTTGTCAGGGTCAACTTCAATTCCTTTCTAGCTAACAATAAAACCCAACAATTTCCCCGATCTAACTCTGAAGGTGCATTTATTTGGATTCAGGCGGAGATGATACTTCCTTAAACGCCGAAACAACTTCAACAAATCTTCTATATGCGCTTCTTCAGTTTGGGATTTGGAAATCATATTATCAACATATACTTTGATTTCTTTGTGCATCAGATCATGGAATAGGGTTGTCATAGCCCTCTGGTACGTTGCACCAACGTTCTTCAACCCGAAGGGCATCACTCTGTAACAGAATGTTCCTCAGGGTGTGATAAACGTTGTTTTTTCCATGTCCTCTGGAGCCATTCTTATTTGATTATACCCGAAAAATCCATCGATGAACGAGAATACCTTGAATTTTGTTGTGCTATCCACTAACATGTCAATGTGAGGAAATGGAAAACCATCTTTTGGACTAGCTTTATTTAGATCTCTATAATCTACGCACATGTGGACTTTTCCATCTTTCTTCGGTACAGGGAAAATATTGGAAATCCATTGAGGATACACTGATGTCACAAGAAAACCAGCATTAATCTGCTTTAGGACCTCCTCCTTGATCTTTACTTCCATATCTGGATGGGTTGTTCTAAACTTTTGTTTAACTGGCGGACACTCTGGCTTCAACGGCAAATGATGCTCGATAATGTCTGTATCTAGACCGAGCATATCTTGATAAGGCCAAGCAAAAATATCCACATATTCTTTCAACAGCTCAATCGACCCGCTCTTCACATCAGGATGCAACAATGCTCCAATCTTAACCTCCTTCGGATCTTCTTCTGAACCCAGATTAACCACTTCCAAAGGCTCCTTATATGGCTGAATGGTATTCTCCTCGTGCTCAAGCAACCGTGAGACCTCTTCTAGAATCTCATCATAATCTTCTTCTTCAGCCCCGAACACAGGACAATCAAAGTTGGGAGAGGGTGTAGGGTCATTGTATTCAACAGGTTTTTTAATAAATCTGCACATGTGATTTATGATTGCTTTTAGAAACTGACACATATAACAAGTGATCATGCAGATTAATTTTCAGTTATTATTTATTTTGAAGGTGTTTTTTTTTGTTTTTTTATTACTACCATTTCCCAAGAAAAAGGAAGAAAATAAAAGACATAATTTTGGAAGCAAAGACAACTTTTATTAATGATCTTAACAGTTATAGCAAACAGATAATCCCTAAAACATTAATACTTCCACCTTGGGCAGAGTGAAAGCTTTTCAAAAGAAATAAACAGGTTAACAAAACAAATTACTTTGAAACATGTATGCAAGAAGGAACATCAATGGTGATCCAGTTCTGAACTCGGACTCCATGCGTCACATAATTAGGTGCTTCCTACTCTGCTTCATCCTCTTCAATAACATTAATTCCAGAACCAATTGGATGGAGGTAGCCTCCGCTGCGAAAAACATCACGATAACTGTTCACAGAAGACTTTGACTTCAAACTTTCACTTTTCCCATTCCTCGAAGAGAAACCTAAACCATCTCTATTTTTATTCACGGGTGGATCCACAAGTCGTCCCTAAACTGCATTATGACCATTGCGCACAACCTGTTGCGCATCCTTCAGTGAGACCACTGAATTCTCATTCTTCCTTATGTTGTCAACGGATAGGGCTTAGAACAGGGTTCCAACAGCAGCCCCATCCGCTTCTACAATACTGAAAGAGGATAGATGGGATATCAACAATGCCTACTCCCCATTTATGATCACTACCTTCCCTTCACACACAAACTTTAGCTTCTGATGCAGAGATGAAGTGATAGCCCCTGCTTCGTGTATCCATGGTCGTCCTAGCAAACAACTATACGCGGGAATAATGTCTATTACCTGGAAAGTTATCAAGAACAAATGATGTCCTATATGGAAGGGTAAGTCCACTTCACCGATGACATATTTCCTTGACCCATCAAAAGCCTTCATAATGATGCCACTCGGGCGCATAGGTGTTCCCTGATACTTTAACTTCAGGAGGGTACTTCTTGGTATAACATTCAACGCGGATCCGTTATCAATTAGCACATGAGATAGCGAGTCATTCTTGTAGTTCATGGATATGTGGAGGGCCAGGTTGTGATTCCTCCCTTCATCTGGTAACTCATCATCGCAGAAACTCAAGTTGTTACATGACGTAATGTTTCCAATTACGATGCTGAATTGATCTAACGGCATGTCATTCTCTACAAAAGCTTGGTCTAGTACTCTCATCAGTGATTCCTTATGAGCGGAGGAATTCATCGGTAATGCCAGGATGGATATCTTTGAAGGAGTTTGCAATAACTGATCTAAAATTTTATAGTCTCTCATCTTAATTACCTTCAGGATATCATCCATTTCTTTCTCTAATGTGGCTCCACTAGTCTCTCCTGCAACCTTCTTAGGCTCATCGTTCTCAGCAATTTTCTTTCCAGCAACAACATCTTTTCGAATAATCGGCAAAAACACATGACCACTACGGGTCACCTTGCTTTTATCAACTATATTCCCAACATCTGGCATTGGCTGGATGGGAACCTCCACCGCATCTTCTAAAATTGTAGCGTTGTATTTGTAAGGCACAACCTTATCTGATTTATAGGGAACAGGTCCTGGCAGGCTAATTACCAATGGGGTAACAGCTGGTTTGCTATGGTACTCCATCTCAAGATGAGCGGGTGCACAAAAACAAGGTAGAATGACGTTTACACTTTCCTCAACCCAATCAGCCCTCAAAAGGTCATTTCTGGCAAACAAATATTCGTCTGAAGAGAAATATTCATTCGTGGAGGCAAACTCTTCCTCTGACTCTTCTTCCATCAAACAAACTTCAACCATAACAATCTCGTGATAATCATCTCTATGTCCTGTGATCTTAATAGTCCCATTGTCTAACAACAATTAAACACCCTCCCTCACAATAGAACATCCTCGGGGGTCTCGACAACAAACTATGCAAGACCCATATTGGTGTTTCACCTGACCAGCAGTAAGGCAGAAAGTAGCATGCAACTGTATGAGATCTTCATTCAAATGCTCTACTTCAAAAATTCTGAATTCACCCGGACATCCAGAAACCATATTAACTTCCTCTTCATATTCTTCCCTAGGCCTGATTATATGAATTAAACCTTCATCCATCATCTCCTGTAAATCATCCTTTATCTTCTCACAATCCTGTATGTTTGTACTGCAAACAACACAACCGAGATGGTCGTGCGCATAATAACTGAATTCACATAGGTCTGCATGCATCTTTACCAAATCCCCTCTAACCAGATTAATGTCAAAAATATGGAAATCACCGAGACAACCGACCACCATATTCACACTATTCACTCCCCCATGCTTGGGTAGAGGATTATCTTTCACATTAGGTCCCGTGTCTTTAAAAGATAAAATTCCAAACTTCACCAACCTTTGCACTTCGGTCCTAAAAGGATAAAAATTCTCAACACTATGCCCTGGTGCTCCCTGATGAAAGGCGCACGTCTGGTCTGCTTTGTAATACCAAGGAAAAGGTGATGGTACTGCTGAAGGTGGTCCTGTCTGGACCAACTTCTTCTGAATCAATGCTGGTCGTAGCTCTGCATAACTCATGGGAATAGGGTCATAGTTCTCCCTTCTCTGACTATTCCCTTGGTTCCCCTGTTGGGATTGTCTGTGATAAGCAACGGTAGTTGGAGCGGCATTCATAACAGGAGTCACTGAAGCAACTTACTGGTGACACTGGAAATTTCTTCTAGGAGCATTCACTCTCCACTCTTGTATGACAGCATTGGTATCCCCCTCTTTCTTCTTCGTAAACCCATAAGTTGGTTTCTTCACACCTCCGGATCCTTCACCCTTTGTCAAACGGCCTTCTCTTACTGCCTCTTCTAGGCAGACACCCATTCCTACCATCTCTGTAAAATCACTTGGGGCACTTGCTACCATTCTTTCGTAGTAGAAAGCGCCTAGCGTCTTCAGAAAATTTTTAGTCATTTCTTTCTCCTCCATGGGAGGAATCACTTGTGCAGCCACTTCACGCCATCTCTGTGCATACTCTTTAAATGATTCTCTGTCTTTCTGAACCATGGCCCTAAGCTGGTCACGATCGGGTGCCATGTCCACATTGTACTTATATTGTTTTATGAATGCTTCTCCCAAATCACTAAAGGTATGGATGTTGGCACTGTCTAAACTCATGTACCATTTCATCGCTGCACCGGTCAGACTATCCTGGAAAAAGTGAATCAGTAGACGCTGATCATCGGTGTGGGTCGACATTCTCCTTACATACATCACCAAATGAGCATGAGGGCAAGTGTTTCCCTTATACTTCTCAAACTTAGGGACCTTGTACTTAGCAGGCACTTTAACATTTGGGACCAAACACAGGTCATTCACGTTCTGCCAAAATAACTCTTTTCCCCTAAGAGCCTTCATCTCTCTTTGCATTCTATCAAACTGCTCTTGGAAATCATTCATTCTATCATAAAGACCCAAATCTTCACTTGGCGGAGGGAAAGGACGACACACATCTTCAAACGGAACCAAATTTACCGAAGGAGGTGCAACAGGAAAAGCATGCAAAATAGGAGGTGCTGGAGTAAAAACATTTGGAACCACTGGAGCATCTTGGGGGCCCAAATTGAAACCTTCAGGTGCAAAATTCTCCGGCATTCCCCATGGATAACCCTGAGGCATACAGTTCTGAACAACAATTGGAGTGGTAGATACGGGAACAGCAGGAACTTCAACATTTGCCCTTGTTGGTTGAGGTTGAACACTCGGTGGTTGATTCTGAGCAGCCACCTGAGCTTGCATCAGAGTAGTCAAATTGGCCAAGCCAGCCTTCAGAGTAGAAACTTCTTCGCGTAGCTCGCGATTCTCCTGTTCCAAATTGTCCATCTTCTTTTTGAAGTTAGCCCGAGTATTGTAGTGATGAGTCAGCTTGCTGAACGAAGTAAAGAAGCTGGGTAAGGCACCTGGGTATGCATAATGAATGCAAGAAATATGTGCAATATGATGCATGTCATGCAATCCACATGATTATTTTTATTCCATCATTTTAATATTTCAAGGGATTTAAGATTTATAGACATATCGCAAACATCAACAATAACGCATTTAAAATACTGAAATTTTTATTATTATAACTCCAAAATGGATTACTTGTTTCAATGATCCCAAGTACAAGATGAAAATACAATCTAAAAACCTTGAGAGAAAGAAACTGGTAGAGATCAATCTATATGCTGGCACTTCCCTGTGAGTCTGGCAATCTGAGCCCTTAACCTCTGGTTTCCTTCCACCTGTCTGATGGCAACCTCCTTCCAATCATTTGAATCAGGAAATCAGCAATCAACACCTGTTTGAGGCTTAGGAGAAAATAAATCCCCTTGCCTCTCCATAGACTCTACCGCTCGACTCTCAAGGATCTCGATCAAATCATCTTTCTCCTTCAAGTCTGCTTTGTAGGAACTCTCTAAAGTCTGGAACTTGTTCTTCCAAGCATCCCTTTATTTTTGCATCCTAACCAAAGCGAGCTGCAGTTCTTATAGATCATCTAACAAAGGAGGAGTGGTCTTTACAAACAAATCAGGCATGGGTGTCTCCCGAGTATACGACATCTTCAACTGAATGGCTCTCGATCAGATCCACTGAAGATATGGCTCTAAAGAAACAACACCCTTAGGCCCCAAATCCTCCCTACTCAAATGAATACTGTTCGGTTTATCTCTCATCGGATATCCAAGTTTTCGACGTGCAAGAACAGGGTTATAGTTAATTCCTCCCTTTGTACCAAGAAGAGGTAAATTGGGGAAACTACCACAACTGTCAACAATCTCTATATCCTGATAAGCTCGATGATACCAATCATTATCTGAGTGAGTAAGTGGCATGATCTTAGGAGCCCAGCGGGGTTCCTTCTTGACATCCAAAAAGGCATCAGACTAAGGCATATGAGAGATGAACCATAGGTACAACAAAGGCGTGCAATATATAATCATTCCTCATTGATAAGAACTCCGAAGATGAACAAAGTAATAAGCATCACCCAACAGTGTAGGAACCGGGTTTCCAATCATGAAAATCCTGATAGCGTTAATGTCGACAAACTTGTCCACATTAGGAAATAAGAACAATCCATAAGCAAGTAAAGCAAAGATAGCCTCAAAAGGAACCGTACTCTTCATTCTGGAAAAGTAATGAGCATTCTCCAATAAGAACTGAGCTGGTAATCCTCTAATCCCTCCTTTAGTAGTCATATGGGCTTCCACCTCAGACTTCCCCAGATGAATCAAAGCAGCAATCTCATGTGGTTTTGGCTCACCCTCCAAACTAGTAAAAGGAACATGATCGGTAACAGGTAAATCCAATAGATGAGAATACTCCTCCAGTGTAGGCATCAACTGATAATCGGGAAAAGTAAAGCAGTGATACACCAGATCATAGAACTGGACCAAGGTCGAGAGAGTACCCTCCTTCATCTTCAGCTTCATGAGGGGAATAATGGATCCATACTTCTTCCGAAAGTCTGCAGGACACTCAATCTCTGGAGTCAGACTGATCAACTCATCTATCTTGGGATCCTTGAAACTGTATTTCCCGGTCTTTCTCTTTCCAAAATCCATGGTTAAAAGTACCTGAGATATTCATAAATAGTCAACCTGTAAATCCCTTGAAATATTGTTTTCTTCAAAAGATGCTTATTAGTGAATGGATGCATGATGCAACAATCACACACAAGATCACACATATAGGGTTCATAGGTTCAACGTCACGAGCATGAGGTCGAAGGTACTACCCATAAGGTGTTGGTCTAAGAGTTATCACCTGCCAAACAAGGTTCTAGAGGTTCCTAGAGTCTACATCCTTCCATCGGATATTACCAAATTCCTGAGTAACTCGGTAATTAGTAATATTCTCAAGAAAGACTCATCCGAGCTTAGTATCACGTGACAACTATTTATGGATTACTTCGTCATAGCTTCCGCACTACACCTAAAAGGCCAAGATGTGTTTGGTATTCTACGGTCCTCAGTTTCAGCAGGCTCCCAGGTCGAAAGCAGTACGTCTTCCTGATTACTCGGTAAACAACACTATAGTCAAAGGGGCCTCCACTGAGTGGGGGATCTCATGCCTCCTTTTTTGGGATTACTCCCTCAAAGTTAACATGACTATACCGCCTGTCCTATCTTAAATTTTGCACAAGTTCGGGTATAGGAATTATGAGTAATCACCAAGCACCCTGAAAACCAAGAAAAATCCAGACAAACATATATACAAATTCTAACACATAAACAATAATAGCACACATACAGATATAAACAAAGATAGGCTTAACCCACTTAGGATGGACCAGCAAGAGGTAAATCTTTCCCCAGTGAAGTCTCCATTTTTCTGTAGCGGTAGAAATGTTCAAGACTAAGCCATTGGATTGACTAGACTTTATACAAATCAAAATAAAAATCACCACCGCACTTTATTGTTTCCAAAAGGAATGGGAAAAGAGCGAATAACCCAAAAAGAGGGGGAAAGATTCAAGGTAAGGGGGTTGGTTATGCAAAGGGAAGGTATTAGCACCCTAAATATCTATGGTACTCCGCAGGAGCCTCTTTGTAAAATCTGTATATTTTGGCTATAAAAATGTGTTATATATAAAATGGATGGTGGAGATGAGAAAAGAAATATATTTTTTAATGATTTTTGCACCCACCGCGATTGCGAACCTTTGGTGCCTACGTACCACCTTTCGTGCAATAGGGGATCAGGGTACACGTAATTCCTCCTTTAAAAGATTTGAAACATAAGTGTGTTGGTTAATTTTAAGAGATAAGACATCATCGTCATTGTCCGTGTGGAAAAGATACTTACCACCGACAATCATGAGAAAGGAGAATTTACATTATCTCAAAGTGGAGGATATGGCTTGGATTTTAAAATCAATAATGCCTCACTCAACACCCAAGTGGAAAATATCTCTCTTCATTATATATTGTAGAAGTATAGTTGTTTGCATCACTACAAGGATTGACAAGAGTCTAGTCTTTTAAGAAAAAGTTTACGGGTAAAAGCCAAAGTGGCAAAATGGTTTGAAATGAGATTGGTTTACTTTTAGTCTTCTCACAAAAATGTCAAGGTATTATTAAATTGATTGGAGTTTATTTATGAAAATATATTTGAAAATGCATGGACATAAGACCAAGTTTATTATGAAAGTGGTTCAAGTTAAAAAAGAAAAAAACAAGAAGGGTTTTTAAAAGGAGGAAGAAAATTTTTGAAATTAAAGAAGATGGGAGGAGAAGAAGGGACTATCCTAAAGCATAAGGTAAAAGCTAAGGGTAAGGACCATCTAACCAACAAGAAGCCAAGATTTGACATTATGAGTCAAGATAGAATTCCCATTCTTCGGATTGAAGCCAAGCAAGCAAAGATAATAGACCTCTTCAAATGTATTAAGTCTTCACAAAAATTGGGTAGAGTAACGGATGTATACGGGTGAATTCCAGATTACAAACAGAGAAGGTAATCATAAAAACCTGCACACAAAAACAAACAAGCAACCCAATGTCTTGAGGTAAACCTCAAGAGCTCCAGACAAAATAATCAGATAAGATCACATGGTCTCCAAGATAGGCCAAGGTTTCTAATCCTAAGTCCAAGAAAAAGTCCACTGCTCCATCAAGCCAAGGATAGTAACCAAATAGTCCAAGTACCGTTAAGAGTTTTTTAGGGTTTATGTTGATTATTAAGTATCTTAAGAAAAGAAAAATAAAAACTTAAGTGAGCAAAGTAAAAAATGACAAGAAAATAAATGCTCAAAGGAGCAAAGATTAAAATGGCATGAAATGTAAATGCTAAAAAAATAAATAGTACATAAAGCATAAAAGAATAAAGCATAAAATAAACAAGTCAATAATTAGTGGTTAGTTAGATGACCATCTTGAAACTTGCATTTGGAACTCATTAGAGGATTGGTAGAACCAAAGCCTCCACACAACAAGTTGCATTTGCTTTTTGTCAAGTATATCATCCATTTGAAATTCTCACAAGTACCATTTAATGATCAATGATGTTTAAGTGATCCACGTTGACCAAAGGTGTTGTAGATCCATTAGAGGATTGGTAGAACCAAAGCCTCCACACAATGAATCTTAAGGTTATTAGATCAAAGAGATCAAATTAACATACTTGGGCTTGCAATCATAAGTTTGGGCCACGAATGATCATTTATTCGAATCGGGAAAAAATTTAGCACTATGTTAAGCAATCGTAAGTGGACTTATATAGAAGTCGCACCTATTTTTACGCCGGTCAATAGCAATCTATGCACCATTTGTTTTGAGACATGATATAGAGATCATGCTCTAATAACATTTAGTGTAAGAAGAAGGGAATGAGATGAAGAGGAATTAGGGTAAAAAAATAAAACCACATTTGAATTAATATTTAATCAAACTATTATTAAAATTATTCATCCATTTTTGTGGAGTTAGACTCAACACCATGGATCCAATGATGTTAATAAAGCCATGGCCAAAAAATCAACCCAAGACATCCAGAAAATATTCACAAAATGATATAATATCTAATATATATTAAAGGATGAAAATGTTAAAATAAACTAAAATAAATAATGGGGAAAATATCAATAATATTCAAATTAACCAAGAAATGAAAAATAAAACCATAGAAAAATCAGAAATGGGTCCAAATATTTTTATACAAATTTTGGTAATTTTTAAAAGTCAGAAACTATTTTTAAATATTAAAATAAATGGGTAAAATAAAAAAATGGTAAAAAATAGTAAAGTCAGAAACAAAAATAAAATAAGGTCACCAATATTTGTCACAATATAATTGTAACATTCCATAATTTTTTCAGAATTTAAAAATGTGTAAAAGTATTTTTAAACATTTTAGATAAATCAAATAAGTGTAAAATTCATAAAAAATACCAAAACACAAAATTAAATTGTGAAAAAATAAGAATTAGAAAGAGAATAATCAAAAAAAATTTTCATAATTTTTTTTGATTTTTTGGACTAAAAATGAATTTTCTATGATTTTTTGAAATTTAAAACAATTAAAATATAAAAATCAGAAAAAGAAAATAAAAGAAAAAGATGTGGACCATAGGATGAAAGTCAAAACGCATTAGTAATCAAATCTAAAGGATATGGCGCGCTGTGCATATCATGGTCTTTAGTGAATAATGTACAAGATCATTAATAAATCAGATTTTTGAAAATAACAAATGGCACGCTTTCATTGGGTAGAAGGTGACACGTTGGTCATGTTCAACCTCCAGCCCTCACGAATTGCAGGTCTCTCAAACTGGAAAATCAGAAGCTCAGACCTATGTCATTCCCTTCGTCTCTCCAAGACGAAGACAACCATACCCTCGCGCGATTTTTATATAAACTGTAACTCAAGCAATTTGGAAAGAAAGTTTTGAAAAGGGATTTGAAAA
This sequence comes from Vicia faba, assembly GCA_948472305.1. Taxonomy (NCBI): domain Eukaryota; kingdom Viridiplantae; phylum Streptophyta; class Magnoliopsida; order Fabales; family Fabaceae; genus Vicia; species Vicia faba. The sequence goes on from OX451740.1 coordinate 1,356,827,862, forward strand.
TTCATGGTCAAAACGTGCTTCCAGATAAAAGTAAATGTTGCGACTAGAACCATGGCAATGAGAGCAACACAATGGTACCAAAGTTTTGAAGAATTAAAGAAGGAATCTACCTATTGAAATTTAGTTGCAGAGCTCTGAAACTGGACCTCTATGGAGCAAAATAGGGCACGGTTCTTGAATGTGATTATATGGTTAGCTTCAGGGAAGATCAAGGAAGGTGAATTGATGAAGAAAATGGATTGAAAAAGGCTTGAGAATAGGATTCGAAGTAGCTAAATTATGAGTTTTGAAGCAAGTTTGGCAGGGTGATTCTGGCTATCTAAGCTTGGGAAATTGAATGGGGTAGTACATGTATTTATAGGAGAAGCAAATGGGATCAAAAGGAAGAGTAAATGATGCGTTTTGGAGGGAATTCGTTCAAACATGTTGCACGAGTGAAGTGTGATCCAAACTTCACCAAAACTCATCCAATTCTTGCGTTTTGATGCACTAATCCACTTGGGAAAGTTGGCTAATCATGTTTAGACCCAAAATGCGTGCTAATTTGAGGTTTAGAGGTTGTAACATGAAATTCAAATTCTGACTTGCAGGGAAACTTAAATTCCAAGTTACCACTTTTGAAACAATGGCATTTCCACCTCAGGGAGTCTTAAGGCATGATTCTTGATGCTTTGGAAAGATGAGGTAACAAACTTTGCAATGGAAAAAGAATGGAATCAATTGGAGGCTTGAGCTGAAAATTACATGGAGTCAAAGTTGGAGAAAAAGAGTTGACTTTCCATACTTAGAAATATTTCAAATTCTTCTTTAAAAATGACCTATAATCTCTTGCATCCAAACATGGCTTTCCACTTAGAATTTTCTCTTAACCCAAAAATATGGAACGAAGTAGATCTCTTGAATGACAGTTTGAAATCTGAACCACTCAAAATCTCCAAAAATTGAGCAAGTTATGACTTGATGAAGTTGGCCAAAAATCATGAAATGACCTATAATCTTTTGCATTCTTAAGGAAACTTCCATCCATTTTCTTACTTTGCTCATAAAAGAAAGCATGAATTACACATCTTTAAGATCATCATGGAAAAATAATGGGCTCAAGGTGATATAAATTGACCAAGTTATGACCATTTGAAGTCACATATGGGAAATTAGGGATTCAACTAGATGACTTGTAATCTTTCTACTTCACCAAGTTCCTTCCACATGAAAACTCTTTGGAACTTTTGAAGTGATTTATTGGTAACTCTTTGAAGAGGAGAATTTTTTTGGAATCACTCAAAAATAACAAAATATGAGCAAGATATGCCTCTTTGAAGTCCAAAACCCTAGCCTCTAGATCAAGAGAATGCTTGGTGGAACTTTGCCAAGTTTGAACAAACTTTTTATGCAAATATTCTTCCTTTGTGAATAGAAATTGTTGAGGATGATGATGAGGACATATGGCCACCAAAACCAATTTCATATCAACTTCAAAACAACTTCAACGGTGAGGTTTGAATCTCTCAAGCTTTTGACTAGGGCATGGAAATAAATTCATGAACCCATGAAGCAACTTGCTAAACCTCATTGCTTTTACCTACATTATCAACAAGTAAGACAAACCAATATTGCATTTTATTAGTTAGAGATAAAAATCAAAGTACAATATCTATGATCACAAAAGCAAACAAATCAAGGTGCTTGGTAACTTCTCAAAGAGCAAAGCTAAAGATAGGGAGAAGAACCAAAATCCCTAATGTGATTTTATGTTGATTTAAACAATGTGGTATGATGAAGGGATCTTAGGGGCAAAAATTGGGGTACAACAGTTGGGATGACACTCAAGACGTCTATAAATCCCCATATAGTCCCTTTCATAAGATTATCCCCAGTGAAGTCGCCAGAGCCACTTCTATGAGGTTATCCCCACATAATAGTTTTCACAAAGAAGAACACATTCCCCATAATCTCCCCAGAAAATCACTTTAACAAATATAGGAGCTTAATCTCTTCAAATCTCCCCACGGAATCTCAATCAGTACAATTTTTGGAAATTCTCTTCCCCAACTTGAGCCTATTCCTCAGACTACTACAAATCACTAGCAAAATTCCTCTCCCCGGTAAAATTTCCACTATCCCTAGAAAGTTGCTACAAAACCTGGAATCTAACCAGATACCAATTAATTATTCTCCCCAGACAAGTCAGAAGTTTAACCATCTCGTTTATCCGAATTAAGGATATACAAGAATTAAATTCCCCAATAGAACATTGAACAACCGATGTTCCTGAACTTTATCCCCCAAGCAGAGATCAACATCCCCAACAGAGTTTCCTCAAACACGTAAGCAGGAATCCCTAGCAGAAGCATTCTAGACAAGATTGACGATACACACTCTTCATCCCCCAGCAACAAGTCAAGGATTTTTTGTCCTCGACAAAGATATACTTCAACAACATTATACATTCATACATCATATCATATGCATACAAAACACATATAGCACAATCTCGTTTATTTTTTAGAACATCATTACGCAGTGCATTTCATACATCATGACATTACATACAACTAACTCTTTACCTTTTTAGGAAAGATCAATCAATAGACCAATATCATCAAAGTAGATTGTAGGCCAAGACAAGGCAAACGCATGGATGATGAACACTTCTTGTAGACCTTTTTCTAGCTCAGATTAGATCGACCAAAGATTTATTCTGATACTTCTCTCAGTTAAATATTTTCAAACATCTGCTGGCTCAGATTAAATTGACCAAAGATTTATTCTGATACTTCTCTCAGTGGACCTTTTTGTAGCTCAAATTAGATAGACCAAAGATCTATTCTGATACTTCTCTCGGTTAAATATTTTCAAACATCTACTGACTCAGATTAAATCGACCAAAGATTTATTCTGATACTTCTCTCAGTAGACCTTTTTCTGGTTCAAATTAGATTGACCAAAGATCTATTCTTATACTTCTCTCAGTTAAACATTTTCAAACATTTGTTGGCTCAAATTAAATCGACCAAAGACTTATTTTGATACTTCTCTCAGTAGGCCTTTTTCTGGCTTAGATTAGATCGACCAAAGATCTATTCTGAAAATTCTCTCAGTTACAGATTTTCAAAGAAATCTACTGGTTTAGATTAAATCGACTTAAGATTTAATCTAATACTTCTCTCAGTAGACCTTTTCTAATTCATGTCAAATTAACTAAAGATTTATTCAAATATTTCTTCAGATACAGTCAAGCGTAGATTCATTCTGATACTTCTATCAACAATTACTTTGGATGGCATCTTTAAGCCCATATCCGACAAATCTCAATCATCTTTTCAAATGGAATATTTAAGCCCATTCTCGGTATAATCAAAAAACAATTTTACTTCATGCACAAACGAGTGCAAATTTCTAGGCACTTAAGTGTTCAATCATCTTCCAACTTCAAGTCACAAATGGCGGACAAGCCAATCTAACTCTTCAAGTTTAAGAAGATTGAACAGGGGAAGTTGTTGTATCCCAAAATTTTCCCTCTCTTTTTTCAAAACATTTCTCACCAAAGATCTCAAATGCCCAAGGCTTTGATCAGACAAGTTCACCTCCTAAGCATTGAGCCTCCAAATTTGGGTTTTTGTTTTATCAAGGAAAATTGGACTTTTTATGCATAAAATTACTTTCATTATTCATTATAGGTATCCAAGATTGCCCATACCAAGTTTTAGGTTTTGCATCACAAATTTGCTCAGTCAGTTGCTCAGATGATTGAAAATCAACTATATTGGGTTAAGAGTCAACTATGGTCAATATACAGTCAATCTTCATGATTTTTGGCCAACATCAACATTTTGAATTCATATTCATTAATTTGTCAAGTTCTGATCACAATTCTTCAAGAAAAGCACTCAAATCATAAAAGAGGCAAAATGGTCAAAATTAGGGTTTTGACTAAGAATGACTGATCATTGACTTTTGACCTAGTACATGACTCAGTGACTTAGAGCATAATATTAATGACAAAAACACAACATATTGACCTAGCTTCATGGCTCAAATAATTTCTCAAGATCAATGAATTGATAGTTGAAATTTGATCAACTGGTGAAAAGTCAACTAATACACAAAAAGTCAAACTTTGACTTTTTGATCAAAATTGAATTTCAAAAACCAAGATTCATCAAGACATTCAAAAATATCAAAATTGATGATCAAGAATCAAGAAAGTCAAAAAGTCAATAAAAAAGTCAAGATTTCTAAGACTTAGAAAATTTATATGTCTTTATACTTGATAAATTCATTACTTCATGACAATTTTTCACCAAGATGCAAGATAATTCAAGGAAAACTTTCAACATGAAAGTTGTAGAGCTTCATGAACTCTACAACTTTATATTAGAGTTTTTATGTCCAAAAAATGATTATATTTGAAGATATAAGCCCGTGAAGTCATGACATTTTTTATAAAACACTTAGTGAAATTTTCAACTAGTTTAGGTAGATATTTGACCTAACTTGTTGACCAATTTTCACCTAGTTCCAATTTGATTTTGTCAAAATGGTCAACATGAAGGTTATATATAATGTTTCAAGATTTATTAAATGTCCAAGAACTTGAAGAGATCATTTTTGAGCTAGGAGAATCGAAGAGAAGAAGTTGAGCATCCATTCTTGCATTTCAAGCCATTTTCATGAAGATCACTTGATCAAATCTCAAACCTATGCTGCATAATCTTGCTTTGTAGGCTGCTAACTTGTAAATTAATCCATAATTAATTGTTTACACAATTGATTGAGGTATTATTCAAGTGATTAAGCCATTGTCCACATGAGTTTTCCATTTATGGCACAAAGGTACCATTGCCATTCTTGAAAAGTTTCTTTAATCACAAAGTCAACTTGTCTTGAGCCTCTAACTTGCTCCCTCTACACACACTCAATACAAAGTACATAAGCAACATTTTTAAAGTTCCTAACCACTTTATATAGCCTTGTACTATGCATTGGAACAATATTTGTCAAGATTGCTTCAAAAACAAGTCAAAAAACCATAACATGTGATCTTTGTTTTCTGATCACTTCAAGCCCTCAAACCTTTCCCTATAAATAAAGAAATGTATTTGAAACTTAGGACACAATTTCACAAGCCTTGAACTCCCTCAAACTCATAATTGCATAAAACCCTCCATTATTTGTCATTTTTGTCCAAAAACTCCAATCTCATAATTCACCCGCGCGTTTTCCCTCTAAATCATTCTCAAAGCTTCCTTACATCAAATATAACTCATCCCCATCCCCGTTTCACAACTGTAAAACCTTCATCACCATATTCCATAACCAAAAACAGAGCTCTGCACATTGACTTCTCCAGAACAATATAGCCACTCTCAATCCAAAGTAAGCATTGCATTAACTTCCTGGAGGTTTAGTGAAGCTATCCAGATCATCACAACATCTCAAGGAGTGCTCAATCATCAAAAATGATTTCCAGTTTTGAGGTAAGTTTTTCAAAATTTTAAACTCTCTTTAGAAGCATCATTAATGGTTACTTTGTGAATTAAAATTGTAGACCACATTGCCCTGAAGCTAACCATGCCCATAGATTTCATTTATGTTGCCTGAGTGATGTGAATTTTGAGTTTGAACTTTCTGAAATATTAGGTCAGAATTTGGTACCAAGAAAAATTTGTGCTTATCTTTGATCCATAGTTTAAGTTATTTATATATTTGAAATGGTGATGAAATTTATAACAAGTTTGATGTTTACACTTTCTGAAATGATTGATAAATGAGAAAGTTTGAAATTTAAAAATGGCGATGAAGAAGCTGGCGCGAGGTTATGGACGAAGTACCATTAGGACTGAGTTTATTTTATATTTATTACAAGTTGCATTACTCATGGATGAAACAGCCACCCCAGTGGCAGAGTGTGCGCGTATAAGGCATTGGTATGGAGGGACCTGGGTTCGAGCCCCAACGTCTCCATTTTATTATTTTTCATACATTTGTTGTCATTTTTTGTTCTTAACACGCCTGGGCCTTCCATGACTTGGGAAAACTTTCTTTTTCTTCAGCATACCCCCTGATCTGCTTACAACTCAGTGCAGGCCCATTTACTTTTTTCCTTTTTATTTTATTTTCTGATTCTAATAAAAAACTGTCTTGGGCCTTGTTTACTATTCTTAACCCCCATTTTCACTTTCTTAACCCCCTAGCCTAATATTTTAATATTTCTTTATACTTTTTTTTATTTAAACTAAAAATAAAAAATATATATTTTCTTAAACTAAAAATATTTTAATTTAAATACTTCATTTCTTTTCTTTTATAAATTAGATTTTATTAGATTATTTTACATTATAAAATATTTTCTTTTCTACATTAACAAAAATCATTTTCTAAACAAAGTAAATTAGACTTGGTTTTTATTTTAATTAATTTAGGTCTTAGGTTTTGATTAAACAATTAATTAACTTATTTTGTAAGTAAAATTAATTAGGTTAATTAAAATCCTTTCCATAAAAAGCCATAAAAATAATTTCCTTTTCTCTTTTCTTCATCTTTACATCTTTAGAACCATAATACAAGAGAGGTCCATGAAGGCTTAGGAAGGTAAGGATAAGATAACTTGGAGAGGAAGGTGCAAGAAGAAGAAGACATGGGGTTGCATATAAGTGCACAAAATATGACAAGTTTGGTCACAATGCATTGACTTGCAAGTCATTGACACAAGATCTCAATGCTATGAAAAGAAAGCTATAATTGTTTCTCAAAATTCATTTTGTTGTACAAAATTGTTTGTGACTAATCTAACATGTTATTATTTGTGCAGAGGGTAAAAAATTCTGCTGAAGCTGAGAGGACAGTTCAAAATGATGTACAGAGTGCAAATCATAATGTTGGGGAGAAATCTGTTTAAATTGATGTACATAGTGCAGATCATAATACTGTAGAGAATTAAGTTCCTACTGATGGACATAATATAATGGTTAATGATTCTTCATTGTCCAATGATTCTCAAACTTAGATTGACATAGTGGCTAACTTAATTCCCATGCAATCAAAGAAACTGAAAGGAAAGAAGCCAATTACAAAAAGAAGGCAAAGTGAAAGGATCAAGTTGAGTTGGTTTAATAATCCAATTACAGTCCTAGGATCTAGTGATCAGCCAATTACCATACCAGAAGTTAGAGAGAAGTCGGGTTCAAAAGGCTTCAAACTAGGAGTGAAAACTAGGTTTATGAAGATATGGAAGACCAAAAAAATTAGAGACTAAGTTTTATGTTATCTTATAAGAGACCTAATTACTTTATGTTCCTTTTATTTTCTTGTATTAATATTGTGATAGACCTATGCACCAAGTGTGCCTTTTATGTCCTTTTTATAATGATGCAATAGACATATGCACCAAGTGTGCCTTTTGTGTTATTTTGGTGATAATGTAATAGACATATGCACCAAGTGTGCTTTTGTTAATCTAACTTATTTCAACTATGATGACAAAATTTTATGTAAATTCACTGTCAATGAATGGAATTTGAACTAAATTACACATAACTTAAACTTTCATTCAACAAAAAATGGTTTGTATTACAACTACCATTGAAATGGACAACAAAAATTATACTTTAATTCAACACAAATTGGTCTTTATTACAATTATAAACCGTGACAGAAAAAGTTCCTATTAAAAACCATAACAACTAAAAATCATACACAACTGCCAAAAACATCCATGACAGAACAATTGCAATCATCATCCAGAAATTCTTTGTCTTTTCCAATGCAACCTTTCTCTTCAATTTTTCCACCTTGTTTGATCTCTCCTCAACAATCTCCTTCACAAATTCTCGCAAATAAACCTTGCTCATGTCACATTCACAATATCTGGATGAATTCACTTCAGCCTTGCTAACCATGTCGTCCAAAGAGAAACAATCTGAAACTATTCTACATTTTTTCCCAATATTAAAACATAAATAACTTAGAAGGTTCATATAAGAGGAATTACAACCTTGTAAATAGCTCACCATGGAATTATGCTTTTCCAAAAAATTTTGCTTATATTTTTGAGATTGTTAGATACCCACAACTTCATGGTTTCGTTGCAGCCATATCTTGGAAAACCCTTACTCGTTGATGAACACTTGCTGATGAACACTTGCTTCAACCCATGACGGCCAGACGACTGTAGGCGACAGATGCTTCAAAAGAATCGACCTGAACAACAGACATAACAAGGGGAAAATGAACCCTAAGGATTCGTCCTCTTTGCAGCATAAATTCCTCATATAAGCCCTAATTTTGCAGGGGTATAAAGAATTGAAAACATAAATAACAATTAGGTAAGAAAATGAATAAATAAAAATTTCATATGTGTATATAGAAATAGCACGTGGCTAAAATTTCAAAATATTACTAGAGATATCATGACATCTGGCTAGTGGGGTGATGTAAGGGAATCTACATAACATAGGAGGGGAATTAAAAAAAACTTTACGAGGGACTAAAACCTGAATTCGATAACATTGTAGGGGAGTTTGTCTATTTAATCCTAATTATTATTACTAATTATTTATTTTTCCTTTATAATGAAAATAATTAAGAAACTATGGGATTCTAGTGATTTTTTTCCACCATTACCCATGACAAATAGAATGCTAACAAGTGGCAAGGATTAAGATTAAATTAAAAACTAAAAATACACCACAATAATATCACATCAATACACACGTAGAGAGAGAGAGAGAGAGAGAGAGAGAGAGAGAGAGAGAGAGAGAAAAGTTAACTTCTTCTTTTCTTCTTTTCTTCTTTCAATTCCCACTTTTGCTTTTAATAGTTTCTTTACTCTGCCCACTTGAGCTACTACAGTAGAGATGTTGGCGTATAGGAGGCGGCTGCGGCGAGGGGTTGTGTGCGAACTCATCGGAACCTCTAGGTAGGTGGTTACATACTGTGATACGGTGGGAGAACTTACTTGGGTGTTTTGCGTTTTATCACAAATGTTGCGGTTAGTAAGTGTCGCCACCGGCTTTTCTTTTATCCAAAAGGAAAGACTGAAAAGAACAGGAAAGACCTTTGAGATTTTTTCTTGAGTTCCGGGGGTAGATTATGTAAAGGGAAGGTATTCACCCTTTTCATCCATAGTTACCTATAAGATCTTAGTTTCTTGCTAGATCACTTGCTTTTTGTTTGAAAATGTGATTTGTGTGGTTTTCGAAAGTATTTTAAAAAGGCGCATTTGTTTAGGCAAACTTTGTAATAGTTCTTGTTCATAAGAACATATACAAAGTGTTGAGCTATTGAAAATGTTTCATGTTTGGAAAATGTTTTGAAATATTTTTTGAAAGTATTGGTGTTTGTTTTGAAAAATATCAAGGATATTTGATTTGAAAATGAGCAAGCAACTAGGAGCAATCTACCTACTCAAAAGTCTTAGTTCATTTCTTCCTTTTCTTTGATATTGCTATCTTGCCATTGATTGGTAAGAAGCCTTATCTTTGGAGGTATAGGGACGAGCATGGGTCATCGTATAACCATGATAGCAATGTTGTGAGATGTCTTAACATTTCTCTTTGAGGGACTAAGATCATTTTGAAAGGGAACATTGATAGCGTCATCGAGGGACTAGGATCTTGTATTTTTATTTCTTTTTGCTAAGATACCCCACATGCATAACATGGCCATTTTGGTAAGGAAAGAAAGTGAAATTCCCCTAAGGGTGCAAGTGTGCAAGTGTGTTTGGTTTACATGCTTGTTTATCTTGAATTAGGGTTTGCTAACTTGATTTTATCTTTCCATACAAACCCTAGTTTACTAGCATTTATATAAAGCGATAAATTGTGTAAAGTAAAAATACTAAGCTATTATATCATTAGGGGATGGGGTATACAAAATTTACAAATGGGGATTTTGTAATAAAATTAAACCTAATTAACTATTACAACCATATTGAATATTGTACAAAATTGAAAAGAAAATAATGCAAGAATGTAAATGGAAAAAGAAATCATTTTTGTTTGATCTTTATGAAAGGGGTTTTAACTTAATTAAGAGATATGATTAATTAATATTAAATAAAATTAACATAAACTAATTAAAAAAAGAAATTAAGTTAAAAAATTATTTTTAGGGTTTTTAAGAAAAAAAGGTTTTGAATTAATAAAAATAATAATGAAAATTAATTAATTAAAAGAAAACCTATGCTCTAAATTAATTTTAATTTACAAGAGAATAATATAATAATTAAACCTAATTATGTAAACATTAATTAAAAAATGAAATTAATTTATTAAAAGAAAATGTTTTTGTTCTTTTGTTTTATGAAGAAAATAAAATACAAGTGTAAATAATAAATAATTTTTTTTATATTTTTCATTAATAAAAATAATACTAATAATAATAATCATAAAAACAATAAATAAAATATGAAATGAAAATAAAGTAGAAATAGAAAATTAAATAAAAAACAAAATTGGGCCAGGTGCAAAAGCAAAGTAGAGGGTTAGAGAAAGCAAAAAAAAAAAAAAAAGGCCCAACAAAAAGGGCCCAGGCGCCTGCTGAAACAAAAAATATGGAAGAAAAATCTGAAAAAGAACAAAAGGGTACTACTAGGGCTCGAACCCAGGTCCCAAAGGTTAACAAGCGTGCGCTTTACCACTGGGGTGGCTATACATCCGTTAACATTGGTGAAATAATAAACATATAACACAAATCAAGTCCTGAATAAACTTCATCTTCAACCTCCAGCCACGGATCCTGTAACTCATTCATTTCTTATCCATTCACAAAACTTCCAACATCAAACTTGTTAGAAATTTCCTCACGATTCTTAATATATAAATAACTTAAGCTAATTCTCAAAGATGACCATGAATTTCTAAAAGTACCAAATTCTGACCTAAATATTTCAGCAAGTTCAAAATCACATGTTTAATCATAATATGTGATTTTTGAGAAATCCAAGTTTCAAAGTCTTGTGTACTTGCTAAGATAGAGTGGTTATGCTTTAAAAACACTTGATTATGACTTTGTAGATGGAGTGTGATCAGAGAGAACAAGTTAGAGGCTCATGAATTGACTTTTTGCAAAAAGCTTGCTTTACAAGAATGGCATTCTTCACTTTCTTCCTAAAATGGCAATGTGAATTGGATAAAACTTAAACCACTTGGATTAAGCTCAAAAGTTTGTGTAATACATTAATTATGGATAGATACACAAGTTAGAAGGCCTGAAAATCAAGATTATGCAGCCTAACATTGAAATTCAATTATGTGTTCATCAAGAAATGACTTGTAAATCAAGAATGAAACCCTAACTTCTTGCCTTCGATTCTCCTTGCTCAAATATGATCTCAATGGGTTATTGGACATTTTGGAAATCTTGTAACAACCTCTACAACCTATATGTTGGGAATTTTGAAGATTCATTTTGGAACTATGTGAAAAAATAGCCATGAAGTTAGGTCAAAATCCTGCCTAAATTAGGGCAAAAATTCACTAACTTTCCAAGTTTCATGAACATGTATTCTCAAAATCATAACTTGAAATCCATGAATATCTAGAAGAAATTGTGTTATACAATTTTTTAGATCTCATTGAGATCTACAACTTTCATGTTGGAAGTTTCCTTTGAATCATCTTGCATCATGGTGAAAATTTTGCTCAAAGTTATGAAAAAATATGAATTTTCCAACACTTAGAAAAATTTCTAAGTTTAGAAATTTTGACTTTTCAAAATGAAATCTTGACTTTTTGATTTCTTGATGAAATTTTTTCATATTTTGACATGTCTTGATGAATTGCGATCTTTGGGACTTGATTTTGACCAAAAAGTCAAAGTTGACTTTTCAGTTGTACAATTGACTTTTCATGAGTTGACTGAAATTCGACTGTCAACCAATTGAACTTGAGGAATGTTTTGAGCCATTCCATTAGGTAACAATTATTAATTTTAACCCTTGATATCATAACTTAAACCAATCAACCATTTGTTAGGTAAAAAATCAGAAATTGCACATTCTACGTCAAAACCCCAATTTTGACCATTTTGCCCTTTTGATGATCTGATCAAATTTCATGAGGAATTGTGATACAAACTTGATCAAATAACATATATTAGTTCATATTGTTGATATGGACCAAAAATAATGAAATTTGCTGTAAATTGACCACAATTGACTTTTTCCTCAATATAGTTGATTTTAGGTCAACTGGTCAATTGACTGAGCAAAAATGTGATCCAAGACTCGAAACTTGACATGAGAAATCTTGAGGGTCCAAAATGATCCATGAAAGTCATATGGGGCATTAAAAGTCATTTTTCCTTGTGAAAATTCAAACCCTAATTTTTAGTCATCAGTGCTAGAGGAGAAGTCTTGAGCTGATCAAACCCTATGTAGTCTTGAATCCAAGGAGATCTTGTGAGAGATTATTTGAGAAATGAGAGGGAAAATTTTGAGGTACAATAGCTTCCCATATTCAATCTTCTTAAACCTGAAGAGTTAGATTGGCGGATCCGCCATTCGTGACTTGAAGGTGGAAGATGATTGAACACTAGAGTGCCTAGAAATTTGCACTCAAAGATGTATTATGAATTGGCTTATAGATGCCATTTGGAGGAATGTTGGTAAAGACTGGAAGAAGTATCAACACAATTATTTGGTTGATTTATACTAAAAATTGATGTTTTACCTGAGGAAAAAAGGTTAGTTAAATGCAGACTAAGCTGGGGAATTTTGTGGTTCCTTGATTGTTGTATGTTGGGGAAATAAACCATGTTGATGAATACTTAACGAACTGCTGACGAGGCGAGTTCTTTGAGGAAGAGGTTAATAAGGCTTCTACTTATAGGATCAACTTAGCTTGGGGAGAGTTGCCAATAGATTGAAATTCTGGTTGGAGATCAGCCTATGCAAAGAGACTTTTTGGGTAACTTTGTTGAGGATGATGTTAATGAAATAACTCTGTGGGGATATTCCATATATATTGAAGAGATGCTTGTTACTGTTTAACGGGGAATATGTGCCAAATAGTTTTAATTATGTTCATATGCATATGTTCGTTCAATTTTAGTCATTGGACAAATTTGCATTCAAAACAAAGACATAAAGTTTGCACTTCAAAGTATATTTGTATTGATATTTTGCCTATTAATAGGCATTTTCGTACAAAGAGATGGAGATCATAGTAAGAGGAAATCGTCAAACGGAAAACAAAGATTAAAAACAAAAACAAATAGCCATATGAAATGAACTCATTGCATTCCAACTCTACTATTTCCCCAATGTCTTCGAATTCCCCTTGTCGTTGACAGCACTTTGTTTGAAAATGCTTTGTGTGTTTTGAAAAGTATTTTGAAATTCTAGTAGTAAGGCAACTTTGTAATGATTCTCGAAAATGCATACAAAGCGTTTATTTGAAAATATTTTTGAAAGTGTTTGTGTGAAAAATTGTTTATTTCGTTTTGTTCAGTGTGCCATGTTAGTAGACTCTGAACCTGTAAATGTTGAAGAAGCTCTCAAGAAGAAAGTATGACTAAATTCCATGAAAGAAGAACTTGAGTCTATAGAAAGAAACAAGACCTGAAAGCTGACTAAGCTTCCAGATAAGAAGAAAGCCATCAACGTCACATGGGTTATCAAGGTGGAGCTTAAGCCAGATGGATCAATTGGCAAGCACAAAGAGAGGCTAGTGGCTAGGGGTTTTCTTCAGAAACTTGGGCTAGATTACTTTAAGGTGTTTGCGCCTATAACTATACATGAAACAATCAGATTGGTGATCGCTTTAGCTGCAAATAAAAATTGACCTCTGATACATCTAGTGTGAAGACTGCAGTTCTGAACGGTCAATTACAATAATAGGTACACGTGTCACAACCTCCAGGATTTGTGAAAAAAGAACCAGGAAGGGATGGTGTACAAATTACATAAAGCTCTGTATGGATTGAAGCAAGTGCCCAGAGCTTGGAATTTAAAGATTGATTCATTTTTCAAGAAACAAGGTTTTCAGATGTCTGAGATGGAGTATGGCGTGTATGTTCATCATTCTAAAAGCAATATGATTCTGGTATATCTTTATGTTGATGACTTATTGCTGACAGGAAGTTGTTATGAAAAAGTTGTTAAGTTCAAGAAGACTCTAATGAATGAGTTTGAGATGACTGACCTTGGAAAGGTGGTTTATTTTCTAGGAATGGAGGTATTATACTCTGAAGAAGGTATAATTTTGAATCAGCTAAAGTATGAACTTGAGCTTCTGAAGAAATTCAAGCTGGAGAATTGTAAGGCCGCTTTTACACCATCAGAAACCAATCATAAATTGGATTCTGACTCTGAGGGTGAAGACGTAGATGTTACTATGATTGCATGCACTCCAATCAAAGTGTTTTGATGAACACCACCATACATAAAGTCAAATAAATATCAAGGTTGTGTAAAAGAAGATGTTCAAAGATCATATAATATTTTAAGATCATTCTATGAAGTATTCTACAAGTGTACAATCAACTTTCAAGATGATGAATTATGAAGATTCACCAACAAGTTAGGTACAAGTTTTAAATTGAGGTTTTTTAAGATGATATAGTGCTAAAAATACACTTTAAACATTTTACATAAGTGTCATGATAATTTAAGATTAAAACATTGCATGTCCATAACTTAGAAAAAAACTTTTTATCACTTTCACTCAGTGGTAACTGGTTACAAGGTTACAGTAATCGGTTACAGGGCTTCATGGAAATAAAAATAAATTACTGGTTCAGTGGTGACCGGTTATAGTTTTTGGGTAGCCGGTTACAACCATGAAGATTTGAAAAATATATGTTGTCGCGTCTGTGTAACCGGTTACATCTCTTCAATAACCGGTTACCGCTGAAGAAAAATTTCAAATGTTTTTTGTTTTACTTGGCTGATGGGTGATAACTCTTGGGGTCTAACCATTGTTTCTTTTTAATAATTTTAGGTGTAATGAAAGGGTGCATTCCACATATAAAATTCATTTTCATTATGATATTAACACATGGCACATTACTCAAATTTTAAAAAATTCTTAAGAGTTGTAAAACTTTGAGAATTTATATATTGCATGAAACATTGTTTAGAAATTTCATACTCATTATTGTTTCAGCATATATTGAGCACTAGATCTCAGTATAAATTACTTATTAAACCTTGTATTAAATATCTTGATAACCATAATGTTATTCAAGAATTGATCATACTTTGTAAAAATCAGATTTTATATATGATTAACCTTGCTTTTAGGATTTTGGAAACAAGTTTTTGCATTGAAGAGGATTGTTCTTCTTGCTTTTAGTGTTTAAGATCTTAAAGGATTTAAGAGTCTTTGATCTCCCTATAGATTAGATATTAAGGCATCACCTTTGGTGCGATTCGGCTTGTACAATCATTCTAAACTATAGCGAAATCTCTTTTGTGTTGGCAAGAGGACTGAAGTACTCTCGATTTATGAATGGAACCAGTATATATCTGGTGTTCATTTATTTTCCTAATTTTATTGATTTCATCACCACAATCAAAAAATAATAACTTTAAAAGAGAAGGAAAAAATTGACTATCACCTAATTTACTCCCCCTCTTAGGCGCATTATTAACTTACATTTGGAAACAAAGGTAATTAAGGGAACTTGTTCCTATTCGGTCTAGAATGGCTTCTGCACAACCAACTTTCAAAGATGGTGGTAGTAACAAGAATTCTCCATTGTTTTGTGCTGAATACTTTGACTTTTGGAAAATTCTCATGAAGGCTCATTTAGAAGCACAAGAGGAAGAAATATGGGGTGTTATCCAAAATGGTTCGTTTACTCTGACATGTGTTGTCAATGGTGTTGGAACATCAAATCCTAAAACCTCATGGGATGACAATGATAAAAAAAGGTCCTTTATGATAAGAAAGAAATCAATCTTCTTCAAGGTGCACTTTGCATGGATGAATTATTTCGTGTTTCGGCATGTACAACGACAAAGGAAATTTGGGATACTTTGGTTGAAACACACGAAGGAACATTCGAAGTCAAAAGATCAATATTGAATAGCTTGAGTCAAGAGTTCGAGATGTTTAAAATGCAACCCGCAGAATCTATTCTCAATATGCAGAAAAGATTTGTTCATTTGACAATCATTTAAAATATCTTGGTAAAATCTCACCAGTGATGAACTCAACCTAAAGGTCCTTCGATCTTAAACTAGAGAATGGCAACCGAAAGTAATGACTATTTCAAAAAAGAATAATTTATCCAATATGTAATCCGTAAATCTATTTGGGAAACTTCACGAGTACAAGACGAAACTTGGAAGACTTGCTTAGCATGAAAATCAAGAAATGAAATCAAAAGGCATTGCTTTGAAGGTGGAATCCAAGGAAGTTGCTATTGAAGAAAATCCGGAAGAAGATGAAAATTTCATGCTTCTTGTAAAAAGGTTAGGAAAATTCTTTGGTCCTAAAATTTATTCTGGTAATTCTAACTTTGTCAAAAGGAATAAATTCTCAAAGAGCAAAGATAAACAAGGCTCCACATCAAATGTTACATGCTATGAATATGGAAAGCAAGTCCATATCAAATCGGATTGTCCAAAGCTCTCCAAGAAGGATGGAAACAAAGGAAAGAAAGACTCCAATTACAAGAAAACCTACACCGCTTAGGATGACAATGAAGTTAGTAAAACATCCGGATCGGAGAATAATGAATGTGAAAATTTTGTATTGATGGCTACTCATGAATTCAGTGATGATGAAAATGAAGAGGTATGCTTGAAATCCACTCAAAATCTATGGTATCTAGATAGTGGATGTTCAAAGCATATGACGCGAGATGTTAACAAATTTTCACATATAACATTAAAAGCCAATGGGTATGTCACCTATGGAGATAATACCAAAGGAAAAATTCTTGGCATTGGCAAAGTTGGTGCACCACCTTTCACATCCATAGAAGATGTTATCTATGTCAAAGGACTCAAGCGTATTCTTCTATGTATTAGCCAACTTTGTGACAAATGGTCCAAGATCAAATTCAATAAATATGAATGTTTGATCATGGACGAAACAACCAATGAGATAAAACTCAAAGTTAATCGAACTAACAATATTTTTATGATTGCCTTAGATGATCTGTCTTTGAAGGTAAAATTCCTATTGGAAAATAACAATGATGCTTGGTTATGGCATAAGCAGGCTGCTCATATTCACATGGAGAAGTTTAACAAGATTCTCAAACGTGACCTAGTCATTGGATTACCAAAGATGAAATTCATAAAAGACAATTTATGTGATGCCTGTCAAAAAGGGAAACAAACTAAATAAACTTTCAAACCTAAGAATATGGTGTCTACAACAAGACCTCTACCACTATTTCATATTGATCTATTTGGACCATCAACAACTAGAAGCTTCAGAGGTAATGTATATGCACTTGTTATTGTTGACCATTTTTCAAGATATACGTGGACTTTTTTCTATTGTAGAAAAGCGATGCTTTCAAGGCCTTTAAAAGGTATGCTAAGCAAGTTCAAAATGAGAAACCACTAAAGATAACATCCATCCAAAGTGACCATGGTGGAAAAATCCAAAATGTATCATTTGAAGAAATTTATGAAGAACACAGTATCTTCCATAATTTTTCAGCACCTAAAACTCCTTAACAAAATGGCGTGGTAGAAAGAATCGATCACTCTTAGAGATTGCTCGCACAATGTTAAGTGACTCAAAATTACTGAAGTACTTTTGGGATGATGCGGTAAGCACATCTTGTTATGTAAGCAAACGTGTGATCACCCGACCAATGTTGAAGAAAATAACATATGAGTTGCTCAAGAATCAAAAGCCGAATATTGCTCATTTCTGCATTTTTGGAAGTAAGTGTTTTTTTCTTAACAATGATACGGACAACCTCAGTAACTTTGATGAAAAATAGGATGACGGTATATTCCTTGGTTACTATCTTTCAAGTAATGCATATAGAATATAAAATAAAAGAAATTTAACTTTAGAAGAATCTATGCATGTTTCTTTCGATGAAACTAACCCCTCAAAAGAGGATATAGTCTCTTGTGATGATGATGGTGTTTTAGATATGCCAATAGAAGATGTTTCCAAGGCCAATCTAAATAACAATCAAGATTCTCTCATAGAATAAACTTTTCAACAAGATCTACCTAAAGAATGGAGAACTCAACGAGATCACCCAATTGACAATATTATTAGTGATATTAGCAAAAGGGTGTCAACAAGGATCAATCTTCAAAATGCATGTCTACACATGGCATTTGTATCTCAAATTGAACCTTCCAAAATAGATGAAGCTTTGTTGGACAACCATTGGATGGTTTCTATGCAAGAAGAATTAAACCAATTTAAAATATGTCAATTTTGGGAACTAGTACCAAGACCGAATGAAAAACATATCATTAGAACTAGATAGGTATTTGTAATACAGTGGGAGAAATGGCTTTTGGTTTTGTGTTTTATCCCAAATGTTGCGGATAGCTAGAGTCTCCACCAACTTTTATTTTATCCAATAAGGAAAGGGTGAAAAGAACAGGAAAGACCTTGAGATTATTGAGTTTAAGGGGTAGGTTATGAAAAGGGAAGGTGTTAGCCCCCTTTTCATCTGTAGTTATCTACGGGCTCTTAATCGCTAGGTCGCTTTGTTTGAAAATGCTTTGTGTGTTTTGAAAAGTATTTTGAAATGCTAGTAGTAAGGCAACTTTGTAATGATTCTCGAGAATGCGTACAAAGCGTTTGTTTGAAAATATTTTTGAAAGTGTTTGTGTGAAAAATTGTTTGTTCCGTTTGGTTCAGTGTGCCATGTTAGTAAACTCTGAACCTGTAAGTGTTGAAGAAGCTCTCAAGAAGAAAGTATGACTGAATTCCATGAAAGAAGAACTTGAGTTTATAGAAAGAAACAAGACCTGCAAGTTGACTAAGCTTCCAGATAAGAAGAAAGACATCAGCATCAGATGGGTTATCAAGTTGAAGATTAAGCTAGATGGATCAATTGGAAAGCACAAAGAAAGGCTAGTGGCTAGGGGTTTTCTTCAGAAACCTGGGCTAGATTACTTTGAGTTGTTTGCGCCTGTAACTAGACATGAAACAATCAGATTGGTGTTTGCTTTAGCTGCAAATAAAAATTGACCTTTGATACATCTTGTGTGAAGTCTACAATTCTGAATGGTCCATTATAATAAGATGTATACATGTCACAACTTCCTGGATTTGTGAAAAAGAACCGGGAATGGATGGTGTACAAATTACATAAAGCTCTGTATGGATTGAAGCAAGCGCCCAGAGCTTGGAATTTGAAGATTGATTCATTTTTCAAGAAACAAGGTTTTCAGAGGTCTGAGATGGATTATGGTGTGTATGTTCAACATTCTGAAAGCAATATGATTCTGGTACGTCTTTATGTTAATGACTTATTGCTGATAGGAAGTTTTTATGAAGAAGTTGTTAAGTTCAAGAAGACTCTAACGATTGAGTTTTAGATGACTGGCCTAGGAAAGCTGGTTTATTTTCTAGGAATGGAGGTTTTATACTTTGAGCAAGGTATAATTTTGCATCAGCTAAAGTATGAAATTGAGCTTCTGAAGAAATTCAATCAGAAGAATTGTAAGGCCGCTGTTACACCATCAGAAACCAATCATAAATTGGATTCTGACTCTGAGGGTGAAGACATAGATGTTACTATGATTGCATTCACTCCAATCAAAGTGTTTTAATGAACACCACCATACATAAAGTCAAATAAATATCAAGGTTGTGGAAAAGAAGATGTTCAAAGATCATATAATATTTTAAGATCATTCTATGAGTAATCTACAAGTTTACAATCAACTTTCAAGATGAAGAATTATGAAGATTCTTCAACAAGTTAGGTATAAGTTTTAAATTGAGGTTTTTTAAGATGAAATAGTGCTCAAATTATACCCTAAACATTTTACATAAGTGTCATGATCATTTAAGAGTAAAACATTGCATGTCCATCACTTAGAAAATAAGTTTTTATCACTTTCACTTAGTGGTAACCGGTTACAGGGTTACAGTAACCGGTTACATGGCTTCATGCAAATAAAAATAAATTACTGGTTCAGCGGTGACTGGTTACAGTTTTTCGGTAGCCAGTTACACCCATGAAGATTTTAAAAATATACGTTGTCGCGTCTGTGTAACCGGTTACAACTTCTCACTAACCGGTTACCGCTGAAGAAAAATTTCAAATATTTTTTGTTTTACTTGACTGTTGGGTGATACCTCTTTGGGTCCAACCATTGTATCTTTTTAATCATTTGATGTGTAATCAAAGGATCCATTTCACATATAAAATTAGTTTTCATTCTAATCAATACACATGACACATTATTCAAATTTTAAAAAATTCTTAAGAGTTGTAAAACTTTGAGAATTTACATATTGCATGAAACATTGTTTAGAAATTTCATACTCATCATTGTTTCAGCATATATTGAGCACTAGATCTGACTATAAATTTATTATTAAACCTTTTCTTAAGTGTCTTGGTATCCATAGTGTTATTCTAGAATTGATCATACTTTGAAAAAATCAGATTTTGTATATGATTAACCTTGTTTTCAGGATTGTTGGAAACAAGTTTTTGCATTGAAGAGGATTGTTCTTCTTGTTTTTAGTGTTCAAGATCTTAAAGGATTTAAGAGCCTTTGATCTCTCTATAGATTAGATATTATGGCATCACCTTTGGTGTGATTAGGCTTGTACAATCAATCTAAACTATAGAAAAATCTCTTCCGTGTTGGCAAGAGGACTGAAGTACTCTCGATCCATGAGGGGAACCCGTATATATCTGGTGTTCATTTACTTTCCTCATTTTATTGCTTTCATTACCATAATCAAAAAATAAGAACTTTAAAAGAGAATGAAAAAAAATTGACTATCACCTAATTCACTCCCCCTCTTAGGCGCATTATTAACTTACATTTGGCAACAAAGCAAGTTAAGGTAACTTGTTCCTTTTCGATCTAGAATGTCTTCTGCACAACCAACTTTAAATGATGGTGGTAGTAACAACAAGCCTCCATTGTTTTGTGGTGAATACTTTGACTTTTGGAAAATTTTCATGAAGGCTCATTTAGAAGCACAAGAATAAGAAATATGGGGTGCTGTCCAAAATGGTTTGTTTACTCCGACATGTGTTGTAAATGGTGTTGGAACATCAAAGCCTAAAACCTCATGGGATGATAATGATAAAAAAAGTCCTTTATGATAAGAAAGCAATCAATCTACTTCAAGGTGCACTTTGCATGGATGAATTCTTTCGTGTTTTGGCATGCACAACGACAAAGGAAATTTGGGATACTTTGGTTGAAACACACGAAGGAACAGTTGATGTCAAAAGATCAATATTGAATTGCTTGAGTCAAGAGTTTGAGATGTTTAGAATGCAACCCAAAGAATCTATTCTCAATATTCATAAAAGATTTGTTCATTTGACGAATCAATTAAAAGCTCTTGGTAAAACTCTCACCAATGATAAACTCAACCTAAAGGTGCTTCGATCTTTAACTAGAGAATGGCAACCGAAAGCAACAACTATTTCAAAAAAGAAGAATTTATCCAATATGTAATCCGTAACTCTATTTGGTAAACTTCAAGAGTACAAGACGGTACTTGGAAGACTTGTTTAGCATGAAAATCAAGAAAAGAAATCAAAAGGCATTGCTTTGAAGGTGGAATCCAAGTAAGTCGCTATTGAAGAAAATCCGGAAGAAGATGAAAATTTCATGCTTCATGTAAAACGGTTAGGAAAATTCTTTGGTCCTAAAAATAATTTTGGTAATTCTAACTTTGTCAAAAGGAATAAATTCTCAAAGAGAAAAGATAAAGAAGCCTCCACATAAAATGTTACATGCTATGAATATGGAAGCAAAGCCATATCAAATCGTATTGTCCAAATATCTCCAAGAAGAATGGAAACAAAGGAAATAAAGACTCAAATTACAAGAAAGCCTACATCACTTGGGATGACAATTAAGTTAGTACAACATTCGAATCGGAGAATGATAAATGTGAAAATTTAGCATTGATGGCTACTCATGAATCTGATGATGATGAAAATGAAGAGGTATGCTTGAAATCCAATCAAAATATATGGTATCTCAATAGTGGATGTTCGAAGCATATGATGGGAGATGTTAACAAATTTTCACATATAACATTAAAAGCCAAGGGGTATGTCAACTCTGGAGATAATACCAAAGGAAAAATTCTTGGCATTGGAAAAGTTGGTGCACCAGCTTTCACGTCCATAGAAGATGTTCTCTATGTCGAAGGACTCAAGCATATTCTTATAAGTATTAGCCAACTTTGTGACAAAGGGTCCAAGATCAAATTCAATAAAGATGATTGTTTGATCATGGACGAAACAACCAATGAGATCAAACTCAAAGGTAACTGGACTAACAATATTTTTATGATTGCCTTAGATGATTTGTCTTTGAAGGTAAAAGGCCTATTGGCAAACAACAATGATGCTTGGTTATGGCATAAGCAGGCTGCTCATATTCACATGGAGCACTTGAACAAGATTCTCAAACTTGACCTAGTCTTTGGATTACCAAAGATGAAATTCATAAAAGACAAGTTACGTGATTCCTGTCAAAAAGGGAAACAAACTAGATAAACTTTCAAAACTAAGAATGTGGTGTCTACAACAATACCTATACAACTATTGCATATGGATATCTTTGGATCATCAACAACTAGAAGCTTCAGAGGTAATGTATATGCACTTGTTATTATTGATGATTTTTCAAGATATACGTGGACTTTTTTATAGTGTAGAAAAGCGATGCTTTCAAGGCTTTTAAAAGGTATGTTAATCAAGTTCAAAATGAGAAATAACTAAAGATAACATCCATCCGAAGTGACCATGGTGGAGAATTCCAAAATGCATCATTTGAAGAGTTTTATGAAGAACACGGTATCTTCCATAATTTTTCAGCACCTAGAAGTCCTCAATAAAATGGCATGGTAGAAAGAATCGACCACTTATAGAGCTTGCTTGCATAATGTTAAGCGACTCAAAATTACTGAAGTACTTTTAGGCTGATGCGGTAAGCATAGCTTGTTATGTAAGAAACTGTGTGATTATCCGACCAAAGTTGAAGAAAACCCCATATGAGTTGTTCAAGAATCAAAAATCGAATATTTCTCATTTCCGCATTTTTGGATGTAAGTGTTTTGTTCTAAACAATGATAAGGACAAGCCCAGTAAGTTTAATGAAAAAATTGGATGAAGGTATATTCCTTGGTTACTCTCTTTCAAGTAAAGCTTATAGAATATACAATAAAAGAAATTTAACTATAGAAGAATCTATGCATGTTTCTTTCGATGAAACTAACCCCTCAAAAGAGGATATAGTCTCTTGTGATTATGATGGTGTTTTAGATATGCCAATAGAAGATGTTTCCATGGACAATCAAAATAAAAATCAAGATTATCTCATAGAAGAAACTTCGCAACAAGATCTACCTAAAGAATGGAGAACTCGTAGAGATCACCCAATTGACAATATTATTAGTGATATTAGCAAAGGGGTGTCAACAAGACTCAATCTTCAAGATGCATGTCTACACATGGAATTTGTATCTCAAATTGAACCTTCCAAAATAGATAAAGCTTTATTGGATGACCATTGGATGGTTTCTATGCAAGAAAAATTTAACCAATTTGAAAGAAGTCAAGTTTGGGAACTAGTACCAAGACCGAACGAAAAACATATCATTGGAACTAGATGGGTATTGGTAATACGGTGGGAGAACTAACTTTTGGTTTTGTGTTTTTTCCCAAAAGTTGCGGATAGCTAGAGTCTCCACCTACTTTTATTTTATCCAATAAGGAAAGGGTGAAAAGAACAGGAAAGACCTTGAGATTATTGATTTCGTGGGGTAGGTTATGAAAAGGGAAGGTGTTAGCCCCCTTTTCATCTGTAGTTATCTACGGGCTCTTAATCGCAAGCTCACTTTGTTTTAAAATGCTTTGTTTGTTTTGAAAAGTATTTTGAAATGCTAGTATTAAGGAAACTTTGTAATGATTCTCGAGAATGCGTACGAAGTGTTTGGTTGAAAATATTTTTGAAAGTGTTTGTGTGAAAAATTGTTTGTTTTGTTTGTGAGCAAGCGATTAACAATTGTCTACCTACTCAAAGTCTTTCGTATTATTTCCTCCTCCTTTAGATAGTGTTATCCTACCATTATTTAGTAGGAAGCCCTATCGTTGGATGTGTAGGGACGGGCGCGGGTCATCTTACAATCATTGAAGGCAACTCGTAGGGGCGCTCTCGCAATTAGTAAGGGACTAGACCGTTTACCGAAGGCAGCGTCGAAAGGGTCATCGAGGGACTACGATCTTTTAATCGTGGGACAGTGCTAAAGCATTCCTAAGTTTAAGTGACATGATTGTGTTTCATTCCGAAGGCAACAAGGGATGTTACCCTAGAGGTGCGAGTGTGCAAGTGTGTTCAATTCAATTTTTTTATCTTGCATTAGAAATTTGCTATCATTTGCTTTTAATATTTTCCATACAATCCTATTACTAAACAGTTATAACGAAAGCAATAAATGTAGAAAGTAAAGGCATAAATTAAAGATTCCTACGCTATTATAAGGCTTCGGAAATGGGGGGTACAAGTAATAAAATAAGGGGGAAAAAAGGTAAAACACTAATTAACTATTACAAACCGTGAGCAATTACATAATCGAAAAAATGCGAAAATAATAACATATGCGAAAAATATAAAAATAAAAGGTAATAGGAAAGGAAATTGTTTTGGAATTTTTGGATAGAAAAGAGTTTTTGATGATTAACCTAATAACCTAATTAACTTTAATTAATTAAAAAAACAAATTAGTTAATTAAATTAAACAAACCCTAAATTGATTTTAATTAATTAAAACCTAAAAACCCTAATTAATTTTAACTTGAAGAAAAAGAATAAAGTTTATTAATTAACAAAAAAACTAAACCCTAATGTTGATTAAGGTTTGTGAAAAAATTAATTCATAAAAAAAAGATTTAGTTTGATGAATTTAGGGTTTTATAAGTGAATATAGTAAGAAAATAAGGGTTTAAAAAAAGTTACCAGGGCTGGGTGTTGAACCCACGCCCTCTACCCTTTCAATCAACACCTTCACCACTAGGCAAGGCGCACCTTCATGTTAGTAGATAGCTTCAACATGTTTTATAAGTTATCCTGCAAAACATGAAAATGTGAAGAAAATAAATGACAAAAGGCAGGATCGAACTCATGCCCTTTGACACAAATGCCTTAACGTGCACGCTTCTGCCACTAGGGTGACTGTTTCATCCAGTTGTATAATAGAAACAAATAAATATAATATGAACCAATACAGATGGACCGGAGAAGCGTCGGAGCCCTAGCTTCGATTGTCTTCTCCGGTGAGACCAATTCTTCAATCTGTAAAATAGCACACATTAGTGAAAGAAAAGAATCCTACCCCCCTAAATTGACCCTTTTGAATCCACTAGTGGCCTTAGTTTTGGCTGATTCACGCTGTAAAAGGAGATTAGATGAGAACTATTCAAAACGACATGAGTATGGCAATTCATCATTCTTGCGTAAAAACTTGCAAAAAATGAGTCAAATGGATCTAAACATGATTATGAGCAAGAATATATGCATGAATTCAATGAATAACGTATGGCATGTAAGTTTGGATTCAAGAAAAATACATCAACCGGAGTTGCGTGGCTACTGTAATCTAGGGTGCTACGGCCTTCAAGGATGGGTGGGTATGACTCCTAGAAGTCTCAAGGAACTGATAGAGTACTTGTGGATGATTGAAACTCGCTGGAAGGCAGTGTTTGATTATGTCCTAGTTCTTGAAATTTGGTGAGTTTTTTGGGACAATTTCTTAATATAAGGGTTTCGTCTCTTGTTTGTATCAAGAGTGTAGAATATATAGCATGAATTAGGTCAAAGATACGATGGGATTGGACTTTGTGTAAGAAGCCTCATATTTTATCTTATTTATTTTTAAATTATTAATGAATAAAAAAAAATTAAAATAATATAGCTCAAGAGGTGTAAGAACCATATCTGAGTTGTATAAGGAGTGTAATACACGCTTCAACTTTAAAGCAATGGCCTAATAGCCCAAAATATCAAGTTTTCTCAATTTGACCTTCATGAATTTGCTCAAAATTTGCCAACTTGCATTAGCTATAACTCTATCAATTTTCATCTTTTGAAAGTGTTCTTAGACTTTTTGGAAAGCCCAAGGTGTCCTCTACAATATATATGTTGATGAATTTTACATTTGAAGAATTTATCTTGATGTAAGTTATCTTGATAAAAAGTGTCTTTTTGTTAAATTTTGAAATGACCTGTAATGTATTAACCCATATCTCTCAAATGAAGCATTTTTAAGACTTGAGCTTAGAGAGACAAAGTTTTAGAGAATTGAATTTACTTCAAAATGAGCTTTGGTTTTGTCAAAACTGATGAAGCATGTGAAAGTTATGCTTGGTCAAAGTTTAGTTGACTTATCCTAAGGAAACCCTAATTTGGCAACCTTTGGCATTTGATGATTTGAGGACTTTTCTTGAGGAATCATGATCAAACCTTGATAAAATGATGAATGTGACTTCAAAATGCTGATGTTGACCAAAATCTTGAGGTTTGAATATATGTTGACCACAATTGACTTTTTACCCAATACAGTTGATTTTTAGTCATTCGAGCCATTGACTGAGCATACTTGTGATGCAAGGCTTGAAATTTAACATGATCATTCCTTGATACATATTAGGAACCATGGAATCCACTTGATACCTTTGAAACCCAATCTTCCTTGTGAAAGATCAAACCCTAGTTGTGGACCCATTGCTGTAGGAGAAGATTTGTCTGATCAATTCTTGAGCAACCTTGAGCATTTAGGAACCCTAAGAGAATGTCTTAAAGAAAATGAGGGGGGAAATTTTGGGGTAGAACAACTTCCCCTGTTCAATCTTCTTAAACCTGAAGATTTAGATTGGCTTGTCCGCCATTCATGATCTGAAGGTAGAAGAGGATTGAACACCTAAGTGCCCAGAAATTTGCACTCGCATGTGCAGGAGGTGACTTTGTTGGTTGATAATTTTGCTTGAATGGGCTTAAAGATGCCATTCAGAGAGGTGATAGAGATTAGTCAGAGATGGGTTTAAGGATGACATCCAAAGTAACCATTGATAGAAGTATCAGAATGTGTCTAAGTTTGACTGTATCTAAAGATTGCTTTCCAGAATAAACCTCTGGGGAAGGTGTTTAAGTAGCTTCTTGTCAGATTTAGTCTATGAGAGAGATGTTTTTCATGTAGATATTCACCCCATCCTGTTTCGAGAATTGATCTAGAATTTGTTTTTGTTGGTAAACTCGTCTTGTTTCGGGAATTCATACCACCTGGCCCTGTTGATAGTTTCCCCATTGTGTTTCGGGAATTAATCTTTGCCTAGTTATAAAGATAGTTTACCCGTCCTATTTTCGGGGTTAATCTTCGCTTGGTCATACAGATAGTTACCCTGTCCTATTTCGGGAGTTAATCTTGGACCTGCTTTTGTTGGTAAACGCATCCTATTTCGGGAATTCATACCGCCTGGTTATACAGATAGTTGCCCCGTCTTGTTTCGGGAGTTAATCTTGGACCTGGTCGTACAGATAGTTTCCCCATCTTGTTTAGGGAATTAATTTGCGACCTTGTTTGAGAATTATTGATGATATATGCTTGTTTGTAGACTTTTACCTGAAAAGATAAAAAGTTAGTTGTATGAAATGTCATGATGTATGTAATGCACTGTGTAATGATGTTCTCAAAGTAAATGAGAGTGTGTTATATGTGTGTCATATACACATGCTATGATACTTTTAAATGATGTATGAAGGTGAGATGATGTTGAAGCGTATTGGTAGCTTTGCATAACATCTCCGATTGGGAAAATAAATCCCTGGCTACTGCTGGGGATGAAGAATATGTGTAATCTTCAATATTGTCTAGAATGTTTCCGCTGGGGATTCCTGCTTGCTGTTTGAGGAATGTTCGCTGGAGAATTTGTTTTCTGCTTGGGAGAAGAGTTCAGGAACTTTAGTCGTTTGTCGCTCTAATGGGGAATTTAACTCTCATATACCCTGGTTGGGGATAAAAGATATGGATAACATTCTGATGCACCTGTCTGACCAAGTTTTAGATAAGGATGTCAGTTCGTCTGGGGAGGACAAGGTTAACTGATATCTGGTCCGATTTCAGATTCCGTAGCAACTCTCTAGGGATAACAACCTGGATTGTCCTTCGCTAGAGATAGGAATTTTTCCGATGATTTTTAGTAGTCAGAGAAATAGACTCAAGCTGGGAAGACTGAATCTTGTTGGGGAAATAAACCCTGTTGAAGGAATATACTCTGCTGAAGAAATAAACCTTGTTGGAGAAATATATTTTGCTGAGGAAATGTGCCATGCGCTGCAGGGTTTTTTATAGTTTTGGAGAAATAAACTCAGTTGGTGAAGAGAATTTCTATGAATTGTGATGATAACATAATCTCAGATAAGGATCGGGACTCCATAGGTTGGCAACATTGCCAGGGAAAAGATCATACTCCTTTATCCTCTAGGGCAATATGCTAGGGAGTATGATTAAGTTAATTGCTAGAAGATGCCGCAATTCCTATCTTGAAAGCATAT
Source organism: Vicia faba (assembly GCA_948472305.1). Lineage (NCBI taxonomy): Eukaryota > Viridiplantae > Streptophyta > Magnoliopsida > Fabales > Fabaceae > Vicia > Vicia faba. The sequence goes on from OX451740.1 coordinate 1,356,856,567, forward strand.
TGGACTTGCGGGGAATATATCTTTGTCGAGAATGAGCTTGTGAAGATAGCTCGATGGGGATTTATCTTTGGAGATTTGTGGACGACTGGGCGTTGTTGTACCCCAATTTTTTCCCCTAAGATCCCTTCATCATACCATATTTTTTATACCACTACAAAATCACATTAGGGCTTTTGGTTCTTCTACTTATCTTTAGCTTTGCTCTATGAGGAGTTACCAAGCACCTTAACTTATTTTATCTTATGATCATGAATATTTTGCTTTGATTTTATCCCTAAATTAACAAAATGCAATATTGGTTTGTCTCACTTGTTGATAATGTAGGTCAAGGCAAGGAGGTTTTTAACATGTTGCTTCATGGGTTCATGAGTTTATTTCCATGCCCTGGTCAAAGTCTTGAGAAATTTAAACCTCACCACTGAAGTTGTTTTGAATTTGGTATGAAATTGGTTGGTGGCCATAGGTCCTCATTATCATCCTCAACAATTTCTATTCACAAAGGAAGAGTATTAGCATAAAAAGTTTGTTCAAATTTTGCAAAGTTCCACCAAGCATTCTCTTGACCTAGAGGCTAGGGTTTTGGACTTCAAAGAGGCATATCTTTCTCATCTTTTGGTATTTTTTAGTGATTCCAAAAACATTATTCTCTTCAAAGAGTTACCAACAAATAACTTCAAAAGTTCCAAAGAATTTTCATGTGGAAGGAACTTGGTGAAGAAGAAAGACTACAAGTCATCCAGTTGAATCGCTAATTTTCCATATGTGACTTCAAATGGTCATAACTTGGACAATTATTATTACCTTGAGCCCATTATTTTTCCATGTTGATCTTAAAGATGTGTACTTCATGCCTTATTTTATGTGCAAAGTAAGAAAATGGATGGAAGTTGCCTTAAGAATGCAAAAGATTATAGGTCATTTCATGATTTTTGGCCAACTTCAACAAGTCATAACTTGCTTAATTTTTGGAGATTTTGATTGGTTCAAATTGGAAAATGTCATTCAAGAGGTCTACTTAATTTCATCTTTTTTGATCAAGAGAAAATTCTAAGTGCAAGGCCTTGTTTGGAAGCAAGAGATTATAGATCATTTTTTAAGAAGAATTTGAAATATTTCTAAGTATGGAAAGTCAACTCTTTTTCTCCAACTTTGACTCCATGTAATTTTAAGCTCAAGCCTCCATTTGATTCCATTATTTTTCCATTGCAAAGCTTGTTACCTCATCTTTCCAAAGCATCAAGAATGATGCCTTAAGGCTTCTTGAGTTGGAAATGCCATTTTTTCAAAAGTGGTAACTTGGAATTGAAGTTTCCATGCAAGTTAGAATTTGAATTTCATGTTACAACCTCTAAACCTCAAATTAGCACGTGTTTTGGGTCTAAACATGATTAGCCAACTTTCCCAAGTGGATTAGTGCATCAAAACGCAAGAATTGGATGAGTTTTGGTGAAGTTTGGATCACACTTCACTGGTGCATCAGGTTTGCATGAATGCCCTCCAAAACGCATCATTCACTCTTCCTTTTGATCCCATTTGCTTCTCCTATAAATACATGAACTACCCCATTCAATTTTCCAAGCTTAGATAGCCAGAATCACCCTGCCAAACATGCTTCCCAACTCAGAATTCAGCTACCTCGAATCCTATTCTTAAGCCTTTTTCAATCCATTTTCTCCATCAATTCACCTTCCTTGATCTTCCTTGAACCCATCCATACACTTACATTCAAGAATCATGCCCTACATTGCTCCATAGAAGTCCAGTTTCAGAGCTCTGCAACTCAACTTCAATAGCTAGATTCCTTCATCAATTCTTCAAAACTTTGGTATCATTATGTTGCTCTCATTGCCCTGGTTCTAGTCGCAATAGTTACTTTATTCTGGAAACACGTTTGGACCATGTATTTTCAAATCCCCTTTCAAAACTTTCTTTCCAAATTGCTTGAGTTACAGTTTATGTAAAAATGGCGCGAGGGTATGGTTGTCTTCGTCTTGAAGAGACGAAACAAATGGCATAGGTCTGAGCTTCTTATTTTACAATTTGAGAGACCTGCAATTCGTGAGGCTGGAGATTGAAGATGACCAACGTGTCACCTTCTAACCAATGAAAGCGTGCCATTTGTTTTTTTTTTTAATTTCTGATTTTACATTTGATTCAGTGCTTTATTCAGTAAAGACCATGATATGCACAGCGCGCCAGATCCTTTGGATTTGATTACTAATGCATTTTGACTCTCATCCAATGGTCCACATCTTTTTCTTTTATTTTCTTTTTCTGATTTTTATATTTTAATTGTTTTAAATTTCAAAAAATCATAGAAAATTCATTTTTAGTCCAAAAAATCTGGAAAAAATTATCAAAAATATTTTTGATTATTCTCTTTCTGATTTTTATTTTTTCACAATTTATTTTTGTGTTTTGATATTTTTTATAAAATTTACACTTATTTGATTTATTTAAAATGTTTAAAAATAAATTTTGCACATTTTTTAATTGTGAAAAAATTATGGAATGATCCAATGACATTGTGACAAATATTGGTGACATCATTTTATTTTTGTTTCTGAATTTGTTATTTTTTAATATTTTTGTTTATTTTACCCATTTATTTTAATTTTTAAAAATAGTTTCTGACTATTAAAAATTACCAAAATTTTTAGAAAAATATTTGGATCCATTTATGATTTTTCTATGACCTTATTTTTTATTTCTTGATTAATCTGAACATAATTGACATTTTCCTCATTAATTTATATTTTTAAACTTCTTTTTAACCCTTTAAATGTATATATTAAATATATTATTATTTTGTGATTATTTTTTGGCTGTCTTGAGTTGATTTTTGATCATGACTTTATTAACATCATTGGATCTTGGGTGTTGAGTTCAACTCCACCAAAATGGATGAATGATTTTAATAATAGTTTGATTAAATTTTTAATTCAAAAGTGGTTTATTCATCTTTTTACCCTAATCCCTCTTCATCTCATCCCCTTCTTCTTGTACTAAATGTTGTTGGAGCATGATCCCTATATCATGTCTCAAAACAAATGGTGCATAGATTGCTATTGACCGGCCTCAAAATAGGTGCGACTTCTATATAAGTCCACTTACGATTGCTTAACATAGAGCTAAATTTTGTCCCGATTCAAATAAATGATCATTCGTGGCCCAAACTTAAGATTGCAAGCCCAAGTATGGTAATTTGATCTCTTTGATCCAATAACCTTGAGATTCATTGTGCGGAGGCTTTGGTTCTATCAATCCTCTAATGGATCTACAACACCTTTGGTCAACGCGGATCACATAAACATCATTGATCATTAAATGGTACTTATGAGAATTCCAAATGGATGATATAATTGACAAAAAGCAAATGCAACTTGTTGTGTGGAGGCTTTGGTTCTACCAATCCTCTAATGAGTTCCAAATGCAAGTTTCAAGATGGTCATCCAACTAACCACTAATTATTAACTTGCTTTATTTTTTTTATGCTTTCTATTTTTTTTATGCTTTATGCACTATTTACTTTTAGCATTTACATTTCATGTCATTTTCATCTTTGCTCACTTGAGAATTTATTTTCTTGTCATTTTTACTTTTATCACTTGAGCTTTTTCTTTTTCCTTTTCCTAAGATACTTCATAACCAACTTAAACCCTAAAAAAATCTTAATGGTACTTGGACTATTTGGTTACTATCCTTGGCATGATGGAGCAGTGGACTTTTTCTTGGACTTAGGATTAGAAGCCTTGGCCTGTCTTGGATACCTTGTGATGTTATCTGATTATTTTGTCTGGAGCTCTTGAGGTTTACCTCAAGACATTGGGTTGCTTGTTTGTTTTTGTGTGCAGGTTTTTGTGATTGCATCCTTTGTTTGTAATCTGGAATTCACCCGCATATAGCCGTTACTCTGCCCAATTTTGAGAAGACTTAATACACTTGAAGAGGTCTAGTATCTTTGCTTGCTTGGTTTCAATCCAAAGAATGGGAATTCTATCTTGACTCATAATGTCAAGTTGTGGCTACTTGTTGGTCAGATGGTCCTTATCCTTAGCTTTTACCTTATGCTTTAGGATAGCCTCTTCTTCCCCTCCCATCTTCTTTAATTTCAAAAATCTTCTCCCTCCTTTTGAAAACCCTTCTTGTTTTGGAAACTTGAAACATTTTCATAATAAACTTGGACTTAGGTCCATGCATTTTAAAAAAAAAAACATTTTCATCAATAAACTTCAATCAACTTAATAATACCTTGACATTTTTTTGAGAAGACTAAAAGTCATATAATCTCATTTCAAACCATTTTGCCACTTTGGCTTTTATCTTTAAACTTTTCTCAAAAGATTAGACTCTTGTCAATCCTTGTAGTGATGCAAACAAACTATACTTCTACATTATGTAGTGAAGAGAGATATTTTCCACTTGGGTGTTGAGTGAGGCGTTGTTGATTTTAAAATCCAAGCCATATCCTCCGCTTTGAGATGATACAAATTCTCCTTTCTCATGATTATGGGTAGTAAGTATGTTTTCCACACGGACAATGATGATGATGTCCTATCTCTTAAAATTAACCAACACATTTGTTTCAAACTTTTAAAAGAGGAACTACGTGTACCCTGATCCCCTGTTGCACGAAAGGTGATACGTAGGTACTAAAGTTTCGCAACTGCGGCGGGTGCAAAAATCATAAAATAATATATTTCTTTTCTCACCTCCACCATCCATTTTATATATAACACATTTTATAGCAAAAATACACAGATTTTACAAAGAGGTTCCTGCGGAGTACCGTAGATGTTTAGGTTGCTAATACCTTCCCTTTGCATAACCAAACCCCTTACCTTGAATCTTTCCCTTTTTTGGGTTATTCGCTCTTTTCCAATTCCTTTGGAAACAATAAAGCGCGGTGGTGATTTTCATTTTGATTTGTATAAAGTCTAGTCAATCCAATGGCTTAGTCTTGAACATTTCTACCACTACTGAAAAATGGTGACTTCACTGGGGAAAGATTGACCTTTTGCTAGTCCATCCCTAAGTGGCTCAATCCTATCTTTGTTTATATGTGTGTATGTGCTATTGTTGTTTATGTGTTATATGTTGTATATATGTTTGTTTGGATTTTCCTGGTTTTCAGGGTGCTTGGTGATTACTCATAAGTCCTATACTCGGACTTGGGCAAACTTTAAGATAGGACGGGCGGTATAGTCATGTTAACTTTGAGGGAGTAATCCAAAAAAAGGAGGTATGAGATCCCCCACTCAGTGGAGGCCCCTTTGACTATAGTTTCGTTTACCGAGTAATCGAGAAGACGTATTGCTTTCGACCTGGGAGCCTACTGAAGCGGAGGACGGTAGAATACCAAACCCATCTTGGCCTTTTATGTGTAGTGCGGAAGCTATGACGGAGTAATCCAGAAATAATTGTCACGCGATACTACGCTCGGAAGAGTCTTTCTTGAGAATATTACTAATTACCGAGTTAATTGGGAAGTTGGTAATATCCGAAGAAAGGATGTAGACTCTGGGAACCTCTAGAACCTTGTTCGGAAGGTGATAACTTTTTAGACCAATACCTTATGGGTAGAACCTTCGACCTCATGCTCGTAACGTTGAACCTATGAACCCTATATGTGTGATCTTGTGTGTGGTTGTTGCATCATGCATCCATGCACTCATAAGCATCTTTTGAAGAAAATATTTCAAAGGATTTAAAGGTTGACTATTTGTGAATATCTTAGGTACTGTTAACCATGGATTCTGGAAAGAGAAAGACCGGGAAATACAGTTCCAAGGATCCCAAGATAGATGAGTTGATCAGTCTAATTCCCGAGATCGAGTGTTCTGCAGACTTCCGGAAGAAGTATGGATCCATTATTCCTCTCATGAAGCTGAAGATGAAGGAGGGTATTCTCTTGACCTTTTTCCTATTCTATGATCCGGTGTATCACTGCTTTACTTTTCCCGATTATTAATTGATGCCCACACTGGAGGAGTATTCTTATCTATTGGATTTACCCGTTACCGATCGTGTTCCTTTTACTGGTTTGGAGGGTGAGCCAAAACCACATGAGATTTCTTCTTTAATTCATCTGGGGAATTATGAGGTGGAAGCCCATATGACTATTAAAGGAGGGATTAAAGGATTACAAACACAGTTCTTATTGGAGAAAGCTCGTTACTTTTCCAGAATGAAGAGTACAGTTGCTTTTAAGGCCATCTTTGCTTTACTTGCTTATAGATTATTCTTATTTCCTAATGTGGACAAGTTTGTCGACATCAACACTATCAATATTTTCATGATTGGAAACCTAGTTCCTACATTGTTGGGCGAGGATAATTACTCCGTTCATCTTCAGAGTTTTTATCATGGAGGAATGATTATATGTTGCACGCCTTTGTTGTATCGATGGTTCATCTCTCATATGCCTCAGTCTATTGCTTTTGGGGATATCAAGAAGGAACCTCGTTGGGCTCCTAAGATCATGGCACTTACTTATTCAGATATTGATTGGTATCATCGAGCTTATCAGGATATAAAGATTATTGACAGTTGTGGTAGTTTCCCCAATGTACCTCTTCTTGGTACAAAGGGAGGAATTAACTATAACCCTGTTCTTGCGCGGCGATAGCTTGGTTATCCGATGAGGGATAAACCAAACAGTATTCATTTGATTAGTTTCTTTCTGAAGGAAGGAGAAGACCACAGGGAAGCAAGGGAGAAGATTGTGAAGGCCTGGTGTCACATTCATAAGAAGAGTAGGAAGGATTTGGGACCTAGGGGTGTTGTTTCTTTGGAGCCATATCTTCAGTGGGTCCGATCGAGAGCTATGCAGTTGAAGATGCTGTATACCCGGGAGACACCCATGCCTGATCTGTTTGTGAAGACCACTCCTACTTTGTTGGATGATCTAGAAGAGTTGCAGCTTGCTTTGGTTAGGATGCAACAGGAAAGGGATGCATGGAAGAATAAGTTCCAGACATTAGAGACTTCCGATAGAGCAGACTTGAAGGAGAAAGATGATTTTATTGAGATCCTTGAAAGTCGAGTTGTAGAGTCTATGGAGAGGCAAGGAAATTTATTTTCCCCTAAAACTCAAATAGGTACTGGTCGTTCACTTCCTGATTCAGATGATTGGAAGGAGGTTGCTGTCAGACATGTGGAAGAAAACCAGAGGTTGAGAGCTCAGATTTCCAGGCTCACAGGGAAGCGCCAGCGTACAGATTGATCTCCATCGGTTCTTTCTCCCAGGATTTTAGATTGTATTTTCATCTTGTACTTGGGATCATTGAAACTTGTAATCTATTTTGAAGTTATTATGATAAAAAATTTCAGTATTTCAAAAGCTTTGTTATTTTGATATTTGCAATATGTCTATAAACGTTAAATCCCTAGAAATATTAAATGATAAAGTAAAAATAATCATACGCATTGCATATCATGCATCATATTGCACATAGTTCTTGCATTTATTATTCATATCCAGGTGCCTTACCCAACTTTTTGCTTCGTTCAGCAAGCTGACTCATCACTACAACACTCGGGCTAATTTCAAAAAGAAGATGGACAACATGGAACAGGAGAATCGCGAGCTACACGAAGAAGTTTATGCTTTGAAGGCCGGCTTGGCCAATTTGACTACTCTGATGGAAGCTCTGGTGGTTGCTCAGAATCAGCCACCGAGTGTTCAACCTCAACCAACAAGGGTAAATGCTGAAGTTCCTACTGTTCCTATATCCGCTACTCCGACTGTTGTTGAAAACCGTATGCCTTAGGGTTACTCGTGGGGAATGCCAGAGAATTTTGCACCTGAAGTTTTCAATTTGGGCCCCCAAGATGCTCCAGTGATTCCAAATGTTGTTACTCCAGCACCTCCTGTGGTGCTTACTGTTCCTACTGCACCTCCTTTGGTGAAACTGGTTCCGATTGTTAACAAAGATGTGTGTCGTCCTTTCCCTCCGCCGAGTGAAGATTTGGGTCTTTTTGACAGAATGGATGATTTCCAAGAACAGTTTGATAGAATGCAAAGATATATGACAACTCTTAGGGGAAAAGAGTTATTTGGACTGAATGTGAACTAGTTGTGTTTGGTCCCGAATGTCAAAGTGCCTGCTAAGTTCAAGGTCCCGGAGTTTGAGAAGTACAAGGGAAACACTTGCCCTCGTGCTCACTTGGTGATGTATGTAAGGAGAATGTCTACCCACACCGATGAGCAGCGTCTGCTGATTCACTTTTTCCAGGATAGTCTAACCGGCGCAGCGTTGAAATGGTACATGAGTTTAGACAGCGCCAACATCCATACCTTTAATGATTTGGGAGAAGCATTCATAAAACAATACAAGTACAATGTGGATATGGCACCTCATCGTGACCAACTTAGAGCCATTATTCCGAAATACAGAGAATCGTTCAAAGAGTATGCGCAAAGATGGCGCGAAGTGGCTGCACAAGTGATTACTCTTATGGAAGAGAAGGAAATTACTAAAAAATTTATGAAGACCCTGAGTGCTTTCTACTACGAAAGAATGGTAGCAAGTTCCCCGGGTGATTTTACAGAGATGGTAGGAATGGGTGTCCGTTTAGAAGAGGCAGTAAGAGAAGACCGTTTGACAAAGGGTGAAGGATCCAGAGGTGTGAAAAATTTAGCTTATGGGTTTACAAAGAAGAAAGAGGAGGATACCAATGATGTCATACAAGAGAAGAGGGTGAACGCTCCCAGAAGGAATTATCAGCATCACCAACAAGTTGCTTCAGTTATGAATGTCGCTCCGACTACCGTTGCTTATCAGAGACAGTCCCAACAAGGGAACCAGGGGAATAATCAGAGAAGGGAGAACTATGACCCTATTCCCATGAGTTATGCAGAGCTACTACCAGCATTGATCCAAAAGAAGTTGGTGCAAACACGACCACCTCCAGCAATACCATCCCCATTGCCTTGGTATTACAAAGCAGATCAGACATGCGCCTTTCATCAGGGAGCACTGGGGCATAGTGTTGAAAATTGTTATCCTTTAAGGACGGAAGTGAAAAGGTTGGTGAAGTCTAGAATTTTATCTTTCAAAGACACGGGACCTAATGTGAAAGACAATCCTCTGCCCAAGCACGAGGGAGTAAGTACTGTAAATATGGTGGCCGGTTGTCCAGGTGACTTCCGAATTTTTGACATTAATCTGGTTAGAGGGGATTTGGTAAAGATGCATGCAGACCTTTGTGAATTCAGTTATTATACACATGACCATGCCGGTTGTGTTGTTTGCAGTACAAATATACAGGGTTACGAGAAGATAAAGGCTAATTTGTAGGAGATGATGGATGAATGTCTAATCCATATAATCAGGCCTAGGGTAGAGTATGAAGAGGAAGTGAATATGGTGTCTGGATGTCCTAGTGAATTCAGAAATTTTGGTGTGGAGTATTTGAATGAAGATCTCATACAGTTGCACGCTACCTTTTGCCGTACTGCTGGACAGGTGGAACACCAATATGGATCTTGCATAGTTTGCTACCGAGACCCCCAAGGATGTTCTATTTTGAGAGTGGGTGTTAAATTGTTGTTAGACAATGGAACTATCAAGATCACACGTCAGAGAGATGATTATCACGAGATTGACATGGTTGAAGTTTGTTTGATGGAAGGAGAGTCAGAGGAAGAATATGCCTCCGTGGATGAGTATTTCTCTGCAGACGAAGATTTGTTTGCTGGAAATGACCTTTTGAGGGTTGATTGTGTTGAGGAAGGTGTAAATGTCATTGTACCTTGTTTTGGTGCACCCGCTCATCTTTAGGTGGAGTACCATAGCAAACCAGCTATTACCCCACTGGTAATTAGTTTGCCAGGTCCTGTTCCTTATAAATCAGATAAGGTTGTGCGTTACAAATACAACGCTACAATCTTGGAAGATGGGGTGGAAGTTCCCATCCAGCCAATGCCAAATGTTGGAAATATAGATGATAGTGGCAGGGTGACCCGTAGTGGCCATGTGTTTACGCCAGTTATTCGAAAAGACGTTGTTACTAGGAAGAAAATTGCTGAGAATGATGAACCGAAGAAGACTGCAGGAGAGACTAGTGGAGCTACATTGGAGAAAGAAATGGATGATATTTTGAAGATAATTAAAATGAGAGACTAAAAAATTGTAGATCAGCTATTGCAGACTCCTTCAAAGATATCCATCCTGGCATTATTGATGACTTCCTCTGCTCATAGAGAATCACTAATGAGAGTACTAGACCAAGCTTTTGTGGAGAATGACTTGCCGTTAGATCAATTCAGCAACACAATTGGAAACATTACATCATGTAAGAATTTGAGTTTCTGCGATGATGAGTTGCCAAATGAAGGGAGGAATCACAACTCGGCCCTCCACATTTCTATGAATTGCAAGAATGATTCGCTATCCAATGTGCTAATTGATAATGGATCCGCATTGAATGTTATACCGAGAAGTACTCTCATGAAGTTAAAGTATCAAGGAACACCTATGCGCCCGAGTGGCATCATTGTGATGGCTTTTGATGGGTCAAGGAAATATGTCATCGGTGAAGTGGACTTGCCCATCCATATAGGACCACACTTGTTCTAGATAACTTTCCAAGTAATGGACATTATTCCCGCGTACAGTTGTTTGTTGGGACGGCCATGGATACACGAAGCAGGGGATGTCACTTCAACTCTGCATTAGAAGCTGAAATTTGTGTGTGAAGGGAAGTTAGTGATCATAAATAGGGAGCAGGCATTGTTGATATCCCATTTATCCTCTTTCAGTATTGCAGAAGCGGATGAGGCTGCTGTTGGAACCCAGTTCCAAGCCCTATCCATTGACAACATAAGGAGAAATGATAATTATGCGGTCTCACTGAAGGATGCGCAGCAGGTTGTGCGCAATGGTCATAATGCAGTTTGGGGACGACTTGTGGATCCACCCGTGAACAAAAATAGAGCTGGTTTGGGTTTCTCTTCAAGGAGTGGAAAAAACGAAGGTTTGAAGTCAAAATCTTATGTGAACAGTTATCAAGATGTTTTTTGCAGCGGAGGCTATCTCCATCCGATTGGTTCTAGAATTAATGTTGTTGAAGAGGACGATGCAGAGCAGGAAGTACCGAATTATGTGATGCATGAAGTCCTAGTTCAAAATTGGGTCACCATTGATATTCCTTCTTGCATACATATTTCAAAGTAATTTGTTTTGTTAATCTGTCTCTTTCTTCTGAAAATATTTCACTCTGCCCAAGGTGGAAGTATTAATGTTGTAAGGCTTATCTATTTGCTATAATTCTTAAGATCTTTATTAAAAGTTGTCTTTGCTTCCAAAATTATGTCTTTTATTTTCTGCCTTTTTCTTGGGAAATGGTAGTAATAAAAAAAACCCTTTCAAAATAAATAACAGCTGAAAATTAATCTGCATGATCACTTGTTATATGTGTCAGTTTCTAAAAGCAATCATAAATCATATGTGTATATTAATTAAAAAACCCGTTGAATACAATGACCATGTACCCTCTCCCAACTTTGAATGCCCTATGTTTGGAGCTGAAGAAGAAGATTATGATGAGATTCCATAAGAGGTCTCACGGTTTCTTGAGTACGAGGAAAATACCATTCAACCATATAAAGAGCCTTTGGAAGTGGTTAATTTAGGTTCAGAAGAAGATCCGAAGGAGGTCAAGATTGGAGCATCATTGCATCCTGATGTAAAGAGCGGGTTGATTGGACTATTAAAAGAGTTTATGGATATTTTTGCTTGGTCTTATCAAGATATGCCTGGTCTAGATACAGACATTGTCGAGCATCGCTTGCCGTTGAAGCCAGAATGTCCTCCAGTTAAACAAAAGTTGAGAAGAACCCACCCGGATATGGCAGTAAAGATCAAAGAGGAGGTCCTAAAGCAAATTAATGCTAGTTTTCTTGTGACGTCTGTGTATCCTCAATGGATTGCCAATATTGTCCCAGTACCAAAAAAAGACAGAAAAGTCCGCATGTGCGTAGATTACAGAGATCTAAATAAAGCTAGTCCAAAAGATGAATTTCCATTGCCTCACATTGATATGTTAGTGGATAACACAACAAAATTCAAGGTATTCTCGTTCATGGACGGATTTTCCGGGTATAACCAAATAAGAATGGCTCTAGAGGACATGGAAAAAACAACGTTTATCACACCCTGGGGAACATTTTGTTACAGAGTGATGCCCTTCGGGTTGAAGAACGTTGGTGCAACGTACCAGAGGGCTATGACAACCCTATTCCATGATCTGATGCACAAAGAAATCGAAGTATATGTTGATGATATGATTGCCAAGTCTCATACTGAAGAAGGGCATATAGAAGATTTGTTGAAGTTGTTTCAGCGTTTGAGGAAATATTATCTCCTCTTGAATCCAAATAAATGCACCTTCGGAGTTAGATCGGGGAAATTATTGGGTTTTATTGTTAGACAGAAAGGGATTAAAGTTGACCCTGATAAAGTCAAAGCAATTCAAGAAATTCCAGCACCAAGAACTGAAAAGCAAGTCAGGGGTTTCCTTAGGCGTTTGAATTATATCTCCAGATTTATTTCCCACATGACTGCAACGTGTGAACCGATCTTTAAGTTACTAAAGAAAGATCAAGGTTGTGTGTGGACGGATAACTGCCAAAAGGAATTTGAAAGTATTAAAGAGTATCTGCTTGAACCTCCTATTCTGCTCCCTCCCGTTGAAGGAAGACCGTTAATTATGTATCTAACAGTGGGATAAATCCATGGGTTGTATTCTAGGACAACAGAATGAAACGGGAAAGAAAGAGTTCGCCATTTATTATCTCAACAACAAGTTCACCGATTGTGAGTCATGGTATTCCAAGCTAGAAAAAACATGTTGTGCTTTGGCCTGGGCGGCAAAACGTTTGCGGCAATATATGTTGAATCATACCACTTGGTTGATCTCCAAAATGGATCCAATCAAGTATATTTTTGAAAAACCTGCTCTTACTAGAAGAATTTCCTGATGGCAGATGTTGTTATCTGAATATGATATCGAGTACCACACTCAAAAGGCTATTAAAAGTAGTGTGTTGGCTGATTACCTTGCTGACCAGCCAGTGGAAGATCATCAGTCTGCAAAGTATGAATTCCCCGATGAAGATGTGATATTCTTGAAAGTGAAATATTGTTATAACCATTGCCTGAGGAGGGCCCCGACCCTGGATCTCATTGGAGTATGGTATTTGATGGAGCTGTGAATGCTTATGGTAAATGAATTGGTGTTGTGATTGTTACTCCTCATGGATCGCATATTCCTTTTACTGCAAGGTTAACATTTGATTGCACTAATAATATGGCATAATATGAGGCTTGCATCATGGGTCTTGAAGAAGCTATTGATCTCAGAATCAAGATTCGAGATGTTTAGGGTGATTCAGCCTTGGTAATGAATCAGATTAAAGGAGAATGGGATACTCTTCACCCTAGATTGATCCCTTACAAAGATTATGCTAGAAATTATTACCCTTCTTCAATAAAGTTGAATTCCATCACATTCCTAGGGATGAAAATCAGATGGCGGATGCACTGGCAACTCTGGCTTCGATGTACCAAGTGAATACTTGGAATGATACACCCCAAATTACAGTTCGACGGCTCGATAGGCCCGCTCCCGTGTTTGCAGCAGAGGAGGTAGTAGATGAGAAACCTTGGTATCATGATATCAAGCATTTTCTTCAGACTCAGGAATACCCGTTTGGTGCGTCAAAGAAAGATAGAAAGACACTTAGAAGGTTGGCAGGCAATTTCTTCCTCAGTGAAAATGTGTTATACAATAGGAATTTTGACATGGTCTTGCTCAGATGCATGGATAGACACGAAGCAGACATGTTGATGCATGAGATCCATGAAGGTTCATTTGGCACTCATGCTAATGGACATTCAATGGCTAAAAGGATGCTAAGGGTAGGATATTATTGGTTGACAATGGAATCTGATTGTTACAAATTTGCAAAGAAGTGCCATAAATGTCAGATTTACGGAGATAGGGTCCACGTACTTCCGACACTGCTCAATGTGATTTCTTCCACGTGGCCGTTCTCTATGTAGGGTATTGACATGGTTGGGATGATAGAACCCAAAGCTTCGAATGGACACCATTTTATCTTGGTAGCAATTGACTACTTTATCAAATGGGTAGAGGCTGCTTCATATGCCAATGTTACCAAACAGGTGGTTGTGTGTTTCATCCAAAATAATCTTATATGCCGATATGGTGTGCTGAGCAGAATCGTCGCTAACAGTGGCTCGAATTCGAATAATAAGATGATGATTGAACATTGTGAAGAACTCAAGATTGTCCATCACAATTCTTCTCCATACAGGCCAAAGATGAATAGGGTTGTTGAAGCTGCTAATAAGAATATCAAAAAGATTATCCAGAAAATGGTTGTCACTTATAAGGATTGGCATGAAATGCTCCCTTTTGCTCTGCATGGATATCGAACATCTGTTCGCACTTCAATAGGAGCAACCCCGTTTTCCCTAGTGTATGGAATGGAAGTTGTACTCCCAGTCGAGGTAGAGATTCCCTCATTACATGTGATAATGGAAACCAGATTAACAGAGGCTGAATGGGTTCAGAATAGGTTTGACCAATTGAATTTGATTGAAGAAAAGAGAATGGCATCTTTATGTCATGGGAAGTTATATCAGAAAAGAATGAAGAAAGCATATGATAAAAAGGTCAAACCTCGTGAATTCAGAGAAGGCGACCTCGTTCTCAGGAAGATCATGTCTTTCAACACTGATTCAAGGGGCAAGTGGACTCCCAATTTTGAAGGCCCATATGTTGTTAAGAAAGCCTTCTCTGGTGGTGCATTAATTCTTGAAACTATGGATGGCGAGGAGTTCCCACGTCCCACGAATGCTGACCCAGTCAAGAAATACTTCGCCTAAAGAAATAAAAGAACATATCGCTAAGTTGAAAACCTGAAAGGGCAGCATAGGCAAAAAAGAAGCGTCTCGGTAGGCTGAAAACCCGAAAGGGCGGTCTAGGAAAAAATTAGAGACATAAACAGAATAAACTTCCCGCTAAGTTGAAAACCCGAAAGGGAAGCTTAGGCAAAAGTTATGGAATTTCTTGGCAAGTAACTACGTCAGACGAGACTTGATCGTTGAAGCAACAATCTTCTCGGATCCTCACCATACTTCAATGAAAGCTGCTGCTCAGGATTTCAAAAGTTGTTAGGGGGGTTAGTGGTCATTGTATATCAATGTATCTTTTCCATTACGTATTACCATTTCCCAAACTTTGTAATCATCCATGGAGTCTCGCCATTCGCAGACTACCATTCTATTAATGAAATTCGAGTTTTTGTCCAATTCTTTGTGTTCTTATTTTTGTTTAGCTTGAAAGACTTCATTTATTACTGATAATAACTGTTAAAGCAAAAAAGATTAAAAGAAGCAAAATTAACTTTTCAAAAAAAGAGAGAAGAGATCTTTACAATTCAATTTACTTTGGGATTTGTGATGAAACAATGACAACGAAAATGGTGATTCCAAGAATGAACAGACTCCATTTGTTTTAAGAAGATTTACTTCCTTCTTGAAAGTTTTCTCAGGTCATTTTTCTAGTATGTGCGCAATCTTTGTTTGTTTCTCAGATAGTTAAAGACGATATCAGTGGGTGCAAGGTACAGTATTGGGTTTATGATCCCCTTATCACCAGTCAAGTCTTGGTTCGCTTTTGATTTTGGGTTTGCATGGTCAGAAGCCTCTGTCCCGGATTCCCCAACAAAGTCTTCCCTCATATAATTAAAGGTTTTATTCCTTTGGTGTTCTGGGATGTCGCTCTTTTTTGCAGTTTTGGCATTAATATTGACTTCTTAACTTCCCGGGAAGATTATCCCAGGGAATCTCTTGTTGGATGAGTATTCGTGATGAAATTTTTTCTCCAGGGAGGTAGGTTTGAAATCCCCAGTGAGGCTTGGATGTTTTGGCGTCAGTCTGCTTTATTTAATGATGGTCTAGCAATCTCCAGTAGGTATGTTGCTTTTGAAAAATTGTTTTTCTCTGATAAAACTGGAAGAAGGATGTTTTGTCTCGGTATCTGTTGGATTTGGCTACATCTGGATTATGTTTCTCCTCGGTGAAGTTAGGACAGAAAAAAGGTTTGGTTTCCGCAGTTGCTTTTACCTTTCTTGGATTGATATTTCTGGTCGAAGTTTAGCCCTATTGTTGTTAGTATCTAAGGCGGTTATGTTTGTTTTTGCTGATTATGTATCTTTTTATCATCATATGCACGATAACACTCATACATCCATGCATGCGTGATGCATAACTAAAAAAGTCATCATTCATTAGCACTGTGTTCTGACCTTTCCTGCAGCGTTCTTGGCTCAGTTGATTTTGGTTGTCCCGCTTAAGTTTATTTCTCAAAAGGTGTATCTACGATGGCCGTCACGCTCTGGTTTATTTTCGAATTGGATTTATGAATCTCTAAAAACTTTGAGTTTTGGTTCGTGCATTTATTTTTCACAGGAGGACTTTATCTCCTCAGCAGGAATGTCGTGGCATGTCCCCGGGAAGTCATATTGCTATTCCCAGAAAGTCACTGCTATTTGCATTTCCCCTTGACAATAAGTGGAAGTCTCTTTGTTTGAGACAAGTTATGTATTAACCTTTCCAGGAAGATTTCCTTGGTTAAAGAAGAAGTTGGGTCCCGTTCTCGGCAAAACACCAGAATCTTGGGGAAACTATGATATATTTTCTCTTTCTACCTTCAGCGAACATTGTAGTACATCGGCAGTGAACATCGGTGATTGTTATCTTTTTGCTATCTTCAGCGAACGTTGATAGTTCATCGTCAGTGAACGACGGTGATATGATATATTTTCTCTTTCTACCTCCAATGAATGTTGGTAGTACATCGGCAGTGAACGTCAGTGTTTGTTATCTTTTTGCTATCTTCAGTGAGCGCTGATAGTTCATCATCAGTGAACGGCGGTGATATGATATATTTTCTCTTTCTACCTTCAATGAATGTTGGTAGTACATCGGCAATGAAAGTCGGTGTTTGTTATCTTTTTTCTATCTTCAGTGAACGTTGATAGTTCATCGTCAGTGAACGGAGGTGATAAGATATATTTTCTCTTTCTACCTTCAGTGAACGTTGGTAGTACATCGGCAGTGAACATCGGTGTTTATTATATTTTTGCTATCTTCAGTGAACGTTGATAGTTCATCGTCAGTGAACGGCGGTGATATGATATGTTTTCTCTTTCTATCTTCAGTGAACGTTGGTAGTACATCGGAAGTGAACGTCAGTGTTTGTTATCTTTTTGCTATCTTTAGTGAATGTTGATAGTTCATCGTTAGTGAACGACGATGATATGGTATATTTTCTCTTTCTACCTTCAGTGAACGTTGGTAGTACATCAGTAGTGAACATTGGTGTTTGTTATCTTTTTGCTATCTTCAGTGAATGTTGATAGTTCATTGTCAGTGAACGGCGGTGATATGATATGTTTTCTCTTTCTACCTTCAGTGAACGTTGGTAGTACATCGGCAGTGAACGTCGGTGTTTGTTATCTTTTTTCTATCTTTAGTGAACGTTGATAGTTCATCATCAGTGAACGGTGGTGATATGATATGTTTTCTCTTTCTACCTTTAGTGGACGTTGGTAGTACATCGGCAGTGAACGTCGGTGTTTGTTATATTTTTCTATCTTCAGTGAACGTTGATAGTTCATCGTCAGTGAACGGTGGTGATAAGATATATTTTCTCTTTCTACCTTCAATGAACGTTGGTAGTACATCGGCAGTGAACGTCAGTGTTTGTTATCTTTTTGCTATCTTCAGTGAACGTTCGTAGTACATCGTCAGTGAACGGCGGTGATATGATATATTTTCTCTTTCTATCTTCAGTGAACGTTTGTAGTACATCGGCAGTGAACGTCGATGCTTGTTATCCTCCTCTCTGATTTCTTTTTTTGGGGTTTAATAGTGATTTATTTTCCTGATGGGATTGCCTTTTTGTGGCTACATTTTATGTTACGTCCCCAATGCTACTTTGCATCTCTTTTATTCCATTCATATGCATTCGTACGCATAAATGTTTGCATAGCATCTTAGGGCCAAAAATAGGGTTTGTTTTATATTTAAGTGTCTTTAATCATGTTGACACAAAGATTTTTAACCTCCGTATCTCCAGATAGAAGAAACTTAAATAAGGGCAGCTGTTGTACCCCAATTTTTGCCCTTAAGATCCCTTCATCATACCATATTGTTTCAACCACCACAAAATCACATTAGGGCTTTTGGTTCTTCTACTTATCTATAGCTTTGCTCTATGAGGAGTTACCAAGAAGCTTAACTTGTTTTCTCTTATGATCATGGATATTTTGCTTTGATTTTCTCCCTAAATTAACAAAATGCAATATTGGTTTGTCCCACTTGTTGATAATGTAGGTCAAGGCAAGGAGGTTTTTAACATGTTGCTTCATGGGTTCATAAGTTTATTTCCATGGCCTTGTCAAAGTCTTGAGAAATTTAAACCTCACCACTGAAGTTGTTTTGAAGTTTGTATGAAATTGGTTGGTGGCCATAGGTCCTCATCATCATCCTCAACAATTTCTATTCACAAAGGAAGAATATTGGCACAAAAGGTTTGTTCAAATTTGGCAAAGTTCCACCAAGCATTCTCTTGACCTAGAGGTTAGGGTTTTGGACTTCAAAGAGGCATATCTTGCTCATCTTTTGGTATTTTTGAGTGATTCCAAAAATATTCTTCTCTTCAAAGAGTTACCAAAAAATCACTTCAAAAGTTCCAAAGAATTTTCATGTGGAAGGAACTTGGTGAAGAAGAAAGATTACAAGTCATCCAGTTGAATCCCTAATTTTCCATATGTGACTTCAAATGGTCATAACTTGGTCAATTTTTATCACCTTGAGTCCATTATTTTTCCATGGTGATCTTAAAGATGTGTACTTCATGCCTTCTTTTATGTGCAAAGTAATAAAATGAATGGAGAAGAATATAGGTCATTTCATGATTTTTGGCCAACTTCAACAAGTCATAACTTGCTCTATTTTTGGAGATTTTGATTAGTTCAAATTGCAAAGTTTCATTCAATAGGTCTACTTCATTCCATCTTTTTTTATCAAGTGCAAATTCTAAGTGCAAAGCCATGTTTGGAAGCAAGAGATTATAGGTCATTTTTTAAGATGAATTTGAAATATTTCTAAGTATGGAAAGTCAACTCTTTTTCTCCAACTTTGACTCCATGTAATTTTCAGATCAAGCCTCCAATTGATTCCATCATTTTTCCATTGCAAAGTTTGTTACCTCATCTTTCCAAAGCATCAAGAATCATGCCTTAAGGCTCCCTGAGTTGGAAATGCCATTGTTTCAAAAGTGGTAACTTGGAATTGAAGTTTCCCTGCAAGTCAGAATTTGAATTTCATGTTACAACCTCTAAACATCAAATTAGCACCATTTTTGGGTCTAAACATGATTAGCCAACATTCCCAAGTGGATTTGTGCATCAAAACGCAAGAATTGGATGAGTTTTGGTGAAGTTTGGATCACACTTCACTCGTGCATCAGGTTTGCACGAATTCCCTCTAAAACGCATCATTCACTCTTCCTTTTGATCCCATTTGCTACTCCTATAAATACATGTACTAACCCATTCAATTTACCAAGCTTAGATAGCCAGTATCACCCTGCCAAACTTGCTTCCCAACTCAGAATTCAGCTACCTCAAATCCTATTCTCAAGCCTTTTTCAATCAATTTTCTCCATCAATTCACCTTCCTTGATCTTCCCTGAACCCATCCATACACTTACATTCATGAATCGTGCCCTACATTGCTCCATAGAAGTCCAGTTTCAGAGCTCTACAACTCAACTTCAATAGGTAGATTTCTTCATCAATTCTTCAAAACATTGGTATCAGTGTGTTTCTCTAATTGCCCTGGTTCTAGTCGTAATAGTTACTTTCTTACGGAAACACGTTTGGACCATGTATTTTCAAATCCCCTTTCAAAACTTTCTTTCCAAATTGCTTGAGTTACAATTTATATAAAAATGGCGCGAGGGTATGGTTGTCTTCGTCTTGAAGAGAAGAAACGAATGGCATAGGTCTAAGCTTCTGATTTTACAGTTTGAGAGACTTGAAATTCGTGAGGCTGGAGGTTGAAGATGACCAACGTGTCACCTTCTAACCAATGAAAGCGTGCCATTTGTTTTTTTTTTGAATTTCTGATTTTACATTTGATTCAGTGCTTTATTCAGTAAAGACCATGATATGCACAGCGCGCCAGATCCTTTGGATTTGATTACTAACGCGTTTTGACTCTCATTCAATGGTCCACATCTTTTTCTTTTATTTTCTTTTTCTGATTTTTATATTTTAATTGTTTTAAATTTCAAAAAATCATAGAAAATTCATTTTTAGTCCAAAAAATCCGAAATAATTATGAAAAATATTTTGATTATTCTTTTTCTGATTTTTATTTTTTACAAATTATTTTTGTGTTTTGATATTTTTATGAAATTTACACTTATTTGATTTGTTTAAAATGTTTAAAAATACTATTGCATATTTTTTAATTCTGAAAAAATTATGGAATGATCCAATGATATTGTGACAAATATTGGTGACATTATTTTATTTTTGTTTCTCACTTTGTAATTTTTTACTATTTTTGTTTATTTTACCCATTTATTTTAATTTTTAAAAATAGTTTCTGAATTTTAAAAATTACCAAAATTTTTATAAAAATATTTGGATCCATTTCTGATTTTTCTATGACCTTATTTTTTATTTCTTGATTAATTTGAACATAATTGACATTTTCCTCATTATTTTCTATTTTTAAACTTCTTTTTAACCCTTTAAATGTATATATTAAATATATTATTATTTTGTGATTATTTTCTGGCTGTCTTGAGTTAATTTTTGATCATGACTTTATTAACATCATTGGATCTTGGGTGTTGAGTTCCACTCCAACAAAATGGATGAATGATTTTAATAATAGTTTGATTAAATTTTTAATTCAAAAGTGTTTTATTCATCTTTTTACCCTAATCCCTCTTCATATCATCCCCTTCTTCTTGCACTAAATGTTGTTGGAGCATGATCCCTATATCATGTCTCAAAACAAATGGGGCATAGATTACTATTGACCAGCCTCAAAATAGGCGCGACTTCTATATAAGTCCACTTACGATTGCTTAACATAGCGCTAAATTTTGTCCTGATTCGAATAAATGATCATTCGTGGCCCAAACTTATGATTGCAAGCCCAAGTATATTAATTTGATCTCTTTGATCCAATAACCTTGAGATTCATTGTGTGGAGGCTTTGGTTCTACCAATCCTCTAATGGATCTACAACACCTTTGGTCAACGCAGATCACTTAAACATCGTTGATCATTAAATGGTACTTATGAGAATTCCAAATGGATGATATACTTGACAAAAAGCAAATGCAACTTGTTGTGTGGAGGCTTTGGATCTACTAATCTTATAATGAGTTCCAAATGCAAGTTTCAAGATGGTCATCCAACTAACCACTAATTATTAACTTGCTTTATTTTTTTATGCTTTCTATTTTTTTATGCTTTATGCACTATTTACTTTTAGCATTTACATTTCATGTCATTTTCATCTTTGCTCACTTGAGCATTTATTTTCTGGTCATTTTTACTTTGCTCACTAGAGCCTTTTCTTTTTCCTTTTCCTAGGATACTTAATAACCAACTTAAACCCTAAAAAAATCTTAATGGTACTTGGACTATTTGGTTACTATCCTTGGCATGATGGAGCAGTGGACTTTTTCTTGGACTTAGGATTAGAAACCTTGGCCTGTCTTGGATACCTTGTGATCTTATCTGATTATTTTGTTTGGAGCTCTTGAGGTTTACCTCAAGACATTAGGTTGCTTATTTGTTTTTGTGTGCAGGTTTTTGTGATTGCATCCTTTGTTTGTAATCTGAAATTCACCAGCATACAACCGTTACTCTGCCCAATTTTTGAGAAGACTTAATACACTTGAAGAGGTCTAGTATCTTTGCTTGCTTGGTTTCAATCCAAAGAATGGGAATTCTATCTTGACTCATAATGTCAAGTTGTGGCTTCTTGTTGGTCAGATGGTCCTTATCCTTAACTTTTACCTTATGCTTTAGGATAGCCTCTTATTCCCCTCTCATCTTCTTTAATTTCAAAAATCTTCTCCCTCCTTTTGAAAACCCTTCTTGTTTTGGAAACTTGAAACACTTTCATAATAAACTTGGACTTAGGTCCATGCATTTTCAAAAAAAACATTTTCATTAAAAGATTAGACTCTTGTCAATCCTTGTAGTGATGCAAACAAACTATACTTCTACATTATGTAGTGAAGGGAGATATTTTCCACTTGGGTGTTAAGTGAGACGTTGTTGATTTTAAAATCCAAGCCATATCCTCCACTTTGAGATGATGCAAATTCTCCTTTCTCATGATTGTGTGTAGTAAGTATGTTTTCCACACGGACAATGATGATGATGTCCTATCTCTTAAAATTAACCAACACATTTGTTTCAAACTTTTAAAAGAGGAACTACGTGTACCCTGATCCCCTATTGCACGAAAGGTGGCACGTAGGCACTAAAGGTTCGCAACCGCGACGGGTGCAAAAATCATAAAATAATATATTTCTTTTCTCACCTCCACCATCCATTTTATATATAACACATTTTATAGCCAAAATACACAGATTTTACAAAGAGGTTCCTGTGGAGTACCGTAGATGTTTAGGGTGCTAATACCTTTCCTTTGCATAACCAACCCCCTTACCTTGAATCTTTCCCCTTTTTTTGGTTTATTCGCTCTTTTCCCATTCCTTTGGAAACAATAAAGCACGGTGGCGATTTTAATTTTGATTTGTATAAAGTCTAGTCAATCCAATGGCTTGGTCTTGAACATTTCTACCGCTACAGGCGCTATCCAAACTCCTAGAGTCTTTAGTAAATGCTTATTCATTTTTTTATGCATATGTTTGTTAACAGTAATCATATTCATATGCATATGTTCATTCAATTTAGTCATTGGACGTTTTTGTGAACAAAACAGAAAATTTAAAACAAAAATTTGAATTTTGAAGTGGTATTTGTATTGATAATCTGCCTATAAACAGATGGTTTTGTACAAAGAGGCATAAATCCTAGTAAAAGGACATTGTGGTAAAATGAAAAGAGTACAAAGTAAAAATAAAACATGTAGCTATGTGGAATAATCTCGTCGAGTTTTAACTCTGCTATTGCCCCTATGTCTTCGAGCATCCCATCCCTTGTTGTTTGAAGAAGTTGAATGAATTGGTCTGTACCATTTGAACTTGATCCAACGAGACATGGTCGTACGCTTTAATCCCTAACTTTTGCATGGACCTCCCTTTCGTGTTTTCATTCCATCGGGATACCCTCTTTTGCATAAGCTGCCTTTTCAGGTTTTTGACTTGCCAGATGTACAATCTTTATATATATCCTTGATTTTTTCCCAAACCCTTTTAGTTCACCGGAATGCCCTTATTTTTTCCTAGGACGGTCAACCTAACGGGTCTCTTTCATATGTAGTACCTTTTGACTATGTCCACATTCATAGGGTCCGGAAAATCTTCAACGTCCATGGTGGTTAGTATCATAGCACCGCCCGAAAATATTTTGTTAATCACAAATGGAACTTCGTAGGTGGGAGTCCATTTTCCCCTGGGGTTACCTTGCGGTAGAATGATGCGGTTTATTACCAAGTAACCAGCCTGATATACCAGATGCTTGACTTTCTTATTGAAGGCTTTATTCATACGCTTCTGATTCATCTAACCGTGAGAGACAACCGTCAACCTTTTTTCATCAATTAAATTCAACTGGTCCAGCCTAGTCTGAATCCATTCGTCTTCGTCTAAACCTGCATCTTTCATAATTCTCAGAGAAGGAATCTGAACTTCAACAGGTAGGACAACTTCCATACCGTAGACTAGAGAGAATGAGGTTTCCCCAGTTGACGTTCATACTGAAGTGCGATAATGATGAAGGGAAAATGGTAACATCTCATGCCAATATTTATAAGTCATTGTCATCTTCTGTATAATCTTCTTAATATTCTTATTGGCGGCTTCCACTATTCTATTCATCTTTGGTCGATACAAAGAAGAATTGTGGTGCTTAATCTTAAACTGCATGCAGAGTTCCATGATCATAGTGTTGTTAAGATTGGTACCATTGTCTATGATAATCTTTTCGAGGATGCCATACTGATAGGTAAGGTTACGCTTAATGAACCAGGCGGCAACATTCTTAGTAACAGTGGTGAACGAGGTTTCTTCAACCCATTTTGTGAAGTAATCAATGGTGGCGAGGATGTAGCGGTGTCTGTTGGAAGCCGTAGGCTTGATTTCTCCAATCATATCAACTCCCCACATTGCAAATGGCCAAGGAGCGGTCAAGACGTTCAGAGGTACTAAAGGTATATGTACTTTGTCATCTTAGATCTGGTACTTGTGACAAGTTCTGGAGTGGTGATGGAAGTCAGTTTCCATAGTCGACCAATAGTATCCCGCTCTCAGAATCTTCTTAGCCATAGTATGTCCACTAGAGTTAGTACCAAAGATAACTTTATGCATATCTTCCATAAGTTTCTCCACTTCCTTCTTGTCTACACAGCGAAGCAGAGTCAAATTATGATTGTGTTTGTACAAAACCCTATTACTCAAGATGAACTTGGTTGAGAACCTCCATAGGAATTTCTTGTCGTTGATAGATGCCACCTCGGGGTAATATTGAGCCTCAAGGAATCTTTTAAATTCATGAAACCAAGGCTTCTCATCTACTCCGTGAATGTCAACTTCATATCAATATGCTGGTTCGTCTAGCCTCTCAATGGTAATTTTGGGAGCCTCGTTGTCCCATCTTACTTTAAACATAGACGACCTGGTTGCTAATGCATATTCCAACTGATTCCCTTCTCGTGGGATGTGCTTAAAAGTGATTTCCTTGAAGTACGAGATTAAGTTTAACACGTGCTCTCGATATGGAATGAGATTCGGATGTTTCGTGTCCCATTATCCTTTAATCTGACTGATTACAAGAGATGAGTCCCCATATACGCTCAAAAACATGATTCTCAGGTTAATAGCAACTCTTATACCCATGATGCACGCTTTGTATACAGCCATGTTGTTGGTACAATCGATGCATAATCTGGCGGGAAAGAGTGTATGGCAACCCTGGGGAGAGAAAATTACAACACCAATTTCGTTGCCAAGTGCGTTAGAAGCTCCGTCGCAAACCATAGTCCATCGAGATCCTGGCCCGGGTCCTTCATACGTTCCAGGTTCCTCATAATTCGTTACTAGCATAATATTCTCGCCCGGAAACTCGAAATTCATAGACTGGTAGTCATCTACAGCTTGATGAGCCAAATGATATGCCAGTAAACTTACTTTGATTTCCTTATGAGTGGTGTACTAAATGTCGTATTTTGTTATGACCATTAGCCATCAGGCTATCTTTCCGGAGAGAGCTGGCTTCTCGAATATGTATTTGATGGGATCCATTTTAGAGATCAACAAAGTAGTAAGGGTCCACATATGTTGTCTTAGTCGGCGAGCAGCCCAGGAAAAAGAACATCAAGTTTTCTCGAGCAGTGATTATATTGTTTTACAGTCGGTAAACTTTTTGCTAAGGTAGTATATTGCATGCTTTTTTTGACCAGAATCGTCATGTTAGCCAAGTACACACCCCATTAATTCTCTAACACTGTTAGGTACATAACCATAGGTCTTCCTTCAACTGGTGGCATCAAAATTGGAGGTTCTTGTAGGTACTCCTTGATCTTGTCAAAGGCTATCTGACAGTCATTGTTCCACTTTACTACTTGATCTTTCTTCAACAGCTTGAATATTGGCTCACAAGTAGTACTCAAATGAGAGATGAATCGGGCAATGTAATTCAGTTATCAAAACAAACCTTTGACTTCCTTATCAGTACGGGGAGCTGGAATTTCTTAAATAGCTTTTACCTTGGCAGGATCAACTTCAATACCTTTACCGTTGACGATGAAACCCAGGATTTTACCGGACCTAACCCCAAATAGCTTTGGAGCATAATCATTAGTACATACACTCCCCACAGAGTAAAAGTATTCAAAAGCATTGATGTCGGCTTTCCCGAAACAGGAAGTAATCTCCCCAGCCAGGGTCATTCAGAAACCTGACAGCTATATCGCCCAGTCGAATTTCATAATCATGAGCGGGTCAGTAAATTTTATCTCCCAGGCAGAGTTTATTCCTCGGGATACAAAAGCTTAATCCTCGACAGAGCTCATTACTTCAGCTACGGAAATTCACTTCCCAAGTTGTTCCCCGCATAGTTATTCTCAAACAGAATATCTCCCTGACAGAATATTCATAAATAATAAAGAGTAAATCTCCAACACAGTCATTTCTGTTCACCATCCCCGGCGGAAGTAGAAGAACCACAATTCTCTACAACAATCAGGAATGTTATATTCTCTAGCAGCAGTTAGGGATTTATTTTCCCAGACTCAAACATACCTCAATAGCATTTCATGTACATACATCATGACATGCGCATACGTATCATATACAGCAGGATCTCATTTATTTTGAGAACATCAACTCACAAGGCATTTCATGCATTGTATATAATTAACCCTGGTATCTTTTCACGAAAGACAATTATCTTTAACAAATCCAGAAGTTATCCAGGTCACATCTGCAGACGACTAATGGAAACTCAGTTCCCGAAACCAAACAGGTCAACTAATCTACACTACCACTTTGAAGTAACCCTACTATCCAGGTTCCTTCTCATAGCCCTACTATCCAGGATCTCATTTCGAAGTAACCCTACGACCCAGGTTCCTTCTCATAGCCCTACTATCCAGGCTTTCATCCCGAAGTAACCCTACTTTCCAGGTTCCTTCTCATAGCCTGACTATCCAGGCTTTCATCCCGAAGTAATACTACTATCCAGGTTCCTTCTCAAAGCCCTACTATTCATGCTCTCACTTCAAAGTAATCCTACGACCTAAGTTCCTTCTCATAGCCCTATTATCCATGCTTTCATCCTGAAGTAACCCTACTATCCAGGTTCCTTCTCATAACCCTACTATCCAGGGTCCTTCTCATAGCCCTATTATCTATGCTTTCATCCCGAAGTAACCTTACTATCCAGGTTCCTTCTCATAGACCTACTATCCAGGCTCTCATTTTGAAGTAACCCTACTATCCAGGTTCCTTCTCATAGCCCTACTATCCAGGCTCTCATTTTGAAGTAACCCTACGAGCCAGGTTCCTTCTCATAGCCCTACTATCCAGGCTTTCATTCCGAAGTAACCCTACTATCCAGGTTCCTTCTCATAACCCTACTATCCAGGCTTTCACCTCGAAGCAATGCCACTATGCAGGTTCCTTCTCTCATATTTCCAGATAACAATTTACAACACTGTAAGACCTGGACCAGACCAGTTACGGTCGAGTTCACCTTTCCCCAATAAGTCACTGTGTAGCCTGGACCCTAACCAGATATGCAGTTCACTTCTACCTCCTCAATCAAGAATTAATTCCCCAGTAGAGTAATGGACAATCGAAGCTCCTATAATTTATCTCCCAAGACACAAATCAACTTTCCTCGGTGAAGTCCTCCTCAGTGACAGGTACAAAGTTTCTCGAAAAGGAATCTCTTATGCGATCGATATCTTTTTGGATGGCATCCTTAAGCCCATCTCCAACGATTCTCCGTCAACTTCCAAATGGCATCTGTAATCCCATTCCCGATAACACCAATCAGTATTACTCCATGCGAGTTCAAATTTCTTGGCACTCTAGTGTCCAATCATCTTCCACCCTCAGATCAAGAAAGGCAGACAAGCCAATCTACATCCTCAGGTTTAAGAAGATTGAACAGGGCCAGCTGTTTTACCCCAAAATTTTCCCTCCCTTTTTACTTAACTTATGTTCATGGAGATCCTCAACTTGCTCAAGGATACCCAAGAGTTGACCAGACAAACCCTCTCCTAAAGCAAGGAACCTCCAACTAGGGTTTCCCTTTTCATCAAGGTGGGTGAACTCCAAAGGCCTAAAATATTTTCCATGGTCCTAATATGTTCTCTAGATCATCCATGTCAAGTTGCATGCCTTACATAAGAATTTTGCTCAGTCAACTGCTTAGATGCTTGAAAATCAATTGTATTAGGTAAAAAGTCAATTGTCAGCCACATACAGTCAAACTTCAAGATTTTTGGTCAACATCAACATTTTGAATTGATATACATCATTTGATTAAGGGTTGATCATGATTCCTCAAGCAATGCTCCTAATTCATCAAAACTCAAAAGTTGTTAAATTAGGGTTTCTTAGGAAAAGTCAACCAAACTTTAACCAAGCATAACTTTCTCATACTTTATCAGAAATTTCTCATCCAAGGCTCATTTTAAAGAGAATCCAATTTCCTACAATGCATCTTTATACCTCAAGTTCAAAAAATGAACTCATAAAAAGATATGAATTTCTACATTATAGGACCTCTTGAAAAGTCAACAAAAACACCTTTTGGGTCAAAGCTTCTTATATGAACATGGAAGACCCAATTGAGATGAAACTAAAAGGGTTGTTTAGGGGACATCCTAGGATTTTTAAAAAGTCCAAGAACACCTCTCTATGGTTAAAATTGGAAGAGATACGCATTATCAAAGTTTTCCATTTTTGGAAAATTGCCAAAAGTCAAATGTTCTCAAAAGTGCATTTTTTGTCAAATTCGCCTAGCTTTTCATGATTGTGTCTTGTTGAAGACATGGCCCACGACCCAAATCAGAATCCATATGTTATTTTATCTATTTATTTATTTTATTTTGATTTTTATTATTTAAAAGTCAAATTAAATCAAATAAATGGCAAAAAAATATAAAAGATTGATTTTTTTTATCTGATTTTTTTAGAATCAAATTTAATCAAGCTGGCCTAATCAGATCAAATCAAATTAAGGCAAATTGAGGCAAAAATAACATGATTAGGATGGTTTTGGAAATATATAATATAGCAAACAAATCACATTTAATTTCCATAATTCAAAAAGATTCAATATGTTTTTGTTGCCGTAATTCTCCCTACTACATATACTGAACACAAACAATACAAAAGGACAAGGGTTGCAGTCGTGAGAGTTGAAGAAGAAAACTCAAAAATTGGACAAAAAGTGTGGATCTTATTTCTAACCTAGGGGATGATTCAATGCCATTCAAAGCTTCTAATCGCTTCCTGGATATCTCCCGAAGCTAACACGATCAATTGCAAGCATTCCCAAGTCCATAATTGCCCTATAGCCTTCACACAGTTTTCTCTTTGTTTCAAAATTGATTACAATAATTCTTGCATCATAAACATATTCTAATGATGTATTTTTGATTATTGAAATATTTGCAACATGCTTGAATGATTTAATTGGAGTTTTGATACATATATTGATGGTTTCCATGGCTAGCGTTTAAGAAGCCGTTTTAGGGCTTCTTTGTACAAGTAAAATTAGGCCAAGAAAAGGATACCATGATGCTCGTGCGATCAAGACGAATTAATTCATGTACTCACCTTTAATTTATCATGCGATTTGTGAATTTTTGAAGCTTGCATGGCTATGGCTATGGAGTTCTGTTCGTAGGTAAAAGGTATTGTCCTAAGGCGACGGACAGGGAAGAAGACAATGACTTGTCACCATCCCATAGGTCCATTTGAAACTAGCACGTTTTTCGGAGGAAACTACGTGGCTTGCCTTATAATGTATGTATCTTATTATATTAACAATTGAGTAATGCAGCGCAGATGGTTAAGGGGGAAGGATTTGAAGCAAGCGTCCTGGGTTCGATCCCAGGCGCACTGCTTTTGCATTTTTCTCAACCTTTAATTGCAGATTTGATGTCTCACTACCAAGCAGGTCCACCATACACCTCAGCGCTTCATCATTGGATCCATCTCCAGCCAGATCCAACGCTTAGCATGCGTAAGCTCATGGTAGACCCTCAGAAGATGATCCCACTGGATCAGGTGCAGGACCTTTGGGCCAAAGAATTTGGGCCCAGCCAATTCAGCAAACGCACCCCCTAATTTCTCATCAAACAGGCCCAATTCTTTTTTTATTTTATTTAATTTTAATTCATTTTTATTATTTATTAATTATTTCTTTTTTTAAAATAACACCAAAAATCAGGCTTTTTTTTTTATTAAATCAAAAAATCATTAAAACATCAAAAATCATTTTTTTTATAAAAATATTTTATTAATTAATTAGTTTAATTAAATTAAGGCAATTTAATTCTTTTTTGTATAATTAAAATCAACTAGAATTAGGGTTTAATGTTGTACATAACCTAATTTTTCTCAAAAAGTAACCTTAATATTTTTCTCAATTAGATTTTTACGTTTTTCAATTATTTCTCGCATTTAATTCGCGCGCGCGCCTTTAACTTTCCTTTTTCTATTATTGTAACTGCTTTGAGTTTGTAATAGTAATTAGGGTTTTAAATTACCGCATATTTATTAACAGTCAAAATAATTATGTATCTGCGTGTGATACGGTGGGAGAACTGACTAGGGGTTTTGCGTTTGTTTTCGCAAATGTTTCGGTTGAGCAAGAGTCGCCACCGACTTTTTATTTTATCCTAAGGAAAGGTTTAAAAAGCACAGCAAAAACCTTTGAGATTTTTCTTGGGTTCGGGGAGTAGATTATAGGAGGGGAAGGTATTAGCACCCCTTCTATCCATGGTTATCCATGGGCTCTTAGGTACTTGCTTAGATCAACTTGCCTTGGTTTTCAATTGTTTGAGATGGTGCTTTGTGTGTGGTTTTGAAAAATGTTTTGAAAAGATGCCTTGTGCTAGGCTAACCTTGTAACAATTCTTTACTCGAATGTTTTACAAAAGGTGTTTTATCTTTTAAAAAAGATGTTTCAAGGGTTTGAAAAGTTGATTTTGAAAGTGTTTGTGAAGTGGGTTTGGAAATTAGGCAAGTGTTTTCTTTGCAAATTGACAAGTACTTAAGAGTTTATCTACCCTAAAGCTTTCTCAAAGATTTTTGTCATGTTTTAAGCCCTTTTGACAAATTTGTTCCACCATTGCATTTGGTGGACAATTTTGTCTTAGGAGGTGAAAGGGACAGGCGCGGGTCATCGTTTGGACCATAATTGCAACGGCGTTAAATGTCTTTGGGCAATTTTCTTTAAGGGACTTGATCATTTGTTTTTTTGTTTTGTTTTGAAAAGTTTTATCGAGGGACTATGATCATTCAATTCATTTGCTTTGCCCAAAGAAATTCAACATACAACATGGCCCATTTATTTGAAGGCAACAAAGTGGAGTACCCTAGGGGTGCTAGTGTGAGGTGTGTTGTTTATTTTCATGCTCATTCATCTTGTATTAGGTCAAACTATTTTTTGTCGTTTTTTCGCATGCAAACCCTAATTCTAACATGGCATAATTAGAAAGCGTATAAAGTGTGAAATTTAAATTCCTACGCTATTACAACATAATAATATAGGGAGGGGGGTACAAATTTACAAATGGGGGATATTTAGACAAGAATTTAAATCTAAACTATTACATCATTTTTGAATATTTGCAAGGTAAATAAATTACATAATTAAATGGAAATGAAGTAAATATGCAAAATGCTAAAAGAAAGTTTTCATATGTATGAAAAAAAAAGTATTGTTTATGTAAAATAAAATAAGAAAAATAAAAAAAGTATTATTTTTGAGTATTTTCATACTTAGGGCAAAAAACCCTAATTTTAATCAAAATGTATATTAATTAATTAATTCACATAATATTTATTATTTGCATACAAAAACAAAATAAAATATGGTATATTTGTAAAAAAGGTCATTTTTTAGTATTAAATATTAAAAAATAAAATATGTACATTATTTGATATTTTATTCTAAGTATATTAACAAATATGTATTTATATACATTATTTTAAATATGTATCATGGATAAATAATAATAATAATATTTAATATTTTTTAGAAAATAGTATTTTTTGTATGAAATATTTTTAGAGGGTAATATAGAATAAAAAATGAAAATGAGAATGTATTTACACTATTTTTCTATTTTATCCTAAATAATAATATATATACATATATGTATAAATCAAAAGAAAATTAAATAAATATCAAATAAAATCAAAAAATGATGAGAAAATTATTTTCAAAATTTTAATATGCTGAGAAAAAATAAACAAGTCAAACAAAAAAAGAAAAAGTCAAAAAGGATTAAAAATAAGACAAATGGGCTTGGGGGTGAGAAAATGGAAATAGGGTGCAAAAAGAAGAAACCACACAGGCCCAGCCCATGTGGCTTCATCTTCAACCTTCGTTCAATAACATTCAAAAACGCGCGCCCTGTACTTCTGATGCTAGCTCCTGATTCCTGGCTTTTTAACAAAAACTCATAACATGAAAAATACTCAGCATGAAGAGACGATTCCAACCATGTATAGAACTTGACCTAACTCTCTAAGATGAGGGAGAATTTCTCCTCCCCCAAATCCTAACCTAATTTTTCTGCCATTTTCAAACTCCAAATTCTCTCTACTCAGGCAAAAGAAATGAAATGTAAATCTATGTACATGTTCAGGGCTATGAGTAGAACCTTGTTTCTTCACAAAATTAAGACTAAAGATGCATGATAAGAGAGATACGAGTTCAAAATTTTACCTGTGCAGTTGAACTTCTATCTGGAGAATGAGGAGCTTTCAGTGCAAGGTGATGATTGGAAAAGCTTCCTTGAGGTTCAGGGATGCTGTTCCAATGGCTACTTTGTCTTGAAAGCTTCTGAATCAAGCTGTAGAACTTCACCTGCAAGTCAAAGATGTGAAAATGGTGGAAGTGGTTAGAGCAACTACAGATCGTGCCTTAGCTTCTGGATAGCTTGCATAGGTTGTAAGGAAGGTAGAGGAACAAGTTTGGACAAAAATGCTTGAAGGGATTGAGAGATAGCACTCAATCTGCAGGGCTTGCTCTGTTTGAGCAGCTTTGTGGTGTTTCTGAGATGGAGAGTGTTTGAGAGGTAAATGGCTCGTGCAAAAGCTTGATTGGGTAGTTTGGAATGTGTTTGATAAGTTCTTTCTTGTGTGTCTAGGCTGATATCAAAGTTCTTGTGAGATATGCAATGTTACTTGAAATTTAAGCAAACAAAGCAAGTTGGTGTTTTAGATCAGTAGGGGGCCTCTAATCCTGCTGCAAAGTCTCCCTTGATCAGAGCAACTTGTCCATAATCTTGTGCCAAAAGGATTTAGCTTGTACCTTCTTGATTTGCAATTGGACATAAAGCTAATCTTTTCAAGAATGGAAAGTTTACTTTATCTAAAAATGGATCAATCTTGTGTACAATGCTTGAACTCATGGAACAACACTTTGGCACAATGAACAAGCATTAAATTAAGGAGTGTAATTTGGTTTAAGGACCTGTAAAGTAGCACAAACTATGCTGAGTTCAAATTTGCAAAGTTATGGACATGGAACTTGGTCATGAACAAGGTGGTTTTTTGCTATATTGTGAAATTCGATTCTCTCTAACCATGAGGTTGTTTGAGAAGTTCTTGGACATTTTGGAAAGCTTGGAATGTGTACTACAATCCATCTTTGAAATGCAAATTGAAATTCCAAGTGGAAGGGTATGAAAAATGGCCTTGAAGTGGGGTAGAAAACCTTGTCAAAATAGGTTAAAATTCTACTAAGTTAAAAATGGTTTAGTGCCCTTATTCAAAAAATTGTAACTTGAGATACAAGCTTCAAATGAGAAAACTTTGTGAATCAAAGTTGTAGATTATGCAACAAGCTACAACTTTCATGTTTTGACTTTTGTTTGAATCCAAATGGATCTTGGTGAAAAGGTGGGGCAAAGTTGGGAAAAAATTAGGGTTTTTCATAACTTAGAAAAATTCTAAGTTATGAAAAATTCCATTTTCTAACCCTAATTTGCAATTTGTGATTTCTTGGTGAACAAGTTTCATGATTTGGCATGTTTTGATGAAAAATGAATCTTGACTCTTGATTTTGACCAAAAAGTCAAAGTTTGACTTTTCAGTATATAGTCAAAACTGATCAATTGACTGGGAAATTCAACTGTCAATCTTGTGTACTTGGGATCTTTTGAACTTGTTGAGCATGTCAAGATAATTCCATGGGGTCCTTGAGTCCATATGTGAGCTTGGTTTGCCATTGGCTAGGTCAAACAGTCAAAAATTGCCTCTGTACAGTCAAAACCCTAAAAATGACCATTTTGCCCTTTTAGTGATCTGATCAAATTTCTTGTGGGATTGTGATCCAAACTTGATCAAATGGTTCATATGAGTTCATAATGTTGATGTGGATCAACTTTCATGGGATTTGACTGTCAATTGGCCACAGTTGACTTTTTCCCCAATACAGCTGATTTTTAGGTCAACTGTCCAATTGACTGGGCAAAAATGTGATTCAAAGCTTGAAACATGGTGTGGATAAACTTAGGAGGTCAATATGAAGCAAGAAAGTCATCTTGGGAATTTTAGGTCAAAACATCTTTGTGCAAACACAAACCCTAATTTGGGGTTAATAGTGCAAGGAGGAGTCTTGAGCAGATGAAACCCTAACTGGATCTTGAGCTTCAAGAGCTTTGTGAGGAGAAATTAATGAGAAATGGGAGGGAAAATTTTGGGGTACAACACTGCGAAAGCCTTGTAATAGCTAGGACTTTAATTTCTCGCATTTTAATTTCCGCAAACTATAAGCTCTAAGATGTATGTTAATAGGATTGTATGGAAAGAAAAATTGCAATTAATACAGTAGAAAACCCTAAATGTGCGAAGATAAATAAACTGGAAGAAAACACACTTGCACATGCTCACTCTTAGGGTTTACTCCACTCCGGTTGCCTTCGGTAAACGATCATGAAGTATAGGGAATGTTACTGGTCGCCCTCTAGCCCCAAAATACCTAAAATGACCCATTCGGATGTTGCCTCGGAAAAAGATCTTTAAGGCTTTAGGATGATTACTAAAATTTCCTAACATTGCTTTTGTGATCGTACTTGTCCCTTCGAACGTCCCTTAAAACTCCAACGACGGTGCTACCTATTCCTTAATAATAGGATAACGTTGTCTAAAGGAAAAGGAATAGACTTTTTTCGAGAAGGTAGATTAGTTCCTAGGTACTTGCTCAAACAAACAAATCTTACAAACACTTTTCAAAACAGTTTTCAGAACAACTTCGTCACACTCTTGAGGACCGATACAAGGGTTAACACAAAATAAAACTTTTCAAAACAATCACACACAAGCAATTTGAAAAATGAGCAAGTACCTAAGAGCCCGTGGAAAACCACGGATAGAAAGGGTGATAACACCTTCCTTTTCTATAATCTACCCACCGTATCACAGTGGAAACCCTGGAAGGATTGGCGGAAATGGTTACTATTGAAACATCATTGTAAAAAATGGTTGGAATGGGAGTATTCTAAAAAAAAATCTCTTTGTCATCCATTAGGCGTTGGACACCTGCTTTCAATAAATGACAACCAGTTGTTTGGGATAAATAGAGGTGGCAGTCTTTGTCACAGCCCGGAAATAAACCGGCCTTCAATAGGTTCCTCTTAACAGTCAGGAGAGGAGTAACAAGTTCATCAATAATAGTAAAAAATGTATCATCTTCAACAACGCTAACATCAAGGCCATGCTTGGGCATAGGAGCGGTGATGATATTTGGGATCTCAGGAGCATCAAATTCAATTTCTTTTGCCTCGAGCAGGTCTTGCAACTTGTTTTTCAATGCCCAGCAGTTGTTGGTATCATGGCCTGGACTTTTTGAAGGGTAAGCATAGCGAGCATTAAGGTTGTAATGAGGAGAGGCGGTATTGGGATTCTTCGGGGCTTCCGTTAAAGTTCCCAGATTAGATCTCAATAAATGTGGCAGTACTTGAGATAGTGTCATATTTATCCGGGTAAATTGTCTTACCGGTATTTTCATTCTAGGCTGGTTACTTCTTTGTTGAGCAGGTGCAGGCTTAAGGATCATGACGGGCCTTACCATTGGACGGTGTTCAATTCTGTCTTGATTCCTTTGAGGGTATACAACACCAACTTCTTTCTTCCCAATAAATGGTTTTCTCACGGCACTGGAGGATGCTTCCTTTTGGATCTTCCCGCTCTTAATCCCAACTTCCACTCTTTCCCCGGTCAAGATTAATTCGGTGAAGCCTGCTGAGGAGCTTCCAATTAGGTGATTAAAGAAAGGACCAGAAAGGGTACCCAGAAACATGTCTACTAGCTCCCGGTCAGACAGGGGAGGCTGGACTCTTCCTACTAAGTCCCTCCATTTCTAAGCGTAGTCTTTGAAACCTTCGCTTGAAACCATAGCCATACTCTGGAGTTGAGTACGGGTGGGAGCAAGGTCTGCGTTGTATTGATAATGTTTATAAAAAGCAGCGGCAAGGTCTTCCAAATTATGGATATTGGACCTTTTCAGTTGATAGAACCAATCTAGCTAAGTCCCGGATAGACTATCCTAAAAGAAGTGGACCCATAAATCTTTGCCAGCAGTGTGAGGATGTATCTTCCTTACATAAGATCGGAGGTGCATCTTGGGACACGAAACCCCTTCGTATATAGAAAACACGGGAGCCTTGAACTTTGGTGGAATAACAATTCCAAACACTAAACCCAGCTCTTCAAAGTCCAGCCCAAACACTTTCTAAATCTCCATTGCACTTAGACGTTCTTCCAGATGTTTGTATTTGTCGTCAGCCAGAGGATACTTCTCTTTAGAGTAATCATTGTCTTCTTCCTCTTCAGATTCTGGATGGGCAATCACTTCCTTTCCTTTTCCTTCTTGATTATCCTTTTCACCAAATGATGTTGCGAAGTCTAGGGTCCGTCTTCCTGGCCTTGGGAAACTTCTTCCTAGATTCAGAACACCGGTTGATTTATTTGCTTTCTTCTTCTTTTCTTTGATCAGCAAAGTTTTCAAATCCTCTTGTCCTTTGGCTAGAGTCAAGAACATTTGTTGAAATTGAGCATTCTGCGCTTGGAGATCTTTTACGGTCTTCTCAAGATCCATCTTACTGAAATAAACAGTAGAAAGATAAGGAGACCTGTGGTAAGAAACCTGCTTATGTTATGATGAATGAAGATTCATATGAAATGATTTCAAGGAATTTAGAGATTTAGAATTTCTTTAGACCAAAAAGGAACACACGTTATATTAATAAATCAAAGTTTGAGTATATCATGCCTCTTTGGGCTTACAAATAAATACAAAAACTTTAAGATAAAAAAGTTGAATGCATCCTCTTTGGTGCGATGTAGGCGTTCAGACTCCGCTTTTCATGAAGATTCTTGGTCAGTTCCAGA
The DNA here is from genome assembly GCA_948472305.1 of Vicia faba. NCBI lineage: Eukaryota > Viridiplantae > Streptophyta > Magnoliopsida > Fabales > Fabaceae > Vicia > Vicia faba. The sequence continues at coordinate 1,356,893,977 of OX451740.1, forward strand.
ACCTTCTTCTCGCTGGCATAGAATTGGGCCTCGAAAGTGTCTCGCTCCCCCTTAAGTTGTATCCAATCCCTTTGCAAGTCTTCAAGAGAGGTGGGCATGTCAGGATGCAGGATAGTGTATGGGACATCTCCTTCCACAACAGGCTCTTTGATAACCGGGAGAATGGAGGGGTAAGGCATTATAAGACTTTAAGCACGGGCTCGTGCCAATTTGAGATAAGGCTCAAGAGGGATGAAATTCTTATGCCCAGTGTCTTGCTATCTACCTTGTTCAACATCCTCCAGGCTCAGATAAACCTCTGGCGGTGACCTTGATCGTCATTCTCGTAGTCAAATACCAACCCTTGAATAAGCATCTCATGTTGGCCATGCCTTCGGGAATAACCAAACTGTCTTAAGGCTAAGCAGGGGTTGTAGGTGATACCTCCTCTAATTCCAAATAATGGGACATTAGGGAATTCTCCACAACGGTCGATGATAGTAACACTCTCCATAGATCGGGAACACCAATGAATGTATGAATGTTTGAGCGTCATCAACCTATGTGACTACCTTGAACCTTGTTCGTTCTTCAATACATATTGGGGAAGAGGCGAGATAAACCATCTTGCCAAGAGAGGAGTACAACACATGAGAATACCCCTTTTCCTCATAGTGCGAGTGTGAAAAGAATGTAGGATGTCTCCTAACAAAGTAGGCACCGGGTTACGAGACTTGAAGATTTTGACGGTGTTTACATCTATGAGTTGGTCAGGATTTGGAAACAAAACCATCCCATAGATGAGGAGAGCTACAATTTCCTCAAAAGCTTGCAAGTCCAAGGAGTTCCAACCGTTTTGAGCTTTCTCAAACAAGAACTTGGCTAAGAAACCTTTGACACCACTCCTTGTTTCCCAATTAGTTGTGCATTAGATAGTTGCAAGTGTAGGGCTTGAGCAATCTTTTCTAGTTTTGGATCTCTTTCAATACCATTGAAAGGTATTTGATTGATAATGGGAATCCTCAAGAGTTGGGAGAATTCTTCCAAAGTTGGCACAAGTTGATAATCGGGAAATGTGAAGAAATGGTGTAGAGGATCAAAGAACTGGAAGAGCACCTTCATCATGTCCTCATCAGTGTTGGAGGTAACCAAGTTTAGGAGGAGACCATGTCTTTCGGTAAATGGAGAATTTTCGGGAACTCTTGATGCTAACTCTTTAAGTTGAGGAGGGATCCTTACGAGATTGACTTGAATAGTTTTCCTGCGAATAGAATCCATGTCCTACAAAACAGAACAGAGATAAATCCCAAAAATCCTTGAAATGGTTAGTGAGTATGATCATGATGTCATGATGTTTATGATGTTATGTACAAGTAAATATATACAAACAAAACAAACAAGTCCTTAGTGTAGCCGTAGAAATGTTCAAAACTAAGCCATTGGATTGACTAGACTATATACAAATCAAAATAAAAATTGCCACCACGCTTTATTGTTTCCAAAGGAATGGGAAAAGAGAGAATAACCCAAAAGAGGGGGTACGATTCAAGGTAAGGGGGTTGATTATGCAAAGGGAAGGTATTAGCACCCTAAACATCTACGGTACTCCGTAGGAACCTCTTTGTAAAATCTGTATATTTTGGCTATAAAAAAGTGTGTTGTATATAAAATGGATAGTGGAGGTGAGAAAAGAAATATATTTTATGATTTTTGCACCCTCCGCGGTTGCAAAACTTTATTGTCTACGTACCACCTTTCGTGCAATAGGGGATCAGGGTACACGTAGTTCCTCTTTTAAAAATTTGAAACACAAGTGTGTTGGTAGAGTTTAAGAGATAAGACATCATTGTCATTGTCCGTGTGGAAAAACATACTTACTACCCACAATTATGAGAAAGGAGAATTTGCATCATCTCAAAGTGGAGGATATGGCTTGGATTTTAAAATCAATAATGCCTCACTCAACACCCAAGTGGAAAATATCTCACTTCACTACATATTGTAGAAGTATAGTTGTTTGCATCACTACAAGGATTGACAAGAGTCTAACCTTTTGAGATAGAGTTTAAAGATAAAAACCAAAGTGGCAAAATGGTTTGAAATTAGATTGATTGACTTTTAGTCTTCTCACAAAAATGTGTCAAAGTATTATTAAATTAATTGAAGTTTATTTATGAAAATATTTTGAAAATGCATGGACGTAAATCCAAGTTTATTATGAAAGTGGTTTAAATTTCAAAACAAGAAGAATTTTCAAAAGGAGGGAGAAGAATTTTGAAATTAAAGAATATGGGAGGAGAAGAAGAGATTATCCTAAAGCATAAGGTAAAAGTTAAGGATAAGAACCATCTTACCAACAAGAAGCCAAAACTTGATATTATGAGCTAAGATAGAATTCTCATTCTTTGGATTGAAACCAAGAAAGCAAAGATACTAGACCTCTTCAAGTGTATTAAGTCTTCATAAAAATTGGGCAGAGTAACGGCTGTATACGGGTGAATTCCAAATTACAAACAAAGGATGTAATCACAAAAACATGCACACAAAAAACAAACAAGCAACCCAATGTCTTGAGGTAAACCTCATGATCTCCAGATAAAATAATCAGATAAGATCACAAGGTCTCCAAGATAGGCCAAGGTTTCTAATCCTAAGTCCAAGAAAAAGTTCCATGCTCCATAATGCCAAGGATAGTAACCAAATAGTCCAAGTACCATTAAGAGTTTTTTAGGGTTTAAGTTGATTATTAAATAGCTTAGGAAAAGAAAAAGAAGAGCTCAAGTGAGCAAAGTAAAAATGACAATAATATAAATGCTCAAATGAGCAAAGATGAAAAATGGTATGAAATAAAATAATGCTAAAAGATAAATAGTGCATAAAGCATAAAAGAATAAAAGCATAAAGTAAAACAAGTCAATAATTAGTGGTTAGTTGGATGACCATCTTGAAACTTGCATTTGGAACTCATTAGAGGATTGGTAGAACCAAAGCCTCCACACGACAAGTTGCATTTGCTTTTTGTCAAGTATATCATCCATTTGGAATTCTCATAAGTACCATTTAATGATCAATGGTGTTTAAGTGATCCGCGTTGACCAAAGGTGTTGTAGATCCATTAGAGGATTGGTAGAACCAAAGCCTCCACACAATGAATCTCAAGGTTATTGGATCAAAGAGATCAAATTAACATACTTGGGCTTGCAATCATAAGTTTGGGCCACAAATGATCATTTATTCAAATCGGGACAAAATTTAGCGCTATGTTATGCAATCGTAAGTGGACTTATATAGAAATCGCACCTATTTTGAGGCCGGTCAATAGCAATCTATGCCCCATTTGTTTTGAGACATGATATAGAGATCATGCTCCAACAACATTTAGTGCAATGAGAAGGGGATGAGATGAAGAGGAATTAGGGTAAAAAGAGAAACCACATTTGAATTAATATTTAATCAAACTATTATTAAAATCATTCATCCATTTTTGTGGAGTTAAACTCAACACCATAATTTCAATGATGTTAATAAAGCCATGACCAAAAAATTAACTCAAGACAGCCAGAAAATATCCACAAAATAATAATATAAATAATATATACATTAAAGGGTGTAAAAATGTTTTTAAAAAAATGGAAAATAATGAAGAAAATGCCAATTATATTCAAATTAATCAAGAAATGAAAAATAAGACCATAGAAAAATCAGAAAAGAGGCCAAGTGATTTTATAAAATTTTTGGGAATTTTTAAAAGTCAGAAACTATTTTTAAAAATTATAATAAATGGGTAAACTAAACAAAAATAGTAAAAAAATAGTAAAGTCAGAAGCAAAAATAAAATAAGGTCACCAATATTTGTCACAATATCATTGGATCATTCCATGATTTTTTCAGCATTTAAAAATGTGTAAAAGTATTTTTAAACATTTTAAACAAATAAAATAAGTGTAAAATTCATTAAAAAAAAACCAAAACACAAAAATAAATTGTCAAAAAATAATAATCAGAAAGAGAATAATCAAAAATATTTTTCATAATATTTTCAGATTTTTTGGACTAAAAATGAATTTTTATGATTTTTTGAAATTTAAAACAACTAAAAAATATAAAAATCAGAAAAAGAAAATAAAAGAAAAAGATGTGGACCATTGGATGAGAGTCAAAACGCGTTAGTAATCAAATCCAAGGGATCTGGCGCGTTATGCATATCATGGTCTTTAATGAATAATATACATAATCATTAATAAAATCAGAATTTGAAAATAACCAATGTCACGCTTTCATTGGTTAGAAGATGACACGTTGGTCAGCTTCAACCTCCAGCCCTCACAAATTGCAAGTCTCTCAAACTGTAAAATCAGAAGCTCAGACCTATGCCATTCACTTCGTCTCTTCAAGACGAAGACAACCACACCCTCGCGCCAAATTTATATAAATTGTAGCTCAAGTAATTTGGAAAGAAAGTTTTGAAAATGTATTTGAAAATTCGTGGTCAAAACGTGTTTCCAGATGAAAGTAAGTGTTGCAACAACTAGAACCAGGACAATGAGAGCAACACAATGATACCAAAGTTTTTAAGAATAGATGAAGGAATCTACCTATTGAAGTTGAATTGTAGAGCTCTGAAACTGGACTTCTATGGAACAATATAGGGAACGATTCTTGAATGTAATTATATGGTTAGCTTCAGGGAAGATCAAGGAAGGTGAATTGATGGAAAAAATGGATTGAAAAATGCTTGAGAATAGGATTCGAAGTAGCTGAATTCTGAGTTGTGAAGCAAGTTTGGTAGGGTGATTCTGGCTATCTAAGCTTGGGAAATTGAATGGGGGATGACCCTCTATTTATAGGGAATCAAATGTGTCATACCCCAAATTTTGACCTAAGATACCACCTCCCATCTGCATTATTACATAGCAAGCATTCACAAGCGATTCGACCTATTTTTGCCAATTCTCGAGTCAGATTTCAAAAATTCATAACTTCTTCAAATTTCGACAATTTTTTAGTGTTTATTTTACATATGATTCTCCTTTGCAACAACTACAACTTTTCTTTACAAAGTCAAGAGATGATTATGCTTTGAAAATCCACCAAAAAATAGAAACGTTAGAAATTGTTGTGAATTTAGTGAAATTTAACTGGTTTTTGTCTGACTTTATTAAATCATGTTTTTTTCATTTTTTTTATCATTTTTCTTTTATTCTTATTTTCATAAAAAGAAAATCCAAAAAATATTTAGTTCATACTTTATCCAAAATACAAAAAAAAAATTATAGTTTTGTTAGTTTCATTTAATTTATGTATTTAATTCATTGATAATTCCAAAAAAAATCACAAAATACATATAAGTTCTTTTGCTTTTTACATTTTTTTTAGTATGTAAGTCTATTTTGTGTTTCTTTGGTTGCAATTCAAATTTTTGAAAATATATGGTTTGATTTTTCATTTATTTTTATTTCTTTATGATTAATTTTGGTGTAAATTTTGATTATAATTCCATTTGAAATATTTTTTAAGTTGAATTATTAATAGATTTCTTTATTAAAAGAGCATATTACCTCATCTCTGGATTTCTTTATTATTTCATCGTCAAAAATCGAAATCATCAGACTTGTTCTGATCGCGTAAGTCTCCCTACATTTTTTCTCAAAATCTGTTGATATGCTTGTTATAATGATGTATGCTGTGAACTAGTTGTCGTTGCTGCATTTTTTGTTGTTGATGTTTCAATAAACCAGAACCCCTGAGATGGTTATTGTGGTTTCTCTTACCATGAATATTTGTCGCCTTGTTGATTTGATGTTTAACTGCATGAAAAAAAAAGAAGCAGTGTTGTTGTTCGATTTCGATTTAGGGGAGAGAGTTTGAAACCAGAAGCAGTGTTGTTGTTCGATTTCGATTTAGGGGAGAGAGAGTTCGAAAACAGAAGCAGTGTTGTTGTTCGATTTCGATTTAGGGGAGAGAGTTCGAAACCAGAAGCAGTGTTGTTGTTCGATTTCGATTTAGGGGAGAGAGAGTTCGAAAACAGAAGCAATGTTGTTGTTCGATTTCGATTTAGGGTAGAGAGTTCGAAAATAGAAGCAGTGTTGTTGTTCAATTTCGATTTAGGGGAGAGAGTTCGAAAACAGAAGCAGTGTTGTTGTTCGATTCGATTTAGGGGAGAGAGTTCGAAACCAGAAGTAGTGTTGTTGTTCGATTTCGATTTAGGGGAGAGAGAGTTCGAAACCATAAGCAGTGTTGTTGTTCGATTTCGATTTAGAAGAGAAAGAGTTCGAAAGAGGGAGCAGGGTGTTCGATTTCGATTTAGAAGAGAAAGAGTTAGAAAGAGAGAGTTCGAAAGAGAGATCGAAGAGAGAAAAAAAAGAGTTCGAAAGAGAGATCGAAGAGAGAGTTCGAAAGAAAAGGAACTGCACGTTTTCTTCTTTCCATTTGGATTTTTTAATTAAAAAGGATAATCAGTATTCAATTTGGTTTTATTGGGAATTAACAGACAAATAGCACAAATGTCCACCTACAACCGTTCTAATCTCCAATGACTCTAGGGTTTCTTTAATCCCTTGGACAGATTTGAATGAGCCTCAACCCGGCCCATAACCCCTTTTTTGGTAACCTAAACAAAAAACACCTTTGGACTTAACTGATTTGGACCTCAGCGCCCATGATCCCTTATTTCACACCTTGTTCTTAATTCTTGAACCACCTTTTGTTTTAACTAATTAGTTTCTTTAAGTTTTATTGTTAATAGGTTTTTTTTAATAAATAATCACATAGTTTTAGATAAAACCCAATTAATTAGCTTAGTTTTATAATTTATTTAAATCTTGATATTTCATTTTTAGTTTGGTCAACATTTTAGTTAATTTTGTTAGTTTTTTTTAACTAGTCTTTTATTGATAAGTTTGTAAGTTATCTCTTTGAATTTATTACCCTTATGATGTTCCTCCCATGATACATGTTGGTTGAGTTTGTGATAATTTCGATTTAATTCCATGGCTTCTCTCTTGGTTTTCTTTTAAAATCTTGGAGTGTTTATACTTTTAGTTTTAATCTTCATGTTGCTTGCAAAATCCAAGGGAATTGTTTAATTTTTGTCGACTTCATGTCATAAAAAAAAACATTGTGCGAATACCCTCATTCATCCTATGTTTATTATTTCGTTAAAAACTTAAGATAATTTTCCCAAATATTCAATTTTTCAAAACTCACACCTTTTAAGTCAAAACTTCGACGTTAGGTCATCGTATCTTCAAAAACTCGCCCACACCTATTTTTTAGCCAAATGAACCATTTTAATCAAACAAACAATTTTAACCAAAAAACAGATATTTCAAAAGGTTCCTATAGAATACTATAGATACATTGGGTGCTAATACCTTCCCATTGTATAACCAACTCCCGAACTCTAGACCTCTTTTCAAAAATGCCTTGTATTTTCATTACTTTTAAAGTATTATTTTACATTGCATATTTTAGGGTTTTATTTCGCTCTTTTCCCTTTTCCCTTGGAAATAATAAAGCGCGGTGGCGACTCTTACTTTTGTGAGACGAATTAATTAATATTTCGATCTCCGATTTACCCCGCTACATTTTTTATCGCTACAGAATTGGCGACTCTGCTGGGGACAGGTTGACCTCTTGCTGGTCCATCCCTAAGTGGGTTAAGCCTAGTTTGTTTTATCTGTTTTATTATTATTTGATTTGTTTGATTATGTGTTTATATTGGGGTTGTTTGGGTTTTTTGCAAAGGACGAATCCTATACCCGAATTAAGTTACACTTAAGAATAGGACGGGCGGTATAGTCATGTTAACTTTGAGGAAGTAATCCCGAAGAAGGAGGCATGAAATCCCGCACTCAGTGGAAGGCCCTTTTGAACGTAATATTTGTTTACCGAGTAATCGGGAAGACATTATTATTTTCGACCTGGGAGCCAGAGAAGTTGAGAATCGTAGAACCCTAACCCATCTTGGCCTTTTAGGTGTTGCGCAGAGATTATAACGGAGTAATCCGAAAGTAGTTGTTACGCGATGCTACGCTTGGACGAGTTTCTCTTGACAATATTGCTAATTATTGAGTAATCAAGACGTTGGTAATATCCGAAGGAGGAATGTAGACTCTGGGAACTCTTAGAACCTTGTCTTACAGGTGCGATTAAACCGTTAGTACATACCTTGGGTTGGGCTTTACCTTTGACTCCATGCACGAAACGTTGAACCTTTGAACCCCATGTTTGTGAACTGTTGCATTATTATTCATCCATGCATCCTTCAACATTTTTTTTAAAAATAAAAATAAAATATTGTTTTTCAAGGAACTTAAGAATGATTTTCGTAGACATCTCAGGTATTGTTATTATGGAGTTTGGAAGAAGAAACACTCAAAGTTTTAGTTTTAAGAAGTTCCAAAGTTGTAATTTACTGCTTTATTATGGGCTTCATGTTCCAAAGTTGTAATTTACTGCTTTATTATGGGCTTCATGTTCCAAAGTTGTAATTTACTGCTTTTATTATTGGGTTGTCGTCCCAAGGTTGTAATTTATTATTTTGTTTTCCAAAGTTGTAAGTTGTAATTTACCGCTTTTGATTAGTGAAATGAGTTTTTGTTGTTCCAAATTCCTTTACCATTGATGTGTGCAAAATTATCGAAGTTCCTTGAAAAACTATCAAAACAAATGATCATTTGCATCGCATATCATGCATCATCCAACATTCCACTTCACATATTTTCTAGAGTCTTATCCTTGTTTTTTTATCCACTCTGATAGATTGTCAAGTCGTCTCATCGGTACGATACTCGAGCCAATAGTCAGAGGAATATGGAAGATCTAGAACAGGAAAACCACGAGCTTCGTGAGGAGGTCGCTACCCTTCGTGTCGGTATGGAGAAACTAACTGCGCTGGTGGAAAGTTTGATGGCTGCTCAGAATCAGCCATCGACTGCAGATGCTGAGATTCAGACATCAACTACTGTGGTTTCTGAGATTATCACCGTTCCAACATTTGTGACTCAAATCAACTCTCCGCTTCAACATCAGATGCCAAAAGGTTTTTCATGGGGAATGCCTTATAACTTTGTGCCAGAAGGGTATCAGCCTGGCGTACAACCTTTGGTTCAACCTACTGTGTCTTTTCCTCAACCGGAGACAACTACTATGCCGCCTGTAATCCCGTCTGTGGCACCTTTCCCTCAACCAGTGATGACAACTGTCGCTCCTGTGGTTCGTTCTAGCCATACATGAATGAACCTACTTATCATGCCGAGCCTGCTGAAAGTCTGGGTCTTTGCGATAGAATGGAAGAATTTCAAGACCAGTTTCAAGATATGCAGAGGGAGATCAGAGCGTTAAAGGGGAAAGATTTGTTTGGAAAGAATGCTCATGACCTGTGTTTAGTTCCAAATGTAAAGATTCCAGCCAAATTCAAAGTTCCGGACTTTGAAAGGTATAAAGGTGATTTGTGTCCGCGGAGTCATTAAACTATGTATGTGAGAAAGATGTATACATATTCTGATGATCATAACTTGTTAATTCACTACTTTCAAGACAATTTGACTGGTGCCTCTCTAAAGTGGTCTATGGGTTTGGACAGCACTCGGATCCATAATTTCAACGATCTTAGTGAAGCTTTTGTTCGCCAGTATAAGTACAACTTCGACATGGCGCCGGACAGAGATCAACTCCAGGCCATGTCCCAAAAAGAAAGAGAGTCCTTTAAAGAATATGCCCAGAGGTGGTGCGAGATTGCTGCTCAGATTTATCCCCCTCTTGAGGAGAAAGAAATGACAAAGATATTCCTGAAGACTTTAGGTTCCTTTTATTATGAAAGAATGATTGCCAGCGCACCCAGTGATTTCACCGAGATGGTAGGTATGGGCATGCGGTTGGAAGAAGGGATTTGTGAGGGACGTTTGGTTAAAGAAGGAAGTCCGTCTAGCAGTATCAAGAAGTTTGGAAGTGTTTTCCCTAAAAGGAAAGAACAAGATGTCAGTGTAATTTTCCCTGGGAGACCAAGGAGAGGTTATTCACATGTTGCGGCAGTCAATCCGGCTGTCCGCCCAACATTGGTGACCCTAACTCATCAAACCCCACCAGTTCAGCAACGGCCATTTCAACAGCATCCTCGACAACAGGCTTATCAATTTAATAACCAGAATCGTTCACCAAGGAAACCGCAATTTGATGACATTCCCATGACTTACACTGAATTGTTCCCTACTCTGATCAGAAAGAACCTCATAACGACGAAGCCTCCTCTTGTCGCACCGAATAGTACTTCTCTGTGGTACAAGGCAGACCAGTTTTGTGAATATCATCAAGGGTCGCCGGGGCACAACATCGAAAATTGCTTTGCTCTAAAGTCGGATGTTCAGAGATTGATTAAGACCGGTATCTTGTCTTTCAAGGATGTTAACCCGAATGTTAGAGATAATCCTTTGCCTCGACATGGGGAAACATCAGTGAGTATGGTGGAAGGTTGTCCGGGAAAGTTTCGAGTTTTTCAAGTTGAACACATAAGAGATTCGTTGATCAGGTTATATCAAATCTTAAGAAGACTTGCCTTTTTTAGGCATCATCATGATTATGATGTTTGTGAATTCTGTTCAAGAGAGGTTGATTGCCCTATTGTGAAGGAGGATATTCAAAAATTATTAGACCAGAGGGTTATCACTATTACATATGACAGAGATCCGGTGGATGAAGTGAATGTTATAATACCACAATTCAACTTGCCTGAACTAGTAGAGATCGTTTACGACAGTCAGACTGCACATGTTGCTCCTTTGATCATTTATCCACCTGGTCCTGTGCCTTACAACTCAGACCAAGCTATACCCTACAAGTATAATGCCACAATGATTGAGAATGGGGTAGAAGTCCCTATACCAACAATGCCATCTTTTGTTAACATCGCTGATGTGAGCAGAGTTACGAGAAGCGGACGTGTCTTTGCAGCAGTACCTTTGAAAAGACCAGAAGTTCAAGTCAGGAGGCCCATACCGGCATAAATTCCAGCGAGAAATGTTGAACCCAGGGTTGAGGTAGGCCGATCTAATGAACCTATCCCACACCCCGATGATGATGAGATTCTGAAGCTCATCAAGAGAAGTGAATACAAGATTGTGGACCAACTATTGCAAACTCCTTCCAAGATTTCTTTGCTTGCTTTACTGAGAGATTATGGTGCCCATAGAGAAGCTTCGATGAAGGTCTTGGACCAGGCATTCATGGATCATGATGTGACGGTTGACCAATTTAATGGAATTGTGGGAAATATTACTTCGTGTAACAATCTTGGTTTCAGTGATGAAGAGATTCCGGAGGAGGGAAGGAACCATATCATGGCTTTGCATATCTCAATAAGTTGTGCAAATGATACTTTATCAAGTGTGCTGGTAGATACAGGTTCGTCGTTAAATGTAATGCCCAAAACTACATTATCTCGACTCTCATATCAAGGTGCTCCCATGAGACCTAGTGGGGTAATTGTCAAAGTGTTTGATGGTTCTAGGAAGACTGTCATTGGTGAGGTGGATCTTCCTATAATAATTGGTCCTCATACTTTTCAGATCACTTTTCAAGTAATGGATATTTGTGCCGCCTACAGTTGCCTATTGGGTCGTCCATGGATCCATGATGCAGGGGCAGTCACTTCCATGCTCCATCAAAGATTTAAGTTTGTAAGGCATGGAAAGCTGGTAATGATTGGTGGAGAGCAGGCTATGGTGGTAATCCATTTGTCATCTTTCTCTTTTATTGATGCTGATGAGGATGTTGGAACCCAATTCCAAGCTCTATTTGTTGCTAATAATGAAGTGAAGAAGCAAGGGATATCTATTTCTTCTTTTGAGGATGCGTGACGAGTGGTTGAAAGTGGTTCGACTGAAGGTTGGGGCCAGGTGTTGACTTTGCCTGAGAACAAGTCTGGAGAAGGTCTTGGTTTTCGTCCTGTGTCTACAAGAGTTAAGCAGGATACAGTTATCCGTCCAATACAAGAGGTTTTCCAAAGCTCAGGTTTTATCCATCCGATACCTCCTGAAGTTGATGTTATAATAGGAGACGATTCTGAAGAGGATTTACCCGATTTTGTAACGCATGGAGTGGTTTGCCAGAACTGGATTTCTGTTGATGTTCCTGTTGTGATGCACATTTCTGAGTAATGTTTTGTTTTATTTTTGAAAAAAATTTCGCTCTGCCCAAGGCGAAGAGTATTTGTGTCGGGCTATGTTGAAAATAAATCCTTTTGCTCTGGCCAAGGCAAAAGAGAGGATGTCTGGGCTCTTTGTTTCAAGTATTGCCAATCATGAATAAAAATGTTATTTTGTCCAATACTGTTTTATTTTTCACTTTTTCTGGGAAATAGTAATGCAAATTAATTGGTAGTAATAGGAAAATATAATAACTTTTTTATTTATTTGAACAAATCGATTTCTAAAATAAAGCATAATCATATGTGTAGATTAATCCATGACTTAACCATTGAAAAAAATGATCCTATGCCCCCTCCCAACTTTGAATTCCCTGTGTTCAGAGCCGAGGAAGAAGATAGTGAAGAGATCCCTGATGAAATTTCCCATTTGCTTGAGCATGATGAAAAGACTATTTAGCCGTTTGAAGAGCCTATAGAGATGATCAATTTGGGTAACGAAGAAGATAAAAAGGAAGTTAAGGTCAGAGAATTGCTTATCCCTAAGGTCAAAGAGAAAATGTTAGAACTTCTCAGAGAATATGTTAATGTGTTTGCTTGGTCCTACCAAGACATTACCGCACATTGATGTATTGGTCGACAGTACCGCAAAGTTCAAAGTATTTTCTTTCATGGATGGTTTCTCTAGTTACAATCAAATCAAGATGGCACCAGAAGATATGGAGAAGACATCTTTCATTACACCTTGGGGAACATTTTGTTATCGGGTTATGCCGTTTAGTTTGAAGAATGCTGGTGCAACATACCAAAGGGCCATGACTGCTTTGTTCCGTGATATGATGCATAAGGAGATAGAAGTGTATCTAGATGACATGATTGCCAAATCGCAAACTGAAGAGGATCATTTGGAACATTTATTGAAGTTATTTCAGCGTTTGAGAAAGTATAAACTCCATCTGAATCCCAACAAGTGCACTTTTGGTGTTTGTTCTGGAAGACTTTTGGGTTTCATTGTCAATCAGAAAGGTATTGAGGTAGATCCTGATAAAGTCAAAGCTATTCGGGAAATGCCCGCACCCAAGACGGAAAAACAAGTAAGAGGATTCCTTGGAAGACTGAACTATATTTCTAGATTTATATCTCATATGACTGCTACCTGTGGGCCGATTTTCAAGCTTCTCCGAAAGAACCAAGGATGTGTGTGGACAGAAGATTGTCAGAGAGCTTTTGATAGCATCAAAGAATATTTACTTGAACCTCCCATATTGATTCCTCCGGTGGAAGGAAGACCTTTGATTATGTACCTGACTATATTGGAAGATTCCATGGGATGTGTGCTTGGTCAACAAGATGAGACTGGAAGAAAGGAACATGCCATATATTACCTGAGTAAGAAATTGAAAGACTGTGAGTCTCGATACTCAATGCTAAAGAAAACCTGTTGTGCTTTACCTTGGGCTGCTCGCCGTCTGCGCCAGTATATGATTAACCACACCACTTGGTTGATCTCCAAAATGGATCCGATCAAGTATATCTTTGAGAAGCCCGCCTTATCTGGAAGAATAGCCCATTGGCAGATGTTGTTATCTGAATATGACATTGAGTATCACACTCAGAAAGCAATCAAATGGAGTATTTTAGCCGATCATTTGGCTCACCAACCAGTTGAAGATTATCAATCCATCAAGTTTGACTTCCCAGATGAAGATGTTATGTACTTGAAAGCTAAAGATTGTGAAGAGCCGTTACCGGAAGAAGGACCTGATCCCGAATCCCGTTGGGGTTTGATATTTGACGGAGCTGTGAATTCTTATGGAAATGGAATTGGGGCAATCATCGTCACTCCCCGACGTACTCATATCCCGTTCACGGTGAGATTGAAGTTCGACTGTACGAACAACATGGCTGAATATGAGGCATGTATTATGGGTCTCGAAGAAGTAGTGGATCTAAGGATTAAGATTCTTGATATTTACGGAGACTCGGCATTGGTAATTAATAAAATCAAAGGAGAATGGGAGACCCGTCATCCTGGTTTGATCCCTTACGGAGATTATGCTAGAAGATTGTTAACCTTCTTCAACAAAGTGGAATTACATCATATCCCTAGAGATGAAAACCAAATGGCTGATGCTTTAGCTACTTTGTCTTCAATGTTTCAAGTGAATGGTTGGAACGATGTGCCTACAATCAGAGTTATGCGCCTCGATAGATCTTCTCATGTGTTCTCAGTAGAAGAGGTCACCGACGACAAACCATGGTTCTATGACATTAAACATGTTCTTCAAACTCAAGAGTACCCGCCTGGGGCATCCAATAAAGATAGGAAGACGTTGAGGAGATTGGCAAGCAGGTTCTTCCTCAATGAAGAAGTATTGTATAAGAGTAATTACGACATGGTCCTACTCAGATGTGTAGACAGACTTGAAGCAGACATGCTAATGCATGAAGTACATGAAGGATCCTTTGGTACTCATGCCAACGGACATGCAATAGATAAGAAGATGTTGAGAGCTGGTTACTATTGGATGACGATGGAATCTGATTGCTGCAAATATGTGAAGAAATGTTATAAATGCCAGATTTATGCGGACAAGATACATGTGCCACCGACCCTCCTCAATGTTATCTCTTCGCCTTGGCCTTTCTCTATGTAGGGCATTGATATGATTGGAATGATTGAACCCAAAGCTTCAAATGGTCATCGTTTTATCTTGGTAGCAATCGATTATTTTACTAAATAGGTGGAAGCAGCATCTTATGCTAATGTAACCAGACAGGTGGTAGTCAGATTTATCAAGAATCAAATCATTTGTCGATACGGCATCCCGAACAAGATCATCACTGATAATGGCTCAAATTTGAATAACAAGATGATGAGAGAGCTTTGTGAAGAGTTCAAGATCGAACATCATAATTCTTCTCCTTACAGGCTGAAGATGAATGGGGAAGTTGAAGCTGCCAACAAGAACATCAAAAAGATTGTCCAGAAGATGGTGGTAACTTATAGAGATTGGCATGAAATGCTTCCGTTTGCTTTACATGGATACCGTACTTCGGTGCGAACTTCAACAGGTGCAACCCCATTTTCCCTAGTTTATGGTATGGAAGCAGTACTCCCCGTGGAGGTTGAGATTCCGTCTATGAGAGTGTTGATGGAAGCTAAACTTTCTGAGACTGAATGGTGTCAAAGTAGATATGATCAGTTGAATTTAATTGAAGAAAAGAGATTGACAGCGCTGTGTCACGGTCAATTATATCAGCAGAGAATGAAGAAGGCTTTTGATAAAAAGGTTCGACCACGCGAGTTCAGAGAAGGTGACCTTGTGCTCAAAAAAATATTATCTTTCCAACCTGATTCTAGGGGCAAGTGGGCTCCGAATTATGAAGGACTGTATGTCGTTAAGAAAGTTTTCTCTGGAGGTGCCATGATTCTCACAAATATGGACGGTGAATAGCTCCCGCGCTCCGTGAACGCCGACGCAGTCAAGAAGTATTTCGCCTAGTTCTAAGCTGACATGATGCTAAGTTGAAAACCTAAAGGGGCGGCTTAGGCAGGCTTTTGGTCAGACCGGCTGTGGCATTTAAGCACATTTCTGAATTCGAAGTTGTTAGGGAGAATAATGATCATTGTTTTTGTGTAACCCTTTCTTTCATGTACTATTTCCCAAACTTTTGTAAACCGTTGGAGTCGCGTTGTTAGCGAACTACTATCTTATTAATGAAATTTGAGCATTTACCTTTTGTGGGCAAAATTTTAATTTTACGGCAATATTTGAAACAAAGTTATTTAAAGTATTCTTATTTTAAAAATGTGTCGTGAATAATGAAAGGAATATTAACAGTTGTTCCGAGGATGGTCAAGCCATGAAATGTAAAACAATACAGTAATTTATCCTTGCATGATGAACATGTTTTCTTTCAAAATCGTCACGAGGTGTTGGTTGTGTAAACTTTTGTTTCTAGTGGTACTAAGTTTGGTGACTCCCCCGCTTTTCCAGTTAAGCGTTGTTTTGGTTATCTTTATTTGAGCAGATTTCTGAAGTGTGGTACGCTTTGTCTCATGCCAATGGTCTATTGGTGTTAGAAGATTGGATTTGAATACTTTTCTCCCGGAAGATTTGAGCCTTGTAGCGTGATACGCTCTGACGTTGCTTTGTAGTTCCAATTCCAGTTATTTTCCGTCTCTTTAAGATTGGCCGAGTATCTATTATTTTGTGATATCTTATCATCTTCAAGATATTCCGTCTGCCTGTTTCGTCAGCATAACATTCACTCATTCATTTACACTTATATCACGCATGCATATTCACATTTGTCGTTGATTTTGGGTCGTATACCTTGTTTATTTATTAAGACAATGTACATGTTCTTTCCAAGTAGAATGTTAGCTTAGGCAGAAAATGCGCTTCCTTTCTAAATTCCCCAACTGAGTTAATCCTCGTGGATGATTTTTTGATTTAGCCTTCCTTGTCCATTTAAGGATAGGATGAATCCCCAATTAAGTTATTTTCTCATTGGGTGGAGTCTTGTTTGACTGTTTTCTCTCTGGTTTATTCCTGGAGGGAGTTGTTGTCTCTTGCATAGACTATCTCGTGATTTTATCCAAGCTAGGCAACCTAGACTTATGGTGCATTTATTTTGCGCATTTAAGTATTATATCTACTCGGGAAGGATCTATTCATGATTCCCTTTAACGAATGTTTTATTCTATGGCAGTGTTATCGCAATTTTTCTTCTGAATTATCTTTTGGAAAACAGAAAGCGGTGGTCTCTTCATGAGCAACTTGTGCGTTATCTTTTTGCGGAAAACGGCAAGTAGCGGTCTCTTCATGAGCAACTTGTATGTTATTATTGTTTGGAAAACGGCAAGTGGCGGTCTCTTCATGAGCAACTTGTACGTTATTATTTTTTGGAAAACGACAAGCAGCGGTCTCTTCATGAGCAACTTGTACGTTATTATTTTTGGAAAACGACAAGCGGCGGTCTCTTCATGAGCAACTTGTACGTTATTATTTTTTGGAAAACAACAAGCGGCGGTCTCTTCATGGGTAACTTGTACGTTATTTTTTGGAAAACAACAAGCGGCGGTCTCTTCATGAGCAACTTGTACGTTATTATTTTTCTAGAATACAGCAAGTGGCGGCTTCTTTATTTGAGCAGCTTGTATGTTATTGGTTATTTTTGGAAGACAGCAAGTGGCAGCTTCTTTATTTCAGCAGCTTGTATGTCATAGTATTTTTGGAAGACAGCAAGTGGCAGCTTCTTTTTTTGAGCAACTTGTATGTCATAGTATTTTTTGGAAGACAGCAAGTGGCAGCTTCTTTATTTGAGCAACTTGTATGTCATAGTATTTTTGGAAGACAGCAAGTGGCAGCTTCTTTATTTGAGCAACTTGTATGTCATAGTGTTTTTGGAAGACAACGAGTGGCAGCTTCTTTATTTGAGCAGCTTGTATGTTATTGACATCTTTGAAAGACAGCAAATGGCAGCTTCTTTATTTGAGCAGCTTGTGTATCTACAACCATATTATTATTTCAACATTAATTGGTATCTCTCCAGAAATCTCGCAGAGAAGTTTGTTATGAATCTTTACCTTCGAAATTCGGTAATCCATTATCAGCAAATTTGGTACATCTTTTGTCTATCTTTGACCTTGAGTTGTGAAATCACTGTTATTTTGGGTCAATAATCTGTTTTTGTGGCCTATGCAAGATGCCTTCTTTGTTAGGGTCAGAGGTCGTATTCTCTTAAATTTTTATTTGCCGTCAAGAGTCTATCATTCGAGGTCGATGGCTCATTTCCCCAGTAGTGTATAATTTATGTTCATGTGGTTTGTTGGTGTTTGGTTTCTCCAGCATTATCTTGTCTCATACAATATCATTCTCTGTGAATTTAAATACTACATTCATATCACAAACATAATGGCGGTATCTTAGGGCAAAAATTGCGTATTATGTATTTAAGTACCTTCAATCTCGTCGAGACGAAGATTTTAATCTTCATATCTCCGGATAGAAGAAACTTAAATAGGGGCAGTTGTCATACCCCAAATTTTGACCTAAGATACCACCTCCCATCTGCATTATTACATAGCAAGCGTTCACAAGCAATTCGACCTATTTTTTCCAATTCTCGAGTCAGATTTCAAAAATTCATAACTTCTTCAAATTTCGACAATTTTTTAGTGGTTCTTTTACATATGATTCTCCTTTGCAACACCTACAACGTTTCTTTACAAGTCAAGAGATGATTATGCTTTGAAAATCCACCAATAAATAGAAACGTTAGAAATTGTTGTGAATTTAGTGAAATTTAACTGGTTTTTGTCCGACTTTATTAAATCATGTTTTTATCATTTTTTTATCATTTTTCTTTTATTCTTATTTTCATAAAAAGAAAATCCAAAAAATATTTAGTTCATACCTTATCCAAAATACAAAAAAAATTTATAGTTTTGTTAGTTTCATTTAATTTATATATTTAATTCATTGATAATTCCAAAAAAAATCACAAAATACATATAAGTTCTTTTGCTTTTTACATTTTTTTGAGTATGTAAGTCTATTTTGTGTTTCTTTGGTTGCAATTCAAAATTTTGAAAATATATGGTTTGATTTTTCATTTATTTTTATTTCTTTATGATTAACTTTGGTGTAAATTTTGATTATAATTCCATTTGAAATATTTTTTAAGTTGAATTATTAATAGATTTTAGAACCAATTTTAATATCTATTTTATTTCACTTTTGTATTTTTCAGTTTAGTTTTACTAACAGTTTATTTCATTATTATTGTCATTACTATTATTATTAATATTATGATTATTATGCTTTGTCCATATGCTGCAAAATTTGTCCATATGCTGCGAAATCTGTCCTTATGCTGCATGGCCCCTGCACAAGTAATGCCAAGAAAAACAGTCACATAATCTCTGCTGCCCAATTTTCACAACCAAAAACCTGTGAACACCAGTCCAAAAACCTGTGAACACCAGTCCAAAATCTGCACTATGTCAAGACAAACATTACACTGAAATAGGAGGGCAAGAAACTGCATCAAAAAGTGTCGAAAACAGGGTATTCCATATGTTCAAACTCACCAAAATTTCCCTCCCAAAACCTCATTCTTATTCACTATAAAACAGGCAGATATACAATCGAAGAAGAGGGTGAGAGAAAAAAGAGATAGTTCACAAAAGAGAAAAAACACAAAACTTGCAGAAGCACAAGCCTGCATAACTCAAAGCCTGTTTCGAACTGCAAGCAGGATAGCCTGCATAACTCAAAGCCTGTTTCGAACTGCAAGCAGGATAACCTGCATAACTCAAAGCCTGTTTCGAACTGCAAGCAAGATAGCCTGCATAACTCAAAGCCTGGTTCGAACTGCAAGCAGGATAGCCTGCATAACTCAAAACCTGTTTCAAACTGCAAGCAGGATAGCCTGCATAACTCAAAGCATGTTTCGAACTGCAAGCAGGATAGCCTGCATAACTCAAAGCCTGTACAAACAGCAAGCCTAGTCAAAAAATACCAACAAACTATTCCACTCGAAACATAAACAATAGATCCAAGCCTACTTTCAAAAAACCACAAACTGTAAACAGAAGCAAACCTTCTAACCTGCACCATTTCGAACCAAGCTCCAATCATACCAGCAAACTCGCACCAACACCAACGCGTAGCTCACAACAATAGTGCTAGAATTTTAGGAGAAAAGGGGAGAAAAGAATCTGCAAAATTTGAAGAACAAGCAACATTTATTCTCTACAGTTTCAGAAAAAATCAATTCTATTACAAGATTTTCCAACAAGATTTTCAGAAGAGCAGAAGGAATTAAAAGAGCATATTACCACATCTCTGGATTTCTTTATTATTTCATCGTCAAAAATCGAAATCATCAGACTTGCTCTGATCGTGTAAGTGTCCCTACTTTTTTTCTCAAAATCTGTTGTTATGCTTGTTATAATGATGTATGTTGTGAACTAGTTGTCGTTGCTGCATTTTTTGTTGTTGATGTTTCAATAAACCAAAACCCCTGAGATTGTTATTGTGGTTTCTCTTACCATGAATATTTGTCGCCTTGTTGATTTGATGTTTAACTGCATGAAAAAAAAGAAGCAGTGTTGTTGTTCGATTTCGATTTAGGGGAGAGAGTTTGAAACCAGAAGCAATGTTGTTGTTCGATTTCGATTTAGGGGAGAGAGAGTTCGAAAACAGAAGCAGTGTTGTTGTTCGATTTCTATTTAGGGGAGAGAGTTCGAAAACAGAAGCAGTGTTGTTGTTCGATTTCGATTTAGGGGAGAGAGTTCGAAAACAGAAGCAGTGTTGTTGTTCGATTTCGATTTAGGGGAGAGAGAGTTCGAAACCAGAAGCAGTGTTATTGTTCGATTTCGATTTAGAAGAGAAAGAGTTCGAAAGAGGGAGCAGGGTGTTCGATTTAGATTTAGAAGATAAAGAGTTCGAAAGAGAGAGTTCGAAAGAGAGATCGAAGAGAGAAAAAAAAGAGTTCGAAGAGAGAGTTCAAAAGAAAAGGAACTGCACGTTTTCTTCTTTCCATTTGGATTTGTTAATTAAAAAGGATAATTAGTATTAAATTTGGTTTTATTGGGAATTAACAGACAAATAGCACAAATGTCCACCTACAGCCGTTCTAATCTCTAATGACTCTAGGGTTTCTTTAATCCCTTGGACAGATTTGAATGAGCCTCAACCCGGCCCATAACCCCTCTTTTTGGTAACCTAAACAAAAAACACCTTTGGACTTAACTGATTTGGACCTCAGCACCCATGATCCCTTATTTCACACCTTGTTCTTAATTCTTGCACCACCTTTTGTTTTAACTAATTAGTTTCTTTAAGTTTTATTGTTAATAGGTTTTTTTTAATAAATAATCACATAGTTTTAGATAAAACCCAATTAATTAGCTTAGTTTTATAATTTATTTAAATCTTGATATTTCATTTTTAGTTTGGTCAACATTTTAGTTAATTTTGTTAGTTTTTTTTAACTAGTCTTTTATTGATAAGTTTGTAAGTTATCTCTTTGAATTTATTACCCTTATGATGTTCCTCCCATGATACATGTTGGTTGATTTTGTGATAATTTCGATTTAATTCCATGGCTTCTCTCTTGGTTTTCTTTTAAAATCTTGGAGTGTTTATACTTTTAGTTTTAATCTTCATGTTGCTTGCAAAATCCAAGGGAATTGTTTAATTTTTGTCGACTTCATGTCATCAAAAAAAACATTGTGCGAATACCCTCATTCATCCTCCGTTTATTATTTCGTTAAAAACTTAAGATAATTTTCCCAAATATTCAATTTTTCAAAACTCACACCTTTTAAGTCAAAACTTCGACGTTAGGTCATCGTATCTTCAAAAACTCGCCCACACCTATTTTTTAGCCAAATGAACCATTTTAATCAAACAAACAATTTTAACCAAAAAACAGATATTTCAAAAGGTTCCTATATAATACTATAGATACATTGGGTGCTAATACCTTCCAATTGTATAACCAACCCCCGAACTCTAGACCTCTTTTCAAAAACGCCTTGTATTTTCATTACTTTTAAAGTATTATTTTACATTGAATATTTTAGGGTTTTATTTCGCTCTTTTCCCTTTTCCCTTGGAAATAATAAAGCGCGGTGGCGACTCTTGCTTTTGTGAGACGAATTAATTAATAGTTCGATCTCCGATTTACCCCGCTACATTTTTTATCGCTACAAAATGGAATGTTCAAGCGTGTGGAATGATGAAAATTGGAGGGAAATCGTGTGGGTCTGCAGCATGAACAAAGTGTGATCTGATTTGCATCAAAACTCATTTAATCCTTGCGTTTCAAGGCTCTAATCCACTTTGGCAACTTGGTTAAACATATTTAGATCACAAACGCGTGCTAATTTGATGTTTAAAGGCCAAAACATGAATTTCAAATTCTAACTTATGGAGAAGCTTCAGTTCCAAGTTACCAAGTTCAATCCAATGGAATTTCCACCTCAAGGGGTCTTAGGGAAAAATTATTCATGCTTTGGAAAGATAAGGTAACAAGATTTGAAATGGAAAAAGAATGGAATCAAATGGATGCTTGAGCTGAAAGTTACATGGAGTCAAAGTTGGAGAAAAAGAGTTGACTTTCCATACTTAGAAATATTTCAAAATCTTCTTTAAAAATGACCTATAATCTCTTGCATTCGAACATGGCCTTCCACTTAGAATTTGCTCTTGGCCAAAAAATATGGAAAGTAGTAGATCTCTTGAATGACATTTTTCAATTTTAACCAGTCAAAATATCCAAAAATTGGCTCAAGGTGATAAAAATTGACCAAGTTATGACCTTTTGAAGTCACATATGGAGAATTGGGGATTCATCTGGATGACTTTTAATCTATCCTCTTCACAAAGTTCCTTCCACATGAAAATTCCTTGGATCTTTTGAAGTGATTTGTTGGTAACTCATTGAAGAGAAGAATGTTTTTGGAATCACTCAAAAATTACAAAAGATGAGCAAGATATTCCCCTTTGAAGTCCAAAACCCTAGCCTCTAGATCAAGAGAATGCTTGGTGGAACTTTGCCAAGTTTGAACAAACTTTTTGTACCAATATTATTCCTTTGTGAATAGAAATTGTTAAGGATGATGATGAGGACTCATGGTCACAAAAACCACTTCCATACCATCTTCAAAACAACTTCAATGGTGAGGTTTGAATTTCTCAAGCTATTGACTAGGGCATGGAAATAAACTCATAAACCCATGAAGCAACTTGCTAAACCTCATTTGCCTTTACCTACATTATTGACAAGTAAGACAAACCAATATTGAATTTTGTTAATTAGAGAGAAAATAAAAGCAAAATATCCATGATCACAAAAGAAAACAAGTTAAGGTGCTTGGAAATTCCTCAGAAGAGCAAGGCTAAAGATAGGGAGAAGAATCAAAAGCGCTAATGTGATTTTGTTGTGATTGAAACAATATGGTATGATGAAGGGATCTTAGGGGAAAAAATTGGGGTACAACAGCTGCCCTTATTTAAGTTTCTTCTATCCGGAGATATGAAGGTTAAAAATCTTCGCGTCGACGTGATCAAAGACACTTAAATATAAAAAACCCTGTTTTTGGCCCTAAGATGCCATGCAAAGGCTTATTCATATGAATGCATATGAACAGAACCAAAGAGACGCAAAGTAACATTGGGGATGCAACAAAAAATGAAGAAACAATGGAGCAACCCCACCAGGAAAATAAATCACTAGTGAACCACAAGAACATAATCAGAGAGGAAGATAACAAGCATCGACGTTCACTGCCGATGTACTGCCAACGTTCACTAAATATATCATACCACCGCCGTTCATTGACGATGAACTATCAACGTTCACTGAAGATAGCAAAAAGATAACAAACACCGACGTTCACTGCCGATGTACTACCAAATTTTACTGAAGGTAGAAAGAGAAAATATATTATACCACCGCCGTTCACGGACGCTGAACTATCAACGCTCACTGAAGATAGCAAAAAGATAACAAACACCGACGTTCACTGCCGATGTACTACCAACGTTCACTGAAGGTAGAAAGAGAAAATATATCATGCCACCGCTGTTCACTCACGATGAACTATCACCGTTCACTGAAGATAGCAAAAAGATAAAAAACACCGACGTTCACTACTGATGTACTACCAACGTTCACTGAAGGTAGAAAGAGAAAATATATCATATCACCGCCGTTCACTGACGATGAACTATCAACGTTCACTAAAGATAGCAAAAAGATAACAAACACCAACGTTCACTGCCGATGTACTACCAACGTTCACTGAAGGTAGAAAGAGAAAATATATCATATCACCGTCGTTCACTGACGATGAACTATCAACGTTCACTGAAGATAACAAAAAGATAACAAACACCGACGTTCACTGTCGATGTACTACCAACGTTCACTGAAGGTAGAAAGAGAAAATATATCAAGTTTCCCCAAGATTCTGGTGTTTTGCCAAGAACGAGTCTCAACTTCTTCTTTAACCAAGGAAATCTGCCTGGAAAGGGTAATACATAATATGTCTCAAATAAAGAGACTTCCAGTCATTGTCAAGAGGAATTGCAAAGAGAAATGACTTTCTGGGAATAGAAATATGACTTCCAGGGGAAATGCCATGATATTCCTGCTGAGGAGATAAAGTCTTCCTGTGCAAAATAAATGCATAAACCAAAACTCAAAGTTTTCAGAAATCCATAATAAATGATATTGTCATGTAGCCACAAATCTAATTCAAAAATAAACTAGAGCAAGACGGCCAATGCAGATACATCCTTTGAGAAATAAACTCAAGAGGGAAAACCAAATTCAAATAAGCAAAGAGCGTTGCGGGAAAGGTCAGAACACAATGTCAATGAATGATGATTTTTAGCAATGCATGATGTATGTATGAATGTATGAGTGCTATCATGCATATGCTGGTAAAAAGGATACAAAATTAGTGCAAACAAACAAAACTGCCTCAGGTACTAACAACATTGGGCTAAGCTTCAACCAGAAAGATCAATCCAAGAAAGGTAAAAGAAACTGCGGAAACCAAACCTATTTCCTGTCCTAACTTCACTGAGGAGAAACATAATCTGGATATAGCCAAATCAAACAGATACCGGGATAGAACATCTTTCTTCCAGTTTCATCAGAGAAAACAGTTTTCCAAAAGCAACATGCCTACTGGAGATTGCAAGACCAACCTCAAATAAAGCAGACTGACGCCGAAACAACCAAGCCTCACTGGGGGATTCAAGCCTACCTCCTTGGAGAAAAAATTGCATACTGAAACTTTCATCACGAATACTCATTCCAACAAGAGATGCCCTGGGATAATCTTCCCGGGAAATCAAGAAGTCAACATTAATGCCAATACTGCAAAAAGAGCGACATCTCAGCACAACAAGGGAATAAAACCTTTCATTATATGAGGGAAGACTTCGCTGGGGAATCTGGGACGGAGGCTTCTGATCATGCAAACCCAAAAAAAAATGAACCAAGACTTGACTCGGGATAATGGGATCACAAACCTAATATTGTACCTTGTACCCACTGATATCATCTTTAACTATCTGAGAAGCACACAAAGATTGCGCACACCAGCAAAATGACCTGACAAAACCTTCACGAAGGGAGTAAATCTTCTTAGAACAACCGGAGTTTGTTCATTCTTGGGATCACCATTCTTGTTGTCATTGTTTCATCATAAATCCCAAAGTAAATTGAATTGTAAAGATCTCTTTTTCTGAAAAGTGAATTTTGCTTTTTAATCTTTTTTCTTTAACAATTATTATCAGTAATAAATGGAGTCTTTGCAAGCTAAGTAAAAATAAGAACACAAAGAATTGGGCAAAAGCTCGAATTTAATTAATAGAATGGTAGTCTGCGAATGGCGAGACTCCATGGATGATTACAATGTTTGGGAAATGGTAATACATAATGGAAAAGATACATTGAGATACAATGACCACTATCCCCCTAACAACTTTTGAAATCCTGAGCAGCAACTTTCGTTGAAGTATGGTGAGGATCCGAGAAGATTGTTGCTTCACGATCAAGTCTCGTCTGACGTAGTTACTTGCCAACAAAATCCATAACTTTTGCCTAAGCTGCCTGTTGTACCCTAAATTTCGCCCCTAACTTTTTCAGTCGCACCTTCATACCATATTTTGTCATTTGGTCACAACCATTAATAAATAGCTTCATTCATCACATTTGCATCCTATCTTTAAGTTTGTTCTTGTGTTGTTGACTAACTTCTAATCAAAATACAAAAGAATATTTGTCTTTGTCTTTGCATATTTGTGTTTTGTAGGTACCGAGTCGAAGCATATGGCAAATAAGGTTTTCTGGTATTATTTCCCTAAAATCTCTATTTGCAAAGAAAAAGAATTAAAAAATTTCATTTTTTTTCACTGTACAATCGATTGCTCCTAGAGTGCAATCGATTGCACAAAGTGAATTTTGTGCAATTTTTGGAAAAATACACTATGCAAATCGATTTGCACTATAGTGCAATCGATTGCACAGCGTGAAAATTTGAAAAAAAATCATCATTTCAAGCTTGTCAAATTTTTGGCTCCAATTTTCCTTCATTTTTTGAAAGAGTTATCATTAATTCAAATTTTGGCTCCAAGAATCAATTTCCAAATTACCACTAATCCCAATCCTAAACTCTATAAATAGAGCCCTCATTTCATTCAAATTTCAAGCTTTTGATAGCCAAATCCACCTTGCTAAAAAATCTCTCAATTCCCTCCATCTATCAAATTCACTCAAAGCTCCATTTTCAAAAAGTTAGTAAGCTTTGCATTGAAGCTTACTAATCTTTGAGCTAAACCTTCATCCAAACAATTTTTCTCCATCAATTCTCTACATCCAAGCTTGGTCAATTGATTCTTGGGGTTGAATTGAAGCAAATTCTTGAAGTTGTTTTGATAATTCTCTAGATCTACCTTTGGTAAGTTGGATAATTCATCTTTCACAATGTGATCTCTTGGTGATCTTTGGGATTGATTCTTTGAGCATTATTTTGTGATTTCAATGGTGTTATTTTCTCATAATTTGATGGAATTTTCGTGCTCAAGTGGATCCATGATCATAAGGTGTTTGATGGAAAGTTTGAACAAGAAATTTCCCTTTTAAAATGCTGTTTTTGCTAATGTAACTGTGTGCAATCGATTGCACAGAAGCAATTTTGCACAATTTTTAGAAAACTGTACTGTGTAAATCGATTTACACAATAGTGCAATCGATTTACACCAGGACAAAATGCACTTTTTTGCCTTGTTTTGGGGCAGCTTTGATCCAAAATGCTTTTTCTACTCACTCCTTTTGATTGTTGGGTTGGATTGCAATTTTAAATGTCCAATTTGTCTTTAAACTCAATGGACTTTGTGATGTAGATGAAGTTGGATAAATGTTCATCAATTCAAATCTACCTAAGAGTGAATTATTTAATTCATTTTTGGTGCTTTGGATTAATGATATGTTTAGTGCTTTAATCCATCTAGAGGAGTGGTTGAATTTAAAGATGAAAGAATTTTGAAATGGTGATCCAAATTAGCTTATCATTTCCCTCCCTCTTCATCTTATCCCTTTCTTTTTTTAATTGTGCTACATGTTAATGGATGGTGATCTCTATATCATTTATCCAAACATGAAGTACATAGATTGCTATTGACCGGCCTCAAAATAGGTGTGACTTCTACATAAGTCCACTTACGATTGCTTAACATAGCGATAAATTTTGTCCCGATTCGAATAAATGATCATTCGTGGCCCAAACTTATGATTGCAAGCCCAAGTATGTTAATTTTATCTCTTTGATCCAATAACCTTGAGATTCATTGTGTGGAGGCTTTGTTTCTACCAATCCTCTAATGGATCTACAACACCTTTGGTCAACGCGGATCACATAAACATCATTGATCATTACATGTTGCCTTGTGAGAATTCCAAAATGGATGATATACTTGACAAAAAGAAAATGCAACTTGTTGTGTGGAGGCTTTGGTTCTACCAATCCTCTAATGAGTTCCAAATGCAAGTTTCAAGATGGTCATCCAACTAACCACTAATTACTAACAATTAACTTTACTTTACGCTTTTATTTCCATGCTTTATGTACCATTTACTTTTAGCATTTTACATTTCATGCTATTTTCATCTTTGCTCACTTGAGCATTTACTTTTATGTCATTTTTATTTTGCTCACTTGAGCTTTTCTTTCTTTTTAAAGACACCTAATAATCAACATGAACCATAAAAATCATTAATGATACTTGGACTACATGGTTACTATCCTTTGCATTATGGAGTGATGGACTTCTTAGACTTAGGATTAGAGACCTTGGCCTATCTTGGAGACTTTGTGACTTTATTTGATATTTTGTCTGGAGTTATTGAGGTTTACCTCAAGACATTGGGTTGTTTGTTTGTTTTGTGTGCAGGTTATTGAGATTACGATCTTTGTTTGTAATCTGGAATTCACCCGTATACAGCCGTTACTCTGCCCAATTTTTACAAAGACTTAAAACACTTGAAGTTTGGTTCTCTCAAGAGGTCTAGTACCTTTGCTTGCTTGGTTTCAATCCAAAGAATGGGAATTCTACATTGTCTTATAATGTCAAGTATCGGCTTCATGTTGGTTAGACGATTCTCTTCCTTAGCTTTCACCTTATGCTTTAGGATAGTCCCTTCATCTCCTCCCATCTTCTTTAATTTTAAAAACCTTCTCATCTTCTTTCAAAATCTTCTTTGTTTTTAAACTCGAACCGCTTTCATGATAAACCTCGACTTTGTCGAGTGCCTTTTCTTTTAAAACTTATTTTCTTTAAACAAACTTCAATTCATTTAATCATACTTTGACATTTCTTTCAAAATTAACAAAACACTTCAACTCATTCAAACTCTTTTGTGCGCCCAAGCACCTTTTCCATTCAAAACTTTTTTCAAGGTGAGACATGATTCATTGATAGTCGAGCAACATTCTCCTATCCCTATGGTTATAAAGGTGTCGACTTTTCCACTTGAGTACTAGAGGCGTTCTCAAAACCTCACTCTTGTTGACGCAGGGTCCATCTTTCTTACACCTTGTGGGCGTTAGTCGAGATTTCTCTCCTAACAATAACGACTTGTCTCCTTGTTTAAAAACAATCAACAAACAAGTCTTTTCTAGAGGAACTACGTATACCCTGATCCCATATTGCACGAAAGGTGGTACGTAGGCACTAAAGGTTCGCAACCGCGGCGGGTGCAAAAATCATAAAAATATTTCTTTTCTCACCTCCACCATCCATTTTATATACAACACATTTTTATAGCCAAAATATACAGATTTTTTCAAAGAGGTTCCTGCGGAGTACCGTAGATGTTTACGGTGCTAATACCTTCCCTTTGCATAACAAACCCCCTTACCTTGAATCTTTCCCCCTCTTTTTGGGTTACTCGCTCTTTTCCCATTCCTTTGGAAACAATAAAGCGCGGTGGCGATTTTTATTTTGATTTGTATAAAGTCTAGTCAATCCAATGACTTAGTCTTGCACATTTCTACCGCTACAGAAAAAATGGCAACTTCACTGGGGAATGATTGACCTCTTGTTGGTCCATCCCTAAGTGGGTTGAGCCTATCTTTGTTTATATCAGTATATGTGCTATTGTGTTTATGTGTTATATTTTGTATATATGTTTATCTGGATTTTCCTGGTTTACAGGGTGCTTGGGGATTTCTTATAAGTCCTATACCCGGACTATGGAAAACTTTAAGATATGACTGGTGGTATAGTCATGTTAACTTTGAGGGAGTAATCCTAAAAAAGGAGGCATGAGATCCCCCACTCAGTGGAGGCCCCTTTGACTGTATTATCATTTACCGAGTAATCGGGAAGACGTACTGCTTTCGACCTGGGAGCCTACTGAAGCTGAGGACCGTAGATTACCTAACACATCTTGTCCTTTTAGGTGTAGTGCGGAAGCTATGACGGAGTAATCCGGAAATAGTTGTCACGCGATACTACGCCCAGACGAGTCTTTCCTGAGAATATTGCTAATTACCGAGTTAATCAGGACATTGGTAATATCCAAAGGAAGGATGTAGACTCTGGGAACCTCTTAGAACCTTGTTCGGCAGGTAATAACAGTTAGTCCATACCTTATGGGTTGTACCCTTACCTCCAGGCTCGTGACTTTGAACCATGTGATCCTGTTATTGTACAGTGCATTGCATAACATTGCATATCATTTGCATCCTCTGCATCATCCTACATACATCCAAGTTGTTCAGGATCTTATTCCCAGTTGCTTCTTTCTTTCAGTTAGTCGTCTACTGTCAAGCTGATTCCTCAACACAACTACGGGACTAGAGTTGCTGTCAGATTGAGAATGGAAAACCAAGAACAACACAACATGGAAGTCAGAATGGAAATCGACGAGTTGAAGTCAGGCATGGCCAAACTTACTGAGATGATGCAAGTCCTAATTTCCAGAGGAGAGCCACCTCTAAGGACTGTGATATCTGAAATCCCAACTGCTGCTGTTGACACTCAACCTATCCAGCATACATCTACTGCATGGCCATAGTTTGGGTTACCTCAGAATTACTCTCCGCCTGTTGTAATTACTTCAATGGTTGGCCAGTCTTCCCGACCAGTCTTTCAGGCTCCAGTTTTCACTGAACCTCAGCCAATCGTTCAAACTGCTTTTCGTCAACCTGCTGCACAAGCTGCTTTTGGGAATCCTCTCTTTGAGTACCATGCTGCCAGTCCTCGAAGTGTGAGCCAAGGAGAATTTGGTGAGTTTGAAGAGTTCAAAGAACAATATCAGACTTTGGATAAGAGACTCAGAGCTATGGAAGAAAATGAGTTCTTCAGTGTTGATGCTGACAATATGTGCTTGGTTTCTGATCTGGTTATGCCTGCAAAGTTCAAGACTCCCGAGTTTGAGAAATACCGGGGGCACACTTTTCCAAGAAGTCATTTGGTGACGTACTTTCGAAAGATGTCTTCTTACAAAAAGAATGACAGGTTGCTTATCCATTGTTTCCAAGATAGTCTGAGTGGAGCTTCATTGAAATGGTATATGGGACTTGAGAAAGGTCGTATCGAATGCTTCCAAGATCTTGTTGATGCTTTCATAAAGCAATACAAATACAACCTTGACATGGCACCTGATCGTCGCCAACTACAAAATATGTTTCAGAATGAGAAAGAGTCTTTCAAGGAGTATGCTCAACGATGGAGAGAACTGGCATCTCAAGTTGAACCACCTCTGGCAGAGAAAGAGTTAACTGGTTTGTTCATGGATACTTTATCCCCTTTCTTTTGGGAGAAGATGATTGGTAGTGTGTCATCCAGCTTCACAGACCTGGTGACTATTGGCCAGAGATTAGAAGAAGGAATCAAGAATGGTAAAGTGTCTAAAGCTGCTGAATCTTCTAATGGTGCAAAGAAATACCTTGGGAACTTTCAGAAGAAGAAAGAGGTAGAAGCCAATGCTGTCTCGACTGAGAGAAAAGGACCTCGCTGTAGGCCTTAATACACTGATCAACCACAAGTAGAGGTTGTTACTCCTGCGGTCAATGCTCAACTAGTTCAGGTTCCTCAACAACATAATATTACACAGAATCAGAATTGGAATAGAGCTCAGTTTGATCCCATCCCTATGACATACACTAAATTGTATCCTGCATTGGTGCAGAAGGGCTTAATTACGACTAGGCCTCTGATTCCTCGAAATCCCCCTCCATCCGGGTTCAGATTTGACCTTCACTGTGAATTTCATCAGGGAGCTGCCGGTCATGATTTTGAGAGTTGCTATGCTTTGAAAATCAAAGTGCAAGAATTGGTGAAAGCAAATATTCTCACTTTCAATGAGGCAGGTCCTAATGTTATCAACAATCCTTTGCCAAAACAAAGTGGCTGAAGAATGAGTCGGGGTACCCTCAAGTCATTTCCTAAAGCCAGTGTTTCAGACAGGACAGCTCATCCTTGTTACTGATTAGTCACTGAGCCATGTTTCTTTCTGTTTTCATTTTCCCCTTGTTTATGTTAAAATTGTTGCTTTCAAATTATGTTTATACTTTCATGTTAAGTTTAATGATATGAGCATTGCAATGTTTTGATTCATATCATTTTCATTTATTGCTTTCAAATATCTTTCTCTTGTTTACTCCTTTTATCAAGCTTTTGTTTATGCAAAGATTGGAGGGAGGATGATGAAAATGAAATACCCATAATTGTTGCTGGTATGCTTTCGAATAAAACTTTGCTGAGGATATACAGGCATTGTTTCAACTCCCAAACATTGGAGAAATAAGGAAGTTAATCCCTCGTTCACCCCTTTGAGCCTAGAAGTTGGAGTTTCTTTCGATACAGAAAAACCCGCAATCTTAACCCGGGGATGGGTAGTTCTCCGTTAATTTGGTTGTGCATTCAATTACAAGAGAAATCATGCAAGACATCTTTCAACAAAGGTCGCGATCAAGCTTTCCTTTGCACACAGAAAGAAGTGTCAAAGATGCTTTAAAACAAAAAAGTGACAAAGATGGTTCCCCGTAATCATTGAGCAAGGCAGTCATTATCTTTCAGAAAAGAAAATGAAATGAAAAGAAAAATCAAAATAAAAGTCCCGCTAAGTCAAAACCTCTGAAGGAGACTTAGGCAAAAAAAACTAGGGCATCCCGCTGACTGTAATTTCAAATGAAACAGTTCAGGCAAAAACTGGGGCATCCCGCTGACTGTAATCTCAAATGAAACAATTCATGCAAAAGTTGGGAATAATAAATCCAATCAGAAGAGGTCTTAAAATCCTCAAAATTCTCCACCAGAATTGACAAAAGTCCTCAAAACAACAAAAAGATGTAAGAAGAAATGACTGTCATTCTCAAGAATCCTTTAACTTCTGAGCCATCGTCATTGCTGCCATCAGTGCAATTCCAAAATCTCTTGGAAACTGAATGCATATTATGAATTAACTGAATGTAGGACTGAAGAACATCACGAAGATTGGGTTGGGTACAAATAAACTTTGAGCCTTTATCCTTTATTTCTTAAACCGTGAACTTGACCACATTACAACCCTCAAAAGACCTAATTGAAGTCAGGTTTCTTTTGAAATCATACTACAACAAGGTTGCGTAAACTGACCCCTATGATCTTTTGTGAATCATTTGTTTTGGTTTCATACCTTTGTTTTCACTTTAAAATTATAAACCACCGTGTTTTTAACCAGTGATGCACTTTCTATACACCAATAACATCATTTCAAAAATAATTTTGGATTCAAAACTTTTGCATGAACTTTGCATTAAAATTACCATGTTTGAATAAACAATTTGCTTGCAAACAAGCTTTCCTCATCAAGGAATTTCAAACAGCTAAGAAACTTGGTCAGTGACCCTATCAGGGGAATGTATCTTCCAGACCCATTTTTGAATCAGTTCAAGATTTGCTGCTCAGTGCAAGTTTTCTCAGATTTGGTTAGCCAGAAAATCATTTTCAAGACTCATGCAGGGGCATTCATCTCCAACAGACATTTCAGAACTGAAGCCATGATCAGTTTATTCCCAACAAACATTTCAAGAGCTGATGCCATGATCAGTTTATCTCCTATAGTCATTTCAGAGTTGAAGCCATGATCAACTCATTTCCAGCAACTTTTGACTGAAGCCATGATCAGTTTATCTTCAACAATCAGCTAATCTGGGACAAATCCCTAAGCATCTTTCCATGTCTTTCCTCAGAAGATCATCAGTTCAATATAGTTTACAAGTGTGACAAATTTGGGATCAAGACATTTTCTTTCCAATCAAAATTGGCAGAGTTCTACGTGTTGAGGAATCAAACTTCCAAACTATTCTCCACAAAAGAGTCAAACTCCATTGTCATAAACGTCGGAATTACATACATAAATCATTCACATATGATGCATAACAAAATTCACACATAATGCATAACAAGAGTGTTTCATCCTCATTTGCATTTTTCTAGGTCTTGTTGCAGTTGACATGTCACCTTGAGATCAAAGCCCAACTTACTTGGCACCTACCAAAGCAAACGTCAGTTTGAGTTGTTTTTCTTTTTTCATCCAAAGCCAGTATTGGATGTTGTTACCTTTTCTGCCGTCCAAAGCCAGTATTGGACGCGTTGAGTTTTCCTTTCATTCAAAGCCAGTATTGAATGTCAAGATCTCTTTCACTCATTCAAAGCCAGTATTGGATGTTGTGATCTTTTCTCTCGTCTAAAGCCAGTATTAGACGTTAAGTTTTCCCTTCATTCAAAGCCAGTATTGAATGTCAAGATCTCTTTCACTCATTTAAAGCCAGTATTGGATGTTGGGATCTTTTCTATCATCTAAAGCCAATATTAGACGTTGAGTTTTCCCTTCATTCAAAGCCAACATTGAATTTCAAGAACCCTTTCACTCATTCAAAGCCAGTATTGGATGTTGTGATCTTTTCTCTCGTCTAAAGCCAGTATTAGACGTTGAGCTTTTCTTTCATTCAAAGCCAGTATTGAATGTCAAGATCTCTTCTTCCATCCAAAGCCAGTATAGGATGTTGTTACCTTTTTCTTCATTCAAAGCCAGTATTGAATGTCAATAACCCTTTCACTCATTCAAAGCCAGTATTGGATGTTGTGATCTTTTCTCTCATCTAAAGCCAGTATTAGACGTTGAGCTTTTCTTTCATTCAAAGCCAGTATTAAATATCAAGATCTCTTCTTCCATCCAAAGCCAGTATTGGATGTTGTTACCTTTTTCTTCATTCAAAGCCAGTATTGAATGTCAAGAACCCTTTCACTCATTCAAAGCCAGTATTGGATGTTGTGATCTTTTCTCTCGTCTAAAGCCAGTATTAGACGTTGATATTTTCTTCATTCAAAGCCAGTATTGAATGTCAAGATCCATTTCACTCATTCAAAGCCAGTATTGGATGTTGTGATCTTTTCTCTCGTCTAAAGCCAGTATTAGACATTGAGTTTTCCCTTCATTCAAAACCATTATTGGATGTCGTGTTTCTTTTCTGTTCAGCGTCTTTCCTGGACGACTCTGATGTAGCTTCAGATTTGGTCTCATCCCACATCTAATGTTCTTATAGATCCTTCTGATTTCCTTTCCAGAGAGTTGCTCGCCTCATTCAATGCCATTCTTGGATGTTGCTACTTGCCTTCTCGAGTTTTATCTCTTTTTTCCAAGTATTTTTGGTTACTCTTTGTCTCCCTGACAGATATCCAGAAGTATCTTGTTGTTCCCCGACGTGTCTTTCCATGTCATTTCATCTGAACTACCACAAATTTCCAGTTTCAAGTCTTTCCATATTCCCAGAGTCTGTCTCATCTCATACATCATTCAAAAAAATATATGTCAAAAAAGAGTCCATGCATTTATTCATAACATATGCTATCATGTCATCGCATCAGGGACGAAATTCAGGTTTGTTTGTATTTAATTACTTTTTTTCCTATCTGGAAAAAAGATAATTAAATAGGGGCAGTTGTTGTACCCTAAATTTCGCCCCTAACTTTTTCAGTCGCACCTTCATACCATATTTTGTCATTTGGTCACAAACATTAATAAATAGCTTCATTCATCACATTTGCATCCTATCTTTAAGTTTGTTCTTGTGTTGTTGACTAACTTCTAATCAAAATACAAAAGAATATTTGTCTTTGTCTTTGCATATTTGTGTTTTGTAGGTACCGAGTTGAAGCATATGGCAAATAATGTTTTCTGGTATTATTTCCCTAAAATCTCTATTTGCAAAGAAAAAGAATTAAAAATTTTCATTTTTTTTCACTGTACAATCGATTGCTCCTAGAGTGAAATCGACTGCACAAAGTGAATTTTGCGCAATTTTTGGAAAATTACACTGTGCAAATCAATTTTCACTATAGTGCAATCGATTGCACAGCGTGAAAATTTGAAAAAAAAAATCAGCATTTCAAGCTAGTCAAATTTTTGGCTCCAATTTTCCTTCATTTTTTGAAAGAGTTATTATTAATTCAAATTTTGGCTCCAAGAATCAATTGCCAAATTACCACTAATCCCAATCCTAAACTCTATAAATAGAGCCCTCATTTCATTTAAATTTCAAGCTTTTGATAGCCAAATCCACCTTGCTAAAAAATCTCTCAATTCCCTCCATCTACCAAATTCACTCAAAGCTCCATTTTCAAAAAGTTAGTAAGCTTTGCATTGAAGCTTACTAATCTTTGAGCTAAACCTTAATCCAAACACTTTTTCTCCATCAATTCTCTACATCCAAGCTTGGTCAATTGATTCTTGTGGTTGAATTGAAGCAAATTCTTGAAGTTGTTTTGATAATTCTCTAGATCTACCTTTGGTAAGTTGGATAATTCATCTTTCACAATGTGATCTCTTGGTGATCTTTGGGATTGATTCTTTGAGCATTATTTTGTGATTTCATTGGTGTTATTTTCTCATAATTTGATGGAATTTTCGTGCTCAAGTGGATCCATGATCATAAGGTGTTTGATGGAAAGTTTGAACAATAAATTTCCCTTTTAAAATGTTGTTTTTGCTAATGTAACTGTGTGCAATCGATTTGCACTGTAGTGCAATCGATTGCACAAAAGCAATTTTGCACAATTTTTAGAAAACTGTACTGTGTAAATCGATTTACACAATAGTGCAATCGATTTACACCAGGACATAATGCACTTTTTTGCCTTGTTTTGGGGCAGCTTTGATCCAAAATGCTTTTTCTACTCACTCCTTTTGATTGTTGGTTTAGATTGCAATTTTAAATGTCCAATTTGTCTTTAAACTCAATGGACTTTGTGATGTAGATGAAGTTGGATAAATGTTCATCAATTCAAATCTACCTAAGAGTGAATTATTTAATTCATTTTTGGTGCTTTGGATTAATGATATGTTTAGTGCTTTAATCCATCTAGAGGAGTGGTTGAATTTAAAGATGATAGAATTTTGAAATGGTGATCCAAATTAGCTTATCATTTCCCTCCCTCTTCATCTTATCCCTTTCTTTTTTTAATTGTGCTACATGTTAAGGGATGGTGATCTCTATATCATTTATCCAAACATGAAGTACATAGATTGCTATTGACCAGCCTCAAAATAGGTGTGACTTCTACATGAGTCCACTTACGATTGCTTAACATAGGGATAAATTTTGTCCCAATTCAAATAAATGATCATTCGTGGCCCAAACTTATGATTCCAAGCCCAAGTATGTTAATTTTATCTCTTTGATCCAATAACCTTGAGATTCATTGTGTGGAGGCTTTGTTTCTACCAATCCTCTAATGGATCTACAACACATTTGGTCTGTTTACCTTGGTTATTGGTAAACAACCGCTGATCCTCCAAATGGTTACTTATTTGGTTACTCGCAGGATCGATCAGATTGATCCTAGGACATAGGTTGATTTTGAAATTTTGATTGAATTGGATATTGGTTAAGTGACAATAAAATAAAAGGGCTTTAAGTAAATTGCATGAAGAAGTAGGCCTGGTAAAATAAATGAAGGCTTAAAGTAAAGGATTTCGACAGGAAAGTAAAGAAGAAAGCAAGTAAATTTCTGGAAAAGTAAATGACTTTGATTAATAAAGTTGGTGTTTCACACATACATTTCTCAACAATTCTTTCTCACACGCTG
Source organism: Vicia faba (assembly GCA_948472305.1). Taxonomy (NCBI): domain Eukaryota; kingdom Viridiplantae; phylum Streptophyta; class Magnoliopsida; order Fabales; family Fabaceae; genus Vicia; species Vicia faba. The sequence goes on from OX451740.1 coordinate 1,356,931,273, forward strand.
GGTACTCGAATCTATATGAGTGACTTTGTATATAATTGTGAACACACGCGAGAAACTACATGACTACTACTATTTATACTAAAACATCCCAAGTAACCGTCGGGCAGTTACACTGCTTCGAGATGATTCCACTTGGCACGTTCTCAACGTTCGACGCTCCAGATCTTTGCACGTTGCACTTGGTAACCGCTGGAAACCGTTTTCCCTCCAAACGCTTGAATTTCAAACCGTTCCACTCTGAACCATCGAACACCTTCGTCGAGAAGCATCTTCGACGAGAAACACCTTCGACGTCGAAGGCAACCAACTTCTCCCTTGGAAAAAATCTTCTAAGTAACTTGCCATCTTTCGATGGGCATTTCGACGGGCCTAGCTGGTCGAAAACATCCTTCAGCTTTAATGGTTGACATTAATGAAACAAGGGTGTCGAATTTAGGAGCCAACAAGTTGCCCCCCAAGAATGCCTTATTTCGACTCTGAAAGAAAAGGGCATTCTTTGAAACGCCATTCGACACCTGTCTTTTCATGCTCAGTCACAAATTAAATTGTGCACTTTTTGTTGTCTTCTACCAACCACTGACAATCCCAAGAAAAACCATCATTTATCCGTACCTAAGACGTCACCTCAGTACGGCGTGCATTGTGCCAAACGTCATTTCAGAATTTGTCATTATGACAATTCCCAAAATGGAGGGCGCACGCTGCACCCCTCCATTTCTGCAGAACGGCTAAAACAACAGGGAGACGCCACGTGTCCCACTACTTCTGCAACATTAAATGGCATTTAATGTCCTCAATTTTGGGGATTTTCCCCCACTACTATAAATAGCAGTAAGTACCCACTGTGGGACTTTTTACGCTATCTAGCTTTCAGACTTCTCCATTTGCATACAAACTTGTCAACTTTGCAAACCCTTTTTCTTCACTTCGTCTTCATCCTCACCATTAACAATGGCATCTGGTTCCTCCAATGCTCCTAGCGCCACCGTACCATCTGGAAACGTCAAACCTAGGGTGTTCTCGACCGCTCCAGTAGTAACTCCCACGGGCCAACGAAGGGTCCCTGAACCTCTGGACATCGCTGTTCGTGATGCTTACTCACACCATCTTATGATCCCGGTTGGATATTCCAACCAGATCTTTGCTATGTCTGGCCCCTTGTACCTAAGTATTGCTGAGGCCATGAAGATCAAGAGTTATTTTCCGGTAGTTGAGAGACTCAAACCGGTTGCATGCGCCAAGAAAGATGCAGAGGATAATGAAGACCCTGCTAAAGAGAAAATCGACCTCCGTTTCTTCAACAAAGGTGTTAGGGCTTTCAGGTCTGGCCCTAGCCTTACTCCTGATTACGTTGCTTGGCTGGAAAAAATGGAGAAACGCCAAGCTTCGATCTGGAAAGATATGGGGATTTTCGACCTGGTTATGCTGTCGAAGACAGGTCTTAACTATTCCCCAGATATGTTGATAGCTTCCCTACTCTTCTGGGACTACTCCCACTTCACCTTCCATCTTCCCTGTGGAATGCTGACTCCTACACTCTTCGATGTGGCCGCTATCACTGGCCTTCGACCCACCGGGGACTACTTCGACCCGAAGGAGATGTCGGAGGATCAAATTGGATTCTCTGCCACAAAGCCAACCTACACCACCTTCATCAATCACTACCACGACAGGTCGACAGATACTGTGTCGGATGTCGAACACATTGCGTTTCTAGCCTTATGGCTGACACGCTTTGTGTTTTGCTCCAAGTCCTTGCAGGTGACCAAGAAGATGGTCACTCTCGCCACTCAACTCCATCATGGCCAAAATATCTGTTTGGCAGAATTGATTTTGGCTAGCCTGTATGAGTCGATTAGTAATGGAGCGACTCTTCTGAAGATTATCGAGAACAGGGCCAGTCTGCTGCTTGCTGGACCTTTTTGGCTGCTCCAACTGTGGCTCAATGCCACCTTCGAATCTTTCTTGCCTAAGAAGGTTCAAATAAATGAGCAGGCTCCAGAGATAGCGAACAGACGTGTCGAAGGAACCAGACTGGCTCTGTTGACTCCGATGGAAGATGGACTGGAGCTTCAGCAAACTTTCACAAACTTCGTTCTGATGTTTGCTAGAAGGAAAGAGTTTGCTTCGACTATGGCGCCGTTTGCTCGACGGAAGGTAGGCCCAGCGTGGTTCACAAGGCCACATCCTAGGACGTCGAGTGGTCCTCAGGTTGACGAACATACAACAATGTGGGAGGCGTTCCTCACACCAAGGATCATGCCTCTTCGATTCAGGAGCTCTAAGACTCACTTGAGTCTGATTGCATATCAACCAAACCTGGTGTCTCGCCAGTTTGGTATTATTCAAACCCTACCTTCTCCAATTTTTCCAAGGGAGAAGTCTATGTTATACTTCTGCAACGACTACACCGAAGAAGCTGCCACTAAACATATCGGAAGATATGCTGGTCGAACAGTTCTTTCGTTGTTTGACTACCAGCTCAACTTTCTTTGCTCACCATCCTTCGAGGAGTGGTGGAAAAGTTATTACGCTGAGGAGTTTTTCGACGAGAAGGACTTCGTGGATGAGCTTCAGAAATCTTTTGTCCTTGTCTTGGACAAAATAAAGAAATGTAAGTTCATCCTTTCACATTACTTTGTCTTTCTCTTTCGACTGCTAGCCTGTTAACTATTTTATTCGCTTTCAGTTGTTCGAAAGCCTGCAGCCAAGAAGGCTGCAGAAGGCCAACAGGGAGGAGCCCCCTCAACAAAACCTCCACCGCCGGTGAAGACTATAGCGCCGGCGAAGACCACAACAAACCAACAGGGGGAAGGCCCTTCGAAAAAGCCTTCTGTATCGGTAACCAGACTTTCATTATTTTCTTCTGGATTTCAATTTTTGACTTTTGATGCAATTGCTAAATCGAATTCCCATAGGTTTTTTAGGCACCTTCGCCCAAGAAACGGCCAGCACTGGTGGTCGAATCTGGGAGCGACGAAGAAGATGATTCTCCCCCTGCTCCTCTAAAAAGGCGAAAGCTGACGAAGGACGCTCCTGCTCCTGAGGGTCGAACAATTAGAATCAAGGTTGCTGGAAGAAAGCCTAGGCCACCTCCAGTGATCATTGAGGAGCCAACGGAGGAGGAATTAAACGTTCTTCTCAATAAGCCTGTCGAAAGCGACAATTCCAGCCCTGGGGCTGAAGCTAATTTACAGGTAATCTCTTAGACCTCTTTGTAACTCAGGCGTAGATACCTACATTCGACTATGTCTCTTTCGAATTTTGAAGATTCTTCTTCTTCTTTTCAGGACACCACCGAAAGCTCACCGCCAAGGACTTCTGAAACATTGGAGTCTGCTGAACTCAGCAGGCCACAAGAAAAAGGCTTGGAGAATGACGAAGCCCATACTGAAATAAATGAGGCTAATGCTGGGACGGCAGAAAAACCAGCAGAAGATCCTCAAACAGAAGAGCAATAGCCAAAAGAGGTTCAGGTGGTGGATCTGTCGGAAGAGAATCGTGACGAAGGGGACCACGGCAATGCTGGCGAAGAGGATCAAGGTGCCGCTGGCGAAGAGAACCAAGGTGACGCTAGCGAAAGACACCAAGATGACGCTGGCGCCGCCACAGTCCGAGTCGAAGGGAATCAAGTCGAGGCAACTGTCACTCAACAGCCTCAAATCCAAGACAATGCTGTTGCAAGGGCTGTTACCTCAACAAAGCACAGGTCGAAAGAGGACTTAGAACACTTGAAGCAAACTGACCCTGTTAGCTATCTCAACGCCATCATCGAGAGCAAGAGTTCGTCTGATGCTAGTCAGGAGGTTCCTACCCTGTCGGGGAAGTCCACTGAAACTTCTCCTCTCGATGAAGCTTTGGCGAAGGTTAAGGCTCAGTTTTTCAAGAAGGACTTGATGAAAGCTTTGGAGGGGGACCCTACTGCTCCATCGTACTTGAGGGATGTTTTGAATGTTGTCGACTTGTTAGCTGTAGCTCCAGAAGTTTCAGGCTTGATCATGGAGTTACACTCCATTATTGATCAAGTCTCAGCAGATTATCAGCGACAAAGGGGCTTTAATAGTCAGCTTGAGGTGCTATATGGCAAAAGCTCTTCTGCATGGACTGCTGTTTCGGAGACAACTTCTCGAATTGCGGAGTTGTCGAAGCAAAAAGCATCTACACAAGAAGAAGTTGATGCCATCGATCGAGAGAATGCTTCCTTCAGGGCGCAAATTGAAAAAATAGAGGCTAAGATAAATGCCAATACTAAGCGCAAGGAGGAACTTCTCTCGACCGTCCCAGACACCGAGAGTCAAACTGAAATCAAACAAGGCCTAGAATTTGCTGAGAAAGCCCAAGGCTTCGACGATCAGATTACCAAGCTTGTGCAGGCGAATGCCTGGTGCAACAAAAGATTGGAGCTGCAGCAAATCAAATACCTTCGAATCAAAGACTCCGTTCCCTTTTGATTGATTCAGCTTTTTAACCATATTTTGTAATCTGTATTCGACAACATTGCCATCTTGGCTAAAATTATAAAAATTTCCATTTTGGCTCTTTTATGGTTAATTTAGTCATTACTTTATTATTTTATTTTTATCTCTTGGAGTGTAGGTTTGTATTTTTTCAAATATTTACCATTTACTCTCAAGAGCCTTTTATCTTCACCTAACTCTTTGACTTCATAGGCTCCACCAGAAAAAGTTTGGATAACTCTGAATGGTCCTTCCCATTTGGGTGACCATTTTCCCATGCTTCGATCCTTTCGATCCATGGGAAGAATCACCTTCCAAACTAGTTCTTCAGGCGAAAATACCTTAGGTTTTACCTTTTTATTATAAGAGTCTTCTACTCTTTTCTTCTGAAGCCTGAGTAGGTCAAGAGCGCGCAATCTTTCTTCGTCTAAATCCACTAGTTCGTCTAACATCATATTCCAATAAATTTCAGAGGGAATATCATAATGTCTCTGAACCCTTGCAGATTGAAGACAAATTTCTGCTGGCAACACTGCGTCATGACCAAAAGTTAGCTTGTATGGTGTTGTACCTGTGGCCTCTTTTGGGGATGTTCGACAAGCCCACAAAATCTGGTCTAACGTCTTATGCCAATTTTTTGGTTTCTTCCCAACATGCTTTTTTATCAAGTCAATCACTACTTTGTTTGCTGCCTCGACTTGACCATTTGCCTGTGCATAATAAGGCGTTGATGTTAGGAGTTTGAAACCTGTTTCCTGAGCAAATTCCTGCATCTTTCAACCAGTGAAAGCTGATCCTTGATCAGTAGTTATAGTCTCAGGGATTCCATACCTAAAGATAATGTTCTTTTGAATAAATTCAATGACATTTTCTTGGTCTACATTGACTAAAGGGATAGCTTCGATCCACTTAGTAAAATAATCAATGCCTACCAGTATGTATTTCTGACTCTTTGATGATGCTGGTCGAATCTCTCCAATGAGGTCCAACGCCCATCCTCTAAAGGGCCAAGGCTTCACTATCGAGTGAAGTTCGCTTGCTGGTACATGTTGGATGCCTGTATGGACTTGACATTCTTGGAAACCTTTGGCGAACTCAACACAATCTTTCAGCATAGTAGGCCAGTATAGTCCTTATCGAAACAACAACCATTTCATCTTATGGCCTGCTTGGTGAGCCCCACATGCTCCAGCATGCGTAGTCGAAAGGGCTATGTATGCTTCAGTTTCACTTAAACATTTTAGCAATACCCCTTCAGGGGTTTTCTTGAATAACTCATTACCCATGAGTACATAACTCAACGCCCTGTACTTTGTTTTTCGTTCTGTCGAAGCTCTTGGTTATTGGTAAACAACCGCTGATCCTCCAAATGGTTACTTATTTGGTTACTCGCAGGATCGATCAGATTGATCCTAGGACATAGGTTGATTTTGAAGTTTTGATTGAATTGGATATTGGTTAAGTGACAATAAAATAAAAGGGATTTAAGTAAATTGCATGAAGAAGTAGGCCTGGTAAAATAAATGAAGGCTTAAAGTAAAGGATTTCGACAGGAAAGTAAAGAAGAAAGCAAGTAAATTTCTGGAAAAGTAAATGACTTTGATTAATAAAGTTGGTGTTTCACACATACATTTCTCAACAATTCTTTCTCACACGCTGGGTACTCGAATCTATATGAGTGACTTTGTATATAATTGTGAACACACGCGAGAAACTACATGACTACTACTATTTATACTAAAACATCCCAAGTAACCGTCGGGCAGTTACACTGCTTCGAGATGATTCCACTTGGCACGTTCTCAACGTTCGACGCTCCAGATCTTTGCACGTTGCACTTGGTAACCGCTGGAAACCGTTTTCCCTCCAAACGCTTGAATTTCAAACCGTTCCACTCTGAACCATCGAACACCTTCGTCGAGAAGCATCTTCGACGAGAAACACCTTCGACATCAAAGGCAACCAACTTCTCCCTTGGAAAAAATCTTCTAAGTACCTTGCCATCTTTCGATGGGCATTTCGACGGGCCTAGCTGGTCGAAAACATCCTTCAGCTTTAATGGTTGACATTAATGAAACAAGGGTGTCGAATTTAGGAGCCAACACGCGGATCACTTAAACATCGTTGATCATTACATGTTGCCTTGTGAGAATTCCAAAATGGATGATATACTTGACAAAAAGCAAATGCAACTTGTTGTGTGGAGGCTTTGGTTCTACCAATCCTCTAATGAGTTCCAAATGCAAGTTTCAAGATGGTCATCCAACTAACCACTAATTACTAACAATTAACTTTACTTTACGCTTTTATTTCCATGCTTTATGTACCATTTACTTTTAGCATTTTACATTTCATGCTATTTTCATCTTTGCTCACTTGAGCATTTACTTTTATGTCATTTTTATTTTGCTCACTTGAGCTTTTCTTTCTTGTTAAAGACACCTAATAATCAACATGAACCATAAAAATCATTAATGATACTTGGACTACATGGTTACTATCCTTTGCATTATGGAGTGATGGACTTCTTGGACTTAGGATTAGAGACCTTGGCCTATCTTGGAGACTTTGTGACTTTATTTGATATTTTGTCTGGAGTTCTTGAGTTTTGCCTCAAGACATTGGGTTGTTTGTTTGTTCTGTGTGCAGGTTATTGAGATTACGATCTTTGTTTGTAATATGGAATTCACCCGTATACAGTCATTACTCTGCCCAATTTTTGCGAAGACTTAAAACACTTGAAGTTTGGTTCTCTCAAGAGGTCTAGTACCTTTGCTTGCTTGGTTTCAATCCAAAGAATGGGAATTCTACATTGGCTTATAATGTCAAGTATTAGCTTCATGTTGGTTAGACGGTTCTCTTCCTTAGCTTTCACCTTATGCTTTAGGATAGTCCCTTTATCTCCTCCCATCTTCTTTAATTTTAAAAACCTTCTCATCTTCTTTCAAAATCTTCTTTGTTTTTAAACTCGAACCGCTTTCATAATAAACCTCGACTTTGTGGAGTGCCTTTTCTTTTAAAACATATTTTCTTTAAACAAACTCCAATTCATTTAATAATACTTTGACATTTCTTTCAAAATTAACAAAACACTTCAACTCATTCAAACTCTTTTGTGCGCCCAAGCACCTTTTCCATTCAAAACTTTTTTCAAGGTGAGACATGATTCATTGATAGTCGAGCAACATTATCCTATCCCTATGGTTATAAAGGTGTCGACTTTTCCACTTGAGTACTAGAGGCGTTCTCAAACCCTCACTCTTGTTGACGCAGGGTCCATCTTTCTTACACCTTGTGGGCGTTAGTCGAGATTTCTCTCCTAACAATGACGACTTGTCTCCTTGTTTAAAAACAATCAACAAACAAGTCTTTTCTAGAGGAACTACGTATACCCTGATCCCCTATTGCACGAAAGGTGGTACGTAGGCACTAAAGGTTCACAACCGCGGCGGGTGCAAAAATCATAAAAAATATTTCTTTTCTCACCTCCACCATCCATTTTATATACAACACATTTTTATATCCAAAATATACAGATTTTTTCAAAGAGGTTTCTGCGGAGTACCGTAGATGTTTAGGGTGCTAATACCTTCCCTTTGCATAACTAACCCCCTTACCTTGAATCTTTCCCCCTCTTTTTGGGTTACTCGCTCTTTTCCCATTCCTTTGGAAACAATAAAGCGCGGTGGCGATTTTTATTTTGATTTGTATAAAGTCTAGTCAATCCAATGGCTTAGTCTTGCACATTTCTACCGCTACACTGCCCTCGCGGGTTTTCAACTTAGCTGGAAATTTATTCTGTTTATGTCTCTAATTTTTGCCTAGACCTCCCTTTCGGGTTTTCAGCCTACCGAGATGCTCCTTTTTGCCTTAGCCGCCCTTTCGGGTTTTCAACTTAGCAAGCTGTTCTTTTATTTCTTTAGGCGAGACATTTCTTGACTGCGTCAGCATTCATGGGACGTGGACACTCCTCGCCATCCATAGTTTCAAGAATTAATGCCCACTAGAGAAGGCTTTCTTGACAACATACGGGCCTTCAAAATTGGGAGTCCACTAGACCCTAGAATAAGTGTTGAAAGACATGATCTTCCTGAGCACGAGGTCGCCTTCTCTGAATTCACGAGGTTTGACCTTTTTATCAAATGCTTTCTTCATTCTTTTCTGATATAACTATCCATAACATAAAGATGTCATCCTTTTCTCTTCAATCAAATTCAATTGGTCAAACCTGTTCTGGACCCATTCAACCTCTATTAATTTGGTTTCATTATCACACGAAACGAGGGAATCTCAACCTCGACTGGGAGTACAACTTCCATTCCATACACTAGGGAGAACGGGGTTGCTCTTGTTGAAGTGCGAACAGATGTTCGATATCCATGCAGAGCAAAAGGGAGCATTTCATGCCAATCCTTATAAGTGACAACCATTTTCTGGATAATTCTCTTGATATTTTTATTAGCAGCTTCAACAGCCCCATTCATCTTTGGCCTGTATGGAGATGAATTGTGATGGACAATCTTGAATTCTTCGCAGAATTCTGTCATCATCTTGTTGTTCAAATTCGAGCCATTGTCAGTGATGATTCTGCTCGGCACACCATACCGGCATATAAGATTGTTTTTTATGAAACGCATAACCACTTGTTTGGTAACATTGGCATATGAAGCAGCCTCTACCCATTTGGTAAAGTAGTAAATTGCTACCAAGATGAATCGGTGTCCATTCGAAGCTTTGGGTTCTATCATCTCGATCATGTCAATAACCCACATATAGAAAGGCCATGGGGAGGAAATCATATTGAGAAGTGTCGAAGGCACATGGATCTTATCTTCATAAATCTGGAATTTATGGAACTTCTTTGCAAATTTGTAACAATCAGATTCCATTGTCAACCAATAATAACCTGCCCTTAGCATGTTTTTAGCCATCGAATGTCCGTTAGCATGAGTGCCGAATGAACCTTCATGGATCTCATGCATCAACAAGTCTGCTTCGTGTCTATCTACGCATCTGAGCAAGACCATGTCATAATTCCTCTTGTATAACACATTTTCACTGAGGAAGAAACAGCCTGCCAATCTTCTCAGTGTCTTTCTATCTTTCTTCGACACACCAAACGAGTATTCCTGAGTCTGAAGAAAATGCTTGATATCATAATACCAAGGTTTTTCATCTGCTACCTCCTCTATCACAAACACATGAGTGGGCCTATCTAGCCGTCGAACTGTAATTCGGGGTATATCATTCAAAGCATTTACTTGGTACATGGAAGCCAGAGTTGCCAGAGCATCTGCCATTTCATTTTCATCCCTAGGAATGTGATGGAATTCAACTTTATTGAAGAAGGGTAGTAATCTTCTAGCATAATCTTTGTAAGGGATCAAGCCAGGGTGACGAGTGTCTCATTATCCTTTGATCTAATTTATTACCAAAGATGAATCGCCATACACATCTAGAATCTTGATTCTGAGATCAGTAGCTTCCTCAAGACCCATGATGCAGGCCTCATATTCTACCATATTATTAGTGCAGTCAAATGTTAACCTCGCGGTAAAAGGAATATGTGATCCATTAGGAGTAACAATCACAGCACCAATTCCTTTACCATAAGCATTCACAGCTCCATAAAATACCATACTCCAATGAGATCCAGGGACGGGGCCCTCCTCAGGCAATGGTTCATCACAATCTTTCACTTTCAAGAACATCACATCTTCATCGGGGAATTCATATTCTGCAGACTGATGATCTTCCACTGGCTAGTGAGCAAGGTAATCTGCCAACACACTACTTTTGATAGCCTTTTGAGTGCAGTACTCGATATTATATTCAGATAACAACATCTGCCAGCGGGCAATTCTCCCAGTAAGAGCAGGCTTTTCAAAAATATACTTGATTAGATCCATTTTGGAGATCAACCAAGTGGTATGATTCAACATATACTGCCGCAAACGCTTTGCTGCCCAGGCCAAAGCACAACATGTTTTTTTTAGCATAGAATACTGCAACTCACAATCAGTGAACTTTTTGCTCAGATAATAAATGGCAAACTCTTTCTTTCCTGTTTCATCCTGTTGTCCCAGAATACAACCCATAGATTTATCTAACACTGTTAGATACATAATCAACGGTCTTCCTTCTACGGGAGGGAGCATGATAGGAGGTTCAAGCAGATACTCTTTAATACTTTCAAATTCCCTCTGACAGTCATCCGTCCACACACAACCTTTATCATTCTTTAACAACTTAAAGATCGGTTCACACGTTGCAGTCATGTGGGAAATAAATATGGAGATGTAATTCAAACGCCTGAGGAAACCCCTGACTTGCTTTTCAGTTCTTGGTGCTGGCATTTCTTGAATTGCTTTGACTTTGTCAGGGTCAACTTCAATTTCTTTCTGGCTAACAATAAAACCCAACAATTTCCCTGATCTAACTCTGAAGGTACATTTATTTGGATTTAAGCGGAGACGACACTTCCTCAAACGCTGAAATAGCTTCAACAAATCTTCTATACGCCCTTCTTCAGTTTGGGATTTGCCAATCATATCATCAACATATACTTCGATTTCTTTGTGCATTAGATCATGTAATAGGGTTGTCATATCCCTCTGGTACGTTGCACCAGTGTTCTTCAACCCGAAGGGCATCACTTTGCAACAGAATGTTCCCCAGGGTGTGATAAATGTTGTTTTTTCCATGTCCTTTGGATCCATTCTTATTTGATTATACCCAAAAAATCCGTCCATGAACGAGAATACCTTGAATTTTTCTGTTCTATCCACTAACATGTCAATGTGAGGCAGTGGAAAATCATCTTTTGGACTAGCTCTATTTAGATCTCTGTAATTTACGCACATGCGGACTTTTCCGTCTTTTTTCGGTACTGGGACAATATTGGCAATCCATTGAGGATACACTGATGTCACAAGAAAACTCACATTAATCTGCTTTAGGACCTCCTCTTTGATCTTTACTGCCATATCCGGGTGGATTCTTCTCAACTTTTGTTTAACTGGAGAACACTCTGGCTTCAACGGAAAACGATGCTCAACAATGTTTGTATCTAGACCAGTCATATCTTGATAAGACCAAGCGAAAATATCCACATACTCTTTCAACAGCTCAATCAACCCGCTCTTTACATCAGGATGCAACGATGCTCCAATCTTGACTTCCTTCGGATCTTCTTCTGAACCCAAATTAACCATTTCCAAAGGCTCTTTATATGGCTGAATGGTATTTTCCTCGTGCTCAAGCAACCATGAGACCTCTTCTGGAATCTCATCATAATCTTCTTCTTCAGCCCCAAACACAGGACAATCAAAGTTGGGAGAGGGTGCAGGGTCATTGTATTCAACGGGTTTTTTAATTAATCAGCACATGTGATTTATGATTGCTTTTAGAAACTGACACATATAACAAGTGATCATGCAGATTAATTTTTAGTTATTATTTATTTTGAAAAGTTTTATTTTTATTTTTATTACCATTTCATAGGAAAAAGCATAAAATAAAAGACATGATTTGGAAGAAAAGACAACTTTTATTAATGATCTTAACAGTTATAGCAAACAGATAAGCCCTACAACATTAATACTTCCACCTTGGGCAGAGCGAAAGCTTTTCAAAAGAAAGAAACAAATTAACAAAACAAATTACTTTGAAACATGTTTGCAAGAAGGAACATCAATGGTGACCCAGTTCTGAACTCGGACTCCATGCGTCACATAATTCGATACTTCCTGCTCTGTTTCATCCTCGTTAACAACATTAATTCCTGCCCGTTGTGCTTATCACTCTAATAGCCCAGGGCATGATACCAATAACTGATGGGTTTTGAAGAATAAAGTGCAGGATCTGATCGATGCTAAGGAGATTGAGTTTGAAGAGCCGAAAAAGCCTAATGTCATGACTGCTCCTATGCCCAAGCATGGAGTGAATGTTGTGGATGATGACTTGTTCGTGACTTCCGTGAAAGACATTTCAACTCCATTGATGACAGTGAAGAAGAACTTATTATTGGCCAATTTATGTCCGGGCTGTGGTGAAGGTTTCCACCTGTGTTCCATCCTACCTACTGGTTGCCATCTATTGAAGTCAGGTTTCCAACGCCTGATGGATAACAAAGAAATCTTGTTCGAGAAAACTTTGGTTCTGTTGATTCCTGTTGAAGATGTTTCCATAATCACCATTTCTGCCAATTCTTCCAAGGCTTCCTCGAGAAAGCCTGTTAGAATTACATTTGTTCCGAGAGTTGATCCATTGATCATTACTGTTCCTGGACCTATCCCTTACACGTCAGATAAGGCTGTCCCGTGGCATTATGGGGCCGATGTGTATTATCATGGGATTAAATAAGACTTGAAGGATGAAGAGGATGATAGTGATGTCAGCAATATTGTTGGATCTAGTAATGTCACCCGAAGTAGAAGACTTTTTTCTCCTGAGATCTCCCCACCAACTGTTCGGAAACCTGTTGCTATTACACCTTCCAGTACATCTGCTACTGTCCCTGTTCATGTTCCAATAATTACCCCTGTCGCCGAGTCATCTGACACTTGGGGCAAAGGGATCACCGGTGGACCTGCCCAGACGGAGGCACCGAAGAATATTACTATTGAAGCCTCTAGATAGGAGATAGAGTAAATTTTAATGATCATCAAGAAAAGAAACTACAACGTAGTCGAACAGCTGGGGCAAACCCCATCAAAGATCTCTATGTTGTCTTTATTGCTATGCTCAGAAGCCCATGCTAAGAATCTGATTGCTTTCCTAAAAACTTCGCACGTGCCCCAAGAAACATCTGCTGATCAGTTCAAGGACTGTGTGGCTAGTTTGACCGCTGATAACGGGTTGGGCTTCTCTGACGCAGATTTGACTGCCAAAGGAAAGAATCACAATGACGCTCTACATGTTTCCATCGAGTGAAGGGGCACTACTCTAGCTCACGTGTTGGTGGATACTGGGTCCTCGTTAAATGTTTTACCCAAGAAAGCGTTAGACCGGTTGGACTATGAAGGGTTGGTGCTGAAGCCGAGTAACATTGTGGTTAGGGCCTTTGACGGGTCCAAGAGGATGGTACATGGAGAGGTGGATGTTCCAGTTAAGGTTGGTTCTCAGACTTTCGTGTCTACATTCTATGTGATGGACATCTGACCGTCTTATTCTTGTTTGTTGGGTTGCCTGTGGATCCACAAAGCTAGGGCAGTAACTTCTACGCTCCATCAGATGTTAAAGTACCCAGTGAAGGGGAAAATCATTACAGTACGAGGAGAAGAATAGTACATGGTGAGCCACCTTAACTCTTTTCGGTATGTGGAAATGGATGGGGAGTTCATTGAAACCCCGTGTCAAAACTTTGAAGAAGTCCCCCAGACTCTGGCATCGACTGAAACTGTTGCTGAAGATCCTCCAATGAAGATGGCTCCCCTCAAGGATGCCCGGGCTGTTATTGAGAAAGATGGGTGTGCGAATTGGGGCCAACTCCCTGACTTTGCACACAATACTGACAAGTTTGGTTTGGGTTTTACTGCAGAAGCTCAAAGGGAAGTTCGGCGTGTGCGGATTGGAAGACCTCCCCTGCGTATTACTAATCCGGAAGTGAATGCGATTGAAGATGATGATGAAGAGTCTGAGTTCGACAGCTGGATTTACCCAACTATTGGCGGTGGATTAAGCAATTGGACGGCAAAGGACTTCGTGCCAATTTCTTTTATTACACAGTAATAGACTTTTGTTATGGATTTGTAACAGACAATTTTAAACTTTACGGCCCGGTGCCTTACCCGAGACACCGTGGCTTTGTTTGAGGTCTTATTATGTGTCATTTCCATATATCATCAATAAAAGCATTGGATGTTTTCTTGCATTACGAATTTTGCGCTCCTTGTTTTTCTTTTCTATCTTGCAAAACAGCTATTTGTCTTACACACAATCACATATCACATATACAGGTCTACATCCACTCTGGATCCCACTGATAACGACTCTGCTACTGCCAGTTATGGCTTCAAAAGTTCGATCAACCAAGCCGAGGACGAAGGTGAGGATAATTGCGAAGTTCCTGGTGAACTTGCTAGACTATTACTTCAGGAAGAGAGGGCCATACATCCGCATGAAGAATTAGTGGAAACAGTAAATCTGGGTACAGAGGAAGACAAGAAAGAGGTGAAGATCGGTGCAAATCTGGAGCCTAGTGTTAAGCAACGGTTGATACAAATGTTGCGTGACTATGTTGAGATCTTTTCCTGGTCTTATAAAGATATGTCTGGGTTTGATACCGATATTGTGGTTCATCACCTACCCACCAAGGAAGACTGTCCTCCAGTGAAACAGAAAGTTCGTTGAATGCGCCCGGATATGTCTGAGAAAATCAAGGCTGAAGTTATGAAACAATTTGATGCCGGTTTTCTAGCAGTTACTTCTTACCAACAGTGGGTGGCCAACATGGTTCCGGTGTCGAAGAAAGATGGTAAGGTTCGAATGTGTGTTGACTATAGGGATCTGAACAAGGAAAGCCCCAAGGATGATTTCCCTGTGCCTCATATTGACGTTCTGGTTGACAACACCGCACAACATAAGGTCTTCTCTTTTATGGATGGTTTTTCTGGTTACAATCAGATTAAAATGGCTCCCGAGGATATGGAGAAGACAACTTTTGTTACGCAATGGGGTACCTTTTGCTACAAATTCATGCCTTTCGGGTTGAAGAATGTTGGGGCAACGTATCAACGCGCCATGGTCTCTTTGTTCCACGACATGATTCATCATGAGATTGAGGTATACGTTGATGACATGAATGCAAGATCCCAGACTGAGAGGAACATATTGACCATCTCCAGAAGCTATTTGACAGGTTGAAGTTGTACAAGCTGAGGTTAAACTCGAACAAGTGCACTTTTGGAGTGAGGTCTGGTAAGTTGTTGGGTTTCGTCGTTAGTGATAAAGGTATTCAAGTGGATCCTGCAAAGGTGAAGGATATACAGGAAATGCCAGCTCCCCGAACAGAAAAAGAAGTCAAAGGATTTTTGGGACGTCTGAACTATATTTCCCGATTCATCTCACACCTAACTGCTACTTGTGAGCTGATCTTCAAGCTGCTGAAGAAAGATCAAGTGGTAAGATGAAACGATGAATGTCAGGCCTCTTTCGAAAGGATCAAAGAATATCTCCAAGAGCCACCTATTCTGATGCCTCCAGGTTAAGGGAGACCTTTGATTTTATACTTGACAGTACTCGACAACTCAATGGGGTGTGTGCTGGGGCAGCATGACGAGTCTGGCCGAAAAGAGCATGCTATTTATTACCTTAGCAAAAGGTTTACCGACTGCGAGACCCGATACTCGTTGCTTGAGAAAACTTGCTGCGCTTTGGAATGGGTTGCTCGCCGGCTGAGACAGTATATGTTGACTCACACTACTCTATTGATATCAAAGATGGATCCAATCAAGTATATCTTCGAGAAGCCTGCCTTATCCGGAAGAATAGAAAGATGGCAGATGATCTTGACTGAGTATGACATCCAATACACGAGCCAAAAAGAAATCAAGGGAAGAGTGTTGGCATATCATTTGGCGCATCAGGCAGTGGATGATTACCAGTCTATGAACTTCGAATTCCCGGATGAGAACATCATGTTGGTAACTGATTGTGAAACACCTGTACCGGATGAAGGACCTGAGGAGGGATCCCGATGGTCTATGTATTTTGATGGAGCTTCAAACGCTTTGGGTAATGGCATTGGCGCCGTGATCATATCTCCTGAAGGCTCTCATACTCCATTCACCGCCCGACTATGTTTTAACTGCACCAACAACATGGCGGAGTATGAAGCATGCATCACGGGCCTTCGAGCAGCTATTGACCTAAGGATTAAGTTCTTGAGTGTATTCGGAGATTCCTCTCTTGTGATCAGTCAGATCAAAGGCGAGTGGGATACGAAACACCCAAATCTTATTCCTTACAAGGAGTATGTATTGACTTTGCCTCCACACTTCGAGGAGATAACCTTTGAACACTTCCCCAGAGAGGAGAATCAGTTGGCGGACGCGCTAGCTACGATGTCTTCTATGTTCAAGGTCAGATGGGACAATGAAGCTCCCCAGATTACCATTGAGAGGTTGGACGAACCTGCACATTGTTGTGATATTGAGACTAAAGAGGTAGCGGATAAACCATGGTTTCATGAGGTAAAGAGGTATCTCGAGGCTCAGGATTACCCCGAGGGTGCATCTGTTAATGATAAAAAGTTTCTGAGGAGGTTCGCGGCGAAGTTCTTCATCAGTAATGGCATCCTTTACAAGTGTAACCCTGAATCAACCTTGTTGCGATGTGTGGATAAGAACGAGGCGGAGAGGATCATTACAGAGTTACATGAAGGTACTTTCGAAACCCATTCCAGTGGACAGACTATGGCAAAGAAGATCCTACGGGCAGGATATTATTGGTCCACCATGGAAGCCGACTGTTATCATCATTCTCGGACCTGTCATAAGTGCCAAGTCTATGCTGATAAGGTGCGTATACCTCCAGTTCCTCTGAACGTCTTGACAACTCCTTGGCCTTTTGCAATGTGGGGAATCGACATGATTGGTGAGATCAGACCTACTGCGTCCAACGGGCATCGTTTCATCTTAGTAGCAATTGATTACTTTATGAAGTGGGTTGAAGCAGCTTCCTTTGCTACCGTAACCAAGAACGTCGTGGCACAATTTATTTGGCACAATCTGATCTATCGATATGGTGTACCAGAGAGGATCATTACGGACAATGGTACAAATCTCAACAATAAGATGATCACCAAACTCTGCAAACAGTTCAAGATACAGCATCACAACTCTTCTCCTTACCGGCCGAAGATGAATGGGGTTGTAGAAGCGGCTAATAAAAACATTAAGAAGATTGTGCAGAAGATGACGTTGACATACAAAGATTGGCACGAGATGTTACCATTTGCTCTTCATGGGTACCGTACCTCAGCGCAGACGTCAACAAGGGCAACACCCTACTCCTTAGTATATGGCATGGAGGTCGTCTTGCCCATTGAAGTTCAGATACCCTCTCTTCGGATTATGAAGGATGCAGGTTTGAGAAAAGATGACTGGATCCAAACCCGGCTTGATCAGCGGAACTTAATCGACGAAAACAGACTTACTGCTATTTGTCATGGTCAAACGTATCAAAAGCGGATGATCAAGGCATTTGACAAGAAAGTTAAACGACAAGAATATCAAGTTGGAGATCTGGTCATCAAGCGCATCATACTGCCACAAGGTGATCCCAGGGGAAAATGGACCCCTACGTACGAAGGGCCATTTGTGGTTAAGAACATTTTCTTATGAGGAGCTATGATTCTAACCACCATGGATGGGGACGACCTCCCTCACACCGTCAATGCAGACATAGTGTAAAAATACTACGCATAATCAAAGACCCGCTAGGTCGACTGGCCTAGGAAAAAATAAGGGCTTCCCGACGAACCAAAAGGGTTCGGGCAAAATTAAGGGACGAAAATAAAACAAAATTATACACCCGGCAAGTCGAAAACCTGAAAGGGCGGCTTGGGAAAAAAAGGGTATCCCGGTGAACTGAAAACCCGAAAGGGAGGTCCAAGAAAAAATTAGGGATCAAAGCGTTACACTATGTCTCATTGGATCACCTTGCAACCAGAATTCGGTATCGACTATCAAGCTCAGACGACACCGAACAATCTGATCCACCTTCAACCAAGTAGCAAAGTGATGAGATGCTCGAGGACATAAAGGAAATAGCAGAGTTGGAGCCCAGTGGGATTGTTCACAGAGCTGTTTTTCTTTGTTTTTCACAAATTGTATAAACTCTATTGTTCGGCGGCGTTCTCTTACTAGGACGTCAACCTCTTGTACAAAAGACGCCTATTTATAGGCCAAACTTCAAAATCAATACAATTCATTTTCACAAATAAAATTTTCTTTTTTCTGTTTTGTTTTGCAAGAACGTCCAATGTTCATTTTTGATATATGCATTTGACATTAATTGATGCCCATGAATATTTACATGCGAAACAAAAGACGATTACACGTAATATCAGAAACAGGGGCAAATAAGAAATGCCTGAATCGTACAATTGCTCTATCCACCAGGTACAAGGATAGATTTAGCTGAAGAATATGACTAAGGTACATTCACTCCCCGCAGAGTAAGAGAAAGACAGTGATGATTAACTCTCCCCAACTGAGGCTCACAACTGCGAATGAGTCAGTGATATTCTCCCCAAGCAGAGTTTATCCATCATCAGCACTAGACAATTATCCCCAGCGGAGTATGAAAAATTATCCCCAGTGGAGTTTGGAGAATCATCCCCAGTAGACTCTGGAAGACTATACCAGTAGAGTCCAAAAGATTATTCCCAGTGAAGTCGCAATTGGAAAATCATCCCCAGCGGAGTTCATTCCTTCTACAATCAGAAACTCAATTCCCAACATGGTTCATTACCACCAGCAACGGTAATTCATCCCCAGCTGAATTTATCAGCGGAATCCTCGGCAGAGTATATCCTCCCCAAAGAGTAATTCTCTCGTCAGTTTATTCCCCATCGGAGTTATCCTCTCCTGCAGGATTATTCTCACAAACATCTTCATCCACTATCCCCAACGGAAATGAAGAACTCAATTCATTTCTCTAACAACAATCCGGGATTTATTTTCCCCATCTAAAAACATCACATTTCCATACATCATGACATGCATATGCATCATACGATACAATCCCATTTATTTTGAGAACATCATCACTTGATATATGCCATGCATTACATACAGCTAACCTTTACCTTTCAGGAAAGATACTCACAAAATTCAAGCTGAGAAGCTCGGGTACGACTGATAACAGTTTAATCTCCAGTTGAATACAGACGAATAAAGTTCCTAAAATTCAACTTTCCCATTCAATAGAGATGTTTTCCTCAGTTGAAAAACGGATGACTGAAGTTCCTAAATGTCAGCAAAGATGATTCCTCAGTTGAATAACAGATGACTGAAGTTCCTAAATGTGAGCTGAGATGTTTTCCTCAGTTGAATAACGGATGACTGAAGTTCCTAAATGTCAGCAAAGATGATTCCTCAGTTGAATAACGGATGACCGAAGTTCCTAAATGTCAACAAAGATGTTTTCCTCGGTTGAATAACAGATGACTGAAGTTCCTAAATGTCAGCAAAGATGTTTTCCTCAGTTGAATAACGGATGACTGAAGTTCCTAAATGACAGTAGAGATGTTTTCCTCAGTTGAATAACGGATGACTGGAGTTCATAAATGTCAACATAGATGTTTTCCTCGGTTGAATAACGGATGACTGAAGCTCCTAAATGTTAGTAGAGATGATTCCTCAGTTGAATAAAGGATTACTGAAGTTCCTAAATGTCAACAGAAATGATTCCTCAGTTGAATAACGGATGACTGAAGTTCCTAATTGTCAACAGAGATGTTTTCCTCGGTTGAATAACGGATGACTGATGTTCCTAAATGTCAGCAAAGATGTTTTCTTCAGTTGAATAACGGATGACTGAAGTTCCTAAATGTCAGCAGAGATGATTCCTCAGTTGAATAACAGATGATTGAAGTTCCTAAATGTTAGCAGAGATCTTTCCTCGGTAGAATACGGAAGATCAAAATTCCTAAAATTCAAACAGAGACGATTCACCAGCAGAATAACGGATGACCGAGGCTCCTAAAATTCTACTTCTCTGAATAAAGATCAGCCTTCCCCAGCGGAATCTTCCTCAATGACAGGTATACAAGCTCTCGCCAAAGAATCTCTTATGCGATCGACACTCCTTCAGATAGAATCTTTAAGCATATCCCCTCATCAGCAATTTCCAAATGGCATCTTTAAGCCCATTCCCGACATCGCGAGACGGATACTACTTCATGCGAGTGCAAATTTCTGGGCACTCTAGTGGTCAATCATTTTCCACCTTCGGATCACGAAAGGCACGAAAGCCAATCTACATCCTCAGGTTTAAGAAGATTGAACAGGGGCAGATGTTGTACCCCAAAATTTGCCCTCCCATATTTCTCAAAATATTTCAAGAAAGATCTTCAAGTTCCTCAAGGTAGTCCAAGGGTTGGCCAGACAAGCTCTCTCCTAAGGCAGTCCACCTCAAATTAGGGTTTCATTTTGCATCAAGATACTTGAGTCCAAGTGACCCCAAATGCTCAACATTGTCCTAATATGTTCTCAAGACCTTCCATGTCAAGTTTCAAACCCTACAAAGGAAGTTTGCTCAGTCAATTGCTCAAAGGCCTGAAAATCAACTATGTTAGGGCAAAAGTCAATTGTGGCCTAAATATAGTCAAACTTCAAGATTATTAGTCAACATTCTCATTATGAATTATATTTAATCATTTTATCAAGGTTTGATCATGATTCATCAAGGATTGCTCATAATTCCTCAAGAACCAAAAGTTACTAAATTAGGGTTTTGTAGGAAATGTCAACTCAACTTTGACCAATCATAACTTTCTCATACTTTATGAGAAATGACCCATCCAAAGCTCATTTTGAACAGGATGCAATTCCCTACAATCCATCTTCATCTCCCAAGTTCAAAATATGCACTCACAAGAAGTTATGAATTTGGACATTATAGGTCATTTTGAAAAGTCAACAAAAACACTATTTTTGTCAAAGCTTCATACATGAGCATGGAATATCAAATTGAGATGAGACAAAAAGGTTGCTTAGAGGACATCTCAAGATTTCTAAAAAGTCCAAGCACACCTCCAAAGATTCAAAATTGAGGAATTTATGCATTGGTGAAGTTGACCTTTTTGCAAATTGCCAAAAGTCAACTATCCCTAAAACTTCAAATTTTGCCAAATGGGCCCAATCTTTTTCACTTGTTTTGAATTGGCAACATAGTCCACGAGCTCTAGAATTTTCCACTTGTCCATATCTTATTTTTATTATTTATTTTTATTTTTATTTGAATTAATTCAATTTAAATCAAAACAAATCAAATAAAATCCAAAATATTGAAAGTAAGAGATGTTGTGCTTGTTTCAGGTTCCAATTACAGCTAGCAAGTCATTCAAACTAGTATCAAGGCATGTGTGCACAAAAAGATTGGATTTGGACCAATTTTGGAAAGTTTTCAAAGTGTATCAAATCACAATCCAAATCATTGAAGGAGGAAGATTGAATACAACTTATCAACCCTAATACATTGCTTGGTACATATAGAGTGCGGGCAGACTAAAAAACAAGGTTAGAAACAGGCGCAAGAGGCAGAACAAAAACTTGAAAAATCAAGAAAAAGTGCAAGATCGAAATCCCATTTGGAGGCAGTTTCAGGACCTTTGAACGATCCCAATCAATTCCTGGGAGTCTCAGCAAGCTAAAGCAATCGAAACCAAGCACTTACAGGCCCTACATCTCACTGTAAGTTCATCACGACATCTCATCTTTTTTGAATTCGTATTTCATGATATATGCATTGTTAGGATGGATTAGTCACATATTCTTGATCTATGAGACATGTGCAAGCTTGCTGTATGATTGAATTGCATTTATATGGCTCATATCAGATTTCATCATGGCTAGGTTTCGAAGCCTCGAATTAGGTTTTTTGTCTACAGGTGAAATTGGCCTTGATAAAAGGTACCATCGTGTTCAGAAGGATGAGACGGTTCTAAACATGGCCTTGGTGGTCATTTATATCACGTGTACGTGATTTTGAGAATTGGCAGGGTTGTAGTGACGGACGTTGTCCGTAGGTATAGGTTCCCAAACTTTTAGCCACGGAGAAAGGAAGGAGATGAAGAGGTTGTTGCACCTGATTTGGCCATTTGAATTTCGCACGGAATTTCTTATTATTTTATTTGTTTTATATATTATTATTGTTATGTGTTTTATGTACAAATAGAAGTGAATGGCCCAGTGGCAGCCAGGCGTGAGAGTGCTTGAGGTTAGGGGTTCGACCCCTGCCTCCAACATTTGGTATTTTTCCAATTTTCTTTCAGGTTATCCAGCGCATATGCAAGACCCAGGACCATTGTGCACCCTCGCAATCAATCATGCCAAGTGTCCTGATGGCCAAATCTGATGGCCATCCAAGAGAGACCACCATGAAGCCTCAGTCAACACAATACATTGGATCTCAAAGGTCAACGTGGACCTCACTATTTTGGGCCCAGATTCTGCTGTTTGCACCCCCCAAAAAATGCTTTTCAGGCCCATTTCTTACTCTTTTTCTTTTTTATACTTCATTTAATTATTTTATTTATTTATTTTACTAACCATCAAATTAATTTTCTTTATTATCAAAAAATCACCAAAAATATTTTTATGCCCAATTAAATTTAAAATATTTATTTTTATTACAAAATTAATTAATTTAATTAGGTTTGTTAATTTAGACAATTTCAATTATTTTGTACATAATTAAAAATAATTAGAACAAATAGGTTTTGTTACTAATTTTATATTTATTTTATTTTTTTCCTAAAATAACAAAAAAACAAAAATAAGTCATGTAATTATTTTTATTAACCACTAATTAATTTTTATATTTAATTTAGAAAACTTATTTCTTTTATTAAAAACAAACAAAAAAACAATTTTCTTTTAATTAAGTTAAAATGGTCAAAACCCTAAATTCTCGTCGATCTAATTTTCATCGCGCGCTTTATTATTTTCTACCCAATTATTGTATCTGCTCACAGTTTGTAATAGTTAATTAGGACGTTTATCTTCATTTATCGCTTTATTTTCAAAGGTTTTTTTTTTGGCTATGTAAATACCCGAAGCCTTGTAATAGCATAGTTTAATTTCCGCATTTTAAAATTCCGCAAACTATTAACTGTTAGATGTATGATAATAGGATGCATGACAAGAATGTATGACTAATTTTAAAACAGTTAGATCAACCTAAATGTGCAAAGATAAAATAATCTGAAACTGAATCACTCGCACATGCACACTCCTAGGGTACACTCCCACTTGGTTGCCTTCAATAAACCGTCATTGAGTATAGGATGCTTTAGTGGTCGTCCTTTTGTCTAAACAAAGATCAATGTCCCGATTCAGAAAAGTTACCTCGGAATGGTTGCCTCGGAATTGTTGCCTCGAATAAATGGATCTAAGACATTAGGGTTACTACTAAGACGTCCTAACATTGCTTTAGTGACCGTACGTCCCCTTTCGAATTGACCCTCAAAACTCCAACGACGGTGCTACCTACTCACTAATAGTGGGATAGCATTGTCTAAAGGAAACGAACATATAACGATTCTTTTTTCGAGTAGGAAGATAAGTTCTTAAGTACTTGCTCAATCCAAAACAAATTTTTCACACTTACACTCCTTTACAAACAAAGTTTTCAAAACACTTCATTACACTCTTGAAGACAGAAGCAAGAGTTAAAGCGAAGTTAAAACAAAAACTTTTCAAAGCCCACAAACACAAAGAAAATTAGGGTTGATCAGCTCAAGACACCTCCTCAAGCACTGATGACTGAAAATTAGGGTTTGAAATTGCATAAGTATAATTGAACTTTTAATTCCTCATATGAATTTTATGGATCATCATGGACCCTCAAGACTGCTCGTTTCAAGTTTCAAGTCTTGGATCACATTTTTGCTCAGTCAATTGGTCAGTTGACCTAAAAATCAACTATATTGGGGAAAAAGTCAACCGTGGCCAATTTACAGTCAAAATTCATAATTTTTTAACCATATCAACATTGTGAACTCATATATATCATTTGATAAAGTTTGGACCATAATTCCTCACGAAATTTGATCAGATCATCAAAAGGGCAAAATGGTCAAAATTAGGGTTTTGACTGAGAAAAGGAAATTTTTGATTTTTGACCTAGCAAATGGTTGATTGGTTGGAAATATGATCTCAAGGATTCAATTGCATCATTTTGACCTAATGGCATGACTCAAAACATTGCTCAAGGTCAATTAATTGATAATTGATTTTCAGTCAACTCATCAAAAGTCAACTACACACTGAAAAGTCAAACTTTAACTTTTTGGTCAAAATCAAGTGTCAAAGATCACAATTCATCAAAACATGTCAAAATATGAAAATTTTTCATCAAGAAATCAAAAAGTCAAGATTTCATTTTGAAAAGTCAAATTTCCAAACTTAGAAATTTTTCTAAGTGTTGAAAACTTCATATTTTTTCACAACTTTGAGCCAATTTTTCACCATGATGCAAATTGATTCAAAGGAAACTTTCAACATGAAAGTTGTATATCTCAATGACATATAAAACATTTCTGAACATAACTCCTCCTAGAAATTTAAGGATTTCATGTTATGATTTTGTGAATACATGTTCATGAAACTTAGAAACTTAGTGAAATTTTGCCCTAGTTTAGGCAGGATTTTCACCTAACTTCATGGCCAAGTTTCACATAGTTACAATTGGATTTTGCAAAATTTATTCAAAGAGGGGTTATATAGCACATTACAAACTTTATTAAATGTCCAAGAACTCCTTGAGATCATTTTTGAGAAAGGATAATCGAAGGCAAGAAGTTAGGGTTTCAAGTTGTTTTACAAGGCAGAATTTGTGATGCACAATGGACCAAATCACATAGCCATGCTGCATAATCTCACTTTTCAGGCTTCTACCTTGTAATTCACTCCTTAATTAAATGTTTACACAAATGATAGAACCATTGTCGATGCATTTGAGCCATTATCCAAGTTGTATTTCCATTTTTTGAAGAAAGTTCACACTTCCATTTTGGAAAAGTGGCTTTAATCACAAAGTCCACTCTCCTTGAGCATTAAAATTGTTCTTTCTGAACACACAAACCCTATAAACCAAAATCAAGCATGTCTAAAGTACTAACCACTCTATGCAACCCTGTACCATGCCTTGGAACAAGATGTTTCAACATTGCTTCAAAAACATGTAAAGATACTACAACTTGAGATTTCAAATTTTGGCTTGTTGTAACATACCAGAACTCTTACCTATAAATATACAAGTGATTTGCAAGCTAACACACACATTCTCAAGCCCTGAAACCCCCTAAAGCACAGAACCACCAAAAACATCTCAAAACTTTCCAGTTCTGAGTTTTGAACCCAATCTCTAAATTTGCTTGTGTGTTTCTTGGCCTTTTACTTTCAAAAGCTTCTAAATAACATATACAAACAATTCCAACACCTTTAACATAACTGTAACACCTCAATCACCATCCACCATTTTCAAAAATAACACCTTGCACCTTGACTTCTCCAACACGATTCAGCCATCCATAACTCAAGCTAAGCATTGCATTAGTTTCCTGGGAACTTGAGGAAGCTAAAAGGATCATTACAACACCTCGAAAGCTAATCCAACTCAAAACACGATACCGTCTTGCAAGGTGAGTTTACTGACTTTTGAACTATTTATATAGGCATTGTTAGGATTCCATTTTCAAAGATAAAATGTAGATATCATTTCCCTGAAGCTAACCATGTCCATAGTTGTCATTTATGTTTCTTGAGCTTAGAGAATTTTAAGATTTAAGTTTTTTGAAAAGTTAGGGATCAGATTAGGGCCAATAAAATTCATGTTTGTCTTTGATCTATAGTTTTAATGCTTTACATTTCTGAAATTGTGAGGAAATTTTCCACAAGATTCATGTTTACACTTTGCAAATGGATGAGAAATGAACAAGATACAGGTGGTCTGGCTAGGCGCGAGGTTGAAGATGAAGTTGTCTCCAAGAAGCAGTTTCTAATATATATTTATTCTTTTATTATATGAACGGATGAAACAAGTCACCCCAATGGTACAAGAAGCGTGCGCGTATTAGAAGGTCTTGAGTTCGAGCCTCAGCGAGACCTTTTGAAATTTTCACAATTTTTTTCATTTTCTTTTTTTGTTGAATCAGGCAGCACTTGGGCCACAACCCCCTGGGCTTAGCATTTTTGCTGAACATCACCCCCCCTGTTTGCTTATAACACACAACCCATCTCTATTTTTTTATTATTATTTTTATTTTTTCTGATTACAAAAACAATAATGGGCCAACTTCAAAACTGTTTTTTTGCTAACAAACCTCCCAATTTCAACTTTAACCCCCCCTGACTTTATTTTTTATTTTATTTTATTTTATCTTTTATTATTATTAATATTATTATTATTATTATTATTATTATTATTATTATTATTATTATTATTATTATTATTATTTTTATCAATAAAAATCCAAAAAAATATTTTATTCATTTACATCCAATATTACTTATGTTTTATTTTAAAACCTAAAATCCTAAAAAACTTGCTTGTTTAATTAAATTAATTTCCTTGTTTTAATTAATTTAGTTCAAATTCTTCTTAGTTTAATTAAACTATTTTCCTTAATTAATTAGATAAAAATCCTTTCCTCTTAACAAAAATCCAAAACTAAATCAATTTCTTTTTCCTTTATACTTGTATATTATTTTCATTTCAATTCTTGTACATTATTCAATATGGTTGTAATAGATAATTAGGTTTAATTTCTTGCAATTCCCATTTTTAAATTTGTATACCCCCTCCCCTAATGATGTATTAGCGTAGGATATTTAATTCCCGCAATTTCTCGCTTTATATGAATGCTAATAAATTAAGGTTTAGATAGAAAGATAAAATCAACAAATTAGAAAACCCTAATTCAAGAAAAAATAATGCATGTAAGTCAACACCTTTGCACACATGCACCCTTAGAGTATTCCACTTTGTTGCCTTACAAAAATGGCCATGTTATGCATGTGAGATATCTTAGCAAAAAGCAATTAAAAATACAAGATCATAGTCCCTCGATGACGCTATCAATGTTGCCTTTCAAAATGATCTTAGTCCCTCAAAGAGAATTGCTAATATATTTCACAACATTTCTATCATGGCCATACGATGACCCTTGCCCGTCCCTTTTACATCCAAAGATAAGGTTACTTACCAATCCATGGTAAAATAACAATGTCAAAGGAAAGAGGAAATAAACAAGAAATACTTTTGAGTAGGTAGAATGTTCCTAGTTTCTTGCTCATTTTCAAATCAAAACATCCTTGCTATTTTCAAAACAAAACACCAACACTTTCAAAACATCTTTCAAACTTGAAATATTTTCAAAAGATCAACACTTTGTATACGTTCTTACAAACAATAACTATTACAAAGTTTGCCTAAACGATGGCACCTTTTCAGAATACTTTCAAAAAACCACACAAAGCACATTTTTAAATAAAAGCAAGTGATCTAGCAAGCAACTAAGAGCCCATAGATAACTATGGATGAAAAGGGTGCTAACACCTTCCCTTTTCATAATCTACCCCCCGAACTCAAGAAAAAATCTCAAAGGTATTTCCTGTTCTTTTCAGCCTTTCCTTTTGGATAAAAGAAAAGTCGGTGGTGACTCTTGCTAACCGCAACATTTGCGATAAAACGCAAAACATCCCAAGTCAGTTCTCCCACTGTATCACACCATACAAAACTCCTATGCTTCCTACATTTATTCTAGAAAGTGAAGAGGTAAGTAAAAAAGTGGAACAGAAGCTCTACAGAGGTATGATTGGTTCTCTCTTATATTTAACAGCTTCAAGACCTGATATTTTGTATAATCGTTTGTCTGTGTGCTAGATTCCAATCAGATCCTAGAGAATCTCACTTAACAGAAGTTAAGAGAATTTTCAAGTATCTGAAAGTTACTACTAATCTTGGTCTTTGTTATAGAAAATCTATAGAATATAAATTAGTAATGTACTATGACACTGACTTTACAGGAGACAGAATAGAAAGAAAAGTACTTTTGGAAGCTTCCAGTTTTTGGGAGACATTCTAATCTCGTGGTCCAGCACAAGAGAATCCACTATTGCACTATCAAATGCTGAAGCTAAATATATAGTTGCAACTAGATGCAGTACACAAATGCTCTGGATGAAGAGTTAACTTGAAGCCTTAGCATATATGAGAGTAATATTCATATCTTCTGCGATAATACTTCTGTCATTTGTCTTTCAAAAAATCCTATTTTACATTCTAGGGATAAACATATAGAAATTAAACATCATTTTATTAGGGACTATATTCAAAAGGGTATTCTTTCTTTAAAATTTATAAACACGGACCATCAATGGGCTGACGTCTTCACTAAACCCCTTTCTGAAGATAGATTTAATTTCGTTTGAATCATCTCATGTGGAATTATATCCAGAATGAAAATGTAGCTTTAATATATTTAACCATCAAAACTTTATGATTTAATCTTTTTTTGTGTGAACATCTGAACATAGTTATTCATAAGTGAGAAGGAAAGTTGTATCAGGAACTATCCAGAAGATTTGAACATTTTAAAAAAAAAGTTTCATGTCTAAGATAGAAGCAAGCAGCTCACAATATCAACATATGTCAACTCAAAACAAAAGGTCACCCTCTAAGGATGAACATATATTCAAAATCTGAAGGGACTGAAACGGTTGAGTTGATGCATTAGGGCGCGAGTCAAATCGTTAATTGTTCCATATCTTCATGTTATCCCTCTTTTCAGGAATCATTAAAAGCACATAATAATTATTTCTTTAACTCTTTTAAATTTAAATTAAAAATATTATTTTTTCTTGCATTGGCTATTTATACTTCACTTTTTCAGAAACACTATCACATATTCACTCTCACTCACTTTTCTCTCTTCATTTGTTCTTCTTTCAAAACCCTAAAAGAGTCTGTGAAAAAATGGCTCTCTCTCAACAAATTCCTCAAGTTTCTCAAATAATTCCTAGTTCTTCCTCCTTAAATGAAGAAAGGTACGTTGAACCATTAAGAACTCTTCTCACACCCATTGATTCTCTGGAAGTTCTATGTGAGCTTATTGTTGATTTCGTAAGCATAAAAGAAAATGGGTATGACTTAACCCCTGACGTTGAGTTCTAAGGATGGGGGAAATACTTTGATCGTCTCATAGGTCCAGTTTTCTCAAAATTAGTGAAATAATTTTGGATCCAAGCCACAACCTCAAATCATCAAGTAACGTCCTACGTTATGGGAAAAAAGATCATCATCACTGAAGATCTCATTGGGAAGCTTATAGGTCATGATAGTTGTGGTATACGATGCAGTGATATGGAAGAAAAAGGTTCTGACCTAACCATTGTCTCAAAAGAAATTTTTTCCTCTGAACAGCCATCCAACAAAATCAAAGATCTGAAGGATTATCTCAGAATTTGGTCCAAAATAATTCTAGGGTGCATCAATCATAGAAAGCCAACCAGCTCTCCAGACTACATCAACATTGATCAACAATACCTTCTATACTTCATCGCCACCAAAGTAAAAGTTAGTCTCCCACATATTATGTTAAACCATCTAAAGAGTAGTGTCAAAGAAACAAGAGAAGAAGAAAGAACCATGAGAGATTGGATTCCTCTGGGAAGACTCATTTCAGATATTCTGACAAAAAACTGACTGATAGAACATCTGAGTGAGGCTCAACAAGAAAATGTTCTGGAAGCTTGTGCTGGAAATCCCCTAAACGACAAGAATATTAAGAACATGAAGATTATTGAAATTATAAAGAAGGATCCAACAATCACCACCAAGGAAGTCATCACCACCCGAAGAGTTCCTCTGAAGGATATTTGTCTCTTCACTCAAGCATGCTCATCTCTAGAAATTGTTCTCAGGTATCTGAAAGCCTGAAAGAGTGATGGTAAGATTCCAGATGTGAACATTCTTGATCTAAGGCAACAACCTCTGGAAGTTTCTCCCAGAAAATCAAGAAAAAGGAAAGCTTCTAGAGAAGGAACTTCTAAAAAAAAAACCAAAACTTCTAAAAAGAAAGGTAACTCGTCTTTTGTTTCTGTTATTCAATCAATATTTTTATCAACATCTGAAACCCACTCATCTCCAAAAACCACTAGAGATCCATCTCCTCAAACCCTTGATGATTTTGACCTATAAGTTGACATTTCAATACCTAAAAATAATCCCTTGATTAATCCACCTTCTACCCATTTTGATCATACTCAGCCAGAACTTGCACAAGTTCTCTCTGATATTGATCAATTTGATCTACTATTTGAAGCTCCCCACACTAAAAATCCAAATTTTGACTCTGATACCACGACATCGATCCCAGGCATCACTTTCCCTCTCATGATCTCTCAACCACCAATAATCCCCACAACTTCATCACAAAATTTCTCCATTCCAAATCTTCCATCTCCCTATCATTCAACACCACCCAACTCACCTATAATTATTTCTGGCTCTCCCTCTCCAAATAACTACCAAGAAGATACCGTCAGAACAATCATTGATTTAGAAGCTTGGGACAATCTTGTCACAAGTTCCCAGAAAATAGTCATTCCAAAACCAACACCAAAAATATCCAAATCAGATGTTGGTAAATCTTTGATGATTTTTGAAACATAAATACCTAAATGGGTTAACTCCTTAAAGCTAGCTTGCATGGAGAATCTTAACCCAACTGCTTCTGATTCTCACTGGAATCAGTTCAAAAAATGGTTTAACTATGAATCTCTGAAGATGAAGGAACTTAGCTATGAAATCACTCAATAGAACTTCTGCGACTTCCTGAAAATCTTCAAGAATCAAGTTCTGCGATACTGGGTAAAGAAACCCCACCTTCTTCTGAATAACACCACTTGGGAAACCTATCAGACATTAGATTGTAATAAACTGTCTCTTGAACCTTTTCCTCTGGTCATGCTTCAAGACAAATTCAAGGCAATCGAAGAATCTCCTGAACAAGTATCAGTTGCAGTTAATTTTGAGAATGTGGTCTCTTCTGCTGAAACAGCCTCCTCTTCTCTTGTGTTGAAAACTCTGGAAGAGTTGAAGAAAGAAAATGTTGTGTTTAAGGAAAGGATAGACAAGCAGGATGAAACCAGTAAAGAAATTAAGGGGATTCTTGGGAAACAAGAGGAATCAAATAATCAGATCAAGGGTTTATTGGAAACCTTGTTCACACGACTTCCACCTCCTCAACCATAGCTCTTAAAAATTGTTTTATTTCTGCTATTTGTTTCTTATTTCAATCTTCTGTTTATTTATCTCCTTATGTTTCTCTTAATCCACTTCGAATACAAAGCCCATTTTTGTTACATTTATGTGTTTTTATTGCTTTTTGATTCTTGACAAAAAGGGGGAGAACGTAAGATATTTGGAATATAACAGTATCGCGACTCAGTCTCAAACATTTTAAATATCATAACTTCTGTTTTTATCCTCTAAAAGCAAAACAGAAAAATATCTTGAAAAGCAACCTCTGAAAGTAACTTCTGTCACGTGGACGTATCAAAACTTTCATCACAAAGCTCTGATCAGAACATCTTCATGAAAGTATTTTTATTTTTATCTGAGTATTCAACTCAGGGGGAGACTTTAATTCCTTATATTTTTAAGTAATCTATAAAAATATACAAGTTTTTGTCATCATTAAAAAGGGGGAGATTGTTAGAACATAGTTTGGTTCTACATCCCTGTAAGAGTTTTGATGATAACAAACATATGACATATACAAAGAACAAATATGCTCTCTAATAATGTATTTGAATATGCAGGGAAATTATGATGTAATAAGCATTGAAGATAAGAGAGTTATGTTTTTGAAGCTCTGTTTAGTCATAACATACTTAGAAGTAAATCCGTGTAAACACGTTAAAATGAAGAAGTTCTAATGTTACAACTTCTGAATGCACCAACATTGCGAACAAAACTATGATATTATGATAAGTAAAGATTCTTGAAGAACAAAAGAATTATTAATGGTAATATTCTTCTTCTGATATGATCCCAAGAAAACAATGTTTTGATGTGTTACAACTCATTGATTACAAATTGAAAAGTAACAGCTTAACCAAGACAAGATCAATATTTTTGGAAAGTAAATTAACAACACTTTATGAACTTCCGAAAAGCATCTTCTCATGTCTCTCATGATTCTCCTATATAAATAAGACTTGAATAAGAAATCATACAACATCACTGCGCACTGAAAAAGAAAAAATATTATTACCCAATTCTATCTTGTGCTTTTCAATTGTGTATACATCACTATTGTGATATAGTTTTGTTTAGAAAACCTCTTTATACACACTGTTAATTGGTTTATCTTGTAATACCTTGAGAAAACCGTGTTGTGGTGTAAACTCAAGAAGACATTAACAGTAGTCATTGTATCTGTGTAATCAAGTATTTATTAGTGGATTAAGACCTCAATTAAGAGAGGCGAAATCACCTTGGGTGGTGGACTGGAGTAGTTTATGTTGAAACGAACTAGGATAACCAACGTGTCTACTGTTTTCATTTTGAAAACCCCAATTAAAACCCCCCTTCTTGTTTTTTTTCATTCTTCATCCAGGACGCACCATTTATTTAAAATAATCGTGGAACATGATCAAATATGAAGTTATCAACAAGTGAACAGAGTATGAAAATCATCTTGTTTGTGAAGCTATGAAGAAGAAGTACGGGGTGGATGAAGTATCCATCATAACTTTAGGCTTCTTGTAATTTTTTCCATATCTACACAAACAATATGTCTCATAGACAAAGTAGGGAAGACGAATCTGAAAAAATAAGAACAATCAACAAAAACAACACGCAACAAACGAGATAACAACAAAGATGGAAGAAGAATACCTTAACGTATGAAGAACAAGATTCACGGATAATAGCTAAGAATAATAGAAAAGATGGGTGCTAGGGTTTCATTGTGAAGGAAACAGTGATATTGTCAATAAGTGAGAGTTAACTCGCTTATATATGGGTAAATTTTTTCACAATGGTTATCTACCAAGTATTTTGATAAGTATTCATTTATTATAAATATATCACAACGGTGGAACAAACAAAATGTAGTCATAATCCTTTAACTTGATTATTAAAAATAAATAAAAATGAAAAGGCGCACTTTAACTTTAAAGGAATTATATATATGAGGGCGCTGAGGTTCGAACTCATGAAGACTTGATGGTATCACCACAGTTTGCTCTAAAACCATTGTTATATAAAATTAATTTTTAATCAAAAAATAAAAATAATATGGTAGCGCCTTAGTTTAAAGATGTCACCATGGTGTATGGAAGAATCGTGGTGACCATGGCGTTGTTGTTTACGCCTTTTGTAGTAGTGAAACTTACTCCAAATGAAAAAACACAACACAAAGCATAAAATATGACTTCAATTGGCTACGTTTTGGTGCTGACTCTTTTCACACGGTTTGTGCTATATTCCATTCATTCTCAAGCTTTGAAAGTCCCCAAAATCCCTGCTTGAACTTCAAAAAATTTATCAAATTTTCAGAAATCGTATTTCATTTTCAAGTAATTTCAAAGAAACTTATTGTGCTCTCAATCTTCCTTGCCATATCTTGAGGCTCTTGCAATAATTCTCAGGCTCTGAGATCCAATGAAACGCTCTATCCAATTTCACTTTCAGACATCTCTAATCACTACTTTGTTCAGGTAGTTAGAGACGTAATTTTGATTCAAATAAGTTACCATGTTATGGTTTGATGTTTACTGATGCTTTCCCCTACCTCATATTTCATCTATCTGTTGATTTCATCATTTAATTTTAGTTTGGTTTTCTTAAATTTCATCGTATTTTCCAAAATTTGCTTCACTCAGCTTAAATAAATTTATATAGAGGTTATGGTTGAGTTTACACTGATAATACGACCATAATGGTATAGGTTTCATGAACTAACGGTTCCATTTATAAAAACTATAGTTAGAGCCCACTGGAGAAGATGATCGGAGGTGTAGAACTACCACCTAAGTTGTTTCAAACCTTCTGGCCAATGATATGATGCAATTTGTTTCTCTTTGGTTGGCTGGCTTTACTTGAGACCTGATACATTTTTTGATGTAAATCCTGCCATGTGCCTTAGCCTCTAGATCATTAGATAGGTCGTGTCAATTAATGAGATCAGATCTGACACTCTACATATTTTTTTATTTATTTCTTTTTATTATTTTCATTTTTTTAATTATTTTAACTTCGGAAAATTGATTTTAATTTCATTTTGACTCCAAAAATTATGAAAAAACCCACCAAAATATTCTGATTATTTCATATTTTTGTAATTTTTTGAGATTTTTATTTTACATTTTGCTATTTTATTTTAACTTTGTCTCATTTGCTTTGTTTTAATTGGTTTAAAATAGTTTTCAGATTTTAAAAATATCCAAAAATTTTCTAAAAATACTTTGAACTATTTCTGATTTTTCTATGGTTATACTTTTCATTTTTTGATGATTTGATTGTACTTTGCTATTTTCTCTTTTATATTCATTTTAAAATCTAAAAAAAAAATTTTCACGCATTTTAACTACTTGTATTGCATTTAATATTTGTTTGAATTATGTTGACTGTTGTTGGCCTTGGATAGGGATGTCATTTTGCATATGTTAACGGGGATCTCTGTGGGAATCATCTATTCAGAGCACCGAAGTTGGGGACTTTTCCTCCACGGGGACGGGGATGGAGGGAAAAGTTCCCCGATTACATTTTGGGGCAGAGATTGGGAAAGTACCCTCCGCCCCGTGGATTTCCAGAATCTGACCATATTATCTAACTTTTATATTTTATATATTATATAATCTACAATTTTATAATTTTACATAAAAATATTATTATATTAGAAAATGAAGAGCCATTAGTGGATCATTTAATTTTTATATTTTATTGTATAATGTATTGTTTCACTATCCAAGTACCCAAGTCTAGAAAAATGCACCAAATACATAGAATGTACACAACGTCTCCTCCTTTTATTTTCTCAATTATCTTTGTCTCATCCATTCATCATCTTATTTGTTCTCAGCACCATCACAACAACGACTATCATTTGTTCATTGTGCTTTCATTAATTATTCTTCAAACTCACTTTACTTCCATTAGTAACATGTTTTTATGTCAGTTAATAAATTAGTATTTATAGATTTACCACACGCGCGCATAATCAACCACTGGCGGTGGATGACAGTGATATTGTAGTAGTAAAATAGCATGGAAGCATGATGCAAAATATATGTGTTTTAAAAAAAGGAAAAAATAATGAAATACTAGTGTCATAGTTATAAAATTTTCTTAAGATTCGATCTATGTGGATCTCTGTGGGAACTGTGGGGATGGGGGGAAATATTCCCCCGTGGCGGGGATTAGGGACGGGGATGGGGAACAAATTAGGGGGCATGGCGAAGAGCGAGGAAGAATCCTCTGAACATTCCCTTCCCCGTTGATATCCCTAGCCTTGGATTATAGCTCAATTGGTCATAGGTTTCATCAAACTCAATGGATCTTGGATGTTGATGCAGTGAAAACCCTAATCTACCAAAATGAATGATTGGTTTTGATGATAACTTGATTAATTCTTTGATCCAATTGGGATTTACTTTTTGTATTCATATATCTTCATCTACCTCTTTCTTCATTATTTTTTCTTTTGATCTATTGGATAATGATGATTCATTTTAGTTCACTTAGGTTTAGATTGGTGCTTGATGAACTTTCACCATTTCAAATCTACCTCTAAGTGATCAATGGGTCACTCAAGGTACTTTGGATTAATAATAAGTTTATCTCGAGGTATCATGAAGGACTTGATTGATGTAATGATCTCATCTCCTCGAATTAGTCTTGATCACCTTGTTTTTAAACCATGTTGTGAATTATATGCAATACACTTACATTATTTTGGCCCGTCCTCAGATAAGTGAAACTTCTATCTAAGTTCACTTACGATTGCTTAACATAGCACCAAATTGTCCTGAATCGGAATACTAATTACTAACATTAACTATAATTGTACTAACATTTAATTTTCACACTTTTACATTTATGTCATTTAAATTTCCCGCAATTTACTTTATGCAATTTTTATTTATAGGTTCTTGATCCTTTGCTATGGAGTAGTGACTTGAGACCTTGATTCATCTGATACCTTGATCCATATGATACCTTAGAGCCTTCATCTGAGACATTAGTAGTTTCATCTGATCATTTGGTTTTATCTGTCTGTTTGCTTTTGTGTGTTGTGTTTGATGCAAGAACTTTCATCTGAGACATCAATTTTTTATTTGTTGCATGAGAATTCATCTACACCCTTTGTGATTCATCTGAGATTTTGAGCTTGCACCTGAGGCACTATATTTTTATCTGATGCTTGTAATTTTCATCTGATTACTTGCTTGTCTTTGTGGCATAATCCAAAGGGAATGAATGCGTAGTTTGACTTATTTTAAGATGATTGTCATACCCCAAACTTGTCCTACCCTTTTCACTTTCATCTGGCTTAGGCTTTGCATTTCATTTGCATCATTTTCATTTGGTCAATCACACATCATTCCTTCATTCAATAAGGCAGTGATTCAAAGCATCAGTGGTGGTGCCAACTAGGGTTTAATATTGGTTTGAGGCTTTTACATTCTACAATTGATTTCCTTGGTTCCTCCTTCAGCGGTGGACATTGGAATCAGGTTTTGAAGTATGGTTATTATGAGTTTCTTATTCATATAGGTACAAGGCCATTTCTCATTCAAATTCATCAAGATCTTGGATTAGGGCTTATTTCCTTATGTGTGATTAAAAATTAGGGTTTTTTAGCCTCATGCCTCAGCTAGGGTTTGAATCCCTCAAGTGTTCAGTATGGCTAATCATTATTTCTCAAGTGCTACCTCATCAAAGCATTGCCTTTAACCAAAAGCAAAATCAAGATTTCATCATCACCGGTCCATATGTGCATCAATATGTTTGGGAATGCGAGGAAAGATCAAGTTTGCAAGTCGATTCAAAGCACTTCGATCAAAAGTCAGCTTTTATAAGATTATGTTTAAACGATCATAACTTATTCATTATTCAATATTTTTTAGTGTTTCTTTTTGCTTATGACTCTCCTTGACATCGTCTCCAACTTCTCTTTACAAGTCAAGAGCTAATTATGTGCGAAACATCATCAAAATTTTGAATACATTATAGGTCATTTTGCGAATTAGACCTAAACCTCAAAATAGTTGTTCCCGACATCCACGAATCATAATTTCCTTGATTTTTAATATTTTTAGGCAATTCTCTTTGCACATTGTCATAATGGTATCATATACAAGTTTCCTTCAAGTATTGAGGGAAAACTACATTTAGAAAACTTTGAAAGTTATCGAATCATCATAGGTAATTTTTTTATTTAGGATGTTTCTTAACTTCTAATTTCAGTTCCTGCCGTAATTATTTTCTAAGACATTGATATTTATGTGGAAATCATTCATGATACAAAGATGATATGGTGATTAATGCATGGTTATTATTCATTTTAATTGTCGGCATCATCATCATCATCAAGACAAAAAGGATAAACCAGATTCAAGATCCATCCATGGTTTTCAAACAATATCCCATTTACTTTTCAAGTTTATCATGAATTCAAGAGCAAGTTTCATTCAAATTCTCAAGCTCATTCAAGATTCACAAATATTCAAGCACCAATTATCATTCCATTGTTTCAAGATTTACAAAGATGCAAGCACTAATTAAAGATTTACAATATTCAAGAAGAACTTACAAGTCTTTTAAAGTCTGGATTACAAAGAGTTTTAATCTAAAAAGGGTTACAAGAAATTCCTAAACCAATGCTAACCCTAATTTACAAGCCATGACAAATCATTCACCAATCTTCATGCTTCATTCAAATGATCCTACAGCAGCCTATCTCTTCAGTTTTTAAAACACTCAAAATGTAATTGTAATGTTTGAAACATTCGTAAATAGGTTCATCTTTCCATCTTGCCATGATACCTATTGTTGCCCAGTGAAAATTGGTGTAAAACCAATGGAAGTCAGCTCACCAAAGCCTTTACAAAACCTATAAAAGTCATGAAGAAAACCAATCCATTCACTCCAAATTTACTTGTATTAAGAACCAATAACCAAACCAAGTTCATTAAACCAATTGAACATACAAACCTTAAACGTGCTGTCAAAATGCCTTGTCCATATCTTAGACAAAACTGTCCAAAGACCCTTCAAAACTAGTCCATATGCCTTGTTGTCCTCTTTGTTGCTGCTACACCAAACATGTCAAAAAATACCTTGTCTTGTTGTCCTACTATTCATGTTGCAGCCCCTTCTCTAAACCTATCCATAAATCTCCCAAATGCTACTGTCCAAAATACAAGTAGTTGTCCCAACCTCTAAAAAACCTATTATAACAAATCTGCAAACAAACCTGCACTAATATACATAGTTGTTGTCCAAAAACACCAAAAAACAAGTCACAAACCAATGCAACTCATGAGAAAAAACGTGCCACATGCTTGTCAAGACCATGTTGTAAACGGAGTCCACAAGACTACAAAAACCCTGCTGTAATACGGCTCCATCAGCATGCAAATCTGTATCATAACTATCCAACAATTGCATAGAATTAGAAAAGCAATAACCTGATTCAAAAATCAATAAAACAGGGCAGAAAATATGTTCAAACTTATCACTTCCCCCCCCCCCCCCAAAAAAAAAACGATCCCAATATGGTCTATATAAGAGGAGGAGGAAAATCTAGTAAGGGGGGGACAAGGTAGAATATTTTTCTAGTAACTCTTCCTCATTGTTTCAACTTCATCTACCACCAAAACACCAATCTTGTTTCTTCTAAACATCACAACCTTATTTCCATTAATCTATACAATACAGAGCAACCATAAACCTTCACTTCTGTCAAAGCTTTCCATGACTCTATTTCTTTTAGAGCCTGCAAAAACTACATCAAAACTCTCCACATCACACAGACTACCTAAACTGCATCACCATCTTCCTGTAAATTGTTTACAAAATCTAAACAATAACAACTCATCATCTTCATCACTCTATCAACAACACGGAAGCAGTGCAACGTGTAACTCGTAGAAATAACTTACAAATTTCAGAAACAGAGTAGAACGTAAATGATTTACCTGGGATTTATTCACTCCATAATATTCGGTTCAGTAACTTCTAAATTTAATCTTCCATTTCTTCCATGATTTGTTGTGTTGATGTTTGAAATATTGTTAACCTTGTGAAAAATCGAAACAGTGATAACCGATTTGATTTTTTTGTTATTGTTGAAACACGATGAGCGATCGATGAGAGTGAAATCTATGTGTTATTGTGTGTTCGAACATGTGCGAGAGGTTGAGATATGAGCGAACTGTGAAACCATGAGAGGCAAACTATATGGTTATTGTTGTTTATAGATGAAGAAGAGAAAATAGAGGAAGTAGAAGTTAGTGTGAAACAAAGAGATAGTGATAAATCCTGAGGTGAATATTTGTCTTGGGTTAATAGAGTTTTGTTGATAATTAATTCGGTAAAAATATTAAGTGTGACTTTCCTCCTCCCAACACACCAGCGGCGTTGCCTCTGTTTCAAACTTAGGGTTTCAAAAACTCTCTTTTTTCCCTCTAGAGCGGATCTATCCAGGTTTGGGCTTGCAATTTTAGCCCAACCCATTTTGTTAGTTTTAATTTTTATAGTTTTTGATTAGTAATAATAACGAATGAACGGTATGGTGCAGTTGTTGGAGCGTGAGCCTTGTATATGTGAAGTCTTTGGTTTGATACCCGTTGGAACATTTTTTACCACTATTCTATATTTCATCTCCGTTTAATCCCAATGATTATTTTTCTACTTCAATAATCTGAATGCTTATGTTCACGAATGAACTGCTTGGTATAGTGGTTGAAGTGTAAGTCTTGCATGCTCTAGGTCTAGGGTTCGAGACCCCTTGGGACAGTTTTACCATTATTCTGCTTTATTTCTTCCCTTTTAACCCAAACTCTATTTTATTATATTTTAATTATATTGTAAATATAACAAAAATGAACTTGGTTTAGTGGAAAGGCAAGAGAGTTGTAATCTGGGGTACATGAGTTCAATCTCTGACTTTACCTAGGCAAAGGGTTGTGAGACCCTCATTTCATTCCCCTTATCAAGTATAGTTATAGATAGACACGCCCTTAGAAACAAACAATCAAAATGGATCCCGTTGAGCACAATGGATGTGAGGGGTGCTAATACATTCCCCTCGCATGGTCGATTTCCGTACCCTCTCTTTTTGTCGCAAGACCATCTTATCCATCCTCTTGTGGTTTTCTCGATATTTCCCCTTCCTCCGGATAAATAAAGTTCGATGGCGGCTCTATGTTATTTTTCGGTCACTTCAGCTGGCGACTCTGCTGGGGAGTTTAGAAAGTCAATCCTTGTTTTTTTTATTTGTTTCTTTGGGTGTTTATTTATTTACTTTATTTGCTTTACTACTTTATTTGTTTATTTCTTTATGTCTTTATTGCTTTTTTTGTATATATTGCATTATACTTTTTGCTACTCACCTATTCTGGATATGTTGTATCTTCTGTGATGTTTGGATGGGTGATTTCATTTGATAAGTCTTATACCTGGACTTGGGGTTATATTTAGGATTAGGATGGGTGGTATAGTCATGTTAAGTTTGAGGGAGTAATCCCGAAGAAGGAGATATAATGCCTGTTAATTTAATTAATTATTTAATTAATTATATTCAAATTATTCTTTGAAGTTGTGAGGTGTTGTGAATCATTGGTATAAGTTTCTAGATTTTTAATAGTTAATTAATTAGTTTATTAATAATATTAATAATATTAGAATTGGTAGAATAATAGAATAATTGTGTTCGGCCTATTTTAATGGTTGGAAGTAGAAATATAGGGGGTGTGTTGTTAAGCCCATTAAGAGTAATATTGTGAGGTTCTATTTAAATAAAGAATAGGGTTATTGAGAAGTTGTTGGAAGAATTGGTCTGGAGAAGTGCAGAGAAAAGAATAAGGAGAAGAGTAGAGCCAGGTTTTGGTCTGAGAGTGTCGAGCGACCTTCAATCCAAGGTAAGGGTGGGGTTCTCACCTTATAATGGGGCTTATGATGAATATTGTATGGGGGTTTGGTCGTGGGTATAATTGATGTGCGTTGATTGTTCTGGGCATGTTCTTTAAAGTTGTCGTTTTTATGTTGTGGTCATTTAGGAATCATATGCATGACTGTCTTGTACAATTGAAGAATCTATTAGTAGGAGATATAGTTGCCCTATTTCTATGTTATTCCATCCGGTTGGTCGAAAATTAATGGTCGAAGAGATTACTGTAAGGCTTGGTTAATGTTCGTCACGGACTAGACGAAATCTGTTCAAAACATTGAAGACGCGTCGAGCGCCACAAGGCTGCAAGATATGCCAGGGAGAATAGGTGTTAGGTGTCGAGCAGCACAATGCTGCAAGATGTGCCAAGGAGCATAGGTTCTAGGTGTCGAGCAACACAAGGCTGTAAGGTGCACCGAAGGGAATAGGTAGTTGTGTCGAGCGGTACAAGGCTGTACGATGTGCCGAGAAGTATGAGGTGTCAGCCAGTATAGAGGCATTAAGGGAAGGTACCAAGCGACATGGCCACTGTGTCGAGGGATACACATCGTTTTTAATGTCCCTACTATTATTCACGTGCACGATGAAGGGCACGTACTCTTTTCTCACCCTGTAACGCTCATGTGCAGAGCAATTAGTTATTCAATTTAGTTTAGTAATCTTAGTATAATAATTAGAATTCTTAAGGTATTCTATCCCTATATGATCAATGAATTCTAGAAAATATAAGTTAGTAGTAAGAAAGATAATCTAATTAATAATTGACTAGCAGTAAACTTTATACTTTGTTATAATTTGAGATTTCGCAGGTGATGATGAATTTTTTTGAGATGCTGTCATACCCCAAATTTTGACCTAAGATACCACCTCCCATCTGCATTATTACATAGCAAGCGTTCACAAGCGATTCGACCTATTTTTGCCAATTCTCGAGTC
This sequence comes from Vicia faba, assembly GCA_948472305.1. Lineage (NCBI taxonomy): Eukaryota > Viridiplantae > Streptophyta > Magnoliopsida > Fabales > Fabaceae > Vicia > Vicia faba. The sequence continues at coordinate 1,356,973,588 of OX451740.1, forward strand.
AGATTTCAAAAATTCATAACTTCTTCAAATTTCGACAATTTTTAGTGGTTCTTTTACATATGATTCTCCTTTGCAACAACTGCAACTTTTCTTTAAAAGTCAAGAGATGATTATGTTTTTAAAATCCACGAAAAAAATAGAAATATTAGAAATCATTGTGAATTTGGTGAAATTTAACTGGTTTTGCCTGACTTTATTAAATCATGATTTTTTTTTTCATTTTTTATCATCTTTCTTTTATTCTTATTTTCATAAAAAGAAAATCCACAAAATATATTTAGTTCATATCAATTTTACTTTATCCAAAATATATAAAAAAATGTATAGTTTTGTTAGTTTCATTTAATTTTATATTTTTATTGATAATTCGGAAAATCTCAAAATACATATAAGTTCTTTTACTTTTTTGCATTTTTAGAGTATGAAAGTCTATTTTGTTCTTAGTTGTAGTTTTACTTATTTAATTCGAAAATATGAAAATATATGGTTTAATTTTATTTTTATTCCCTCTATTATTAATTTTGATTATAATTCCATTTGAAATGTTTTTAGGTTGAATTATTAATAGAATTAAAACCAATTTTTATATCTCTTTTCTTTCACTTTTATATTTTCAGTTTAGTTTTACTAACATTTTATTGTATTATTTGTGTCATTACTGTTATTATTAGTATTATAATTATTATGCTATGTCCATATAAGTTTGTCCATGTGCTGCAAAATTTGTCCAAAACTGCATGGCCCCTGCACAAGTAATGCCAAGAAAAACAGTCACATAATCTTTGCTGCCCTTTTATACGACCAACATATCAGTCCAGAAATTGCATCAAATAACACACACCAAAACCTGTATCAAAAAGCCATAAATCAGATCATCATATTTGTTCAAACTCACCAAATTTTCCCTCCCAAAACCTCATTCTTATTCACTATAAAACAGGCAGATATACAATCGAAAAAGGCAGTTCACAAAGAGAAAAAACACAAAACTTGCAGAAGCAAACCTTCTAACCTGCATCAAAAACCACCAAAGCCTGTACAAACAGCAAGCCTAGTCAAAAATACCAACAAACCATTCTACTCAAAACATAAACAATAGATCCAAGCCACTTTCAAAAAAAAAACCACAAACTGTAAACAGAAGCAAACCTTCTAACCTGCACCATTTTGAACCAAGCACAACCATCCACAAGAACTCATCGCCTCAGCAACACCAACATTTTCGAGTCAGTTTCTGAAAGTAGAAAGAATCAGAGAGCAAAAGAAAATGGAATTCACAGCCTTACCCGTTATAGCCTCTGCAGGAATCGTAAGCTCGTCGGACTAACTCCGACCTTGTGAGTTCATCTTTTTTTCTCCCTTTGCATTTTGTATACCATCGTGATTCATCATGATTTGTTGTTGAATGTTTAAATTGCTTGTTTTGATTATTTAGCTTTTATAGCCATACCTGAATCGATTTGTTTTGAGTTGAGTTGTTATCATTGTTTATCGCATAAGAAAGATTGAGACAGTTGGAAATAGAGTATAGAACGAGTTACCGTTGTTGTTGTTGTTTTGTTTTAGAGTTAACGAGAGCCATGACGAAACCAAAAGCAGTGTTGTTGTTCGATTTTGTTTTAAGGGAGAAAGAGTTCGAAAGAGGGAGCATGATTCGTTGTTGGCGTTGTTCAATTTCGATTTAGAAGAGAGGGAGAAAGAGTTCGAAAGAGGGAGCAGGATTCGTTGTTGGCGTTGTTCGTTTTCGATTTAGAAGAGAGGGAGAAAGAGTTCGAAAGAGGGAGCAGGATTCGTTGTTGGCGTTGTTCGATTTCGATTTAGAAGAGAGGGAGAAAGAGTTCGAAAGAGCGAGCAGGATTCGTTGTTGGTGTTGTTCGATTTCTATTTAGAAAGGAGGGAGAGAGAGTTCGAAAGAGGGAGCAGGATTCGTTGTTGGCGTTGTTCGATTTCGATTTAGAAGAGAGGGAGAAAGAGTTCGAAAGAGGGAGCAGGATTCGTTGTTGGTGTTGTTCGATTTCGATTTAGAAGAGAGGGAGAGAGAGTTCGAAAGAGGGAGCAGGATTCGTTGTTGGCATTGTTCGATTTCGATTTAGAAGAGAAAGAGTTTGAAAGAGGGAGCGATAAGAAAATTTGAGGTGTTGTGATTTCTCTAAGGTTTCTTACCCTTTTGCGTTGCTTAGGCTGGCCGGATCCGGGTCCAGCCTAACTCGGTCTGGCCCAGTAAAGTTTTTATTTTGATTTTTTTTTATTTGTTTTGTTTTTACATGCCTTGGGCCTTATTCTAATTAGCAGGTCCATTCGAAAATTATACTTCCTCCCCCAATAATTTTGTCTGCACCTTATCTTTATTTAGTTTAGTTTTTTTAGTAGTTTATCAATTTAGTTTAATTAGTCCCTTTTTTTCTTAATTAATTAATAAAATTTCTTCTAATTAGATACATTTTATTATTTAAATTAGTTTAAATTTAATATATTTTTTTTAGACAATTTTATTTAACATATTTAATTAGCTTAATTATAATTTCAATTTGATATCTTTAGTGAATTCTAATATTGTCTTACTTGCTTAGTTATATTTTGTTACTTGATTTTATTTGTATCTTTTAACATAAATTCTTAATGTTTATTTTGTTATTAATTGTTTGTCTATCTTTCTTGTGGATCTACAAGTGCCTATTCTTTGACTTTTATTCGATTATTATGTTTAATTATTTGTGATTTAAATCCAAGGGAATTGTTTAATTTTTGTCGACTTCATGTCATCAAAGAACATCGTGTGAATACCCTCATTCATCCTCCGTTTATTATTTCGTTAAAAAATTAAGATAATTTTCCCAAATATTCAATTTTTCAAAACTCACACCTTTTAAGTCAAAACTTCGACGTTAGGTCGTCGTATCTTCAAACTCTCGCCCACACCTATTTTTAGCCAAATGAACCATTTTAATTAAACAAACAATTTTAACCAAAAACAGATATTTCAAAAGGTTCCTATAGAATACTATAGATACATTGGGTGCTAATACCTTCCCATTGTATAACCAACCCCCGAACTCTAGACCTCTTTTCAAAAACGCCTTGTATTTTCATTACTTTTAAAGTATTATTTTACATTGCATATTTTAGGGTTTTATTTCGCTCTTTTCCCTTTTCCCTTGGAAATAATAAAGCGCGGTGGCGACTCTTGCTTTTGTGAGACGAATTAATTAATAGTTCGATCTCCGATTTACCCCGCTACATTTTTTTTATCGCTACAGAATTGGCGACTCTGCTGGGGAAAGATTGACCTCTTGCTGGTCCATCCCTAAGTGGGTTAAGCCTAGTTTGTTTTATCTGTTTTATTATTATTTGATTTGTTTGATTATATGTTTATATTGGGGTTTTTGGGTTTTTTGCAAAGGACGAATCCTATACCCGGATTAAGTTACACTTAAGAATAGGATGGGCTGTATAGTCATGTTAACTTTGAGGGAGTAATCCCGAAGAAGGAGGCATGAAATCCCCCACTCAGTGGAAGGCCCTTTTGAACATAGTATTTGTTTACCGAGTAATCGGGAAGACATTATTATTTTCGACCTGGGAGCCAGAGAAGCTGAGAACCGTAGAACCCTAACCCATCTTGGCCTTTTAGGTGTAGCGCAGAGATTATAACAGAGTAATCCGAAAGTAGTTGTTACACGATGCTACGCTCGGACGAGTTTCTCTTGAGAATATTGCTAATTATTGAGTAATCAAGACGTTGGTAATATCCGAAGGAGGAATGTAGACTCTGGGAACTCTTAGAACCTTGTCTTACAGGTTCGATTAAACCATTAGTACATACCTTGGGGTGGGCTTTACCTTTGACTCCATGCACGAAACGTTGAACCTTTGAACCCCATATTTGTGAACTTGTGTGTAATTGTTGCATTATCATTCATCCATGCATCCATCAACATTTTTTATAAAAAAATTGTTTTTCAAGGAATTTAAGAATGATTTTTGCAGACATCTCAGTTATTGTTATTATGGAGTTTGGAAGAAGAAACACTCGAATTTTTAGTTTTAAGGAGCCCGAGATTGAGGAATTGAAGAGTTTGATTCCTAAGATCGAGAACCCGACATAATTTCAAAAGAAATATGGGTCACTTATACCTCTCATGAAGCGTAAGATGAAGGAAGGCATCCTTAATACGTTGGTCCAATTCTATGATCCTTTGTACTGATGCTTCACCTTTCCGGATTACCAGTTAATGCCCACCTTAGAAGAGTACTCCTACATACTTGGTTTGCCGATCACCGACTGTGTTCCTTTTTCTGGCTTAGAAGAGGAACTCAAATCTCAAGAGATAGCGACCATCACCCACTTGAAGAAGTCGGAGATAGAGTAGAACATGACTACCAAAGGGGAAATCCGAGGCTTATCTGCGCAGTTTTTGTTGAAGAAAGCTCATTATTTCGCTGAGATAAAACATACTATTGCCTTTGAAGACTTTTTTGATTTACTCGTTTATGGCCTTTTCTTGTTTCCTAATGTTGATAAGTTTGTGGATATCAACGCCATCAAAATTTTCTTGATTGGAAATCCGGTCCCTACGCTGCTAGGAGATACCTACTACTCCATACATCTTCGAAACTCTTATCAAGGAGGGATGATTATTTGTTGTGCACCGTTGTTATATCAGTGGTATGTTTCTCATCTACCTAGATCTGATGTTTTCTGGAATCTCGACAAGGAGCCGCGATGGGCGCCAAAAATTATGGCTCTCACTCATTTCAACATTGATTGGTATAATCGAGTTTACTATGATGTGAAGATCATCGATAGCTGTGGTGCTTTTCCTAACGTGCCTCTTCTTGGTACGAAAGGAGGAATTAACTATAACCCTATTCTCGCACGCTGTCAGTTTGGATACCCGATGAGGGACAAGCTGAACAACATTCATGTGAGCGGTTTCTTTCTACAAGAAGGACAAGATCATCAGGCAGCTAAGAGGGAGATCGAAGGAGCTTGGCGCCACATCCATAGGAAAGGGAGAGACATGTTAGGACAAAGAGGTGCCGTTTCTTTGGAGCCTTACCTACAATGGGTCCGTGCTAGGGCTTGTGCTCTCAAGATGCCCTATAAACCTGAGAAACCTTTATTCCCTACTGTTGCATCGTCATCTGTTGATATTCCTATCGAGAACATGGGAGAATACCGAGGAAATCTGGCTAGGATGAAGTCCGAGAGAGATGCTTGGAAAGAAAAGTATAATATGTCGGAATATGAGAATCGGGTCCTGACTCGACAGCTAAAGGAAAAGGAGGATTTGCTATTTATTCAAGATGGCTGGTTCATTGATCATGATGAGAAGCTTCGTCAAAAGGATGCTTTACTGAAGAAATATGCTAGTGAAAGGAAGAGAAAGAAGGAAGATTCGGTAAGCGTTGCTCTCGTTCCTAATCCACAAAAGGAAATCATTGATCGACTAGTAGCTGAGAAGAAAAAGATGGAAGACTTTTATGAAGAGAAGATCAGGAAGCTCCAGTTACAGTTGGCATTTAGTCCTTCATCTGATGATTCTGAGTGATCTTTGGTTCTTAGTTTTATTTTACTGTTGTCATTTTGTAAAACTCTGTAAAAGGGCTTCATGTTCCGAAGTTGTAATTTACTGCTTTTATTATGGGCTTCATGTTCCAAAGTTGTAATTTATTGCTTTTTATTTATTGGGTTGTCGTCCCAAGGTTGTAATTTATTGTTTTGTTGTTCCAAAGTTGTAATTTGTAATTTACCGCTTTTGATTAATGAAATGAGTTTTTATTGTTCCAAATTCCTTTACCATTGATGTGTGCAAAATTATTGAAGATCCTTGAAAAACTATCGAAACAAACGATCATTTGCATCGCATATCATGCATCATCCAACATTCCACTTCACATGTTTTCTAGAGTCTTATCCTTGTTTCTTTTTCCACTCCGATAGATTGGCAAGCTGTCTCATCGATACGATACCCGAGCCAATCGTCAGAGGAAGATGGAAGATCTAGAACAAGAAAACCACGAGCTTCGTGAGGAGGTCGCTACCCTTCGTGTCGGTATGGAGAAACTAACTGCGCTGGTGGAAAGTTTGATGGCTGCTCAGAATCAGCCATCGACTGCAGCTGCTGAGATTTAGACTTCAACTACTGTGGTTTCTGAGATTGTCACTGTTCCAACATCTGTGACTCAAATCAAATCTCTGCTTCAACATTAGATGCCAAAAGGTTTTCCGCGGGGAATGCCTTATAACTTTGTGCCTGCAGGGTATCAGCCTGTCGTACAGCCTTTGGTTCAACCTACCGTGTCTTTTCCTCAACCGGAGACAACTACTATGCCGCCTATAATCCCGTCTGTGGCACCTTTCCCTCAACCAGTGATGACAACTGTCGCTCCTGTGGTTCATTCTATGCCATACATGAATAAACCTGCTTATCATGCCGAGCCTGCTGAAAGTCTGGGTCTTTTCGACAGGATGGAAGAATTTCAAGACCAGTTTCAAGAGATGCAGAGGGAGATCAGAGCGTAAAAGGGGAAAGATTTGTTTGGAACGAATGCTCATGACCTGTGTTTAGTTCCAAATGTAAAGATTCCAGCCAAATTCAAAGTGCCGGACTTTGAAAGGTATAAAGGTGATTCGTGTCCGCGGAGTCATTTAACTATGTATGTGAGAAAGATGTCTACATATTCTGATGATCATAATTTGTTAATTCACTACTTTCAAGACAGTTTGACTGGTGCCGCTCTAAAGTGGTATATGGGTTTGGACAGCACTCGTATCCGTAATTTCAATGATCTTAGTGAAGCTTTTGTTCGCCAGTATAAGTACAACGTCGACATGGCGTCGGACAGAGATCAACTCCGGGCGATGTCCCAGAGAGATAGGGAGTCCTTTAAAGAATATGCCCAGAGGTGGCACGAGATTGCTGCTCAGATTTATCCCCCTCTTGAGGAGAAAGAAATGACAAAGATATTCCTGAAGACTTTAGGTTCCTTTTATTATGAAAGAATGATTGCCAATGCACCAAGTGACTTCACCGAGATGGTAAGTATGGGCATGCGGTTGGAAGAAGGGATTCGTGAGGGACGTTTGGTTAAATAAGAAGTCCATCTAACATGTTGTGGCAGTCACTCCGGTTGTCCGCCCAACATTTGTGACCCCAACTAATCAAACCCCACCAATTCAGCAACGGCCATTTCAACAGCAGCCTCGACAACAGGCTTATCAATTTAATAACCAGAATCGTTCACCAAGGAAACCGCAATTTGATGCCATTCCCATGACTTACACTGAATTGTTCCCTGCTCTGATCAGAAAGAACCTCATAACGACGAAGCCTCCTCCTGTCGCACCGAATAGTACTTCTCCGTGGTACAAGGCAGACCAGTTTTGTGAGTATCATCAAGGGTCTCCGGGGCACAACATTGAAAATTGCTTTGCTCTAAAGGCGGATGTGCTGAGGTTGATTAAGAACGATATCTTGTCTTTCAAGGATGTTAACCCGAATGTTAGAGATAATCCTTTGCCTCGACACGGGGCAGCATCAGTGAATATGGTGGAAGGTTGTCCGGGAAAGTTTCGAGTTTTTCAAGTTGAACACATAAGAGATTCGTTGATCAGGTTACATCAGAGCTTAAGAAGACTTGCCTTTTTTAGGCATCATCATGATTATGATGTTTGTGAATTTTGTTCAAGAGAAGTTGATTGCCCTATTGTGAAGGAGGACATTCAAAAATTGTTAGACCAAAGGGTTATCACTACTACACATGACAGATATCCGGTGGATGAAGTGAATGTTATAATACCACAATTCAACTTGCCTGAACCAGTAGAGATCGTTTACGACAGTCAGACTGCACCTGTTTCTCCTTTGATCATTTATCCACCTGGTCCTATGCCTTACAACTCAGACCAAGCTATACCCTACAAGTATAATGCCACAATGATTGAGAATGGGGTAGAAGTCCCTATACCAACAATGCCATCTTTTGTTAACATCGCTGATGTAAGCAGAGTTACGAGAAGCAGACGTGTCTTTGCAGCAATACCTTTGAAAAGACCGGAAGTTCAAGTCAGGAGGCCCATACTGGCAGAAATTCCAGCGAGAAATGTTGAACCCAGGGTTGAGGTAGGCCGATCCAATGAACCTATCCCACACCCCGATGATGATGAGATTCTGAAGCTCATCAAGAGAAGTGAATACAAGATTGTGGACCAACTATTGCAAACTCCTTCCAAGATTTCTTTGCTTGCTTTATTGAGAGATTCTGGTGCCTATAGAGAAGCTTTGATAAAGGTCTTGGACCAGGCATTCGTGGATCATGATGTGACGGTTGACCAATTTGATGGATTTGTAGGAAATATTACTTCGTGTAACAATCTTGGTTTCAGTGATGAAGAGCTTCCGGAGGAGGGAAGGAACCATAACATGGCTTTGCATATCTCAATAAGTTGTGGAAATGATACTTTATCAAGTGTGTTGGTAGATACAGGTTCGTCGTTAAATGTAATGCCCAAAACTACATTATCTCGACTTTCATACCAAGGGGCTCCCATGAGACCTAGTGGGGTAATTGTAAAAGAGTTTGATGGTTCTAGGAAGACTGCCATTGGTGAAGTGGATCTTCCTATAATAATTGATCCTCATACTTTTCAGATCACTTTTCAAGTAATGGATATTTGTGCCGCCTACAGTTGCCTATTAGGTCGTCCATGGATCCATGATGCAGGGGCAGTCACTTCCGCGCTCCATCAAAGATTGAAGTTTGTAAGGCATGGAAAGCTGGTAATGATTGGTGGAGAGAAGGCTATGGTGGTAAGCCATTTTTCATCTTTCTCTTTTATTGATGTTGATGAGGATGTTGGAACCCAATTCCAAGCTCTATATGTTGCTAATAATGAAGTGAAGAAGCAAGGGACATCTATTTCTTCTTTTGAGGATGCGCGACGAGTGGTTGAAAGTGGTTCGGCTGAAGGTTTGGGCCAGGTGTTGACTTTGCCTGAGAACAAGTCTGGAGAAGGTCTTGGTTTTCGTCCCGTGTCTACACGAGTTAAGCAGGAAACAGTTATATGTCCGATACAAGAGGTTTTCTGAAGCGCAGGTTTTATCCATCCAACTCCTCCTGAGGTTGATGCTATAAATAGGAGACGATTCTGAAGAGGATTTACCCGACTTTGTAACGCATGGAGTGGTTTTCCAGAACTGGACTGCTGTTGATGTTCCTATTGTGATGCACATTTCTGAGTAATGTTTTGTTTTATTTTTGAAAGAAAAAAAATTTCCGCTCTGCCCAAGGCGAAAAGTATTTGTGTTGGGCTATGTTGAAAATAAATCCTTTTTCTCTGCCCAAGGCAAAAGAGAAAATGTCTGGGCTCTTTGTTTCAAGTATTTCCAATCATGAATAAAAATGTTATTTTGTCCACTACTGTTTTATTTTTCACTTTTTCTGGGAAATAGTAATGAAAATTAATTGGTAGTAATAGTAAAATGTAATAATATTTTGTTTTACTTGTACAACATTCATATTAATCGTTTTCTAAAATAAAGCATAATCATATGTGCAGATTAATCCATGACTTAACCATTGAAAACAATGATCCTATGCCCCCTCCCAACTTTGAATTCCCTGTGTTCGGAGACGAGGAAGAAGATAGTGAAGAGATCCCTGATGAAATTTCCCGTTTTCTTGAGCACGATGAAAAGACTATTCAGCCGTTTGAAGAGCCTATAGAGATGATCAATTTGGGTTATGAAGAAGATAAAAAGGAAGTCAAGGTCGGAGCATTGCTTATCCCAGAGGTCAAAGAGAAAATGTTGGAGCTTCTCAGAGAGTATGTTGACGTGTTTTCTTGGTCCTACCAAGACATGCCAGGTTTGGATAACCATATTGTGGAGCATCGTTTGCCGTTGAGACCTGAATGTCCGCCGATTAAGCAGAAGTTGAGAAGGACTCGTCCCGATATGGCTGACAAGATCAAAGAAGAAGTTCAGAAGAAAATTAATGCAGGTTTCCTTGTTACATCAGTCTATCCTCAATGGTTAGCCAATATAGTGCATGTTGCTAAGAAAGATGGCAATGTTCGGATGTGTGTAGACTACAGAGATCTGAATAGAGCTAGCCCAAAGGATGACTTCCTATTACCGCACATTAATGTATTGGTCGACAGCACTACAAAGTTCAAAGTCTTTTCTTTCATGGATGGTTTCTCTGGTTACAATCAAATCAAGATGGCGCCAGAAGATATGGAGAAGACAACTTTCATTACACCTTGGGGAACATTTTGTTATCGGGTAATGCCGTTTGGTTTGAAGAATGCTGGTGCAACATACCAAAGGGCCATGACTGCTTTGTTCCATGATATGATGCATAAAGAGATAGAAGTTTATGTAGATGACATGATTTCCAAATCACAAACTGAAGAAGATCATTTGGAACATTTATTGAAGTTATTCCAGCGTTTGAGAAAGTATAAACTCCGTCTGAATCCCAACAAGTGCACTTTTGGTGTTCGTTCTGGAAGACTTCTGGGTTTCATTGTCAGTCAGAAAGGTATTGAGGTAGATCCTGATAAAGTCAAAGCTATTCGGGAAATGGCCGCACCCAAGACGGAAAAAAAAGTAAGAGGATTCCTTGGGAGACTGAACTATATTTCTAGATTTATATCTCATATGACTGCTACTTTTGGGCCGATTTTCAAGCTTCTCCGAAAGACCCAAGGATGCGTGTGGACAGAAGATTGTCAGAGAGCTTTTGATAGCATCAAAGAATATTTACTTGAACCTCCCATATTGATTCCTCCAGTGGAAGGAAGACCTTTGATTATGTACCTGACTATATTGGAAGATTCCATGGGATGTGTGCTTGGTCAACAAGATGAGACTGGAAGAAAGGAACATGCCATATATTATCTGAGTAAGAAATTCACAGACTGTGAGTCTCGATACTCAATGCTAGAGAAAACCTGTTGTGCTTTAGCTTGGTCTGCTCTCCGTCTGCGCCAGTATATGATTAACCACACCACTTGGTTGATCTCCAAAATGGATCCGATCAAGTATATCTTTGAGAAGCCCGCCTTATCTGGAAGAATAGCCCGTTGGCAGATGTTGTTATCTGAATATGACATTGAGTATCACACTCAGAAAGCAATCAAAGGGAGTATTTTAGCCGATCATTTGGCTCACCAACCAATTGAAGATTATCAATCCATCAAGTTTGATTTCCCAGATGAAGATGTTATGTACTTGAAGGCTAAAGATTGTGAAGAGCCGTTACCTGAAGAAGGACCTGATCCCGAATCCCATTGGGGTTTGATATTTGACGGAGCTGTGAATTCCTATGGAAATGGAATTGGGGCAATCATCGTCACTCCCCGAGGTACTCATATCCCGTTCACGGAGAGATTGAAGTTCGATTGTACGAACAACATGGCTGAATATGAGGCATGTATTATGGGTCTCGAAGAAGCAGTGGATCTAAGGATTAAGATTCTTGATATTTACGGAGACTCGGCATTGGTAATTAATCAAATCAAAGGAGAATGGGAGACTCGTCATCCTGGTTTGATCCCTTACAGAGATTATGTTAGAAGATTGTTAACCTTCTTCAACAAAGTGGAGTTACATCATATCCCTAGAGATGAAAACCAAATGGCTGATGCTTTAGCTACTTTGTCTTCAATGTTTCAAGTGAATGGTTGGAACGATGTGCCTACAATCAGAGTTATGCGCCTCGATAGACCTGCTCATGTGTTCTCAGTAGAAGAGGTCACCGACGACAAACCATGGTTCTATGACATTAAACGTGTTCTTCAAACTCAAGAGTACCCGCTTAGGGCATCCAATAAAGATAGGAAGACGTTGAGGAGATTGGCAAGCAGTTTCTTCCTCAATGAAGAAGTATTGTATAAGAGGAATTACGACATGGTCTTGCTCAGATGTGTAGACAGACATGAAGCCGACATGCTAATGCAGGAAGTACATGAAGGATCCTTTGGCACTCATGCCAACGGACATGCAATGGCTAAAAAGATGTTGAGAGCTGGTTACTATTGGATGACAATGGAATCTGATTGCTGCAAATATGTGAAGAAATGTCATAAATGCCAGATTTATGCTGACAAGATACATGTTCCACCGACCCTCCTCAATGTTATATCTTCGCATTGGCCTTTCTCTATGTGGGGCATTGATATGATTGGAATGATTGAACCCAAAGCTTCAAATGGCATCGTTTCATCTTGGTAGCGATCGATTATTTTACTAAATGGGTGGAAGCAGCATCTTATGCTAATGTAACCAGATAGGTGGTAGTCAGATTTATCAAGAATCAAATCATTTGTCGATATGGCATCCCGAACAAGATCATCACTGATAATGGCTCGAATCTGAATAACAAGATGATGAAAGAGCTTTATGAAGAATTCAAGATCGAACCTCATAATTCTTCTCCTTACAAACCGAAGATGAATGGGGCAGTTGAAGATGCTAACAAGAACATCAAAAAGATTATCCAGAAGATGGTGGTAACTTATAGAGATTGGCATGAAATGCTTCCGTTTGCTTTACATGGATATCATACTTCAGTTTAAACTTCAACAAGTGCAACCCCATTATCCCTAGTTTATGGTATGGAAGCAGTACTCCCCGTGGAGGTTGAGATTCCGTCTATGAGAGTGTTGATGGAAGCTAAACTTTTTGAGGCTGAATGGTGTCAAAGTAGATATTATCAGTTGAATTTAATTGAAGAAAAGATATTGACAGCGTTGTGTCACGGTCAATTATATCAGCAGAGAATGAAGAAGGCTTTTGATAAGAAGGTTCGACCACGCGAGTTCAGAGAAGGTGACCTTGTGCTCAAAAAGATATTATCTTTCCAACCTGATTCTAGGGGCAAGTGGGCTCCAAATTATGAAGGACCGTATGTCGTTAAGAAAGTTTTCTCTAGAGGTGCCATGATTCTCACAAATATGGACGGTGAAGAGCTCCCGCGCTCCATGAACGCCGACACAGTCAAAAAGTATTTCGCCTAGGTTTGAGTTGACAGTTTGCTAAGTTGAAAACCTGAAGGGGCGGCTTAGGCAGGCTTTTGGTCAGACGGCTGTGGCATTTGAGCACATTTCGGAATTCGAAGTTGTTAGGGAGAATAGTGATCATTGTTTTTGTGTAACCCTTTCTTTCATGTACTATTTCCCAAATTTTTGTAAACCGTTGGAGTCGCGTTGTTAGCGAACTACCATCTTATTAATGAAATTTGAGCATTTACCTTTTATGGGCAAAATTTTAATTTTACGACAATATTTGAAACAAAGTTATTTAAAGTATTCTTATTTTAAGAATGTGTCGTGAATAATGAAAGGAATATTAACAGTTGTTCCGAGGATGGTCAAGCCATGAAATGCAAAACAATACAGTAATTTATCCTTGCATGATGAACATGTTTTCTTTCAAAATCGTCACGAGGTGTTGGTTGTGTAAACTTTTGTTTCTAGTGGTACTAAGTTTGGTGACTCCCCAGCTTTTCCAGTTAAGCGTTGTTTTGGTTATCTTTATTTGAGCAGATTTATGTAGTGTGGTACGCTTTGTCTCATGCCTGTAGTCCATTGGTGTTAGAAGATTGGATTCTAATACTTTTCTCCCAGAAGATTTGAGCCTTGTAGCGTGATACGCTCTGACGTTGCTTTGTAGTTCCAGTTCCAGTTATTTTTCGTCTCTTTAAGATTGGCCGAGTATCTATTATTTTGTGATATCTTATCATCTTCAAGATATTCCGTCTGCCTGTTTCGTCAGCATAACATTCATTCATTCATTTACACTTATATCACGCATGCATATTCACATTTGTCGTTGATTTTGGGTCGTATACCTTGTTTATGTTTATTAAGACAATGTACATGTTCTTTCCAAGTAGAATGTTAGCTTAGGCAGAAAATGTGCTTCCTTTCTAAATTCCCCAACTGAGCTAATCCTCGTGGATGATTTTTTGATTTAGTCTTCCTTGTCCATTTCTGGATAGGATGAATCCCCAATCAAGTTATTTTCTCATTGGGTGGAGTCTTGTTTGACTGTTTTCTCTCTGGTTTATTCCTGGAGGGAGTTGTTGTCTCTTGCATAGGCTATCTCATGATTTTCTCCAATCTAGGCAACCTAGACAAATGGTGCATTTATTTTGCGCATTTAAGTATTTGATCTCCTCGGGATGGATCTATTCATGGTTCCCTTTGACGAAGATTTTATTCTCTGACAGTGTTATCGCAATTTTCTTCTGAATTATCTTTTGGAAAACGGCAAGCAGCGGTCTCTTCATGAGCAACTTGTATGTTATTATTTTTTGGAAAACGACAAGCGGCGGTCTCTTCATGAGCAACTTGTGCATTATCTTTTTGCAGAAAACGGCAAGTGGCGGTCTCTTCATGAGCAACTTGTACGTTATTATTTTTTGGAAAACGACAAGCGGCGGTCTCTTCAAGAGCAACTTGTACGTTTTTTTTTTTTGGAAAATGGCAAGTCGCGGTCTCTTCATGAGCAAGTTGTACATTATTATTGTTTGGAAAACGACAAGCGGCAGTCTCTTCATGAGCAACTTGTACGTTATTATTTTTTGGAAGACAGCAAGTGGCGGCTTCATTATTTGAGCAACTTGTATGTTATTGGTTATTTTTGGAAGACAGCAAGTGGCAGCTTCTTTATTTGAGCAGCTTGTATGTCATAGTATTTTGTGGAAGACAGCAAGTGGCAGCTTCTTTATTTGAGCAGCTTGTATGTCATAGTATTTTGGAAGACAGCAAATGGCAACTTCTTTATTTGAGCAGCTTGTGTATCTACAACCATATTATTATTTCAGCATTAATTGGTATCTCTCCGGAAATCTCGCAGAGAAGTCTGTTATGAATCTTTATCTTCAGAAGTCGGTAATCCATTATCAGCAAATTTGGTACATCTTTTGTCTATCTTTGACCTTGAGTTATGAACTCACTGTTATTTTGGGTCAATAATCTGTTTTTGTGGCCTATGCAAGATGCCTTCTTTGTCGAGACGAAGATTTTAATCTTCATATCTCCGGATAGAAGAAACTTAAATAGGGGCATCTGTCATACCCCAAATTTTGACCTAAGATACCACCTCCCATCTGCATTATTACATAGCAAGCGTTCACAAGCGATTCGACCTATTTTTGCCAATTCTCGAGTCAGATTTCAAAAATTCATAACTTCTTCAAATTTCGACAATTTTTTAGTGGTTCTTTTACATATGATTCTCCTTTGCAACAACTACAACTTTTCTTTACAAGTCAAGAGATGATTATGCTTTGAAAATCCACGAAAAAATAGAAATATTAGAAATCATTGTGAATTTGGTGAAATTTAACTGGTTTTGTCTGACTTTATTAAATCATGATTTTTTTCATTTTTTATCATCTTTCTTTTATTCTTATTTTCATAAAAAGAAAATCCACAAAATATATTTAGTTCATATCAGTTTTACTTTATCCAAAATATATAAAAAAATGTATAGTTTTGTTAGTTTCATTTAATTTTATATTTTTATTGATAATTCGGAAAATCTCAAAATACATATAAGTTCTTTTACTTTTTTGCATTTTTAGAGTAAGAAAGTCTATTTTGTTCTTAGTTGTAGTTTTACTTATTTAATTCGAAAATATGAAAATATATGGTTTAATTTTATTTTTATTCCCTCTATTATTAATTTTGATTATAATTCCATTTGAAATGTTTTTAGGTTGAATTATTAATAGAATTAAAACCAATTTTTATATCTCTTTTCTTTCACTTTTATATTTTCAGTTTAGTTTTACAAACATTTTATTGTATTATTTGTGTCATTACTGTTATTATTAGTATTATAATTATTATGCTATGTCCATATAAGTTTGTCCATATGCTGCAAAATCTGTCCAAAACTGCATGGCCCCTGCACAAGTAATGCCAAGAAAAACAGTCACATAATCTCTGCTGCCATGTTATAAGACCAGCATATCAGTCCAGAAATTGCATCAAATAACAACACCAAAACCTGTATCAAAAAGCCATAAATCAGATCATCATATTTGTTTAAACTCACCAAATTTTCCCTCCCAAAACCTCATTCTTATTCACTATAAAACAGGAAGATATACAATCGAAAAAGACAGTTCACAAAGAGAAAAAACACAAAACTTGCAGAAGCAAACCTTCTAACCTGCATCAAAAACCACCAAAGCCTGTACAAACAGCAAGCCTAGTCAAAAATACCAACAAACCATTCCACTCAAAACATAAACAATAGATCCAAGCCACTTTCAAAAAAAAAACCACAAACTGTAAACAGAAGCAAACCTTCTAACCTGCACCATTTTGAACCAAGCACAACCATCCACAAGAACTCATCGCCTCAGCAACACCAACATTTTCGAGTCAGTTTCTGAAAGTAGAAAGAATCAGAGACCAAAAGAAAGTGGAATTCAGAGCCTTACCCGTTAAAGCCTCCGCAGGAATCGCAAGCTCGTCGGACTAGCTCCGACCTTGTGAGTTCATCTTTTTTTCTCCCTTTGCATTTTGTATACCATCGTGATTTGTGGTTGAATGTTGAAATTTATTATTTTGATTATTTAGCTTTTATAGCCATGCCTGAATCGATTTGTTTTGAGTTGAGTTGTTATCATTGTTTATCGCATAAGAAAGATTGAGACAGTTGGAAATAGAGTATAGAACGAGTTACCGTTGTTATTGTTTTGTTTTAGAGTTAACGAGAGCCATGACGAAACCAGAAGCAGTGTTGTTATTCGATTTTGATTTAGGGGAGAAGGAGTTCGAAAGAGGGAGCATGATTCGTTGTTGGCGTTGTTCGATTTCAATTTAGAAGAGAGGGAGAAAGAGTTCGAAAGAGGGAGCAGGATTCGTTGTTGGCGTTGTTCGATTTCGATTTAGAAGAGAGGGAGAAAGAGTTCGAAAGAGGGAGCAGGATTCGATGTTGGCGTTATTCAATTTCGATTTAGAAGAGAGGGAGAAAGGGTTCGAAAGAGGGAGCAGGATTCGTTGTTGGTGTTGTTCGATTTCGATTTAGAAGAGAGGGAGAGAGAGTTCGAAAGAGGGAGCAGGATTCGTTGTTGGCGTTGTTCGATTTCGATTTAGAAGAGAGGGAGAAAGAGTTCGAAAGAGGGAGCAGGATTCGTTGTTGGTGTTGTTCGATTTCGATTTAGAAGAGAGGGAGAGAGAGTTCGAAAGAGGGAGCAGGATTCGTTGTTGGCATTGTTCGATTTCGATTTAGAAGAGAAAGAGTTTGAAAGAGGGAGCGATAAGAAAATTTGAGGTGTTGTGATTTCTCTAAGGTTTCTTACCCTTTTGCGTTGCTTAGGCTGGCCGGATCCGGGTCCAGCCTAACTCGGTCTGGCCCAGTAAAGTTTTTATTTTGATTTTTTTTTAATTTGTTTTGTTTTTACATGCCTTGGGCCTTATTCTAATTAGCAGGTCCATCCGAAAATTATACTTCCTCCCCCAATAATTTTGTCTGCACCTTATCTTTATTTAGTTTAGTTTTTGTAGTAGTTTATCAATTTAGTTTAATTAGTCCCTTTTTTTTTTAATTAATTAATAAAATTTCTTCTAATTAGATACATTTTATTATTTAAATTAGTTTAAATTTATTATTTTTTTTAGACAATTTTATTTAACATATTTAATTAGCTTAATTTTAATTTCAATTTGATATCTTTAGTGAATTCTAATATTGTCTTAGTTGCTTAGTTACATTTTGTTACTTGATTTTCTTTGTATCTTTTAACATAAATTCTTAATGTTTATTTTTTTATTAATTGTTTGTCTATCTTTCTTGTGGATCTACAAGTGCCTATGCTTTGACTTTTATTCGATTATTATGTTTAATTATTTGTGATTTAAATCCAAGGGAATTGTTTAATTTTTGTCGACTTCATGTCATCAAAGAACATCGTGCGAATACCCTCATTCATCCTCCGTTTATTATTTCGTTAAAAACTTAACATAATTTTCCCAAATATTCAATTTTTCAAAACTCACACCTTTTAAGTCAAAACTTCGACGTTAGGTCGTCGTATCTTCAAACTCTCGCCCACACCTATTTTTAGCCAAATGAACCATTTTAATCAAACAAACAATTTTAACCAAAAATAGATATTTCAAAAGGTTCCTATAGAATACTATAGATACATTGGGTGTTAATACCTTCCCATTGTATAACCAACCCCCGAACTCTAGACCTCTTTTCAAAAACGCCTTGTATTTTCATTACTTTTAAAGTATTATTTTACATTGCATATTTTAGGGTTTTATTTCCCTCTTTTCTCTTTTCCCTTGGAAATAATAAAGCGCGGTGGCGACTCTTGCTTTTGTGAGACGAATTAATTAATAGTTCGATCTCCGATTTACCCCGCTTCATTTTTTTATCGCTACAGATGCCTCTAATTATTGGCAGATATTAAGTTGTAGGCTTATGGCCAATGTTGAATTATGTTGAGTTGTTGTTGAATTGTTGTTGTTGCTACATTAATATTGTTGTTGCATACATAGCATATCAAGTTGGGAGCTCATGCTCGGTAAGTTGGCATGGATTGACAAATATTAAGTTGAAGGCTTATTCCTTGTTGATGCCTCTATTAATTGGCAGATCATTAAGTTAAGAGTTTTGCTTCGTTGGTACCACATGCATGTGGATAAAAACAAGTCGCATTTCATGTTGCATCCTGAGTTGTTGTGTGGGTGAATTTATTATGTTAAATGTTGTTAAAAAGCTGCAAAGTGGTGATTTTGTATGAACTGATTCAAACATATTATTTATCATTTATTCTATTATATTGTTTGATATCTCACCCCTTCTATTTGAATGTTACCCAATGTTGGTAATGTGCAGGTAATCTGAAGTGAAGGTTATGTGCCTTTAGTGGTTTGAGTCGGTGTCGTCGCTCTAATACGTAACACTCGGGGGGATGAACGTTTATTGCTTTATTGTTGATTTTACTTCCATTATTGAATTTTAAGTTGTTTTCATTAAGAACTTGTTGTTTTGAAGTTATTTTCAGTTGGACAAGGATGTTATGTCATTTGAGTAGAACATTTGTGATTTCGCTGCTTAATTATAAAAGTTGTTTTACGTTTTTAAAGACTAAAGAGGTGGTTATCGATTCATCCAAATTTTACTTTTTACGTTTATAAAAGTTGTATTTGGAAGGAATGATGTTGAACTTGATGTTGCTTTAGAAGAAATGGCGCATGCTATGGAGAATCAGTCGAACACTGAAGGAAATGCTGGATCTCGTAGTTTGGCGACCTTCCAGAGGGAGAATCTGCCTACCTTCAAGGGTAAGTATGATCCTGACGTAGAATTAGATTGGTTGAAGGAGATTGAGAGAATCTTTCATGTGATGGACTGCACTCCAGCTCAGAAGGTTCGATATGGAACTCATATGCTAGCAATCAAGGCTGATGGCTGGTGGTTAGAGACTTATCAAAAATTGGAAGCTGCATGTGAAAATATCACTTGGGTTGTGTTCTGTAGTGAATTTCTGAGGAAGTATTTCCCTGAAGACATTTTTGGTAAGAAAGAAATTGATTTTCTTGAGATGAAGCAAGGGAGTCTGTCAGTTACTGAATATGTTGCAAGGTTTATTGAGTTGGGTAAGTTTTACCCGGACTACAGCAAGGCAAATGCTGAGTTTTCAAAGTGCATCAAGTTTGAGAACGGGTAACGCCCAGAGATCAAGAAGGTAGTTGGATACCAAAAGATTCATGTCTTTGCTGATTTGATTGATAGTTGCAGAATTTATGAAGAGGATAATAATGCTCACTATAAGATTATCAATAAGAAGAATGGTAAGCACCAATAGAACCGTGGTAAGCCTTACGATGCACCAGCTCGTAAAGGTAAATAGAAAGTTGCTCAAGGTTAGAGAACTAGTGGAGGAGATGGTCATGTTGGTGTGGTTTGTTTCAAATGTGGAAAAACTTGTCATAAGAGCAATGTGTGTACTACTGAGGTGAAGAGGTGTTTCCGTTGTGGTAAGACTAGATATGTTATATCTGAGTGCAAACATAAAGAGATGATTTGCTTCAATTATGGTGAAGAAGGGCACATTGGTAATCAGTGTCAGAAACCAAATAAGGCACAAACCAGTGGTAAAGTGTTCGCGTTGGCTGTGACTCAGACAACTAATAAGGACAAACTTGTCATAGGTAAATGTTTCATTAATAGTACTCCTTTAATTAATTTTATTGATATCGGTGCTACTCATTACGTAATTGTTGTTGATTATGTTGAAAGATTGGGTCTTATGTTATCTTCTTTGAATGGAGAAATGGTCGTCGACATTCCAGCTAAGGGATCAATGACTACTTCTCTTATGTGTTTAAAGTGTCCTTTGTCAATCTTTGATAGAGAATTTTCTGTTGATTTGGTTTGTTTGCCTTTATTTTGGTTAGATTTGATTTTAGGTATGAATTGGTTAGAAAATAAGTATGTCAATATTAACTGTTATAACAAGTCACTGAGGCTTTCTACTCCTAAAGAGGAGGAAGTTGGTCTATTCTCTGCTAGACAGTTGTGGAAGTTGATGCAAGAAGAGGCTCGGATTTTCTCGTTGATGGAGTCGCTATCTATCAAGAATCAAGCTATAATTTAGGAATTACAAGTGGTGCGTGAATTCCCTAAAGTTTTCCCTGATGAAATTCCTGATGTACCACTAGAGAGAGAATTCGAATTTGCTATTGATCTTGTACCTGGTACTAGATCTATTTCTATGGCACCATACAAGATGTCTGCATCTAAATTGTCAGAATTAAAGAAGTAATTCGAAGAGTTATTTGGAAAGAAATTTGTAAGACCAAGTGTATCAACGTGGGGAGCTCCAGTGTTGCTAGTAAAGAAGAAATATGGAAGTATGAGACTTTTTGTTGATTATAGACAATTGAATAAAGTGATGATTAAGAACAAGTATTCGCTTCCGAGAATAGTTGATGGATCAATTGGTGGGTGCTCGAGTGTTTAGTAATATTGATTTGAGGTCGGGTTATCATCAGATTAAAGTGAAGGATGAAGATATCCCTAAGATTGCTTTCAGAACGTGTTATGGACATTATGAGTATTCAGTGATTCCTTTCGATGTTACTAATGTGCCGGGAGTATTCATGGAGTACATGAACTGTATCTTTCATACTTATTTGAATTGGTTTGTAGTGGTGTTAATTGATGAAATTTTGATTTACTCTAAATTGGAAGAAAGGCATGCATAACACTTAAGAATAGTATTGCAAGTTTTGAAAGGGGAGAAGTTGTATGCAAAGCTATCTAAGTGTGAATTTTGATTAAAGGAGATTAGTTTTATTGGTCATGTCATCTCAAGTAGCGGCATTATTGTAGATCCATCTAAAGTAGATGTTGTGTTGCAATGGGAAACTCCAAAGTCAACTACCGAGATTAGAAGCTTTTTGGAATTAGCTGGTTATTATAGAAGGTTTATTGAAGGTTTTTCTAAGTTGGCACTTCCATTAACTAAGTTGACTTGTAAAGGTAGAGCTTTTGTGTGGGATGTTCAGTGTGAAGAATGTTTTGTTGAATTGAAGAAGAGATTAACATCGATTATGATTTTGAAAATACCTAATCCAAGAGAACCTTTTGTGGTATATTGTGATGCTTCTAAGATGGGTTTAGGAGGTGTGCTTATGCAGAATGAAAAGGTAGTTGCTTATGCGTCAAGGTAGTTGAAGACTCATGAGAAGAACTATCATCCACATGATTTCGAGCTTGTTGCAGTTGTTTTTGTGCTGAATAGTTGGAGGCACTACCTCCATTGTTCTAGTTGAAGTATTTAGTGACCATAAGAGTCTAAAATATTTATTTGATCAGAAAGAATTGAACGTGAGACAACGAAGATGGTTGAAGTTGTTAAAGGATTACGATTTTGGTTTAAATTATCATCCAGGAAAAGCGAATGTGGTGGCCGATGTATTAAGTCGAAAGACTTTACATATGTCGGCAAAGATGGTTAAAGAGTGGTAATTAATATAGCAGTTCAGAGATATGAGCTTAGTTTGCAAGGTGACACCGCAGAGTGTTATGTTGGGAATGTTGAAAATTAATAATGAATTTCTGGACAGTATCAAAGAAGCTCAGAAGTTAGATGTGATACTGGTAGGTTTGATGGTTGGAATCGATCAATATAAGAATAGTTATTTCAAGTTAGATGCGCAAGGTGTTTTGATATTCCTTAGTCAAATTTGAATTCCTGATGATACGGAGATGAAGAAAGTGATTCTTGAAAAAAGTCATAAAAGTAAGTTGAGCATTCATCTGGGAGCTAAAAAAATGTATCAAGATTAAAAGAATTTATTTTAGTGGTCTGGAATGAAGAGTGATGTGGCTCATTTTGTGTATGCATGTTTAACTTGTCAGAAGTTGAAAGTTAAACATCAGAAGCCTGCAGGGTTGAAGCAACCGTTAGAAGATCCATAATGGAAATGGGATAGCATTTCAATAGACTTTGTAACAGGGTTACCTAATACTCCAAGAGAACATGATTTGATTCGGGTGATTGTTGATAGGATTATGAAGTCGGCTCGTTTTATTCCTATTAACATCAGTTTTCCAGTATCAAATTTGGAGGAAATTTACACCAGTGTAATTGTGAATCTTCATTATGTTCCTTTGTGTATTGTTTCAGATAGAGATCTGAGGTTTACTTCATATTTTTGGAAGAGTTTGCAAGAAGCATTGGGCTCTAAGTTGAGGTTGAGTTCGGCATATCATCCTCAGACGGATGGTCAGACTGAAAGGACTATTCAATCATTAGAAGATTTGTTGAGAACATGTGTTCTTGAGCAGGGAGGTTTGTGGGACACTTATCTTCCATTCATAGAGTTCACTTATAATAACAGTAACCATCATAGTATTGGAATGGCACATTTTGAAGCGTTGTATGGTCAGAGATGTATAACTCCTATATGTTGGCATGAATCTGGAGAAAGTGTAGTGCTTAGACCTAAAATTGTTCGAGAGACTACTGAGAAGGTGAAGTTGATTCGAGAAAAGATGAAAACTTCCCAAAGTAGACAGAAGAGTTATCATGACAAGCGAAGGAAAGATTTAGAATTTCAAGAAGGTGACCATGTGTTTTTGAAAGTCACGCTTGTGACCGGTGTTGGGCGAGCCTTGAAGTCTCAGAAGCTCACTCCCTGTTTTATTGGTCCGTATCAAATTTCGGATAGAGTTGGGAATTTTGCTTATAGAGTGGCTTTACCGCCTAATCTTTCGAATTTGCATGATGTGTTCCATGTGTCATAACTCCGGAAGTATATTTCAGATCCATCTCATGTGATTCATATGGATGATGTGCGAGTAAGGGATAATCTCACTGTGGAGATGATGCCTGTACGAATCGCAGGTCGTGAGGTGACAACTCTAAGAGGCAAAGAGATTGCTTTGGTGAAAGTAGCCTGGTTAGGAGTTGTCGAAGAAAGCATGATGTGGGAGTTGGAAATAAAGATCCGGGAATCCTATTCTGAGTTGTTTGAACAAGGTGGATTTTCGAGGACGAAATATATTCTAAGTGGGGGAGAGTTGTAACGCCTGTTAATTTAAGTAATTATTTAATTATTTATATTTGAATTATTCTTTAAAGTTGTGAGGTGTTGTGAATCGTTGTTATAAGTTTCTAGATTATTACTAGTTAATTAATTAGTTGATTAATAATAATAATAATAATAGAATTGGTAGAATAATAGAATAATTGTGTTGGGCCTATTTTAATGGTTGGAAGTAGAAATATAAGGGGTGTGTTGTTAATCCCATTAAGAGTAACATTGTGAGGTTCTATTTAAATAAACAATAGGGTTATTGAGAAGTTGTTGGAAGAATTGGTTGTGAGAAGTGCAGGGAAAGGAATAAGGAGAAGAGCAAAGCAAGGTTCCGGTCGGAGAGTTTCGAGCAACCTTCAATCCAAGGTAAGGGTGGGGTTCTCACCTTATAATGGGGCTTATGATGAATATTGTATGGGGTTTGATCGTGGGTATAATTATTGTGCGTTGATTGTTCTGGGCCAGTTGTTGAAAGTTACCCGTATTTATGTTGTGGTCGTTTAGGAATCCTATGCATGACTGTCTTGTACAATTGAAGAATATGTTAGTAGGAGATATAGCTACCCCGTTTTTATGTTATTCCATGTGGTTGGTTGGATTACTATAAGGCTAGGTTAACGTTCGTCACAGACTGGACAAAATCTGTGCAAAATTGTGAAGACGCGTCGTGCCGAGGAGCATAGGAAATTGCGTCGAGCGGCATAAGGCTGCAAGATGTTATAAGGATCATAGGTTCTAGGTGTCTAGCGACACAAGGCTGTAAGATGTGCTGAGTATCATAGGTGCTAGGTGGCGAGCAGCACAAGGTTGTAAGGTGCGCCGAAGGGAATAGGTAGTTGTGTCGAGCGGCACAAGGTTGCACGATGTGCCGAGAAGTATGAGGTGTCGGCCAGTACAGAGGCATAAAGGGAAGGTACTGATAGGCATGGTCATTATGTTGAGGGTTACACTTTGTTTTTAATGTTCCTACTATTATTCTCGTGCACGATGAAGGGCACGTACTCCTTTCTCACCTCGTAACACTCTTGTGCAGAGCAATTAATTATTCAATTTAGTTTAGTAATCTCAGTATAATAATTAGAATTCTCAAGGTATTCTATCCCTATATGATCAATGAATTCTAGAAAATATATGTTAGTAGTAAGAGAGATAATGTAATTAATAATTGAATAGTAGTAAACTGTATGCTTTGTTATAATTTGAGGTTTGGCAGGTGATGATAAATTTTGTTGAGATGCCTCTAATTATTGGCAGATATTAAGTTGTAGGCTTATGGCCAATGTTGAATTGTGTTGATTTTTTGTTGAATTGTTGTTGTTGTTGCTACATTCATATTGTTGTTGCATACATAGCATATCAAGTTGGAAGCTCATGCTCGTTAAGTTGGCCTAGATTGGAAAATATTAAGTTGAAGGCTTATGCCTTGTTGATGCTTCTATTAATTGGAAGATCATTAATTTGGGAGTTTTTCTCTGTTGGTACCACATACATGTGCATAAAAACAAGTCTCATTTCATGTTGCATCTTGAGTTGTTGTGTGGGTGAATTGATTAAGTTAAATGTTGTTAAAAAGCTGTGAAGTGGTGATTTTGTATGAACTGATTCCAACATATTATTTGTCGTGCATTCTATTATATTGTTTGATATCTCACCCCTTCTATTTGAATGTTACCCAATGTTGGTAACGTGCAGGTAATCTAGAGTGAAGGTTGTGTACCTTCAGTGGTTCAAGTTCGTGTCGTCGCTCTGATACGTAACACTCAGGGGGATGAACGCTTATTGCTTTATTGTTAATTTTACTTCCATTTGCTGAATTTTAAGTTGTTTTCGTTAAGAACTTGTTGTTTTGAAGTTGTTTTCAATTAGACAAGGATGTTATGTCATTTGAGTTGAATATTTGTGATTTCGCTGCTTAATTATAAAATTTGTTTTACGTTTTTAAAGACTAAATAGGTAGCTATCGATTCATCTGAATTTTATGTGTTATGTATATGTACTATAGGAGATTAAATGTTGTTGTTTCTAAGTTGAAAGTGTAGCACTCCATTTGTTTGTTGGAAATTTTGTAACTCTGATTTTATATAAATTCGTTGGGTAGAAATGAGGTGTTACATGAGACATGAGATCCCCCACTCAGTGGAGGTCCCCTTGAATGTAGAATTATTTACCAAGTAATTGGAAAGACGTGTTGCTTTCAACCTGGGAGCCAGAGAAGCTGAGAGTCGTAGAATCATTAACCCATCCTGGCCTTTTTTAGATGTAGTGCAGAGACTATGACGGAGTAATCTAGAAATATTTGTCACACGATGCTGCACTTAGACGAGTTTTTCCTGCGAATATTACTAATTACCTAGTAATTAGGACGTTGATAATATCTAAAGGAAGAGCGTAAACAGTGATATTCCCCTAGAACCTTGTTTGGAAGATGATAAACCCCTAGTACATACCTTATGGGTGGTTACCTTGACTCCATGCTTGTGACGTTGGAGCTTTGATCCTGTTACTTTCAGTTTATGAAAAGGACTATACAGTGGTTATCCAGAATATATGGAGTTGAGATCTAATGCCATAGCATACCATGACATCATACCATCTTGTATATGCATCTCATATCTAAGGAATTCCAAAGACAAGTCTCGTTGGTTAGGCTCTTCAAAAATGAATAAAAAAATTGCTAAAAGATACTTATGGATAGACGAGTCTTTATATTTCCTCAGAAATAAAGATGGAACATGCATTAATATTATCATGCATTCATTATTCACAACAAAAACTTATTGGTGTCCCTTTTCGATTAGACTTCGTGAAAATCTAAGACGACTTCCCTGCATCCCTACCGTACGAGAAACAACCAGCGAAGACTTATGGATCTCTTTGAAGAAAATCATAATGCTCTCCACTGAGATATGGACACCATAGGCACCCGAATGGATCAGCTTATAGAAACCCTTCATGCTTTCATCAAGAGTCAAGAACAGCTACATCAAATTGTTGCCAAGCTTGCCACTGTTGCCCCCTTAAATTCTACAAATTGAGGGAATAATAATGTGAATCTTGAGACCCCTATGGGAATTCCTCTGATTGATGGTGATGATCATCAAGATGTCATTGATCTTGATTAGCCCCACGCGAATCCCGCCGCTGGAGTTGCTGAAACTGCAAAGATGTACCATGCTCTTGAAGAGCGTCCCAAAGCTATGGAAGATATTAAGACTTCGGGATTTAATACTACAACAATGTGCCTCGTGCCTGGGATAGTCATTCCTCCTAAGTTCAAAGTTCCTGATTTTGACAAGTATAAAGGCACCTCCTGCCCAGACACTCATCTTCATTCTTACTTTCTCAAGATGTCAGCCTATGCTGAAAATGAACCGTTGCTCATGCATTTCTTCCAAGACAACTTGACAGGGGCACCGTTGGACTGGTATATGCAATTAGAGAGAACTCATGTCAGTACTTGGGGAGAGCTTGTTGATGCGTTTTTCAGACATTACCATTATATACTGCCATGGCTCCTAGCCGCACTCAGCTTCAAGGAATGACACAGAAATCTGAAGAGTCTTTTAAAGAGTATGCCCAAAGGTGTCGCAAACTAGCTGCAAGGGTCCAACCTCCTCTCTTGGATCGTGAACTGATTGATTTGTTCATTGGTACTCTACGAGGTCGTTATCTCCAACACATGCTCAATAGTACCTGTACTTCTTTCTCTGATATGGTTATTATTGGAGAACATGTTGAAACTTGTATTAAGGTCGAAATGATCCAAGGTATCCCTAGCAA
Source organism: Vicia faba (assembly GCA_948472305.1). NCBI lineage: Eukaryota > Viridiplantae > Streptophyta > Magnoliopsida > Fabales > Fabaceae > Vicia > Vicia faba. The sequence goes on from OX451740.1 coordinate 1,357,000,961, forward strand.
TACTACCATCAATACTGGAAATGGTAGGAATCCTTTTTCTGGTATTGTCAAGAAGAAAGAGGGTGAGACAATTGATGTCACTGTCAACTAAGAAAATTTTCTTGCATATCCTCAAGTTCGATTTCCTTATTTCCCAACACACTGTTGCTGTTCCTAATCAATATGTTCCTCAAGTGTATGCTGCTATAACTCTACCACCCCGAATGGCCCAACAACGGTTGTTGCACCCCAAAATTTTCCCTCTCTTTTTCAAGGATTCACAAGGAATTGATCAGGCAAAATCATCTCTGAAGCACTGAGACTCCAAATTAGGGTTTTGACTGAGAATGACCAATCTTGGACTTTTGACCTAGTACATGACTTATTGGTTTGAAACATGATCTCAAGGACTCAATTACATCATTTTTACCTAATATCATATTTCAATTCATCTCCCGAGATCAGTGGGTTGATAGATAAAATTTGGTCCATCGATGAAAAAGTCAATTGTACAGTGAAAAGTCAAACTTTGACTTTTGGTCCAATTTGAGTTTCAAAAATCATATTTCTTCAAGACAATTCAAAATATGGAATTTGATCATCAAAAATCAAGAAAGTTAAAAAATCAAACTTTGCAAGACTTGGAAAAAATTTCTAAGTATTTTCTATACATGATTAATTTCATTACCTCGTGACATTTTTCTTCAACATAAATTCAAGATAATTCAAATTTTCAAATAAACAACAAAGCTGCATTTTTAAGTTAAAATTACAAATCCTAAACTTTGTCTTGGTTGAACTTTTCCCTTTGACTCAAACCTTGCCACTATGATGTCCACAAACCCAAACTTGTATCATGCTACAAACAATCCTGTCAAATTTACTATTGTATAAAGACCAAAGTTTGCACCAACCAGTCCAAGCATATCAAATCAAAACCTGTTGTTCCTACACAAAATAGTCTATGCAAAACCAGTCCTGCTATGCTGCCTCTAAACACTGTCACAACCTACTCCCACTTCATGCTATGTTGTCCAAGCCTGCACTATATCAGTCCCCATATTTACACCAAATTAGCATATAAGAGCTTCATATCAAAAGCTATGAAATAGCATACCAAAAACGTTCAAAAACTTATTTGTTTCCCCCCAAATCTCAGTCAAACTTCATCTACAAATAGATTGTTTTCATAACACACAAAAGAGGATTTTAGAGAGAGAATAGAGAGTTTTAAAAAATCTAACAGAACTTTTCTTATAACTTCTACTCATCTCCAGCTCTATCTTCATTTTCAAAAACAAAATCCCAACCCATTATTCCACCTTGCAAGCTCTCCTATAAACCAGCCATCCAAACACTTCATACCACATAGAGATTGTTCAAACACAAGAACAGTTTCTGTAGTGCCATTATCATCACCTTTCAAACACAAATGAAAGATAGTATTGCATATCTTGACTGAGTTGGAGAGTGTTCCAGCAGCTTCCAATACACAGGGAGGACTGGAGTAATATCCTAGAGGTTCACTGAAGCCATCACAACATCTGGAAAGAGGTTTAGACATCAAAACAAATTGCAGTCTCAAGGTAAGTCTTCTTGACGATTGAACCTTTCATTTCAAGCATCATTAATAATTCATTTTTTAGGATAAAATGTAGTAATCATTTCCTTTTGAAGCTAACCATTTACTTGCTTTTCATTTTTGTCAATACTATGTTGAGAACTGACATGTACACACAATAGAACAATGTTTAAGGGAATAAAAACTGCAGCATGAGTCGACACATCCTCACATGGGTTGACTCATTTTAGTGACAAAACAGGGTATGAGTCGACACAAGGCTTTATGCATCGATACATACTGCTATCAAGACCCAAAAACAGAAAGACAAAAGGTGCATGAGTCGACACAAAACACGAATGTGTCGACACAAACAAGAAATGAGTCGACACAAACCATTATGTATCGACTCATACTGATTTGATTTTGGTTTTACAGGAACAAGAAAGGTTATGTGTCGATGCAAAGATGCATGTGTCGACACATAATGGTTAAAAAATATGTTTTCCTTCCTTTTACACTGTTTTTTTGTTTTTATATATATTTTCTTCATTGCTATTCAATATGGTTGTAATAATTAAGCTTATTTCATCCCCATTTATAAATTATACCCCCATCCCCCAAGTGATGTAATAGTGTTGGACTTTAATTTCCATAATTTATCGCTTTAATATAATTGTTAGTAATTAGGTTTTGTATGGTAAGATAAAATCAACCGTTAGAAAACCCTAATCTCAAAGAAAAAATGCATGCAATTGAAACACAATTTACACACGTGCACCTTTAAGGTAATCCCGCTTGTTGCCTACGAATAAATAGTCATGTCCCTCAAATATGGGACGCTTTAGCAAAGACCCTCGATAAAAAGATTGTAGTCCCTCGATGACCCTTCAATGTTTCCTTCGGTAAAACGATCTTAGTCCCTACAAAAATTGATAAAGCGTCTCATAAGTTGCCTTCTATGACTATACGACGACCCTCGCCCATCCCTTCACATCCAAAGATAGGGCTTCTTATCAATCAATGGTAAGATAGCAACATCTAAAGGAGGAGGAAAAGAACAAAGACCTTTTGAGTAGGTATGATGCTCGTAGTTTCTTTCTCATAAACTAAAACCATCTCCACACTCACACTTTCAAAACATCTTTAAAAAACAAACATCTCTTTGAACTATTTTTCAAAACCAACACTTTTTATACATTCTTATAGAGACGAAAATCATTACAAAGTTTACCGAAACAAAGGCGTTTCAAAATATTTTCAAACTCACACCAATCACAAACACATTTCAAACAAAGGATTTTCAAAGTGATCAAGCAACTAAGGTCCCGTAGATAACCAAAGATGAAAAGGGTGCTAACACCTTCCCTTTTCATAACCTACCCACCGAATTCAAGAAAATATTTCAAAAGGTCTTTCCTGTTCTTTTAACCCTTTCCTTTATTGGATAAAAGAAAATTTGGTGGTGACTCTTGCTAACCTCAACAATTGCGATAAAACGCAAAACAACCAAGTCAGTTCTACCACCGTATTACAACGGCCTTTTGTTCCTCAACTACAGTATCTCCCATAACAACAATTTGCACCACCTTTGAATTATCAACAACAGAATCAGCAACCAAGTCAGTTCTGAGAGTTCAACAGAGACAAAGAGGGCCCGAGAGGATATTTGATCCCATTCCAATGTCCTATGCTCAGCTTCTCCCTTAATTGCTTTCCAATCAGTTGGTTTAATTGCGTGAACTTGGTCCACCACCAAATCCTTACATAATGGGGTATGATATTAATGCTCATTATGAATTTCATTCTGGAGCCTCAGGCCACATGATTGAGAATTGTAGGGAATTTAAATGTAAAGTTCAAGACCTCCTCGATGCAAAGACCATAAATTTCAACCATGTTGGTCCCAATATTCAGAATAATCCCATGCCTCCTCACCTAGGGGCAACGGTCAATGCTACTGAAGAAGGTAGTGAGCAGATTCTGGTAACCAAGGTTGAGGAGATCTAGATGTCATTAAGGACTATTAGAGAACATTTGTTAAAGCATGAGGTACTGCAATAACTTCATGATTTTTGTTTACTATGTTCCTTTAAACCTGAAGAGTGTGCTAGTTTGAAGATAACTATCCAACAACTAATGGATGAAGGTGTCCTACAGGTAGAGAAGATATTTCTAGAAGAAGAGATTGATGTCTTGAAAATTCCTTATTATCCAAGGAACGTCTCAGTAACACAAGGCACCCCATTGATGATTCAGGCTCCCACTACTCCATTAATGATTCATGCTCCAGTTACCCCCATGGCAACTCAAATTCATATTCCTCCTCTGTATGAAAACTCAAAGGCAGTTCCGTGGGAGTATAATATGGTCTATATTCTTGGGAAGAAATATGAGTGTCCCCCGGTGGGTGATAAGACTATTACTAACATCACAGGAACCAGTAACATGACTCATAGTGGCAGGGGCTTTTCTCCCCCACCACCGCCTCCCAAAGAAACCAACGGTGATGCTCTAGCCAAGGCTAGGGGAAAGCAAGTGATTGCTGACCTGCCTGAACCTTCTTCAGGGAAAGAAATGGAGCAGCTTTCGAGGATTCTCAAGCGAAAAGATTACAAATTGGTTGATCAACTCAACCAGACACCGTCCAAGATCTCCATCTTGTCCATTCTCTTTTGTTCAGAGACTCACTGCGGTACCTTATATAAGATTTTATGTTCTGCACATGTTACACAAGACATTTATGTGGCTCGATTTTAAAGGATCGTAAGAAATATTATTGTCGTAAATTGTTTGGGTTTCTGTGATGATGAGCTCCCAGTTGAAGGCAGAGCATATAACAAAGCGCTGCACATTTCCATGAGGTGTTTGGATACGGTTTTATCCATAGTTTTAGTAGATAGAAGTTATTCTATTAATGTGCTGCCAAAGGCTACTGTGTTTAAGTTGAATATGGATGGGGTAATGATGAGGCCTTGCACCCTAAGTGTTCGAGCGTTTGATGGCTCAAGGAGGTCTGTGGAGGGAGAAGTGGACTTGCCTATCAAGATTGGTCCCCACACCTTCTATCATTCATTCTATGTTATAGACATTCGTACATCCTATACTTTCCTTTTGGGTTGCCCATGGATCCATGTAGCAGGAGTTGTGACATCTACTCTTCACCAACGCTTGAAATTCATTGTAAACGACAAAGTTGTTGTCATTTGTGGAGAAGAAGATGTAGTGATTAATAATTTGATAGCCTACCATTATGTGGAAGTGGAAGGCGAGGTGCATGAGTTGCCCTTTCAAGCTATGAAGATTGTTTATGTTGACAGGTTTCCCGTCGTAGAAGGTAAGAAGTCTGAAGCACCCAAGGCCTCTTTGAATGATGCCAACACCCTCAGGGAAGTTAGATATCCCCATGATGGTTAGGGAAAATTGATTGAGGTTCCTGAGAAGAAAGATCGTTGTGGTCTGGGTATCAGCCACCCTCCTCCGTGCAAGCTAGTTTGTTTCCTCTCAAAGGAAAGCGGGTTCTCCCAATCTCTGAAGTGTCCATTACTGCTGGTACTGGAAAATAAGGACAATTGCTTACAGCAGATGATGGAGGTGACGATGAAGATCTTTCCAGATTTATCTAGCAGATTGCACTGGACTAGAAGCTCAACAATTGGAATGCCATGGACATCCCTGAAGTTATTTTCCCTGATATATAATTTTTTGTTTCCATTAAGTCATATGCCCTTCCCAAGGCATAAAGACAACTTGTAAAAAGGGTCCTTTATATTTCAATATCCGTTTAAAATTGAATAAAAGTCCCACTTTCGCATACAATTTCGCTCCCTGTCTTTTCTTTTACTTTTTTACTTTTCAAAATAAAAACGGCAATTCTTTTCTTTTCATATTCTACATATTTTCTTTCACATTCTAAAATAAAACCTAAAATCATCAATCATGCATATCCGTCTCGGATTCCATCAAAAATGATAGTGTTATGGTTCCTAATATCCTTGAGAATTCAGTTGACCACACTAACGAGGATAATAGGGAAGATTTTGAAGTCCCTGAAGAACTGGAGAGACTCTTGAGACAGGAAGAGAATGTCATCCAGCAATATCAAGAAGATATAGAAGTAATCAATCTCGGCATTAAAGAGGTAAAAGAGAAGTTAAGATAGGTGTTGCCTTGCGAAGTGACGAAAAGAAGGGGTTGATTGATTTGCTTCAAGTGTATGCTGACATCTTCGCCTTGTCGTATAAAGACATGCCCGATTTAGACATTGATATAGTGATGCACAAATTACTGCTCAAGCCAGAATGTCCTCCTGTAAAGCAGAAACCGCAAAGAACCAGACCTGACATGGCTTTGAAGATCAAAGAAGAATTTCAGAAAGAGCTTGATGCAGGCTTCTTATTTGTAATAAATTATCCACCATGGATTGCTAACATTGGGTCTATACCTAACAAAGATGGTAAGGTGCATATGTGTTTTGACTACCGAGATTTGAATAGAGCAAGCCCGAAGGATGATTTCCCGTTGCCTCATTTTGATGTGTTGGTTGATAATATTTACCAGTCTTCAGTGTTCTCCTTCATGGATGGATTCCCAGGTTACAATCAGATAAAACTGGCTCCTGAAGACATAGACAAAACCTCTTTCACAACTCCTTGGGGTACCTTTTGCTATAAGGTCATGCGTTTTAGTCTCAAAAATGTTGGTGCAACATATCAGTGTGCTATGGTGACTCTCTTTCATGATATGATTCATAAAGAGATCGAGGTGTATGTGGATGATATGATTGCAAAATCCCAAGCTGAGGAAGAACATCTGGTACATTTGCAAAAGTTGTTTGATTGTCTACAAAAGTTTAAGTTAATGCTTAATCCTAACAAGTTCACCTTTAGGGTTCGATCGGGCAAGTTACTTGGTTATATCATAAGTCAGCGAGGGATTGAAGTAGATCCCGACAAGGTAAGTGCAATACACGGTATGCCAGCACCGAAAAATGAAAAAGAAGTATGTGGGTTCCTTGGGAGGTTGAATTACATAGCCATGTTCATTTCTCATCTTACAGCTACCTTTGTACCCATCTTTAAATTGTTGCGTAAGAATAGAGACGTCTATTGGGATGATAGTTATCAAGAATCCTTGGAGAAGATTAAACAGTACCTTCAGGAACAACCAATACCCATACCTCTAGTTCCAGAAGCATCTATGGGTTGTGTGCTCGGAAAACATGATGATACTGGATGAAAAGAACACACCATTTATTACCTAATAAAAAAGTTTACTAATTGTGAATCAAGGTATTTGTTGCTTTAGAAGACTTGTTGCGCTCTTACGTGGGCAGCTCGACGTTTGAGTCAGTACATGTTGACACACTCTACACGTTTGATATCTTAGATGGATCTCATAAAGTACATCTTCGAGAAAACAGCACTTATGGGCATATTAGCTCGGTGGCAAATGCTTTTATTTGAGTATGACATCTAGTACATCACACAAAAGGCTATCAAAGGTAGCATTCTTGCAGATCATCTTTCCCACCAGCCATTGGAAGCGTATCAGTCAATGAAGTTCAATTTTCCAAACAAGGATGTTATGAAACTTGATGATAAGGAAGGACCCGAACCAGGGGAGTGAAGGTGTTGTACCCAATAAAAATCCCTCTCATTTCTCAAGACATTTCACCACAAGATCTTTAATAGTTCAAGCTTGCACAAGGATTGGCTAGGATAAGACCCTTCCCCAACACTGATACCTCAAATTAGGGTTTGACTTTTCACAAGGACAATTGGACTTTTAATGTCTCGTATGACTTTCATGGATCATTATGGACCTTCAATATTGCTCATGTCAAGTTTCAGGTCTTGCATTTCAAGTTTTTCCAGACAATTGATCAGATGACCTAAAATCAACTATATTGAGTAAAAAGTCAATTGTGGTTAACTTACAGTCAAACTTAAATATTTTTGGCCCATATCAACATTTTGAACTCATATGTATCAATTGATCAAGTTTGGATCACAAACCCCTAAGAGAATTGATCAAATCACCAAAAGAGCAAAATGGTCAAAATTAGGATTTTAACTGAGAAGGCTTGATTTTTTTACTTTTGACCTAATACATGACTTATTGGCATGAAACATGATATCAAGGATTAAAATGCATCATCTTGACCTAATTTCATGCTTCAATTCATTTCTCAACATCCATTGATTGATAGTTGAAATCCAGTCAATTGATGAAAAGTCAACTAATACACCAAAAGTCAAACTTTGACTTTTTTTATCAAATTTGAATTTCAAAGATCACATTTCATCAAGAAATTAAAAAATATGAAACTTTATCATCAAGAAATCAAGAAATTCAAAATTCATTTTGAAAAATCAAAGTTTCTAAGACTTAGAAATTTTTCTAAGTGTTTTATACATGCTTTTCTTCATGACTTCATGCCAATTTTTCACCATGATGCAAGATGATTCAAGGAAAACTTTTAACATGAAAGTTGTAGATCTTGATGAATTATACAAAATTGTATTAAAGGGACCATTTCCAAAAAATTCTTAGATTTTGAGTTATAAGTTCATAAAGTCATGAACCTTTTCTTAAAACACTTAGTGAAAATTTGACCTAGTTAGGCAGATTTTTGGTACCAACTTCTTGACAACTTTTCACATAGTTACAATTGGATTCTTCAAAAATGGAAAAAATGAAGGTTGTATAGGATGTTACAAGCTTTTCAAAAAGTCATAGAACCCATTGAGATCATGCTTGAGCTAAGAAAATCGAAGAGATGAAGTTAGAGTTTCATTCTTGATTTACAAGGCAGAATTTGTGATGAACATTTGACCAATTCATTGACATGCTGCATAATATTTGCTTTTCAGGCCTCAAACTTGTTAATCACTCCATAATTTAATGTTTACACAACTTATTGATCAATTGTCCAATTGATTCAAGCATTATCCAAAGCATTTTTCCATTTTAGGGAGAAAGTCGCCATTTCCATTCTAGTAAAGTAAGCCTATATGAAAAGTCAACTTCTTGAGATCCCAACTTGTTTCATCTTAGTAGAAGCAATGTAAAAGATAAAATAAACATGTCTAGAGCCTCCAACAAAATTAGACCATGCTTGTACTATGCCTTGAAACAATGTTTTCCACTTTTCTTCAAAATCAAGTAACATAGCCATGACCCTATATCTCACAGATCTGTCAACTTCAAGTCCTCTAACCTTTTTTATATAACTATAGAAACTATTTGTAAGCAAAGTCACAAGCTTAAGCACTCAAAACCATCCCAAGCACCCTGCTGCACAGAACTGGCCATAACTTCACAGTTTTGAACTTCAAACCCCCAAATCAAAAACCACTCGTGCATTTTCAAATCCAATCATCCATACACTCTCTATACATCATATCAAAGTTATCCCAATACTTGTTACACTCCTGTAAATCCATTTTCATCATTCACCATTTTCAAACATCAAGCCTGCAAGTTGACTTGAGTAGGGAGACTCAGGGACTTTCAAAGCAAAGTAAAGGTTGTAACACACTCAGGGAGGTCCAGGCAAGCTAAACAGATCATTGGGAAACCTCAAAGCTTGCTCAAACTCGAAATACAATCTCCATCTACAAGGTGAGTTTTCTGAAATTTTATTTCATACAAGTATCATTTGATTCTGATTTGTGAAGATAACATGTAGATATCATAGCCCCGAAACTGACCATGTCCTTGGAATTCATTTATATTTCCTGAGTAGTGTGAATTTTAGTCTTGAGCTTTTTGAAATATTTAGGTCAAAATTTGGTACCAATAAAATTCATGTTCATCGTTGAGAGTTAGGTTAACTAGCTTACATATTTGGAATCATGGTGAAATTTCTAACAAGTTTTATGTTTGCACTTTTGAGAATGGTTGAGAAATGAGCAAGTTACAGAATTCAAAAATGTTGTTCACGGAAGCTGGCACGAGGAAGAAGATGATACAACCCTAGGATGGGTTTTCAAATATATATTTATGGTTTTTTATTAATAAACAGATGTATAGCCACCTCAGTGGTAGAGAGCGCGCGCGTAAGGCACTACCCTATAAGGTCCCGGGTTCGAACCCCAGGGACCTTTTGTTTTGATTTTTTCTAACATTTTTGCTTCTTTCAGGCGCGCCTGGGCCTCATCTCAATGGGCTTAGTCATTTTTACTATTCCTTACACCCTGTTTACTTGCCACAACACGTAGGCCCATACCTTTTATTTGCTCATTATTTTTTATTCCAAACAAAAACCACAATGGGCCTAACTTAAATACAAAACTATTTTACTCATAAACCACCCCAATTCAATTTCATACCTCCCTGACTTTTATATTTTATTTTATTTTCCTTTCCTTTATATTATATTTTCTTTTCTTTATTATTATTTTTTTATTAAATCAAAATCCAATAAAATATTTTATATTTTATTTAGGATATTTTAGTATTTTTATTTTATTTCTTTTAAAGAAAAAAAGACCAAAAATATATTTTCTTATCTAATTTAATTTCTTTTCTTAATTAAATCATTTATACTTAGGTTTATTTAAATCTTTCTTTTCATTTAATCAACTTAGAATTTATAAATTTTCATTAATTAATTTCTTGTTTTTATCAAACCCTAAATACCTTTTCTTAAAAACCCTAAAAATTTCTTTCTTGAGATTCAATTTCTTTTCTTAAAATAACTTAGGTTTAGTCTTCTTAAATTAACTTAGACTAATTAGTTATTTTTCTTTTTAATTTAATTAAGTTAAACCCTCTAATACAAAAAAAAACTCAAAAAAAAAAAAATTCATTTTCTTTTCATATTGCTTTATATTCTTGTACCTATATTTGACATCATTTAATATGGTTGTAATAGTAATTAGGTGTAATTTCTCTTATCTCCCCATTTGTAAATTTGTACCCCCATCCCCAAATGATGTAATAGTGTAGAATTTTACATTTCCGTAATTTATAACTTTCAATATAAATGCTAGTAATTAGGGTTTTTATGGCAAGACTAAAATCAATAAATAGCAAGCCCTAATATAATACAAACAATGCATGAAAAACAAACAATTCGCACATTTGCATCTCTAGGGTTAACCCATACTTGTTGCCTTGAGAATAAAATAGTCATGTCCCGCATGTGGAATACTTTAGCAAAAACAAACAAATACAAGATCATAGTCCATCTATGATGCTTCAAATTTTTCCTTTACAAATGATCTTAGACCCTTACAAAATTGCTAAGGTATCTCACAACATTTCTTTCAATGACTATACCATGACCCACGTCTGTCCCTTCACATCCAATGATAGGACTTCTTACCAATCAATGGTAAGATAACGATATCTAAAGGACGAGGAAATGAACAAAGACTTTTTGAGTAGGTAGAACACTCGTAGTTGCTTGTTCACAACCATTTTCAAAACATCTTTCAAACACACTAACATTTTCAAAGGAAATATTTTCAAAAGTCAATACTTTGTATGCATTCTTATAGAGACGAGAATCAATACAAAGTTCGCCTAAGCGAAGTCACTTTTCAAAAATACTTTCAAAGCCAAATCACAAACACATTTCAAACAAAGCATTTTTCAAAGTAAGCTAGCAACTAAGAGCCCGTAGATAACTACGGATGAAAAGGGTTCTAACACCTTCCCTTTTCATAACCTACCCCCCCCCCCCCTCCCCCCCCCCCCCGAACACAAGAAAATTCTCAAAAGGTCTTTATTGTTCTTTTAACCCTTTCCTTTATTGGATAAAATAAAATCTAGTGGCGACTCTTGCTATCCGTAACAATTGCGATAAAACACAAAAACCCAAGTCAGTTCTCCCACCGTATTACAGAACTGGCGACTCTGCTGGGAGAATACTCAAAAGTGGGGTTACCCTAGAGCTAGATCACCTTTAAATGCTTTCATTGTTTGATTTGTTTTCTTTACATTATGGGTCCTTGTTTGGGTTTGTATTGATCCTCTACCCGGATCTGGGAACATCATTAGGTAAATAGCAAAAATTATGGAGATTGTACAGTGTACACCGATATGGTTGAGACAATAGATTTGTTAGTGTGACACATTTATGGGTACCGGTATCCCTTATGGAGAATTAAGGAGAATACGGAGCCGCTGTGTAGTGTCATGAAGCACTAACGAACCTTAGAACATTTAATTGAACAACTTGGCCATTATGAAGTAGTGAGATAGCCGGCTTTGGTGCAGTCCAAAGTTGGTTGATACTCGATACTATGCTTATTGAGATCTGACTTTTGGGATATTCTGGTCTCTAAAAAAGAGGCTTGCGCTGAAACAATGCCCGATGAAGAAAGATCAATGATATTGAGATCCCCTATAACCTTATTACTTTTTAGGACAGGTTGAACCAACTAAACTTCAAGAGGGTACTTACCAATGAACCCATGCAAGCCTACACCTAAGGATTTGTTTTCTTTGTGTGTATATGTATATCATAACATCATACCATTGCATTTATGCTGACCATTTCAAGGACTTTGGGATTTATCTTTGTGCTATTTTGTAGGACATGGCTTCCATGTGAAGAAATACTATCCGAATCAACATTGTGAAAGTGTCTCCTTAACTTAAGGAATTAGCATCAAAGGCTCTCAATGATTCTCCATTCACCAAGAAATACGGTCATCTTATCAACTTGGTTACAACAAACTCTCAAGAGGATATGGTACATGTGATTTTCCAATTCTTTGATCCTAAGCACCAATTCTTTACATTTCATGATTAATAACTAGTGTCTACTATGGAGGAGTTTTCTCAACTCTTGGGAGTGCCCATTCTTGATCAACTACCCTTCACCAGTATTGAGAGAGACCCAAGTGTTGTACCCCAAAATTTTCCCTCCTATACTTCTCAATACATGTCAAGTGAGGTCCTCAAATTGCTCAAGGAACTCCAAGAGTTGACCAGACAAACTCTCTCCTAAGGCAGTCTACCTCAAATTAGGGTTTCATTTTTCATCAAGATGCTTGAGTCCAAAGGATCCCAAATGCTCACCATTGTCCTAATATGTTCTAAAGAACATCCATGTCAAGTTTCAAGCCTTGCAGAGGAAGTTTGCTCAGTCAATGGCTCAAAGGCCTGAAAATCAATTGTGCTAGGTCAAAAGTCAATTATGGCTCACATACAGTCAAACTTCAATATTTTTGGTCAACATCCTAATTTTGAAGTATCATTCATCATTTGATCAAATTTTGATCATGATTCATCAAGGATTGCTCATAATTCATCAAAACCCAAAAGTTGCTAAATTAGGGTTTTGTAGGAAAAGTCAATTCAACTTTGACCAAGCATAACTTTCTCATACTTTATCAGAAATGACCCATCCAAATCTCATTTTGAAGAGGATTAAATTTCCTACAATTCATCTTCATCTCCAAAGTTCAAAATATGCACTCATTAAAAGATATGAATTTTGACATTATAGGTCATTTTGAAAAGTCAACAAAAACACCTTTTGGATCAAAGCTTCATACATGAACATGGAAGACTCAATTCATATGAGACCAAAAGGGTTGCTTAGAAGACATCCTAAGCTTTCTAAAAAGTCCAAGAACACCTCTCCAGGGTCAAAATGGAGAGAGTTATGCATTGGCCAAGTTGACCTTTTTTGCAAAATTGCTAAAAGTCAAATTTTCTCAAATTTGCATTTTTTGCTAAATGGGCCCAACTTTTTATGCTTGCACTTCAATGATAACATAGTCCACGACCTATGGGACCCTCCATGCTTTATTTATTTATTTATTTATTTATTTTATTTTGATTTTTATTCACTTAAAATTCAAATAAAATCAAATAAATCTAAATAAATCATATAATGTGTTTTAGGGATGATTTTTGCATTGAAGGAAGATCTCATGTGCTGTCAAATGAGAAGAAAATCGTGCAAGCCAAGAATAGACACAAAATATCCGTATTTGGGCAATTATTAAAGATTTGATTTTCTCTTAAAGTCATAACATTATTCTTTGGGTTCTTTCCAATTTGATTACCCTAGATTGATTCACTACTTTTTCCAGGATCCTAAAGATCTAGAACAAAAGTTTTGGAGAGGCGCAACTTGCCTGAAAGTGTCAAACAATGTTCCAAATTTTCAAAGAAAAGTGCATATTGGATCTTGCTCTAAAGGTCGTTTAAAACTTTTCCAAGGATCAATTCACATTCCCAGGCACACACTGAACCTGTAGCAAGAATTCATACGACCTGAAACCTAATGAATCGTGTTCTACGTCTCCCATGGTTTGTCCAAAATTTGATTTTTGATTTCACTAATCTACGTATCTTTAGTGCTTTTGATTGCCATACTCATGTTTGTCATCGTGTTTGCAAGCTAATCGTTCTATTCAATTATATTTTTGATGACTATATGTGAATCTGCCATGGCTAGGGTTTTGCATTCTTGTTTAGGGATTTTTCATGCAGGAAAAATAGGGCGTTAACTCTGGTACCATGATACTCGTGAGGATGATACGAGTTGATTGGTACCAGCCATGTTCATTTATCTTGCTTGCGGACAATTTTTGAGATACACAGGTTTGTAGCTACAGCGCAATGTCCGTAGGTAAAAACATATTGGCTAAAACGACGGTTGGGAGAAAGAATATGATGCGTGGCACTCCCTGGTTGGCCAGTTTGAACTTTAGCACTTTTTTTTTCAATAACCATTGTTTTTTTATATTATAATTTTTTTTCGTTATATGTACAAATAAGTAAAACAGCTCAGTTGGCAAGCAGGGATTGGAAGTATGCATAAGGACCTGGGTTCGATCCCCAGGTCCCAACCTTTGTTCATATTTTTCTTCAATAGGTGATCCAGCACGCTACACATCAGGAGGTTCACCATGTACCATCAATATCCGGCCATCAAACGCCTCTCCAGCTAGATCCAATGCCATTTCACTGAAGGCCCACCATACACCCCAGGTCAACGCATGCATTGAATTAGGGAAAGTCAAAACGGGCTGAAGTTCATTTGGGCTCAGAATTTCCATAATACACCACCCCAGCATTGCTATTAGGCTCATCTCTAACCTTTTTTCTATTTATTTATTTTCTTTAACTCTTTTAATTTTCTTTTAATCTTTTTAATTAACAAATTAACCTTTTTTTATATAAAGTCATAAAATCAATAATTCACAAAATTAGGATTAGTTTTTTTTTATTATCAAGTTAATTTAATTTAGTTTAACTTAGGAAATTGTAATTTGTTTTCATAAATAAAATCAAAATAGAAATTAGGTTAAAACTTTTGATTTAATTTTATTTTTCTCTTTTTCTCAAATAAATAAAAATACACAAAAATAGGTTTTAGAATAAATTAATTTATTTTTCTTAATTTAAAATTAATTAGACTTAGGATTTTCCTTTAATTTAACTATTTCATTATTTTCTTAAAAAATAGCAAAAACATTTTTTAATCAATCGCAATTAGGTTTAGGCAAGGGTCAAAACCCTAGTGGTCTCGTATTCGATTCATCGTGCGCGTGTTATTTATTTTGTCAATATTTTTGTAACTGTTCATGGTTTGTAATAGTTTAATTTAGGTTTTTTTACTCATCGTTTTTTCCAGGTTTTTTGGCTATGTAATTAATCCCCCTCCCCGAAGCCTTGTATTAGAGTAGATTTACTTTCTCGCATTTTAATTCTCACAAATATTTGACTGCTTAGATGTATGCTAATAGGATTGTATGACAATAATGCATGACAAATTAATCCAGTTAGAAAACCCTAATGTGCAAAGACTAAATAATTGAAAACAGATCACTCGCACATATCACTCTTAGGGTATACTCACACTTCGGTTGCCTTCGGTAAACGATAATTAAGTATAGGATGCTTTATTGGTTGCCCTTCTGTCCAAAGGATCAAATGTTGCCTCGGAAATGTTGCCTCGGAAATGGTGCCTCGAATATGATCTTAAGACTCTAGAGCTATTACTAAGGTGTCCTAACATTGCTTTAGTGATCGTACGTCCCTTTCGAATTGACCCTTACCACTCCAACGACGGTGCTACCTATTTCTCCATAGTAGGATAGCGTTGTCAAAGGAAACGAGAATAGAAACGATCTTTTTTCAAGTAGGTAGATACTAGTAGGTACTTGCTCAAATCAAAACTTTTCACACTTACACATTTCAAAACAATTTTCAAAACAACTTCGTCACACCTTTGAGGACTGATACAAGGGTTATCACGAAGTCAAACTTTTCAAAACAAAGCACATACATAAGCAATTTTAAAAGATGAGAAAGTACCTAAGAGCCCATGGAAAACCAGATAGAAAGGGTGCTAAGACCTTCCCTTTCTATAATCTACCCCCCGTACTTAGAGTATCTCGAAAATGGGTTTTTTCCTGTACTTTTTTCCTTTCCGGTTGGATGCAATAAAAGTCGGTGGCGACTCTTGCTTACCGCAACATTTTGCAAACACAAAACGCAAAACGCAAACCAGCGTCAAACAGCCGGTCCTGCCACCGTATCACACCAAGGCCTGAGGAGATTTCTTGAGCTTTACATATGCAACAGTCTGACATTGTGGAAAATTGGGAAACAAGAAGTGGTGTTAAGGGGTTTTTAGCCAAGTTTTTATTTGAGAAGGCTCAACATTTTTGGGATGCTTAGGACTTACAAGCCTTTGAAGAATTGTTGGCTCTTCTCATCTATGGGATGGTACTATTTCCTAACCCAGACCAACTCATAGATGTGAATGCAGTCAAAGTTTTTCTATCTCGTAGCCCGGTGCCTACCTTACTTGGAGATATCTTGCATTCCATTCACACTCGTACCGTGAAGAGAAGGGGAATTCTTATGTGTTTCACTCCTTTGTTGTCTAGGTGGTTTATTTCGCACCTACCTCGATATGTTTTAAAGAATGAGAAAGGCATGAGATGGTCTAGTAGGTTGATGTCACTCTCGCATTCGGATATTCATGGGTGTTCTAGGTCTTTGGAGAATGTCACCATCATTGATCATTATGGGGAATTCCCTAATGTCCCTATTCTTGGAATTAAGGGATGTATCACTTATAATCTTTGCTTGGCTTTGTGATAGTTTGGGTATGCTAGGAGGGATGGTCCTCGTGACACACTTGTCCAAGGAATTGTCTTTGACTATGAGAATGATGCTCAAGGTTATCCTCAAATATTTGTACGAGCTTGGGACATGGTGAACAAAGTTGATAGCAAGACATTGGGGCATAAGAACTCCATTCCTTTGGATCCTTATCTCAAGTGTGTGCGAGCTCGCACCCAAAACCTCATGATGCCATATGAGGCCATTCTACCTATCATCATGGAGCCTATTACCAAAGGAGATATTCCCTACACTATTTTTCTTCCTAACATGCCTACTACCCCCGAGGAGTTGCAAAGATCATGGATTCAACTCAAAGGAGAGTGTGACACCTTTGAAGCCCAATTCTACACAAGTGAGAGGAAGGTTTTGGAGCTCACGAGACAACTTCATGAAGAGTGGAGTTTGAATGCCTACATTGCACCAAAGGGGATGCGCTCATGGGAAGATTGAGTCCTTTTGTTTTAGGAGTTTAATTTGTATTATTTTTTTGCTTCTTCCCTTGTAAGCCCAAGAGGTACCTTTTATAATGATTTGAACTGATTAATCCAATTAATGTTTGATCCTTCTTTGTTTAAACAAATTTAAATCTTAAAAGTCCTTTAAATCATTCGCATACGCATTTCATGCATCATAACATGAGCAGGTTTTCTGACACGGGTTTCCTCATCTTTCTACTGCTTATTTCAGTAAGATGGATCTCGAGAAGACTGTGAACAACTTGCAGACACAAAATTCTCAATTTCAAGAGACCTTGCTCAACTTGGCCAAAGGGAAGCAAGAACTGATGCCACTTCTAGTTGCCAAGAAGAAGACTAAGAAGAAGTCTTTGATCAACATGGGGAAGAGGTTCAAGGACCCCATACGACAAGTTCAAGTGGTAGAAGAGTCATCCGAGGAGGATGAGAATCAGGATAAAGATGCAAGGAGCACCCGTGTTGGGGGTGGTAACAATCCAACTTTTGAGGACGAGGATTATTTTGATGAACAATATCCATCCGCTGAAGACAAGTATAAGCAACTGGAGGATGGATTGAAGGCTGTGGAAATTCAAGCTGTGCATGGCTTGGATTTTGGTGATTTGGGTTTAGTTCCTAGCATAGTGATCCCCCACAAATTCAAGATTCCAGTTTTTTCCAAATCTGACGGTGTCTCATGCCCAAAGCTTCATTTGAGATCTTACGTCCGAAAAATTCAACCGCATATCATTGATTAGATGTTATGGGTGAACTTCTTTCAAGAGAGTCTATCTGGGACTCAATTAGAGTGGTTTAACCAGTTAGAAGGTTCCAACATTCCTACCTTGGAGGACTTGGCCACCGTTTTCTACCATCAATATCAGTACAATGCTGATCTAGCGCCCACTAGAGTTCAGTTGCAAGGAATGATCATGGGTTCCAATGAAGGTTTCAAAGAATATGCTCAAAAATGGAGAGACTTAGCAGGTAGAGTGCAGCCACAATTGACTGATAAGAAGTTAGTGGACATGTTCATGGGAACATTGACTGCACTATATTTCAACTTACTAATTGGCAGCTCATCATCCGGTTTCACTGAGTTAATCTTGACTGGTGAAAGGGTTGAGAGCATTATTAAAAGTGTAAAAATTCACATGGCCTCCACCTCTACATCCAATACAGTGAAAAATCCCTTTATTAGAAAAAAGGAAACCAATGTGGTATATGGGTCAAGGGGCCATATCAAGAAAGATCGTCGTCAATCTGTCAATGTTGTTTTGATCTCCAATCCACCCTCTACTCAAAGACAACCTGTTGTACCCCAAAATTTTCCCTCTCATTTTTCAAGGCATCTCTCACAATGATTCTCAAAATTCAAGCTTGCACAAGTACATTGGGATTTTCCAGCACCATAATTAAAAGGAAACTGTCAAAAAGGGAGAAAACAGATAAAAATAACATTTTGACAAATTTGGAGGAAAATAGGTCTCCTTCGATTCATCCCCCTTCGAATGGACTTTGCACCTCCTTCGATTGCTCAAAAGTTGTTGCTAGCGTGCCTCTTTCGTCTGGGCATGTGACTTCTTGTTGTAGGCTTTGTTTGTGTCTTCCACTGCCTGCATGTTTACTTTGAGTACCAAATAGCTGCCTACAAGCCTACTTCGATTGGGCATATGGTGCATGCATGTTTGTTTCATTTGGACAAGCTTCGATGGGATAAAATAACCATCTCTATGAGTCCTTTGAGTCCACTTGCACCAAGGGCCTCTTGCAGACTTTGCCTCTCACAAGTTATGATTGAGCCAAGAGACATCTTCATACAAGATTTGACTAAGTTCTTGCTTCCTTTGAAAGAACACCCTTCGATTCAGAAATCAGGAACTTCCCTCACACTAAAAGGAAATGACTCCCTTTATGTTTGTTTCGATCCACATGCTTCGATTGGGAAACATGCTTCATTCGAACACGAGCTTTCGATTGGGCGATATGTTTGCTTCAATCCAAGCTTCGACTGGGCAATAGCTTCATTCGAGTAAGCTTGTTTCGACCACAAGCTTCGATTGAGGCAAAGGCTTCCTTCGAACAAGTGCGCTTCGATCTAATTCTTGCATACAAGCCTTCATTTGGGCATTCACCTCCTGCATATCTTCGTGTAAGCCTTCGTTTGGGCATTCATCTCTGGCCATGCCTGCATGCAAGCTTCAGTTGAGCAAGGGCTTCATACCACTTGGGTTACATCTTTCATTTGGGTATTGAAAGCTTCCTTCGATTCAGAAGGAAGTGATCTTCATACAAGCTTCAATTGAGTTTTTTTGTTTCCCTTTGAAACAGTGTCCTTCGAATCCGAAATGTCCTTTGACTCAGGAATGTCCTTCGACTCAGGAAGTAAAAGCCTCCTTTTGTTTTTCTTCAATTCAAAAATTCAACAATCTTATGAAAGCTTCCTTCGATTCAGAAGTTAATAACCTTCTGAAAAGTGTCATTCGATTGCACCATTCGCCCCTCACCTGTTTGCCTTGGATTCATAAGTTTTCGATTGGATGAATGGCTATCTTCTTGTGACTTTCAAATTCATCTTCATGTATGATTCGAATGCGCCTTCATATCACTTTCAAATCCATTTGTAAACCCTTCAATACGCCATAGTCCTTCATTATGACACACAACTTGGTGGTCCATTCGAAGGACTTGCCATAGTTGGGGAATAATTGTTCTCTTACTTTGGAGTCTGGTCGAAGGTTTGGGTCTAAGTTATTAAAAGCAAGAAGACTCAAAATGGCATATTCAGCTAAAAAGGGCCATTCGAAGAACACACAGTTGGTTCATTCGAAGGATACACAACTGGTAAAAACGAATGTTGTGTTGTTCTAGTCTGGTCAAAAGGTGTAGAAAGATGGAGGATTTGACTCAAAAGATCAAGTTGAACATTTAAACCCATAGGCTAGGATACGTGTTTTCCCTTTTCAGGCCTCAAACCTATGACTCATCCTATACTTAATTGTTTATGCAAATTAAAATAAGCCTTTACCCATTTGTTGTCCAAGACCACTTTCACTTAATAGCATAATACTACCTTTTATAAAAGTTTGTCTTGAGCCTTGCGCCTGTTTTCCTTCAGAAAGAAGCAACCCATCTGAACCATTCATCTTGCTTTTATGGCACAAGTGGACACTTACTTTCCAGCTGAGCCTTATTTTATTATTTTTGCTCTCCAAGCTTCCCGAAAAACCTTTCTCTATAAATAGAGAGTTCATTTGCACAAAAGAGGGGGAAGAGAGGGGAATATATCTTAAAAATTCTCAAACACTTCAACACTTGTGAAATAAAAAAAAAACAGAATCATCGTTACCTCCTTCAATTCTGAAGAGCGACACATTCCAGTTTCCTTCGAATCAAGGAGCATCCCACTTGTTCCTTCCTTTGAATCTAGCAAAGAAGGATATTTCACTTGTTTTGCTCTTCCGAATCCAGTGTCGAAGGCCTACCCTGAGTCTTTTCCTTCGAATCCAGAGGCATTCAAAGCAACCGCTTCAAAGTCCAGAACACGCTCCAACCTCCAACAAGGTAAGTCATTTTTTACCTTTGGCCCTTCGTTTCCAGCATAATATGTAAATAAAATTTCTTTTCATTTCAAACATGTACATACCATTGTTCTTCTTTTCGTTTCCACCTTTTTAATATGTTTTCAGAGCTAATCCTTTTGTTTTGCTTCTTGTTTACCTAAACATTCATTAAGTACTAACCTGGCTATAAGGTAACGTTATCCTGGCCTTGGGCCATTTTGCTATTCGAACTCAAACGAAAGAAACAGGAGACAGAAAAGTTAGAAACGAAGCCTTTGGCTTCCATACTAACCTCCAGGCCCCAATCGAAAGGCACAACATGATGGCCTCCAGGCCCCAATCAAAAGCCAAAATATGGTGGCTTCTAGGCCCCAGTCGAAACTCACTCCTTCACCCCTTTTCAGGTAAGGTCGAAGAGAGCCAGAAATGGCAAAGTCGAAGGGTTTGTTTCCCTAAATCGAAAGATCCATTTTTTCTTGCTTTTACCTTATTTTTGCCTTTATATTTTCATGCAATTCAATATGGTTGTAATAGTGTAGGATTTATTTTTTTGCACTCTTTTATTAACTTCATATAAATGTTAAGTAATTAGGTGTGTATGGCAAGATAAAATCAACAAGTAGACAACCCAAAAATCAAATACAAAATGCATGTAATCAAACACACTTGCACACATGTACCTTTAGGGAAATTCCACTTGTTGCCTTATAAAAATGTTCATGTTATGCATGTGGGGTATCTTAGCAAAAACAATCACAAATACAAAATCATAGTCCCTCGATGATGCTACAAATGTTGCCTTACAAGTGATCTTAGTCCCTACAAGAGAATGTTAAGATATCTCACAACATTGCTATCATGACTATACAATGACCCGCGTCTGTCCCTTCACATCCAACGATGGGGCTTCTTATCAAATCAATGGTAAGGTAGCAACATCTAAAGGAGGAGGAAAAATACATCTAAAACCTTTTGATTAGGTAGATTACTTTTCGTTACTTGCTTAATTTCAAAACAAACATCCTTGCTATTTTCAAAACAATCACATACACTTTCCAAAACATCTTCCAAACACTTTCCAAAACATCTTCAAAACACTTTCTAAACATTTAAATATTTTCAAAAGCTCAACACTTTGCATACATTCTTACGAACGGGAATCATTGCAAAGTTTGCCTAAACGATGGCACCTTTTCAAAATACTTTCAAAACCATACAAGCACAATTTTCAAACAAAAGCAAGTGATCTAACAAGTAACTAAGAGCCCATGGAAAACCATGGATGGAAAGGGTGCTAATACCTTTCCTTTTCATAATCTACCCCCCGAACTCAGAAAACATCTCGAAAGGTCTTTCCTGTGCTTTTTCACCTTTCCTTATTAGATAAAAGAAAAGTCGGGGGCAACTCTTGCTAAACCGCAACATTTTGCGAACACAAACGCAAAACCCCAAGTCAGTTCTCCCACCGTACCACAAAACTGGTGACTCTGCTGGGGAAAAAATCTTCAGAAAGTTGGGTTAACTTAGGGCTAGATCATATTTACTGGCTTACATTATTTGATTTGTTTGCCTTATATTTTGGTTCCTTGTTTGGGTTTGTTTTAAATCCTACACCCGGATTTGGGGGATAGTTTTTAGGTAAGTAGCAATAAACTGTGAGGGAATTGTGCGGGGTATAACGACACGGTTAAAGCAGTAGCTACATTGATGTGGCACTTTGGTTGGTACCGGTAACCCTTGAGTCAGACAAGGAGAGTACGGGGCCGCCGCGTGGTGTCATAAAGCATCAACTGACCTTAGAACCTTACTTGACCAACTTGGCCATTAGGACGTAGTGAGATGAACGACTTTGGTGCAGTCCGAAGTTGGTTGATACTCGATGCTACACTCATTGAGGTTTGACTCTTGAGTTTTCTTTGGTTGTGAGTCAATCTCTTATTGAACGAAACTTGGGGGAAAGATCAGTGATATTGAGATCCCTTAGAACTCGGTTACTTTTAACTAGGACAGGTTGAGCCAACTAAAACTTCAAGAGGGTACTTACCTGAAACCCCATGCAAGCCTAAACCGAGGACTTGCTTGCTTTATATACGCACTTGTACATAACATCATAAACATCATAAACATCACTAACCATTTCAAGGATTTTTGGATTTATCTTTGTTCTGTTTTGTAGGACTTGGCCTCCGCTCGTAGGAGCACTATCCAAGTCAGTCTTGTGAGGATACCTCCACAACTCAAGGATTTAGTATCAATGATCCCTGAAGATTCCCCGTTCACCAAAAGACAAGGACGACTCCTTGGTTTGGTTACCTCAAGTATTGAAGAAGATATGGTAAAGGTGCTTCTCTAATTCTTCGACCCTTTGCATCATTGCTTCACTTTTCCTGATTACCAACTTGTGCCCACTTTGGAAGAATTTTCTCAACTCATGGGGATCCCTATTCTTAATCAGTTACCTTTCAAAGGTATTGAAAGAGACCCAAAACCTGAGGAAATTGCTCGAGCTCTACATTTCAACCATCTGACATAGTAGCAAATTGGGTAACAAGGAGTGGTGTTAAAGGGTTACTAGCAAAGTTTTTGTTGGAGAAGGCTCAAGAGTGTTGGAATACTTTGGATCTACAAGCCTTCAAGGAAATTCTGGCTCTTCTCATCTATGGATTGGTACTACTTCCAAATCCTGACCAATTTATAGATGTGAATGCAATTAAGGTTTTCATATCTCGTAATCCGGTGCCTACATTGCTTGGAGACATATTGCATTCTCTTCACTCTCGCACTTTGAAGAAAATGGGGACTTTGATGTGTTGCACTCCTCTGTTGGCTAGGTGGTTTATTTCGCACCTACCTCTATCCGTGGTGAAGAATGAACAAGGTATGAGATGGTCTAAAAGATTGGTGTCACTTTCGCATGCTTATATCTGTTGGCATTATCGCTCCTTAGAAGACATTACCATCATTGACCGTTGTGGGGAATTCCCTAATGTCCCTCTACTTGGCATTAGGGGAGGCATTACTTACAACCCTTGTTTAGCTTTGCGACAATTTGGATACGCTAGAAGAGATGGCCCTCATGAGGTACTCATCCAAGGAATTGCATTTGACTACGAAAGCGATACCCAAGGTTACCGTCAAAGATTTATACGAGCTTGGGGTATGGTTAACAAAGTTGATAGAAAGACATTGGGTCGTAAGAATTCCATCCCTTTGGAACCTTATCTTAAATGGGTAAGGGCTCACACTCAAAGTCTCAAGATGCCTTACGAAGTCGTCTTACCTATTATCATGGAGCCAGTAGTCGAGGGAGACATTCCACATACGATCATCTATCCTGATATGCCTACTTCTCTTGAAGATTTGCAAAACGCTTGGATTCAGTTAAAAGGAGAGTGAGACACCTTCGAAGCTAAGTTCTATGAAAGCGAGAAGAAGATATTGGAGCTTACAAAGGAACTTCATGAAGAAAGGAGCTTAAACACCTACATTGCGCCAAAGAAGATGCGCACAACTTTTCTGTCTTAGGAGTTTACTTTATGCTTATTTCTGTTGTTGTAAGCCCAAGAGGCATGTTTGTATTCAAATCAAGATTTCTTTAATGCAAGTTTACATTTGTTCACTCTTTGTCTATACAAATTTAAATTCTTTAAATCCTTGAAATCATTTGCATACTGCATATTCATGCATCATGACATGACAGGCGTCCGCATAAAAGGTTTCCTTATCTCTACGCTGTTTATTTCAGCAAGATGGATCTAGAGAAAACTGTGACGGAACTCCAGGCTCATAATTATCAATTTCATGAAGCTTTACTCGCCCTGGCCAAGGGGCAGAGGGATATGATGGCCTTGTTGGCCGCTAAGAAAAAGCCAAGGAAGAAAGCTCTACTCAACATGGGTAAAAGGTTCAAGGAGACAATTCGTCAAATTCCAATAGAGGAAGATTCATCCGAAGAGGACAAGAACCAAATTGGTGAGGTCAAGAGTACTCAGGCCGACTGTATCAATGACCAAGAATCTGATGATGATTATTTCAATGAACAATATCCACCCGCAGACATCAAATACAAGCAGCTAGAAGACAGATTGAAAGTAGTTGAAATCCAAGATATTCCCAGTTTGAATTTTGACGATTTGGGCTTAATATCTGGGGTAGTCATTCCCCACAAGTTCAAAATACGATTGGGTTTCTTGCCCAAAGCTCCATTTGAAGTCCAATGTGCGCAAGATACAACCGCACACTGTTGATAAAAAACTCTGGATTCAGTTTTTCAAAGAGAGTCTGGCTAGAACACAACTTGAATGGTTTTATCAGTTGGATGGCTCTCGCATCAATACTTGGGAGGGTCTATCTACTTCCTTCTACCATCAATATAAGTACAACGCTGACTTGGCACCGACGAGGGTTCAATTACAAGGTATGACTATGGGGAAGGATGATGGATTTAAGGAGTATACGCGGAAGTGGAGAGACCTTGCAAGTAGGGTCCAACCTCCCTTGACTGATAGGGAACACATTGACATGTTCATGAGCATATTATCTGGTCCTTTCTTTAATCTGTTGGTTGGCTGCTCTTCTTCTGGTTTCACCTAATTAATCCTAACCGGTGAGAGAGTAAAAAGTGGCATTAAGATTGGAAAGATCTTTGTGGCATCTACTTCTACTCCCAATCCTGTCAAGAAACCTTTTTCCGTGAAGAAAGAAGTTAATGTTGTGTATAGAGCAAAGGCCCATACCAAAATGAATAATCATCTGTCTGTCAATGTTGTCTGAATCTCCAATTTGACTGCTACTCAAAGACCATCTACCAATCATCAACGGGTTGAAGCTCCAAGAAGACAGTTCACAAGGTTAGGCATGTCATTATCTCAAGCCCTTGAACATCTGCTCAGGGCCAATTTAGTGACATTGCGGGACCCTCCTACCAACCCTGACACCTT
The DNA here is from genome assembly GCA_948472305.1 of Vicia faba. Lineage (NCBI taxonomy): Eukaryota > Viridiplantae > Streptophyta > Magnoliopsida > Fabales > Fabaceae > Vicia > Vicia faba. The sequence continues at coordinate 1,357,026,570 of OX451740.1, forward strand.
GTCACCGAGGTATAATCAAAATGCAAAGAGTGCCTATCATTCGAACAGCCCAGGGCATGAGACTGATCAGTGTTGGGCTCTGAAGAATAAAATCCAGGATTTAATTAACAACAAGACTATTGAATTTGATCCTCCTCTAACGCCAAATGTAATTACCGCTCCAATGCCGAAGCACGACAAAGGTGTTAATGTTGTCGAAGATACAACTTTCATTACCTCTATCAAAGGGTTAACTACTCCATTGAATGTAATCAAGAGCAATCTATTGAAAGCTGGGACTTTCCCCGGCTGTGAAAAAGACTGTGTGGGTTGTATGAGACAATCAGATGGGTGTGAAAAACTGAGGAAAGGTATACAACGCCTAATGGATAGCCGCGAAATTCTATTCGAAAATAATCCTGCCATCAAAAATTCAGTCGACAAAGCTGAAGACTTGGCCATCATAACAATTTCAAACAAACCTCTTAGGATCTCATCCAAAGTTCCTATCAGGATTTTAAACGAATCAATCATTGATCCTCTCATAATCAGTGTTACCGGACCCGTTCCATACACCTCTGATAAAGCAGTACCATGGAATTATGGTGTCGAGGTTTATTACCATGGGGTAAAACAAGATTCTTGGATTAATGATAATGAAGCGGGTGTTACTAATATTACTGGTTCTAGTAAAGTCACAAGAACAGGAAGAGTCTTTTCCCCTGATATCTCACCACCAACCACTACCGCCGTTCCAATCCGCATAACCAAAGGAAATGTTGGTGCCAGTACTAGAGGGAAAGAGAAAGAAAGTGAGCCTGCCAGGGAAGAGGCACTTGCTAAAAATACTGTTATGGAAGAACCATCCACTCAAGAGATGGAGGAGATTCTGAAAATCATCAAGAAAAGCGACTTCAAAATAGTAGAGAAGTTGGGACAAACCCCTTCTAAAATATCAATGTTGTCCCAATTGTTATGTTCCGACGCCCATGCACAAGCTTTGATTAAGTTCTTGAAAAAGGCTCACGTGCCTCAAGAAACCACAGCGACCAGTTTGAGAACTGCGTAGCAAGTTTGACAGCTGACAATGGTATGGGGTTCTCCGATGCAGATTTAATTCCCATGGGAAAGAATAACAATAAAGCCTTTCATGTTTCTATTGAATGTAAGGGGACCACTCTGGCACATGTTTTGGTGGACACAGGCTCATCTTTCAACTTGTTACCTAAAGGCGCTTTATATCGGCTAGACTGTGAAGGTTTGGTTTTGAAGCCAAGTGATATTGTTGTGTGGGAATTTGATGGGTCGAAAAGGATGGTTCATGGAGAGGTGGATCTCCTAATTAAGGTTGGTTCACAGATTTTCAACTCCACATTCTACATAATGGACATACGGCCTGCGTATTCTTGCTTACTTGGGCGCCCATGGATCCATGGGGCAGGTGTGGTCACTTCTACTCTCCACCAGAAGTTAAAATACCCAGTTCAAGGGAAGGTTGTCACTGTTTGCGGTGAAGAAGAATTTATGGTAAGCCACCTCATTTCTTTCAAGTACGTAGAAATGGATGGCGAATTCATAGATACTCCTTGCTAGGCATTTGAATTTGTGGTCACCACCAAAATCTCCTCAGACACTCCAAAAGCCGACAAAGTTATTCCCAAGATGGTTTCTCTTAAGGATGCTCGTGCTGTGGTAGAAAAAGGAAACAATGAGATATGGGGTCAACTCCTCGACATCCCACTCAAGACAGATAAGTTTGGGATAGGTTTCACCTCCAAAGCTCATAAAGAAATTAGAGGTGCTCATACGAGAAAGCTGTCTCTCCACATTAAGAGTCATGAAGTGAACGCTGTAGAGGATTCTGATGATGAGTATGCTTTTGAAGACTGGATCTACCCAACAACCGAAGGGAAGCCCAACAATTGGCATGCGAAGGACTTTTTGCCCATCTCCTTCATTGAGGAGTAACCTACTTGTTTTTGCTTTTAATAAATTCAAGAACTCGTTGTCTGTAATATTTTGATATTGACTTTTAACCCATGTGCCTAGCCTGGGGCACTTTGGTTCTTTTGTCAAGGGTTTTATATTTTGTTCATCTAATCATATGATCATTCAGTACATTGGACTCTTTTGCATTCAAATATTTGTGTTCATTGTCTTTCTTTTCTTTTAAATACATTTCCAAAATATAGCCATGTATCTTACATGCAAACACACACACACTCTTGCAGGTCTACATCCACTCTGGATCCTATTGCCAACAACTCTATTATTGCCAACTATGACTTTGATTTTCCTATCAACCAAGCTGAAGACGAAAACGTGGAAGATTGTGACATAACAGGAGAACTAGCCAGACTTCTGTCACAAGAGGAAAAGGCTATTCAACCACATGAAGAGTCAATTGAGGTTATCAACCTGGGTACTGAGTCAAATAAGAAGGAAATCAGGATCGGTGCTAATTTGGAAAGCAATGTCAAAAGCCGTTTGGTTCAGATGTTGCGCGATTATGTGGAAGTATTTGCTTGGTCATATGAAGATATGCCTGGGTTGGATACCGACATTGTGGTTCATCATCAGCCAACTAAAAAAGACTACCCTCCTGTTAAACAAAAAGTTCGTCGCATGAGACCTGACATGTCTGAAAAGATCAAAGCCGAAGTAATAAAACAGTTTGATGCAGGATTCCTAGCTCTAACATCCTATCCTCAATGGGTGGCTAATATAGTGCCAGTTCCAAAGAAAGACGGGAAAGTTCGCATGTGCGTAGACTATAGGGATCTGAATAGGGCAAGCCCCAAGGATGATTTCCCTCTACCACACATTGATGTCTTAGTCGATAATATCGCTCAGCATAAAGTCTTCTCATTCATGGATGGCTTCTCGGGCTATAATCAAATAAAGATGGCTCCCGAAGATATGGAAAAAAACTACTTTCATTACACAATGGGGCACTTTCTGCTACAAGGTCATGCCGTTCGGATTAAAGAATGTAGGGGCAACATATCAAAGGGCTATGGTGGCTTTATTTCATGACATGATTCATCATGAGATAGAGGTATATGTGGATGATATGATCGCCAGATCACAAACTGAAGAAGAACATCTTGATCACATGCACAAACTATTTAAAAGACTGAAGAAATATAAAATGAGGTTAAACCCTAAAAAGTGCACATTCGGAGTACGCTCGGGAAAGCTTCTAGGATTTGTTGTCAGCAATAAAGGCATTGAAGTTGATCCTGCCAAGATAAAGGCCATCCAAGAAATGCCAGTTCCTCATTCTGAAAAAGAAGTTAGAGGATTCTTGGGTCGTCTCAATTACATTGCCCGTTTCATATCACACTTAACTACTACTTGTGAGCCACTCTTCAAACTCTTGAAGAAAGATCAGGTAGTAAAATGGAATAATGAATGGTAGATTGCCTTTGACAAGATCAAGGAATACCTACAAGAACCTCTTATTCTCATGCCTCTGGTTGAAGGAAGACCATTGATCATGTACTTGACGGTACTAGAGAATTTTATGGGGTGTGTTTTGGGCCAACATGACGAGTCTGGCCGAAAAGAGCATGCAATTTACTACCTAAGCAAAAAGTTTACTGACTGTGAAACCAGATATTCACTGCTCGAGAAAACTTGTTATGCTTTAGCATGGGGTGCTCGCCAGCTAAGGCAGTACATGTTGAATCATACCACTTTGTTGATTTCTAAGATGGATCTGATTAAGTACATCTTCGAAAAACCTGCCCTTTCTGGATGAATAGCCAGATGGCAAATGATCTTGATTGAGTACGACATTCAATACACAAATCAAAAAGCCATCAAAGGAAGTGTACTAGCAGATCATTTGGCCCATTAAGCTATGGATGATTATCAGTCAATGAACTTCGACTTCCCTGAGGAGAATATTATGCTGGTAACCGACTGTGCAAAACCTAGACCATATGACGGACCTAAACAAGGATCCCGATGGACTATGGTATTCGATGGGGCTTCCAACGCCTTAGGTAACAGAATTGGTGTTATGATCATCTCTCATGAAGGTTGCCACACTCCTTTTACCGCCAGACTATGCTTCGATTGTACAAATAATATGGTTGAGTATAAAGCATGCATCTTAGGTCTAAGGGTTGCTAATGACTTAAATATCAAGCATTTGGATGTATTTGGAGATTCCGCTTTGGTGATCAGCCAAGTAAAAGGAGATTGGGACACTAAACACCCTAATCTTATCCCTTAAAAGGAGTTTGTGCTATCCCTAATTCCCTACTTCGAAGAAATCACGTTCGAGCACTTCCCTAGAGAAGAAAACCAGTTGGCTGACGCTCTAGAAACCATGTCCTCAATGTTCAAAGTTAGATAGGACAACGAAGCCCCTATGATTACAATTGAAAGATTTGATGAACCTGCACATTGCTATGAGCTTGACACCGATGCAGAAAAGTCGTGGTACCATGAGGTAATGAGATACCTTGAAGCGCAAGAGTATCCAGAGGGAGCATCTATCAATAATAGAAAGTTCTTACGAAGATTTGCCGCCAAATTCTTCCTAAGTAACGGGATATTGTACAAGCGCAACCATGATTCGAATCTACTCCGATGTGTGGATAAGAGGGAGGTAGAGGAAATCATGGAAGACATGCACGATGGCCTTTTTGGTACTCACTCAAGTGGACATACAATGGCTAAGAAAATCTTAAGAGTTGGCTACTATTGGTCAATGATGGAGACCGATTGCCATCAACATTCAAGAACTTGCCACAAATGCGAAATTTACGCTGACAAGGTCCATGTACCTCTGATCCCTCTGAATGTCATGTCCACTCCGTGGCCATTTGCAATGTGGGGTATTGACAAGATCGGAGAGATCAAGCCCACAACTTCCAACGGACACCGCTTCATTCTTGTTGCTATCGACTATTTCACCAAATGGGTCGAAGCCGCCTCATTTGCCTCAGTCACCAAGAACATGGTAGACAGGTTCATCAGACACAATCTTATCTGTCGTTATGGTATCCCCGAAAGGATCATCACCGACAATGGGACTAACCTCAACAATGCTATGATTAGGGAATTGTGCACTCAATTTAAGATCAATCATCATAATTCTTCTCCGTATAGACCGAAAATGAATGGCGCAGTCGAAGCAGCCAACAAAAATATCGAGAAGATTGTGCAGAAAATGGTAGTGACCTATAAAGATTGGCATGAGATGCTACCATTTTCTCTACATGGTTACCGTACTTCAGATAGAACATCAACTAGGGCAACTCCCTTCTCTCTAGTCTATGGCATGGAAGCCGTTTTTCCAGTGGAAATTCAAATCTCCTCGCTGAGGATTATGATTGAGGCAGGCCTAAGTAAAGACGAATGGATTCAAACGAGATTCGATCAGCTGAAATTGATAGATGAAAAACGATAGCTGTTATCTGCCATGGTAAGACGTATCAAAAACGGATGATCAAAGCTTTCAACAATAAGGTCAAGCCTCGAGTATATCAAGTTGGTGACCTGGTGATAAAACGCGTCATTTTACGACAAGGTGACCCAAGAGGAAAATGGACTCCCACCTATGAAGGGCTGTTTGTTGTCAAGAGAGTTTTCTCTGGCGGTGCCATGATACTGACCACCATGGATGGTGAAGATTTCCCACATCCTATAAACGCGGACATAGTTAAAAAATACTACGCATAAGAGACCCGTTAGGTTGACACACCTAAGCAGAAAGGGGCATCCCGGTAAACTAAAAGGTTTGGGTAAAAATTAGGGATATATACAAAAGATTATACACCCGACAAGTTGAAAACCCAAAAGGGCGACTTGGGAAAAAAAGGGTATCCTGGTGGACCGAAAACCCGAAAGGTAGGTTCAGGCAAAAATTAAGAATTAAAAGTGTATGACTATGTCCCGTGAAATCAACACGGTCAATACTATCACCAAGGTCTAAGTTCAAATGGTCTAGGATCAATCCAATCAACTTCGATCAACGGCAAGGGACGTTCTAAGACATTGAGGCAATAGTAGAGTTGAAAGGCAATGAGATCATTTCACATGGTTATTTGTTTTTCATTTTCAATTTTGTTTTCTTTTTGGCGATTTCCTCTTACTAGGATTTCCGTCTCTATGTACAAAAATGCCTATTCATGGGCAAAATATCAATACAAATACACTTTGAAGTGGAAAATTGTCTATCTCTGTTTTGAATGAAAATTTGTCCAATGACTAAAATTGAATGAACATATGCATATGAACATAATTAAAGATATTTGGCACATGTGTCCTGCCAAGCAGCAACCTCAACAAGGCATCAGTGCACAACAACAGTAAGCATCCCTTCAATGAATGTGAAATAGCCCCACGGAGTTATCTCACCATCATTATCCCCACCAGGGCATTGGCAATAAACCTTTCCCCAACGGAGTTGCCCACAAAATATCCTTGCACGGGACGATCCTTGGCCAAAGTCTCAATCTCTTGGCAGCTTTTTTCCCAGCTAAAGCCTATGAGATCTCTTCCTAAAGGGAATCCACCTCCTCAGCAGATTTTATTCCCCACAGAGTTATCTCATCATTATTATCCCTATAGGGACAACCCCAATGCAACCTTTCCCCAGCAGATTTGCCTACAAAAATTTCTTCACATAGGATAAACCCTCGGCCAGAGTCTCAATCTTTTGGCAAATTTCTTCAACTAAGTCAATTTCTACAAAATTGAAACCTAGGGGCGTTTGTCTAATGGAAATTCATCTCCTCAGCGGGGTTTATTTCCCGAAAAAAGTTATTTCCCCAGGACAAGTGCAAATTCCTCAACGTACAAGACACCTCGATTTCCCCAGTCGAGTAAGCACTCCCCGTTGAGCACATCATCCCCAGATGAGCCCATCATCCCCAGATGATCCCATCATTCCCAGCGGAGTATATCTTCCAACCGGGGTTTTTTATCCCCAGTAGAGTATATCTTCCAAGCAAGATTTTATTCTCCAAGTTGAGTCCATCCTCCCGAGCTAAATAAACACTCCCCATTGAGTCCATCTTCCCCAGCGGAGTATATCTTCCAACCAAGATTCTATTCCCCAACGGAGTACAAATCCCTCAACGGAACCCAAATTCCCCATTTGAGTCTGAATCGCCCAGCTGAGTATATTCTCCCCAAGCTAAGTCTGCCTTGCCTGACTGAGTCTATACTCCCCAGTTAGAATTTCCCCTTCAAATTACTGCAAATCACAGGGCCACAACCCCTAATCCCTAGTAAAGTCTTCAACAAAGTCTTTATTATTACCAAGAAATGCTATGAAGCCTGGATCCGACCAGATATTAGCATAATCTTCAAGTTATACTGAAGCCTTGACCCGACCAGATAACAGTTTGACTTCTTTAATTTCTGAAGCCTGGACCCGACCAGATAACAGTTTGATTTCTTCGATTACTGAAGCCTGGACCTGACCAGATAACAATTTGACTTCTTGAGTTACTGAAGCCTGGATTTGACCAGATAATAGTTGATCTCATTTCTCCAAAAGCTATGAAACCTGGACACGACCAACCCAACTCTTCAAAGATATAGAAGAACCTAAACTTAATCCAACCAAGGTTTTAACCACTTGTTCCCAGTAGAGTTGCCTCTTTATTCCCCGACAAAGGACTGAGAAACCTGGATCCGACCAGATATCGTTCCTCATTTCCATCTTTTCAAGAAAGTCATTACGAAGCCTGGATCCGACCAGATAGCAATCATCCTCAGAGATTCGTTGTGAAGCCTAGACCCGGCCAGATAACAACTAAATCCTCAAGCAGTTCATTATGAAGCCTGGACCCGACCAGATAACAATTAACTTCATCAGAAATCCGCAAAGCCTGGACCCGACCAGATAATAGTTTTCAAGTAGTTCATTGTGAAGCCTGGACCCGACCAAATAATAATTAACTTCATCAAAAATCTGCAAATCCTGGACCCGACCAGATAACAGTTTCCAAGCAGTTCATTGTGAAGCCTGGACTCGACCAGATAACAATTAACTTCATCAGAAATCTGCAAAGCCTGGACCCGACTAGATAACAGTTTTCAACCAGTTCATTGTGAAGCCTGGACCTGACCAGATAACAATTAACTTCATCAGAAATCTGTAAAGCCTGGATCCGACCAGATAATAGTTTTTGAACGGTATATTGTGAAGTCTGGACCCGACCAGATAACAATTAACCATGATCCCAAAAAGACACTATGAAACCTGGATTCGGCCAGATAATAGTACAACTTTCCAAAAGACTACAAAGCCTGGACCCGACCAGATAACACTCTTTAAGAAGTACTGTGAAGCCTGGATCCGACCAAATAACAATTAATTCACCCTTACCTCCAACAAGTTACTGTGAAGCCTGGATCCGACCAGATAAAAGTTAACCTCCACATCCCCAACAAGTTGTTATTAAACCTGGACCCGACCAGATGACTATTCAATTTCAAGGAATTTTCTACAAAGCCTAGATCCGACCAGATAACAGTTAATTCATCTCTTCCCCAGTAAGTTTCCATGAAACCTGGACCCGACCAGATAGCAACCGACTACTTCATCCTCAGCAACTGTGAAGCCTGGATCCGACCAGATAACAGCTGATCTTTGAGTGATGTTCCCTAGCAAAAGCATCTCTTCAAAAGAATTTGAAGATATGCATATTCTTCATTTCCAACAGGCAATCAAGGATTCAACCTTCGAAGATTTCCTCAGCAGTAGTCAGGGATTTATTTTCCCGGAGAAAAACGCCATTTCGCATTCATACATCATAGCATGTACATAACAATGCATTTAGCATGATACCACATCTGGTAAGCATCATGCAAGCATCTGCATTTTTCTAACCCCTTTTCTCACAGGTAAAACAGCAAGTCTAGTATGGATTAACAGGAGATTTGTGTTGATAATTCTTCCAGAGTTTACCAACATTCCTCCAAATGGAATTTATAAGCCCATTCACCATCCATCTTCGAGTGCAAATTTCTGGGCAATCTAGTGTTCAAACATCTTTCACCATCAAGTCACGGATGCCGGATCCGCCAATCTAACTCTTCAGGTTCAAGAAATTTGAACAGGGGCAGCTGTTGTACCCCAAAATTTGCCCTCTCATTTTTCAAGGCATCTCTCACAATGATTCTCAAAATTCAAGATTGCACAAGTATATTGGGATTTTCCAGCACCAGAATTAAAAGGAAACTATCAAAAAGGGAGAAAATAGATAAAAATAACATTTTGACAAATTTGGAGGAAAATAGGTCTCCTTCGATTCAGCCCCCTTCGACTGGACTTTGCACCTCCTTCGATTGCTCAAAAGTTGCTGCTAGCGTGCCTCTTTTGGCTTGGCATGTGACTTCTTTTTGTAGGCTTCATTTGTGTCTTCCACTGCCTGCATCTTTGCTTTGAGTACCAAATAGCTGCCTACAAGCCTACTTCGATTGGGCATATGTTGCCTGCATGTTTGTTTCGTTTGGATAAGCTTCAATTGGATAAAATAACCATCTCTATGCATCCTTCGAATCCACTTGCACCAAGGGCCTCTTGCAGACTTTGCCTCTCACAAGTTTTGTTTGAGCCAAGAGATATCTTCATACAAGATTTGACTAAGTTCTTGCTTCCTTTGAAAGAACACCCTTCTATTCAAAAATCAGGAACTTCCCTCACGCTAAAAGGAAATGACTCCCTTTATGTTTGTTTGGATCCACATGCTTCGATTGGGAAACATGCTTCCTTCGAATACGAGCTTTCGATTGGGTGATATGTTTGCTTCAATCCAAGCTTCGACTGGGCAATAGCTTCATTCAAGTAAGCTTGTTTCGACCACAAGTTTCGAGTGAGGCAAAGGCTTCCTTCGAACAAGTGTGCTTCGATCTCATTCTTGCATACAAGCCTTCATTTGGGCATTCATCTCCTGCATATCTGCGTGTAAGCCTTCGTTTGGGCATTCATCTCTGGCCATGCCTGCATGCAAGCTTCAGTTGAGAAAGAGCTTCATGCCACTTGGGTTACATCTTTCATTTGGGTATTGAAAGCTTCCTTCGATTCAGAAGGAATTGATCTTCATACAAGCTTCAATTGAGCTTTTTTGTTTCCCTTTGAAATAGTGTCCTTCGACTCATGAATATCCTTCGACTCAGGAATGTCCTTCGACTCAGGAAGTAAAAGCCTCCTTTTGGTTTTCTTTAATTAAAAAAGTCAAAAATCTTCTAAAAGCTTCCTTTGATTCAGAAGTTAATAACCTTCTGAAAAGTGCCATTCGATTGCACCATTCACCCTCACCTGTTTGCCTTGGATTCATAAGTTTTCGATTGGATGAATGGCTATCTTCCTGTGACTTTCAAATTCATCTTCATGTATGATTCGAATGCGCCATCATTTCACTTTCGAATCCATCTGTAAACCCTTCAATACGCCATAGTCCTGCATTATGACACACAACTTAGTGGTCCATTTGAAGGACTTGCCATATTTAGGGAATAATTGTTCTCTTACTTTGGAGTCTGGTCGAAGGTTTGGGTCTAAGTTATTAAAATCAAGAAGACTCAAAATGGCATATTCAGCTAAAAAGGGCCATTCGAAGAACACACCGTTGGTTCATTCGAAGGACACACAACTGGTAAAAACGAATGATGTGTTGTTCTAGTTTGGTCGAAAGGTGTAGAAAGATGGAGGATTCGACTCAAAAGATCAAGTTGAACATTTAGACCCATAGGCTAGGCTATGTGTTTTCCCTTTTCAGGACTCAAACCTATAACTCATCCTATACTTAATTGTTTATGCAAATTAAAATAGGCCTTTACCCATTTGTTGTCCAAGACCACTTGCACTTAATAGCATAATACTACCTTTTAGAAAAGTTTGTCTTGAGCCTTGCGCCTGTTTTCCTTCAGAAAGAAGCAACCCATCTGAACCATTCATCTTGCTTTTATGGCACAAGTGGACACTTACTTTCCAGCTGAGCCTTATTTTATTATTTTTGCTCTCCAAGCTTCCCAAAAAACCTTTCTCTATAAATAGAGAGTTCATTTGCACAAAATAGGGGGAAGAGAGGGGAATATATCTTCAAAATTCTCAAACACTTCAACACTTGTGAAATCAAAAAAAAAAACCAGAATCATCGTTACCTCCTTCAATTCTGAAGAGCAACACATTCCAGTTTCCTTCGAATCAAGGAGCATCCCACTTGTTCCTTCCTTTGAATCTAGCAAAGAAGGATATTTCACTTGTTTTGCTCTTTCGAATCCAGTGTCGAAGGCCTACCCTGGGTCTTTTCCTTCGAATCCATAGGCATTCAAAGCAACCGCTTCAAAGTCCAGAATACGCTCCAACCTCCAGCAAGGTAAATCATTTTTTACTATTGGCCCTTTGTTTCAAGCATAGCATGTAAATAAAATTTCTTTTCGTTTCAAACATGTACATACCATTGTTCTTCTTTTTGTTTCCACCTTTTTAATATGTTTTCAGAGCTAATCCTTTTGTTTTGTTTCTTGTTTACCTAAACATTCATTAAGTACTAACCTGGCTATAAGGTAACGCTGTCCTGGCCTTGGGCCATGTTGCTATTCGAACTCAAATGAAAGAAACAGGAGACAGAAAAGTTAGAAACGAAGCCTTTGGCTTCCATACTAACCTCCAGGTCCCAATCGAAAGGCACAACATGCTGGCCTCCAGGCCCCAATCGAAAGCCAAAATATGCTGGCTTCTAGGCCCCAGTTGAAACTCATTCCTTCACCCCTTTTCAGGTAAGGTCGAAGAGATCCAGAAAGGGCAGAATCTAAGGGTTTGATGCCCTAAATCGAAAGATCCATTTTTTTCTTTCTTTTACCTTATTTTTGCCTTTATATTTTCATGCAATTCAATATGGTTGTAATAGTGTAGGATTTATTTTTTTGCACTCTTTGATTACCTTCATATAAATGTTAAGTAATTAGGTGTGTATGGAAAGATAAAATCAACAAGTAGACAACCCAAAAATCAAAGACAAAATGCATGCAATCAAACACACTTGCACACATGCACCCTTAGGGAAATTCCACTTGTTGCCTTATAAAAATGGTCATGTTATGCATGTGGGGTATCTTAGCAAAAATAATCACAAATACAAGATCATAGTCCCTCGATGAAGCTACAAATGTTTCTATACAAATGATCTTAGTCCCTAAAAGAGAATGCTAAGATATCTCACAATATTGCTATCATGACTATACGATGACCCACGTTTGTCCCTTCACATCCAACGATGGGGCTTCTTATCAAATCAATGGTAAGGTGGCAAAATCTAAAGGTGGAGGAAAAATACATCTAAAACCATTTGAATAGGTAGATTAATTTTAGTTACTTGCTCAATTTCAAAACAAACATCCTTGCTATTTTCAAAACAATCACATACACTTTCCCAAACATCTTCAAAACACTTTCATAAACATCTTCAAAACACTTTCCAAACAGTGAAATATTTTCAAAAGCTTAACACTTTGCATACATTCTTACGAACGTGAATCATTGAAAAGTTCGCCTAAACGATGGCACCTTTTCAAAATACTTTCAAAACCACACAAAAGCTCAATTTTCAAACAAAAGCAAGTGATCTAACAAGTAACTAAGATCCCATGGAAAACCATGGATGGAAAGGGTGCTAATACCTTCCCTTTTCATAATATACACCCCGAACTCATGAAAACATCTCAAAAGGTCTTTCCTGTGCTTTTTCCACCTTTCCTTATTGGATAAAAGAAAAGTCGGTGGCGACTCTTGCTAAACCGCGACATTTGCAAACACAATCGCAAAACCCTCAAGTCAGTTCTCCCACCGTGTCACAGAACTGGTGACTCTGCCTAGGATATTTATCTAAAGTGGGGTTACATTAGGGTTAGATCATATTTACTTGCTTATATTGTTTGATTTTCTTGCTTTATATTTTGGTTCCTTGTTTGGGTTACTGTTAAAAAATCCTACACCCGGATTTGGGGACACCTTTTAGGTAAGTAGCAATAAACTGTGAGGGAACTATGCGGGGTATACTGACACGGTTGAAGTAGTAGCTACGTTTATGTGGCACTTTGGTTGGTATCAGTAACCATTGAGTCAATCAAGGAGAGTACGGGGCTGCCGTGTGGTGTCATAAAGCATCAACTGACCTTAGAACCTTACTTGACCAACTTGGCCAATAGGACGTAGCGAGATGACCGGCTTTAGTGCAGTCCGAAGTTGGTTGATACTCGATGCTACACTCATTAAGGTTGGACTCTTGAGTTTTGTTTGGATGTGAATCAATCGCTTATTGAATGAAACTTGGGGGAAAGATCAGTGATATTGAGATCCCTTAGAACCCGGTTACTTTTAACTAGGACAGGTTGAGCCAACTAAAACTTCAAGAGGGTACTTACCTGAAACCCCATGCAAGCCTAAACCGAGGACTTGTTTGCTTTGTATATGCACTTGTACATAAACATCATAATATCACAAACATCATAAACATCACTAACCATTTCAAGGATTTTTTGGATTTATCTTTGTTCTGTTTTGTAGGACATGGCCTCCGCTCGTAGGAACACTATCCAAGTCAGTCTTATGAGGGTACCTCCACAAATCAAGGATTTAGTATCAAGGGTCCCTAAAGATTCCCCGTTCACCAAAATACATGGATGACTCCTTAGTTTGGTTACTTCAAGTATTGAAGAAGAGATGATAAAGGTGCTTGTCCAATTCTTCGACCCTTTGCATCATTGCTTCACTTTTCCTGATTACCAACTTGTGCCCACTTTGGAGGAATTTTCTCAACATGTAGGGATCCCTATTCTCAATCAGTTACCTTTCCATGGTATCGAAAGATACCCCAAACCTGAGTAAATTGCTCGAGCTCTACATTTGCAACCATCTGACATAGTAGCAAATTGGGTAACAAGGAGTGGTGTTAAAGGGTTACTAGAAAAGTTTTTGTTGGAGAAGGCTTAAGAGTGTTGGAATATTTTGGATCTACAAGCCTTTGAGGAAGTTCTGGCTCTTCTCATCTATGGATTGGTACTATTTCCAAATCCTGACCAATTTATAGATGTGAATGCTATTAAGGTTTTCATATCTCGTAATTCGGTGCCTATGTTGTTTGGAGACATATTGCATTCTCTTCACTCTCGCACTTTGAAGAAAAGGGGGGCTTTGATGTGTTGCACTCCTCTGTTGGATAGGTGGTTTATTTCTCACCTACCTCGATCACTGGTGAAGAATGAACAAGTTATGAGATGGTCTAAAATATTGATGTCACTTTCACATGCTGATATCCGTTGGTATTATCGCTCCTTAGAAGACATTACCATCATTGACCGCTGTGGGGAATTCCCTAATGTCCCTCTACTTGGCATTATGGGAGGCATTACTTATAACCCGTGTTTAGCTTTGCGACAATTTGGATATGCTAGAAGAGGTGGCCCTCATGAGGTACTCATCCAAGGAATTGCATTTAACTACGAAAGCGATACCCAAGGTTACTGTCAAAGATTTATACGAGCTTGGGGTATGGTTAACAAAGTTGATAGCAAGACATTGGGGTGTAAGAATTCCATTCCTTTGGAACCTTATCTTAAATGGGTAAGGGCTCGCGCTCAAAGTCTCAAGATTCCTTATGAAGTCGTCTTACCTGTTATCATGGAGCCAGTAGTCGAGGGAGACATTTCAAATACGATCCTCTATCCTGATATGCCTACTTCTCTTGAAGATTTGCAAAACGATTGGATTCAGTTAAAAGGAGAGCGAGACACCATCAAAGCTAAGTTCTATGAAAGCGAGAAGAAGATATTGGAGCTTACAAGGGAACTTCATGAATAAAGGAGCTTAAACACCTACATTGCGCCAAAGAAGATGCGCATAACTTTTCTGTCTTAGGAGTTTACTTTATGCTTATTTCTGTTGTTGTAAGCCCAAGAGGCATGTTTGTATTCAAATCAAGATTTCTTTAATGCAAGTTAATGTTTGTTCACTCTTTGTCTATACAAATTTAAATTCTTTAAATCCTTGAAATCATTTTCATATTGCATATTCATGCATCATGACATGACAGGCGTCTGCATAACAGGTTTCCTTATCTCTCCGTTGTTTATTTCAGCAAGTTGGATCTAGAGAAAACTGTGACGGAACTCCAGGCTCAGAATTCTCAATTTAAGGAAGCTTTACTCGCCCTGTCCAAGGGGCAACAGGATATGATGGCCTTGTTGGCCGCTAAAAAGAAGCCAAAGAAGAAAGCTCTGCTCAACATGGGTAAAACGTCCAAAGAGACAATCCGTCAAATTCCAGTAGAGGAAGATTTATCCGAAGAGGACGAGAACCAAATTGGTGAAGTCAAGAGTACTCAGGCCAACTATATCAATGACCAAGAATCTGATGATGATTATTTCAATGAACAATATCCACCCGCAGACATCAAATACAAGCAGCTAGAAGACAGATTGAAAGCAGTTGAAATCCAAGCTATTCCAGGTTTAAATTTTGACGATCTGGGCTTAATCTCTGGAGTAGTCATTCCCCACAAGTTCAAAATACCAACCTTCGCAAAATACGATGGGGTTTCTTGCCCAAAGCTCCATTTGAAGTCCTATGTGTGCAAGATACAACTGCACACTGCTGATAAAAAACTATGGATTCACTTTTTCCAAGAGAGTCTGGCTGGAACATAACTTGAATGGTTTTATCAGTTGGATGGCTCTTGCATCAATACTTGGGAGGGTCTAGCTACTGCCTTCTACCATCAATATCAGTACAACACCGACTTGGCACCGACGAGGGTTCAATTGCAATGTATGGCCATGGGGAAGGATGAAGGATTTAAGGAGTATGAGCAGAAGTGGAGAGACCTTGCAAGTAGGGTCCAACCTCCCTTGACTGATAGGGAACACATTGACATGTTCATGAGCACATTATCTGGTCCTTTCTTTAATTTGTTGGTTGGCTGCTCTTCTTCTGGTTTCACCGAATTAATCTTAACCGGTGAAAGAGTAGAAAGTGGCATTAAGAGTGGAAAGATCTCTGTGGCGTCTACTTCCACTCCCAATCCTGTCAAGAAACCTTTTTCTGCGAAGAAAGAAGTTAATGTTGTGTATAGAGCAAAGGCCCGTACCAAAATGAATAACCATATTTCTATCAATGTTGTCAGAATATCCAATCCGACTGCTACTCAAAGACCATCTACCAATCATCAACCGGTTGAAGCTCCAAGAAGACAGTTCACGAGGTTAGGCGTGTCATTATCTCAAGCCCTTCAACATTTGCTCATGACCAATTTAGTGACATTGCGGGATCCTCATGCCAACCCTGACACCTCATTACCGAGATATAATCCAAATGCAAAGTGTGCTTATCATTCAAACAGCCCAGGGCATGAGACTGATCAGTGTTGGGCTCTGAAGAACAAAGTGCAGGATTTAATCGACAACAAGACTAATGAATTTGATCCTCCTCCAAAGCTGAATGTAATTACCGCTCCAATGCCGAAGCACGACAAAGGTGTTAATGTCGTCGAAGATACAACTTTCATTGCCTCTATCAAAGGGTTAACTACTCCATTGAATGTAATCAAGAGCAATCTGTTGAAAGCTGGGACTTTCCCTGGCTGTGAAAAAGACTGTGTGGGCTGTATAAGACAATCTGATGGGTGTGAAAATTGAGGAAAGGTGTACAACGCCTAATGGATATCCGTAAAATTCTATTCGAAAAGAATCCTTCCATCAAAAATTCAGTCGAAAAAGCTGAAGACATGGCCATCATAACAATTTCAAACAAGCCTCTTAGGATCTAATCCAAAGGTTCTATCAAGATTTCAAACGAACCAATCATTGCTCCTCTCATAATCAGTGCTGTCGGACCCGTTCCATACACCTCTGATAAAGCGGTTTCATGGAATTATTGTGTCAATGTTTATTACCATGGGGTAAAACAAGATTCTTGGATTGATGATAATGAAGCAGGTGTTACTAATACCACTGGTTCTAGTAAAGTCATAAGAGCAGGAAGAGTCTTTTCCCCTTATATCTCACCACCAACCACTACCGCAGTTCCAATCCGCATAACCAACAGCAATGCTGGTGCCAGTACTAAAGGGAAAGAGAAAGAAAGTGAGCCTTCCAGAGAAGGGGCACTTGCTAAAAAGACTGTTATGGAAGAACCATCCACTCAAGAGATGGAGGAGATTCTGAAAATCATCAAGAAAAGAGACTTCAAAATAGTAGAGCAGTTGGGACAAACCCCTTCTAAAATATCAATGTTGTCCCTATTGCTATGTTCTGAAACCCATGCACAAGCTCTTATTAAGTTCTTGAAAAAAGCTCACGTGCCTCAAGAAACCACAACCGACCAATTTGAGAACTTCGTAGCAAGTCTGAACGCTGACAATGGTTTGGGTTTCTCCGACACAGATTTAACTCCCATGGGAAAGGATCACAATAAAGCCTTACATGTTTCTGTTGAATGTAAGGGGACCACTATGGCACATGTTTTGGTGGACACGGGCTCATCTTTAAACGTGTTACCTAAAGGCGCTTTAGATCGGTTAGACTGTGAAGGTTTGGTTTTGAAGCCAAGTGATATTGTTGTGAGGGAATTTGATGGGTCGAAAAGGATGGTTCATGGAGAGGTAGATCTCCCAATTAAGGTTGGTTCACAGATTTTCAACTCCACATTCTACATAATGGACATACGGCCCGTGTATTCTTGCTTGCTTGGGCGCCCATGGATCCATGGGGTAGGTGTGGTCACTTCTACTCTCCACAAGAAGTTAAAATACCTAGTTCAAGGGAAGGTTGTTACTATTTGCAGTGAAGAAGAATTTATGGTAAGCCACCTCACTTCTTTCAAGTATGTAGAAATGGATGGCGAATTCATAGAGACTCCTTGCCAGACATTTGAAGTTATGGCCACCACCAAAATCTCCTCCGACACTCTGAAAGCCGATAAAGTTATTCCTAAGATGGTTTCTTTTAAGGATGCTCGTGTGGTGGTAGAAGAAGGAAACAATGAGATGTGGGGTCAGCTCCCCGACATCCCGTTAAAAGAAGATAAGTTTGGGATAGGTTTCACCTCCAAAGCTCAGAAAGAAATTAGAGATGCTCGTACGGGAAAGCCGTATCTCCACCTCAAGAGTCATGAAGTGAACACCGTAGAGGATTCTGATAATGAGTATGCTTTTGAAAGACTGGATCTACCCAACAACCGAAGGGAAGCCCAACAATTGGCATGCGAAGGACTTTGTGCCCGTCTCCTTCATTGAGGAGTATTCTACTTGTTTTTGCTTTTAATCAATTCAAGAACTCGTTGTCTGTAATATTTTGATATTAAATTTTAAGCCATGTGCCTAGAATGGGGAACTTTGGTTCTTTTGTCAATGGTTTTATATTTTGTTCATCTAATCATATGATCATTCAGTACATTGGACTCTTTTTCATTCAAATAATTTTATTCTTTGTCTTTCTTTTTCTTTCAAATACATTTCCAAAAGATAGCCATGTATCTTACATGCACACAAACACATACACACACTTGCAGGTCTACATCCACTCTGGATCCTATTGCCAACAACTCTATTATTGCCAACTATGACTTTGATTTTCCTATCAACCAAGCTGAAGACGAAAGTGAGGAAGATTGTGACATACCAGAAGAACTAGCCAGACTTCTATTACAAGAGGAAAAGGATATTCAATCACATGAAGAGTCAATTGAGGTTATCAACCTGGGTAATGAGTCTGATAAGAAGGAAATCAGGATCGGTGCTAATTTATAAAGCAGTGTCAAAAGCCGTTTGGTTCAGATGTTGTGTGATTATATGGAAGTATTTGCTTGGTCGTATGAAGATATGCCTGGGTTGGATACCGACATTGTGGTTCATCGTCTGCCAACTAAAAAAGACTTCCCTCTTGTTAAACAAAAAGTTCGTCGCATGAGACCTGACATGTCTGAAAAGATCAAAGTTGAAGTAATGAAACAGTTTGATACAGGATTCCTAGCTGTAACATCCTATCCTCAATGAGTGGATAATATAGTGCCAGTGCCAACGAAAGACGAGAAAGTTCGCATGTGCGTAGACTATAGGGATCTAAATAAGGAAAGCCCCAAGGATGATTTCCCTCTACCACACATTGACGTCTTAGTCGACAATACCGCTCAGCATAAAGTCTCCTCATTCATGGAAGGCTTCTCGGGCTATAATCAAATAAAGATGGCTCCCAAAGATATGGAAAAAATTACTTTCGTTACACAATGGGACACTTTCTGCTACAAGGTCATGCCGTTCGGATTAAAGAATGCAGGGGCAACATATCAAAGGGCTATGGTGGCTTTATTTCATGACATGATTCATCATGAGATAGAGGTATATGTGGATGATATGATAGCCAGATCACAAACCGAAGAAGAACATCTCGGTCACCTGCACAAACTATTTGAGAGACTGAAGAAATATAAACTGAGGTTAAACCCTAACAAGTGCACATTCGATAACACTCTGGAAAGCTTCTAGGATTTGTTGTCAGCAATAAAAGCATTGAAGTTGATCCCGCCAAGATAAAGGCCATCCAAGAAATGCCAGCCCCTTGTTCTGAGAAAGAAATCAGAGGATTCTTGGGTTGTCTCAATTACATTGCCCGTTTCATATCACACTTAACTGCTACATGTGAGCCACTCTTCAAACTCTTGAAGAAAGATCAGGTAGTCAAATGGAACGATGAATGCCAGATTTCCTTTGACAAAATCAAGGAATACCTGCAAGAACCTCCTATTCTCATGCCTCCGGTTGAAGGAAGACCGTTGATCGTGTACTTAACAGTACTAGAGAATTCTATGGAGGGTGTTTTGGGCCAACATGACGAGTCTGGCCCAAAAGAGCATGCAATTTACTACCTAAGCAAAAAGTTTACCGACTGTGAAACCAGATATTCACTGCTCGAGAAAACTTGTTGTGCTTTAGTGTGGGCTGCTCGCCGGATAAGGCAATACATGTTGACTCATACCACTTAGTTGATTTCTAAGATGGATCCGATTAAGTTCATCTTCAAAAAACCTTCCCTTTCCAGACGAATAGTCAGATGGCAAATGATCTTGACTGAGTACGACATTCAATACACAAATCAAAAAGCCATCAAAGGAAGTGTACTAGCAGATCATTTGGCCCATCAAGTTATGGATGATTATCAGTCAATAAACTTCGACTTCCCTGACGAGAATATTATGCTGGTAACCGACTGTGCAAAACCTAGACCGTATGACGGACCTGAACAAGGATCCCGATGGATTATGGTATTCGATGGGGCTTCCAATGCCTTAGGTAACGGAATTGGTGTTGTGATCATCTCTCCTGAAGGATGCCACACTCCTTTTACCGCCATATTATGCTTCGATTGTACAAATAATATGGCCGAGTATGAAGCATGCATCTTAGGTCTAAGAGCTGCTATTAACTTAAGGATCAAGCATTTGGATATGTTTGGAGATTCCTCTTTGGTGATCAGTCAAGTAAAAGGAGATTGGGACACTAACACCCTAATCTTATCCCTTACAAGGAACTTGTGCTATCCCTAATTCCTCACTTCGAAGAGATCACTTTTGAACATTTCCCTAGGGAAGAAAACCAGTTGGCTGACGCTCTGGAAACCATGTCGTCAATGTTCAAAGTCAGATGGGACAAGGAAGCCCCTATGATTACAATTGAAAGATTTGATGAACCTGCGCATTGCTATGAGCTTGACACCGGTACGGAAAAGCCATGGTACCATGAGGTAATGAGATACCTTGAAGCGCAAGAGTATCCATAGGGAGAATCTATCAATGACAGAAAGTTCTTACGTAGATTTGCAGCCAAATTCTTCCTAAGTAATGGGATATTGTACAAGCGCAACCACGATTCAACTCTACTCCGATGTGTGGATAAGAGGGAAGCAGAGGAAATCATGGAAGACATGCACGATGGCCTTTTCGGTACTCACTCAAGTGGGCATACAATGGCTAAGAAAATCTTAAGAGCTGGCTATTATTGGTCAACGATGGAGATAGATTACCATCAACATTCAAGAACTTGCCACAAATGTCAAATCCACGCTGACAAGGTCCATGTACCTCTGATCCCTCTGAATGTCATGACCTCTCCGTGGCCATTTGCAATATGGGGTATCGACTTGATCGGAGAGATCAAGCCCACAGCTTCCAACGGACACCGCTTCATTCTTGTTACTATCGACTATTTCACCAAATGGGTCGAAGCCGCCTCATTTGCCCCAGTCACCAAGAACGTGGTAGCCAGATTCATCAGACACAATCTCATCTGTCGTTATGGTATCCCTGAAAGGATTATCACCGATAATGGGACTAACCTCAACAATGCCATGATCAGGGAATTGTGCACTCAATTTAAGATCAAGCATCACAATTCTTCTCTGTATAGACCGAAAATCAATGGTGCAGTCAAAGCAGCCAACAAAAATATCAAGAAGATTATGCAGAAAATGGTAGTAACCTATAAAGAATGGCATGAAATGCTACCATTTGCTCTACAAGGTTACCGTACTTCAGCAAGAACGTCAACTGGGGCAACTCCCTTCTCTCTAGTCTATGGCATGGAAGCCGTTTTGCTAGTGGAAGTTTAAATTCCCTCGTTGAGGATTATGATTGAGGAAGGCCTAAGTAAAGATGAATGGATTCAAACGAGATTGGATCAGCTGAACTTGATCGATGAAAAACGATTAGTTGTTATCTGCCATGGTCAGACGTATCAAAAACAGATGATCAAAGCTTTCAACAAAAAGGTCAAGCCTCGAGTATATCAAGTTGGTGACCTGGTGATAAAACGCATCATTTTACCACAAGGTGACCCCAGAGGAAAATGGACCCCCTCCTATGAAGGGTCGTTTGTTGTCAAAAGAATTTTCTCTGGTTGTGCCATGATACTGACCACCATGAATGGCGAAGATTTCCAACATCCTATAAATGCGGACATAGTTAAAAAATACTATGCATAAGAGACACGTTAGGTTGACACACCTAAGAAAAATCAGGGCATCCCGGCAAACCAAAAGGTTTGGGCAAAAATTAGGGATATATACAAAAGATTGTACACCCGACAAGTTGAAAACCCAAAAGGGCGACTAGGGCAAAAAAGGGTATCCTGGTGGGCCGAAAACCCGAAAGGGCGGTTCAGGCAAAAATTAAGGATTAAAAGCGTACGACTATGTCCTGTAAAATCAACGCGGTCAACACTATCACCAAGGTCTAAGTTCAAATGGTCCAGGATCAATCCAATTAACTTCGATCAACGGCAAGGGACGTTCAAAGACACTGGGGCAATAGTAGAGCTGAAAGGCAATGAGATCATTTCACATGGCTATTTGTTTTTCATTCTCAATTTTCTTTTCGAAGATTTCCTCTTACTAGGATTTCCGTCTCTATGTACAAAAACACCTGTTCATGGGCAAAATATCAATACAAATACACTTTGAAGTGCAAAATTGTCTGTCTCTGTTTTGAATGAAAATTTGTCCAATGACTAAAATTGAATGAATATATGCATATGAATATAATTAAAGCTATTTGGCACATGTGTCCTGCCAAGCAGCAGCCTCAACAGGGAATCAGTGCACAACTGCGGTAAGCATCCCTTTAATGATTGTGAAGTAGCCCCACAGAGTTATCTCACCATCATTATCCCCACCGGGGCGTTGGCAATAAACCTTTCGCCAACGGAGTTGCCCGCAAAATATCCTTGAACGGGATGATCCTTGGCCAGAGTTTCAATCTCTTGACAGCTTTTTTCCAGCTAAAGCTTAGGAGATTTTTTCTCAAAGGGAATCCATCTCCTCAGCAGATTTTATTCCCCACAGAGTTATCTGGTCATCATTATCCCTATCGGAACAACCCCAATGCAACCTTTCCCCGGCGGAATTGCCTACAAAAATTTCTTCACAAGGGATAAACCCCCTGCCAGAGCCTCAATCTCTCGACAACTTCTACAAATTTGAAGCCTAGAGGTCTCTGTCTAAAAGAAATTCATCTCCTCAGCAGGGTTTATTTCCCCAACAGAGTTATTTCCCCGGGCCAAGTGAAAATTCCTCAACGTACAAGACACCCCGATTTCCCCAGTCGAGTAAGCACTCCCCGTTGAGTCCATAATTTCCCAGATAATCCCATCATCCCCAGTGGAGTATATCTCCCAACAAGGGTTTTTTGTCCCCAGTGGAGTATATCTCCCAACCAGGAGTTTTTATCCACAGTAGAGTGTATCTTCCAACCGAGATTTTATTCTCCAAGCTGAGTCCAGCTAAATAAACACTCCCCACTGAGTCCATCTTCCCCAGCGGAGTATATCTTCCAACCAAGATTCTATTCCCCTAGAGGAGTACAAATCCCTCAACGGAACCCAAATTCCCCATTTGAGTCTGAATCGCCCAGCTGAGCATATTCTCCCCAAGCTAAGTCTGCCTTGCCTGACTGAGTCTATACTCTCCAGTTAGAATTTCCCCTTCAAATTACTGCAAATCACAGGGCCACAACCCCTAATCCCTAGTAAAGTCTTCAACAAAGCCTTTATTATTACCAAGAAATGCTATGAAGCCTGGATCCGACCAGATATTAGAACAATTTTCAAGTTATACTGAAGCCTGGACCCGACTAGATAACAGTTTGACTTCTTCAATTTCTGAAGCCTGGACCCGACCAGATAACAGTTTGATTTCATCAATTACTGAAGCCTGGACCCGACCAGATGACAGTTTGACTTCGTGAGTTACTAAAGTCTGGATTCGACCAGATAATAGTTGATCTCATTTCTCCAAAAGCTATGAAACCTGGACACGACCAGCCCAACTCTTCAAAGATATAGAAGAACCTAAACTTAATCCAACCAAGGTTTTGACCACTTATCTCCAGTAGAGTTGCCTCTTTATTCCCCGACAAAGGACTGAGAAACCTGGATCCAACCAGATATCATTCCTCATTTCCATCTTTTCAAGAAAGTCATTGCGAAGCCTAGATCCGACCAGATAGCAATCATCCTCAGAGATTCATTGTGAAACCAGGAAACCAACTAGATAACAACTAAATCTCCAAGCAGTTCATTGTGAAGCCTGGACCCGACCAGATAACAATTAACTTCATCAGAAATCTGCAAAGCCTGGACCCGACCAGATACCAGTTTTTTCAACCAGTTCATTGTGAAGCCTGGACCTGACCAGATAACAATTAACTTCATCAGAAATCTGCAAAGCCTGGATCCGACCAGATAAAGTTTTTCAACTAGTTCATTGTGAAGCCTAGACCTGACCAGATAACAATTAACTTCATCATAAATTTGCAAAGCCTGGATCCGACCAGATAACATTTTTCAACCAATTTATTGTGAAGCCTGGACCCGACCAGATAACAATTTTCGAATGGTATATTGTGAAGCCTGGATCCGACCAGATAACAGTTAACCTACACATCCCCAACAAGTTGTTATGAAACCTGGACCCGATCAGATGACTATTCAATTTCAAGGAATTTTCTGCAAAGCCTGGATCCGACCAGATAACAGTTAATTCATCTCTTCCCCCAGTAAGTTTCCATGAAACCTGGACCCGACCAGATAGCAACCGACTACTTCACCTCCAGCAATTGTGAAGCCTGGATCTGACCAGATAACAGTTGATCTTTGAGTGATGTTCCCCAGCAAAAGCATCTCTTCAAAAGAATTTGAAGATATGCATATTCTTAATTTCCAACAGGCAATCATGGATTCGACCTCCGAAGATTTCCTCAGCAGTAGTCAGGGATTTATTTTCCCGGACAAAAACACTCATTTCGCATTCATACATCATAGCATGTACATAACAATGCATTTAGCATGATACCACATCTGGTAAGCATCATGCAAGCATCTGCATTTTCCTAACCCCTTTCTCACAGGTAAAACAGCAAGTTTAGTATGGATCAACAGGAGATTTATGTTGATACTTCTTCCAGAGTTCACCAACATTCCTCCAAATGGCATCTATAAGCCCATTCACCGTCCATCTTCGAGTGCAAATTTCTGGGCACTCTAGTGTTCAAACTTCTTTCACCATCAAGTCATGAATGCCGGATTCGCCAATCTAACTCTTCAGGCTCAAGAAGTTTGAACAGGGGCAGTTGTTGTACCCCAAAATTTTCCCTCTCAATTCTCAAGGCATCTCTCACAATGATTCTCGAAATTCAAGCTTGCACAAGTACATTGGGGTCTTCCAACACCAGAATTAAGAGGAAACTGTCAAAAAGGGAGAAAACGGATAAAAATAACATTTTGACGAATTTGGAGGAAAATAGGTCTCCTTCGATTCATCCCCCTTCGATTGGACTTTTCACCTCCTTCGATTGCTCAAAAGTTGTTGCTAGCGTGCCTCTTTCGTCTGGGCATGTGACTTCAAATAGGTCTCCTTCGATTCAGAAGGAAATGATCTTTATACAAGCTTCAATTGAGTTTTTGTTTCCCTTTGAAACAGTGTCCTTTGACTTAGGAATATCCTTCGACTCAGGAAGTAAAGGCCTCCTTTTAGTTTTCTTCAATTCAAAAAGTCAATAATCTTCTGAAAGCTTCCTTCGATTCAGAAGTTAATAACCTTCTGAAAAGTGTCATTCGACTGCACCATTCGCCCCTCACCTGTTTTCCTTGGATTAATAAGTTTTCAATTGGATGAATGGCTATCTTCCTATGACTTTCAAATTCATCTTCATGTATGATTAGAATGCGCCTTCATATCACCTTCGAATCCATCTGTAAACCCTTCAATATGCCATAGTCCTGCATTATGACACACAACTTGGTGGTCCATTCGAAGGACTTGCCATAGTTGGGGAATAATTGTTCTCTTACTTTGGAGTCTGGTCGAAGGTTTGGGCCTAAGTTATTAAAAGCAAGAAAACTCAGAATGGCATATTCAGCTAAAAAGGGTCATTCGAAGAACACACAGTTGGTTCATTCGAAGGACACACAACTGGTGAAAATGAATGTTGTGTTGTTCTAGTCTGGTCAAAAGGTGTAGAAAGATGGAGGATTCGACTCAAAAGATCAAGTTGAACATTTAGACCCATAGGCTAGGCTACGTGTTTTCCCTTTTCAAGCCTCAAACCTATGACTCACCCTATACTTAATTGCTTATCCAAGAAAATAGGCCTTTACCCATTTGTTGTCCCAGACCACTTGCACTTAATAGTATAATACTACCTTTTTGAAAAGTTTGTCTTGAGCCTTGCGCCTGTTTTCCTTCAGAAAGAAGCAACCCATCTGAACCATTCATCTTACTTTTATGGCACAAGTGGACACTTACTTTCCAGCTGAGCCTTATTTTATTATTTTTGCTCCCCAATCTTCCCAAAAGCCTTTCTCTATAAATAGAGAGTTCATTTGCACAAAGAAAAGAAGAAAAGAAAGGGGAGGGGAATGTATCTTCAAAATTCCCAAACACTTCAACACTTGTGAAATCACAAAAAAAAACATAATCATCGTTACCTCCTTCAATTTTGAAGAACAACACACTCCAGTTTCCATCGACTCAAGGAGCATCCCACTTGCTCTTTCCTTTGAATCCAGTAAAGAAGGACATTTCACTTGTTTTTCTCTTTCGAATCCAGTGTCGAAGGCCTACCCTGGGTCTTTTCCTTCGAATCTGGAGGCATTCAAAGCAGCCGCTTTAAAGTCCAGAACACGCTCCAACCTCCAGCAAGGTAAGTCATTTTTAACATTTCTCCATTCGTTTCCAGCATAGCATGTAAATAAGTTTTCTTTTTCATTTAAAACATGTACATACTATTTTCTTCTTTTTGTTTTGTTTTCACTCTTTTAATATGTGTCATGGTTAACAATCTTCTTGGCTTTTGCTCTTGGTACATTTAAGTACGCTTTAAAGAATTAATATAGTCTTAAGGTGATGTTGGCATGGCCTTGGGCCATATTGCTATTCAAACTCAAATGAAAGAAACAGGAGATAGAAAAGTTAGAAACGAAGCCTCTGGCTTCCATACTAACCTTCAGGCCAAATGAAAGAGGCAGTCGAAAGGCACAACATGCTGGCCTCCAGACCCTAATCGAAAGTCAAAATATGCTGGCTTCTAAGCCCCAGTCGAAACTCATTCTTTCACCCCTTTTCAGGTAAGGTCGAAGAGGGCCAAAAATGGCAGAATCGAAGGGTTGCTGCCCTAAGTCGAAAGATCCATTTTTCTTGCTTTTACCTTATTTTTTCCTTTATATTTTCATGCAATTCAACATGGTTGTAATAGTGTAGGATTTATTTTTTGCACTCTTTTATTACCTTCATATAAATGTTAAATAATTAGGTGTGTATGGCAAGATAAAATCAACAAGTAGACAACCCAAAAATCAAATACAAAATGCATGCAATCAAACACACTTGCACACATGCACCCTTAAGGAAATTCAACTTGTTGCCTTACAAAAATGGCCATGTTATGCATGTGGGATGTCTTAGCACAAACAAATCGAAAAAGATCATAGTCCCTCGATGAAGCTATCAAAGTTGCCTTTCAAAATGATCTTAGTCCCTACATAAAAGTGCTAAGTCATTTCACGACATTGTTATCATGACTATACGATGACCCACGTCTGTCCCTTCACATTCAACGATGGGGCTTATTATCAAATCAATGTTAAGATAGCAACATCTAAAGGAGGAGGAAAAACACATATAAAACCTTTTGAGTAGGTAGATTACTTTTAGTTACTTGCTCAATTTCAAAACAAACATCCTTGCTATTTTTTAAACAATCACATACACTTTCCAAAACATCTTCAAAACACTTTTCAAACATTGAAATATTTTCAAAAGCTCAACACTTTGCATACATTCTTACGAACGGGAACCATTGCAAAGTTCGCCTAAACGATGGCACCTTTTCAAAATACTTTCAAAACCACACAAAAGGCCAATTTTCAAACAAAAGCAAGTGATCTAACAAGTAACTAAGAAAACATCTCAAAAGGTCTTTCCTGTGCTTTTTCCACCTTTCCTTATTGAATAAAAGAAAAGTCGGTGGCGAATCTTGCTAAACCGCGACATTTGCGAATACAATCGCAAAACCCTCAAGTCAGTTCTCCCACCGTATCACAGATACCAAACACCCTAATTTGATTCCTTACAAAGAGCTTGTGTTGACCCTGATCCCATACTTTAAGGAGGTTACCTTTGAGCATTTCCATAGAGAAGAAAATCAGTTGGCAGACGCCTTGGCAACAATGTCTTCCATGTTCAAGGTCAATTAGGATAACAAGGCCCCAAGAATTACAATTGAAAGATTTGACGAACCGACATATTGTTACGAGATTGACACTGATGAAGAGAAACTGTGGTACCATGAAGTGAGGAGATATCTTGAGGCACAATGGTATCCTGAAGGATCTTCCATCAATGATAAGAAATTCTTGCGAAGATTTTCATCCAAATTCTTCCTAAGCAATGGAATCTTGTACAAGCGAAACCATGATTCTACTCTGCTCCGATGTATGGACAAGAAGGAAGTAGAGAAGATCATGGAAGACATGCATGATGGTATCTTTGAAACTCACTCTAGTGGACGCACTTTGGCCAATAAAATTCTGAGGGCTGCTTACTATTTGTCCATAATGGAAACTGATTTCCACCACAACTCAAGGATTTCCCACAAGTGCCAAATTTATGCCGACAAAGTTCATGTACCTCCAATTCCCTTGAATATCATGACTGCTCCTTGGCCATTTGCAATGTGGGGCATTTTAATTATTGGAGAGATCAAACCTATTGCTTCCAATGGACACTGCTTCATCCTTGTTTCTATTGATTACTTCACCAAATGGGTCGAAGCTGCCTCATTTTCCTCAATAACAAATAACGTTATAGCATGGTTTATTCAACATAACCTCATCTTCCGTTACAGTATCCCTGAAAGAGTCATCACCGGCAATGGAAATAATCTCAACAATTTATGATTATGGAACTTTACACTCAGTTCAAAATCAAGCATCATAATTCTTCTCCTTACAGACCTAAAATGAATGGCGCAGTGGAAGCTGCTAATAAAAACATAAAGAAGATTGTGCAAAAGATGGTGGTGACCTACAATGACTGGCATGAGATGCCACCATTTTCTCTTTATGGATAACGTACTTCCGCTCGAATGTCAACTGGGGAAACCCCTTTCTCTTTAGTATATGGCATGGAAGTTGTCCGGCCTATTGAAGTTCAGATCCCTTCCCTAAGAATCATGAAAGAAGAAGACTTAGGTGAAGATGAATGGATTCAAAATAGGTTGGATTAGTTGAATTTGTTTGATGAGAAGCGACTGGTTGTTGTTTGTCATGGTTAAATGTGTCAAAAGTGTATGATCAAGGCTTTCAATAAAAAGGTCAAGCCTCGGGTGTATCAAATTGGTGACTTGGTAATAAAGCGCATCATTCTTCCACTAGGTGATCCCAAGGGCAAATGGACTCCCATGTACGAAGGGCCATTTGTTGTTAAGAAAGTTTTCTCTGTTGGTGCCATGATGCTGGCTACTATGGACGACGAAGATTTTCCGCATCATGTGAATGCGGACATAGTAAAAAAATACTACGCATAAAAGTGACCCGCTAGGTTTACATACCTAGGAAAATATAAGGGCATCCCAACGAACCAAAGAGGTTCAGGAAAAAGTTATGGATATATACAAAAGATTGTACACCTGACAAGTCGAAAACCTGAAAGGGCGGCTTGGGCAAAATGGGTATCTTGGTGAACTGAAAATCCGAAAGGGCGGTCCAGGAAAAAGTTAAGGATTAAAGCATATGACTTTGTCATGTGGAATCTCTACATCCAATGCTATTACCAAGGTCTAAGTTTAATGGTCCAAGATCAATTCAATCAACTTCTTTCAATGGAAAGGGATGATGTTCGAAGATATACGAGCAATAGCGGGGTTGCAACTCAATGAGATCACTTCCATATGTCTATTATTCTTTTTCTTACTTTGTATTCCTTTCATTCTTTTGATGATTTCCTCTTACTAGGATCTTTGTCTGCTTGTACACAAACGCCTATTTATGGGTAAAACATCAATACAAATACACTTTGAAGTGAAAACTTTTTGTTTTTCTGTTTTTAGTGCAAAAGTGTTCAATGTCTAAAATTTGAATGAACATATGCATATGAACATGATTAACTTTCAACAAATGTATGCATAAAAACACTAATAAGAATTTGGGATATCCCCACAGAGTTACTTCAATAAAATTATCCCCACAGAGATGGATCCATGCAATCCCCAGCCAGAATTTCAATCTCTCGAAAACCCTCTCCCAGTTGAGTTGATCTTAAGAAAAAGCCTTAAGGAGTTCTGCCTAAAGAAAACACCTCCCCAGCAGGTCGTCAAATAGTCTCTTCAACAGGGTTTATTTTCCCAACAAAACTGCAAATTCCCTAGTTTGAGTTTGCCTCTCAGACTATTTCAAATCAATGGACGAAACCCCTTAATCCCCGAAAGAGTCATTGCAATCCCCAACAGATTCATTAATATAAGTTACTGTGAAGTCTGAAATTCGACCAGATAACAGTTAATTTCATCTAGGTTGTTACGAAGCCTGGAAACCGACCAGATAACAGTTAACTTCAATTTTCTGCGAAGCCTGGAATCCGACTAGAAAATAGTTCAATTTCATCATTTCAAGCAAGTAACTGCGAAGCATGGAATCCGAGCAGATAACAGTTTAACTTCAATTTTCTGCGAAGCCTGGAATCCGACCAGATAACAGTTAATTTCATCTAAGTTATTGCAAAGCCTGGAAACAGACCAGAAAACAATTAACTTCAATTTTCTGCGAAGCCTGGAATCCGACCAGATAATAGTTTAATTTCATCTTCCCAAGTAAGTTATTGTGAAGCCTGAAATTCGACCAGTTAACAGTTAACTTTATTATCCCCATCAAGTTGCTTTGAAGCCTGGATTTCGACCAGATAATAGCTAACTTTCATTCTCCCAGTTAAGAGATAATTCCCCAGTAGAGCAATGGACAACTAAAACTCCTGAACTTCTATTCCTCAAGCAGAAATCAACACTCCTCGCAGAGTTTTCTCATGAAAAGTCAATGTTCCCCAGCGGAATTCTCCTTAAACAACAAGTTAGAAATCCCTAGTGGAAACTCTCTAAACAAGGTTTGAAGATGCATATACTCTTCATCCTCAACTCTAATCCGGGATTTAACTTCCCAAAACTCCCCAGCATTTGTCAAGGATTTATTTTGTAGACAAAGATACGCTTCAACAATATTTCATATTCATATATCATACTACATACATGACAAATGCATACAACATAATCTCATTTATTTTGAGAACATCATTACGCCTTACATACATCTGCATGCAACTAACCCTCCTCCTTATAGGAAAAATCAGTCAACAAAACAAAAGTCCTCTTCTAGATAGATTTACTTCTTCCAGTTAATGATAGGCAATCAACAGTCCACTTTTGGATGGCCTTACTTCTACCAGTTAATAATAGGTGTTGTACCCCAAAATTTGCCCTCCCATATTCTTCAAAATTTTCCAAGTCAAAGCTTCAAAAATCCCCCCAAGGGTTGCACAGTTCAAGGACCTCCTAACAGTCAAAAATTAGGGTTTTGGTTCTGACAAAGAAATTGAAGTTTCCAAGGGTCCAATCAAGTCCTACATGCCTACAAACATGGTCAAGCATCCTCATACCAAGTTTCAAGACTTACAGCACAAAATTGCACAGTCAAAAACCCTAATTGCACTACAGTCAACTGTAGGGGAAAAATAGTCATTTGACAGTCAAAAGTCCAAATTTTTGGTCAACATCTCATTTTGAAGCCACAAACATCATTTGATCAATGCTTGATCATGATTCTCAAATCTTGGCTCAAAAAGTCTCAAGATGCAAAAGTTTCCATATTTGGACAGTTGAAAAAGTCAACTGTAACTTGACCAAGGCATAACTTTCACATGGATTATCAGAAAAATTCCATCCAAAGCTCATTTTGAAGAGAAAGACATTTCCTACAACTCCTCTTCACACTTCAAGTCCAATAAATGCTCTCACAAAGAGTTATCAATTTCAACATTATAGGTCATTTTCAAAAGTCAATGAAAAGGGACTTTAAGTCAAAGACTGTAACTTGAGATTGGTAAATCAAAATGACATGGGACCAAAGGTATTGGTTAGAGGACTCAAAGACCGTTCCAAAATGTCCAAGAACATGAGCAAAGCTTAAAAATTGAGCAAGTTATGCCTTGTGGAAGTTGGGAAATTTTTGGATATTTTGAAAAGTCAACATTGCTTCAAAGGTCTTAAAAATGCTAATGGGCCTCTTTTTCTTCCACAATTCATCATCCAAGGCATGTGCACGACCATTTGGCCCAAAGGGGAGTTTTTTTATCATTTTTATTTATTTATTTGGATTTTTAATTATTAATAATTCATTTAATTAAAATAAATAGGTGAAAAATGCTAAACCTAATGTTTTAAATCTTTTTGTGCATGGAATAGGCTCAATATTTCGTGCATAATCAGATATAGAAAGAATCATGGTGATTGGATATGATTGGCATCAAAAGCATGTGAAAAAGATTGAAAACATTATGCATGAAAATCAAATCTTCCATACATCAATTCCTTGATTCCTTGGACAAAAAAACCTACCCTAATCATTCACATATAAGTACTCATGCAAACCCTAATGCCAAGGACCTCTCAGCTGCGCCAGAATTCCATAGCCAAACTTGCAATTTGATCAAGAAAACTCAAATCTGAAAACCATCTTCCAGTGCGTTTAAAGGCCAAATAACAATTCCATTACCTTCCTGAGGCTTCAAGGAAGGTTTTCAAATCAAAACCATCCATCCTAACACCAAGAAACGTGAGAATGATGGTGTCCTGTACATAAAATTTTTTACATTCTTGCATCACGATTCATGCATCTTTAGTAATTTTTGATGTTTGATTTATGTTCATTGTTTAATTCTAAAGCTAACTGTGTGGTTTGATTGAGTTTTCGTGCACCATTGAAGATTTCACCATGAATACGTGCTAGGGTTTTCAGAACCTTGAATTAGGGTTTCTCAGGTAAGGAAAAATTAGCACATGAGACCTAAGCCATTCAACTCAGCATGCTTGGACGATTTAAAAGCACACCTCGTGATTAATTTATGATTAGCAGAGTGCTAATCGCTATTTTTGAACTTGTCACTTAGTGGGGGTTTAAAACCCCCGCTATTCAGTTGTTTTTTATTTCAGGAAAACACAGGGATAAAGAAGAAGGCTAGGTGGCCAAGACTGGTTGGTTAATTCAAAATTTTGCGCGAAAAAGTCACTAACGCGTTGTTTTATTTTATAATAATTGTTTGTTATTTAATATACAAAGGAGTCAAGTGGAGCAGTTGGCAAGGCACGTTACTGGTAATCTATAGGACCTGGGTTCGAGCCCCAGGTTCCCACCCCTTTCCAATATTATTTTTCTAATTGTCATCCTATGCAGATTCAGTGCTAGGGTGCATCATACATCATCAACATCAAACCATCCACGTGCCTACTGAGATGAATCAAAGGGTCCAGACTGGGAGAACACCCTAAGCATTAGTCAATGGAGGTACACGCTGGCACAAAAGTCAACAAGGCCTTGCAAAGATGGGCCTAAATTGCTAAGACTTACCTCCCAATTTGGGGACAGACCCCCCATGGTTTGAATTTTCATTCTTTTCTTTATTTTATTTATTTCAATTATTGTTTTTTTTAATTAATTCCTCTAATTTAATATTTTCATAAAAAACATAAAAACAATAAAAAATCAGAAAAAAGGACAAAAATAAGTATTTTTATTTAATATTATTTTTTGTAAATAAACATCATTAATTGATTTTAGTTTTTAATTTAGGCTTAAATCTTAACATTTTTTCTAATAAACTTAAAATTTGTAGACTCAGGGTTTGTATCAATTTTTATCCTTTTTCTTTTCTTTTCATTAAATAATTAGATTTAATTTTAGGGTTAAATTTTAATAGGTTTTTCTTAATAAATAAAAGTTATAGAATTAGGGTTAATTAGCATTTTAATTTCATTTAATTCTCATTAAAATCATAAATACAAAAATCTCAAAAAACAATTTCCTTTTCTTTTAATTGAATTAATTTGTAAATAATAATTTAATTAAAGGGTCCAACGCCCTCGTTTCTAGTTTTAATTTAATTCGCGCGTTTTATTTTGTTTCTTTTAATTATTTGTGTAACTCTCCCGAAGCCGTGTAAATTAAATCTTTCGCACTTTACTTTACTTTATTTCTTTATTTTCTGTCAAATCGGGTCCTGGATTAATTTTGGCGATGTGGACCCGCGCCTTTGTAATAGTTTAGACTTTATATTTCCGCAACTTTTTTAACTGTTAATAATGGCATGCAAGAATGAATGATAAAATAAAAACAAACGTGTAGATCACCCATGGCATGAATAAGACAAAAATAAATGAAAACGACACAAGAATCACACACCATCCCTAGGGTACGCCTCACTGTTGCCTTGCCTCGAAAGGTGATCGTCGAGTAGAGGATGTCTTAGTAAGTCCTCATGATCCGGGAACCTGGCATGAGGGTAGCTTCTAAGGTGTCTTCCCATTACTCTGGTGATCACCATGTCCCGAACCTCGAATTGACCCGAACACCTCCAACGGTGGTGCTACCTACCTCTCAATGGTGGGATGGCGCTACTTTAAAGGACATTTACACAGACGAATTCCTTAGGGTAGGTAGGTTCTCGTAGATACTTGCTCTAAATTTCAAACAAATTCAAAAATACTTTTCACACCAACACATTTTCAAAAAGCTTTCGAAAGCAATTTTTCAAACACTCTTGAGGACCGATACAAGAGTCGAACTGGAATTTTCAAAGAAACTTTTTAAAACCCACAGTTGAAAAGAAAACAAACCATTTTTGAAAACACAAGTGAGCAAGTATCTAAGAGCCCATGGATAACCATGGATAGAAAGGGTGCTAACACCTTCCCTTTCTATAACCTACCTCCCGAACCGAGAGCAATCTCTATAAGGAATTTTTTTGTGCTTTTGTCCTTTCCATTTGGAGAAAATAAAAGACGGTGGCGACTCTTGCTTCCGCGATATTTCGCGAACCAGCATTAAACAGTCAGTTCCAGATCCACCGATCACAGAACTGGCGACTCTGCTGGGGATATATTTATAAAGTGAGGTGTACCTTAGGGTTAGTTCATAACTGTGTTTTCAATTGTATTAACTTGTCTGCTTTAAATTTGTGGGTTGCATGGGAGTTACATAGATCCTAACTCGGATCTGGGGATACCCTGTTTAGGTAGCATAAGCTGTGAGGGACCTGTCCGGCGTAGACCGACACGGGTGAAACAGTGGCTACGTTGGTGTGGCACCTTGGTCTGTACCGATATCCCTTGTGTTGCAACGAGGAGAATATGGGTCTTCTGAGGAGTCATTAAGCACCAACAACCTTAGAACCTTAAATGACACAACTTGGCCATTAGAACAGTAGCAGTATGCTACGCCCATTGAGGCTAAACTCTCGTGATGGTTCTGGCCGCAAGAAAAGATTGCGATGCTGGAGTTATGACCGATTGAGGGTAGTCAATGATATTGGGATCCTCTAAGAACCCGGTTACTTTGATAGGACAGGTATGAACCAACAAACTGAAAGAGGGTAGTACCTAGACCTCATGCTGGCCTAAACTTTAGGGGCTTGCCTTGTGTGACTTGTGTGCCTTACCATGTTTGCCTTTGTATCTATTTGTGGTTATCATAACATCATAACATCATGAGCATTGCATGCATCCTGCATAAGGACTGACCATTTCAAAGACAAGAGGGTTTCATCTTTGCTCTATTTTGTAGGACATCATGATGCCTGTGCGAAGGAATACTATCCGGTTCAACTTTGTTCATTCACCTGAGTTGCTTGAAGAGTTGGTTAGCAGAATTCCAAATACCACTTCCTTCATTCAGAGGCATGGTTCTCTTCTCAGTTTAGTCACTGCAAAGCGGGTTCAACAGTTGATGAGTGTTCTGACCCAGTTCTATGACCCTTTGTACCAGTGCTTCACCTTTCAAGACTTCCAGCTGGTCCCTACCCTGGAAGAGTTCTCTGATTTGCTTGGTATCCCTATCTTGGATCAGACTCCCTTCACTGGCTGGGAAAAGACCCTCAGGCTTGAGGATGTTGCTGCAGCTCTTCCTTTGACACATCAAGAGGTAATGGACAACTGGGTAACTAGAAGCGGAGTTAAGGGTTTCTTGGCCAAGTTTCTGATTGGTAAAGCTAACAGTTTCTGGAGTGACCTGGACTTTAGGGCATATGAAGACATCTTGGCTCTCTTAATCTATGGGTTAGTCTTGTTTCCTAATCCTGACAACTTCATCAATGTCACTGCCATAAGGATCTTTATGTCTCAGAATCCTGTGCCCACTCTCTTGAGTGACATCTTGCAACAACTTCATGCTCGTACTACCCGAAGACGAGGAACCCTATGGTGTTGTACCCCTTTATTGGTGAGGTGGTTTATTTCGCACCTCCCTAAGTTCGTACTGAAGAACCAAGAAGGAAGAGGTTGGGCTCATAGGTTAATGTCTCTCACCGATAAAGACATCATTTGGACTTGTAGAGGTTTGGATGAGGTAGATATTATTGATCGATGTGGGGAATACCCTAATGTTCCTCTGATTGGTACCCAAGGAGGAATCTCTTACAATCCATGTCTAGCGCTCCATCAGTTTGGAAGAGCCAGAAGAGCAGGCCCCCATGAGATGTTGGTGCCTCACATCAGTTTTGAGTTTCAGGTGGATAGTGACGAGCTGCGTCGTAGGTTCATCAAGGCTTGGGACAAATTTCATAAAGCTGACCCACAAGAATTGGGGCCAAAGACTTCTTTACCTATGGAAGCCTACTACAAATGGGTTCGCATTCGTGCTCAGAAGTTAGGTATGCCGTATGAAGCTGTCAGACCCGTCATTCTTGAGTGTCCTGACAAAGATGGTGTTCCTCCAACTGTCCTTCCTCCTCAGATACCTACTGATTATGAGACATTAAAGAGGTCTTGGTCGCAACTGCGAGAAGAACGGGATTCTTACCGGGAAAAGTTCAACGAGCAGGAATTGAAGATCCAAAAGCTGATGAAGCAGTTGGAGAATGAGCGAGATCTGAATGACTACATCCGTACTGAGAAGAGGAGACCATGGGATCAATAAGGAGCTCTGGGTGTTCTTTTACAGTTTTACTTCCCTTTTCAGTATTTCCTTTCATGTATTGCCTAAGGGCAACCTGTTGAACAATTTAAGTTTCAAAGTTGAATCTAATGAAGTGTGTTCCTTTTGTTTACAAAGTTGATTCCCGATTGTCTTTGAAAACATAAATCATACGCATTCCATTCATCATGTGCATAGCAGGTTTTCTTCTTTTCAGGTTGCTTACCGTTCTTCGCTGTTTATTTCAGCATCATGAATCCTGACTCATCATCAACTGAGATGTCTATCAAGGCTCTTCAGGCGCAGAATGCGCAATTTCAGGAATTAATCATGGGTTTGGCTCAGGGCCAAGAAGAGCTGAAGGCTCTGCTCCTGAAGAAGGAGAAGAAGAAGAAGAGAAGAACTGTTCTGTTCAACTCGGGCCGAAGGTTTGGCAACACTCTGCAAAATGAAGAGGCTGGTTCTTCCATTGGCAAGGGTACTCCTCAAGTGGAAAAAAGTCCTAGTCCGGTAGTCTCTGACAACGAGACTAATTTTGATGAAGAGCAATATCCTCCTGCAGAAGACAGATACAAGCAGTTGGAAGACAGGTTGAATGCCATGGAGATCCAACAAGTGCCTGGGCTGGATTTCGGAGATTTGGGTTTGTCTACTGGTGTGATCATTCCTCGTAAGTTCAAAGCACCATCTTTTACCAAATATGACGGGGCGTCCTGTCCCAAGCTACATCTCAGGTCATACGTGCGGAAGATTCAATCGTACTCAGTTGATAAGAATTTGTGGATCCACTTCTTCCAGGAGAGTCTTTCAGGGACTCATCTCGAATGGTTCTATCAGCTGGATGGGACCAAGGTTCGTAACTAGGAGGAGTTGGCTACTGCTTTCTATAAGCAGTATCAATATAATGCCGACCTTGCCCCTACGCGTACCCAACTCCAGGGTATGTCGTTAGGTTCAAGTGAAGATTTTAAAGAGTACGCTCAGAAGTGGAGGGATCTGGCTGGCAGGGTGCAGCCTCCGTTGACTGATCGGGAGTTGGTAGACATGTTCTTGGGGACCCTATCTGGGCCATTTTTCAACCATCTTATCGGTAACTCGTCTGCAGGGTTTACCGATCTTATTCTGACTGGAGAGAGAATTGAGGCTGGGTTGAAGTCTGGTAAGATTCCGAAGGGTGCATCTACAAGTTCAGAGAAGAAACCCTTCAAGAAGGAGGCTAGTGCTGTATATGGCTCCCGGAGACAAGAGAAATCTGAGCGCCGCCAATCTGTCAGTGCGGTAATGATTGCTAAGCCTGCTGCCGCTCCTCGGCCAACCAATCCTCAAAGGGCTGAAAGACCTCGGAGAGAATTCACCCGTTTGAGCATGACCCTATCGCAGATTTTGCCGCAGTTGCTGTCCACCAACCTAGTGACTGTCAGAGAGGCCCCAAAAGTTGTGAACACTGCCTCCCCCAAATACAATCCAAATGCCCGTTGTGCTTACCATTCTGATAGCCCGGGGCATTCCACTGACGACTGTTGGGCCTTAAGGAACAAGCTGCAGGATCTTATTGACGCCAAGGAGGTACAATTTGAGGCATCTGAGAAGCCTAATGTAGTGACAGCCCCCCTGCCTGCTCATGGAGTGAATGCTATTGGGGACGAAGATGAGGTGGATGAAGCTGAGTTTGATAGCTGGATCTACCCGGCAACCGACAGTGGACCTAACAATTGGAGTGCAAAGGACAATCTGCCTGTTTCTCTTGTTACTAAGTAACGAACTCCTGTGTTTTTGGTATTTGTAATAAACAATAAATTAAACTCTATGGTCCGGTGTCTTACCCGAGACACCGTGGTTTCATTTGTGAGGGCATATAAATTGTCATTTCATATATCATAAATGAAAATCTTGGACGTTTTCTCGCATTTCAAATCTTATGCTCCTTTTCTGTCTTTCCTTCCTTTATACATATTTCAAAACAGCTGTATTTACACACACTCACTCATACAGGTTTTAATCCACTCTGGATCTCACTGGTAACGACTCTGCTACTGCCAGTTATGACTTCGAAAATCCGATCAACTTAGCCGAAGACGAAGGTGAAGATGATTGCGAAGTGCCTGGCGAGCTGGCAAGACTGTTACTTCAGGAAGAGAGGGCAATTCAACCACATGAGGAGCAAGTGGAAACAATAAACTTGGGTACTGAGGCAGACAGGAAAGAGGTAAAGATTGGTGCCAACCTAGAGCTCAGCGTGAAGCAACGGTTGACTAAGATGCTACATGATTATATGGAGATCTTTGCCTGGTCCTACGAAGACATGCCCGGGTTGGATACCGATATTGTGGTCCATCACTTGCCAACTAAGGAAGACTGCCCTCCGGTTAAGCAAAAGGTCTGCCGTATGCGTCCAGAGATGTCTGAGAAGATTAAAGCCGAGGTTATGAAGCAATTCGATGTCGGTTTTCTTACAGTGACTTCTTACCATCAGTGGGTTGCTAATGTGGTGCCGGTACCAAAGAAGGACGGTAAGGTCAGAATGTGTGTCGACTACAGGGATCTGAACAGGGTCAGCCCCAAAGATGACTTCCCCCTACCTCACATTGATGTCCTGGTTAACAATACTACTCAGCATAAGGTGTTCTCCTTCATGGATGGCTTCTCAGGTTACAATCAGATCAAGATGGCACCTGAAGACATGGAAAAAACTACCTTTGTTACTCAGTGGGGCACCTTCTGCTACAAAGTCATGCCTTTTGGACTGAAGAACGCTGGGGCAACCTACCAACGTGCCATGGTTGCTTTATTTCATGACATGATCCATCATGAGATAGAAGTGTATGTTGACGACATGATCGCAAGGTCCCAGACTGAGGAAGAGCACCTAGATCATCTGCAGAAATTGTTTGACCGTCTGAAGTTGTACAAGCTGAGGTTGAACCCGAACAAGTGCACCTTCGGGGTAAGATCTGGGAAGTTGCTAGGCTTTGTTGTAAGTGACAAGGGCATTCAAGTGGACCCTGCTAAGGTCAAAGCTATTCAAGAGATGCCAGTTCCTAAGACAGAGAAAGAGGTCAGAGGCTTTTTAGGACGCCTGAATTACATTGCTCGGTTCATCTCACACCTAACTGCTACCTGTGAGCCAATCTTCAAGCTGCTGAAGAAAGATCAGGTAGTACGTTGGAATGATGAATGTCAGGCTGCTTTTGACAGAATCAAAGAGTATCTCCAAGAACCACCCATCCTTATGCCACCGGTTGAGGGGAGACCTCTGATACTATACCTGACAGTACTTGACAACTCAATGGGGTGTGTGCTGGGGCAGCATGACGAGTCTGGCCGAAAAGAGCATGCCATTTATTACCTTAGCAAAAAGTTTACCGACTGTGAGACCCGATACTCACTGCTTGAGAAAACTTGTTGCGCTTTGGTATGGGTTGCTCGCCGACTGAGACAGTATATGCTGACTCACACTACCTTGTTGATCTCAAAGATGGATCCTATAAAGTACATATTTGAAAAGCCGTCTCTGTCTGGGAGAATAGCAAGATGGCAAATGATCTTGACAGAATACGACATTCAGTACACGACCCAGAAAGCCATCAAGGGAAGTGTATTGGCAGACCACTTGGCACATCAGGCCGTAGACGACTATCAGTTAATGAACTTTGAGTTTCCGGACGAGAGCATCATGATAGTGACTGATTGTGAAGTACCTGGACCGGATGAAGGACCTGAAGAAGGATCCCGATGGTTTATGCACTTTGACGGAGCCTCCAATGCTTTGGGTAACGGTATCGGCGCTGTAATCATATCCCCTCAAGGCACTCATACTCCACTCACTGCCCGACTATGTTTCAACTGTACCAACAACATGGCGGAGTATGAGGCATGCATCATGGGTCTTCAAGCTGCGATCGACCTAAGGATCAAGTTTCTGAGTGTCTTCGGAGATTCCGCTCTCGTGATCAATCAGATCAAAGGCGAGTGGGATACGAAACATCCGAATCTTATTCCTTACAGAGAATGTGTGTTGACCTTGATCCCCCACTTCACGAAGATAACCTTTGAACACTTCCCAAGAGAGGAGAATCAGCTGGCGGACGCGTTAGCTACAATGTCTTCTATGTTCAAGGTCAAATGGGATAATGAGGCTCCCCGGATCATCATCTGGAAACTGGACGAACCGACATACTGTTGTGATCTCGAGACTGAATTGGTGACTGAGAAGCCTTGGTACCATGAGGTGAAGAGATATTTGGAAGCTCAGGAATACCCTGAAGATGCGTCTGTCAATGATAAAAAGTTTCTGAGAAGGTTCGCAGCAAAGTTCTTCCTTAGCAACGGCATCTTATATAAGCGAAACCATGATTCGACCTTACTGCGTTGTGTGGACAAGACTGAAGCAGAAAGGATTATGGAAGAGCTACATGAAGGGACCTTTGGTACACACTCCAGTGGACACACTATGGCAAAGAAGATCCTTCGGGCAGGGTATTTCTGGTCCACCATGGAAGCTGACTGCCATCAACATTCTCGGACATGCCATAAATGCCAGATTTATGCAGACAAAGTGCATGTTCCTCCAGTTCCTTTGAATGTTCTGACTGCGCCTTGGCCGTTTGCAATGTAGGGCATAGACATGATCGGTGAGATTAAACCTACGGCATCTAACGGGCATCGCTTCATCCTGGTAGCGATCGACTACTTCACGAAGTGGGTTGAAGCAGCATCCTATGCTACGGTAACCAAGACTGTTGTGGCACGGTTCATTCGGCATAATCTGATCTGTCGATACGGCGTCCCTGAAAGAATTATTACAGACAACGGTACCAATCTCAATAACAAGATGATCACTGAGCTCTGCGAGCAGTTTAAGATACAACACCACAACTCTTCTCCTTACAGACCGAAGATGAATGGGGCTGTAGAAGCAGCAAATAAAAATATCAAGAAAATCGTGCAGAAGATGACAGTGACTTACAAAGATTGGCACGAGATGTTACCGTTCGCTCTCCATGGGTACCGTACCTCAGCCAGGACGTCAACCGGGGCAACTCCTTTCTCCTTGGTTTATGGTATGGAAGCAGTCTTACCGATCAAAGTGCAAATACCCTCTCTCCGGATAATGAAGGATGCAAATCTGAATGAAGATGATTGGATCCAGACACGACTTGATCAATTAAACCTTATTGATGAAAAGAGGCTTGCTGCTAT
This sequence comes from Vicia faba, assembly GCA_948472305.1. Classification (NCBI taxonomy): domain Eukaryota; kingdom Viridiplantae; phylum Streptophyta; class Magnoliopsida; order Fabales; family Fabaceae; genus Vicia; species Vicia faba. The sequence continues at coordinate 1,357,068,989 of OX451740.1, forward strand.
CTGCCATGGTCAGACGTATCAGAAACGGATGATCAGGGCATTTAACAAAAAGGTCAGACCACAAGAATATCAAGTTGGGGATCTGGTAATCAAGCGAATCATCCTTCCTCAGAGTGATCCAAGGGGCAAATAGGACCCCTACGTACGAAGGGCCATTTGTGGTTAAACATGTGTTCTCAGGAGGAGCCATGATTCTAACCAACATGGATGGTGACGACCTTCCTCACCCCGCCAATGCAGACATAGTAAAAAGATACTACGCATAATAAAGACCCGCTAGGCTGACATGCCTAGGCAAAAATTAGGGCTCCCGGCGAACCAAAAGGGTTCAGGCAAAATGAAGGGATGAAATGAAAAAAATCTGTACACCCGGCAAGTCGAAAACCTGAAAAGGCGGCTTGGGCAAAAATGGGTATCCCGGTGGACTGAAAACCCGAAAGGGCGGTCCAGGCAAAAGTTAGGGATAAAGCGTAATACTATGTCTCATTGGATCACTTTGCATCCAGAATCCGGTATCTACATCAAGTTCAAACGGCATCGATCAGTCAGCTTCATCTTCAACCAAGGTCATCAAGTGATGAGACGCTCGGAGATATAAAGGCGATAGCAGAGTTGAAACCAAGTGGGATCGTTCATTTCACACAGCTGTTTTATGTTCTCTTGTACAAAATTTGTAGAAACTCTTTTGTTCGGCGGCGTTCTCTCACTAGGACGTCAGCCTCTTGTACATAAAACGCCTATTTTACAGGCAAATTCAGAAATCAATACAAATATACTTTTTCAGTTAAAATTGCCAATTATTTTTCCTTTTTCTGTTTTGTTTTGCGAAGAACGTCCAAGGTTCAATTTGTGATATATGCATTGACAATAATTTGCTAACTCATAAATATTTGCATACGAAACAAAGGATTAATTACAGGTAACATTAGAAACAGGGGCAATAAAGAGTTGTCCAAACAATCTAATTGTTCTGTCCTCCAAAGTATCAAGGTGGTTTCAGCTAAAGAACATGACCAGATATCTTGATTCCCCAGAGAGTGAGCCAGCAAGCAGTATACTCTCCTCAAGCAAAGCTACTATCAAGCCTTAAGGAAGTTGGGTATCCTCCCGCAGATCTCAACATTCCCCAGCAATATACATGCATTCTTAACAAGCATCCCCGGCAGGCTTGGTCTAAGATTGTTCCCCGGCGGTATATCAAACATTCGGTGGAGCCACTTCCCCAATACAGTTCAATACTTCCCCAAGAGAGCCCAATCCAGTTTCCCCAAGAAAGTTGGAATCCATCTCCCCAAGCAGTAAGCTTATCCCCAGTAGATTCTGGAAGCTTATCCTCGCAGAGCACGAACGCGTCTCCCGGCTTAGTCAAAGAGTTATTTCCTTACCAGGATATAACTGGGTTATCCTCAGCCAAAATCCACGGAAAGATCGTTCTCGGCGAAGTCCTCTTATCCCCAGCAAAGTCCATTAACACTTCCAACACAACAAGGGAATCCCCAGCAAGTTATTATCAACAGCTCAACAAAGTATCTCTCTCCCCACAGAGTATTGCTTCCCAGCAAGATCGCTAGAGTATCTTTTCTCCCCGCAGAGTAATCCATTCGCCAAGTTTATTCCCCAACGGAGTTATCTTCTCCTACCGGTATTCTTGCAACTATCATCCCCAGCGGAAGCAAAAATCTATTCTCCAACGTCTGCCCAGGAGTGACTTCCCGGCACCCGTCAAGGATTTACTTTCCTAGACGACAAACATATATTCATAAACATCGCACTTCCATACATTATAACATGCATATACGCATCATATCTTACAAATATCATTTATGTTGAGAACATCAGTGCTTGATCCATATCACGCATTGCATATGACTGACCTTTACCTTTCAGGAAATATTCAGTTAAGTTCTCAATCATATTTCAAGACCTAGACCGGTTCAGTTAAATCGACTCCAAAGATTTCTCTGTTTCTTATCCAGTCAAAGGCCTTCTCTGGTTCAGTCAGATCGGCCCTAAGATCTCCCTGTTTCTTATCCAGTTGAAGACATTTCAAGACCTAGACCGGTTCAGTTAAGTCGACCCTAAGACTTCTTTGTTTTTTATCCAGTCCAAGGCCTCCTCTGGTTCAGTCAGATCGACCCTAAGATCTCCCTGTTTCTTATCCAGTTGAAGACATTTCAAGACCTAGACCGGTTCAGTTAACCGACCCTAAGATTTTCTGTTTCTTATCCAGTCCAAGGCCTTCTCTAGTCCAGCTAAATCGACCCCTAACGGATTTTTCTGATAAAGACTCAGTAGAAGATATCCAAGATTCTCTCAATGATTGTTGTTGAGGTTGTAGTCGCCTATGGTTCTCTCCCCGATACTGCGGAGGTAGTAATCATCCCAAGATTCTCTCAACGATTGCTGTTGAGGTTGAAGTTATCCAAGATTCTCTCAATGATTGCTATTGAGGTTGTAGTCGCCTATGGTTCTCTCCCCGATACTGCGGAGGTAGTAATCATCCCAAGATTCTCTCAATGATTGATGTTGAGGTTGTAGTCGCCTATGGTTCTCTCCCCGATACTGCGGAGGTAGTAATCGTCCCCAGATTCTCTCAGCGTTACTGTTGAAGTTGAAGTCGTCCAAGGTTCTCTCAGCGTTCCTGTTGAGATAGTAATCGCCCAAGGTTCTCTCACCGTTCCTGTTGAGGTAGTAACCATCCCTGGTTCATTCATCACCTTTTGAAGCTCCAGATCCAGCTCCTGTAACCAGCCAGGACACATCTATATCTGAAGACCAGCTCTGGTAACGGGTCAGGTAATCATTTTTCTTTTGCAGGTACGCAAGTTCTCGCTAAGGAATCTCTTACGCGATCAACACCCAGATGGCATCTATAAGCCCATCCACCTTCCATCATCTCTTAGCATGGCATCTATAAGCCCATCATGCTATCCATCAATCTCCAAATGGCATCTATAAGCCCATTCCACCATCACACTGCTACTATGTGAGCGCAAATTTCTGGGCACTCTAGTGTTCAATCATCTTCCACCTTCGGATTACGAAAGGCACGTCAGCCAATCTGCATCCTCAGGTCTAAGAAGATTGAACAGGGGCAACTGTTGTACCCCAAAATTTGCCCTCCCATATTCTTCAAAATTTGCCAAGTCAAAGCTTCAAAAATCTCCCCAAGGGTTGCACAGTTCAAGGACCTCCTAACAGTCAAAAATTAGGGTTTTGGTTCTGACAAAGAAATTGAAGTTTCCAAGGGTCCAATCAAGTCCTACATGCCTACAAACATGGTCAAGCATCCTCATACCAAGTTTCAAGACTTACAGCACAAAATTGCACAGTCAAAAACCCTAATTGCACTACAGTCAACTGTAGGGGCAAAATAGTCATTTGACAGTCAAAAGTCCAAATTTTTGGTCAACATCTCATTTTGAAGCCACAAACATCATTTTATCAATGCTTGATCATGATTCTCAAATCTTGGCTCAAAAAGTCTCAAGATGCAAAAGTTTCCATATTTGGATAGTTGAAAAAGTCAATTGTAACTTGACCAAGGCATAACTTTCACATGGATTATCAGAAAAATTCCATCCAAAGCTCATTTTGAAGAGAAAGACATTTCCTACAACTCCTCTTCACACTTCAAGTCCAAGAAATGCTCTCACAAAAAGTTATCAATTTCAACATTATAGGTCATTTTCAAAAGTCAACGAAAAGGGACTTTAAGTCAAAGACCATAACTTGAGATTGTAAATCAAAATGACATGGGACCAAAAGTATTGGTTAGAGGACTCAAAGACCTTTCCAAAATGTCCAAGAACATGAGCAAAGCTTAAAAATTGAGCAAGTTATGCCTTGTGGAAGTTGGGAAATTTTTGGATATTTTGAAAAGTCAACATTGCTTCAAAGGTCTTAAAAATGCTAATGGGCCTCTTTTTCTTCCACAATTCATCATCCAAGGCATGTGCACGACCATTTGGCCCAAAGGGGAGTTTTTTTTATCATTTTTATTTATTTATTTGGATTTTTAATTATTAATAATTCATTTAATTAAAATAAATAGGTGAAAAATGCTAAACCTAATGTTTTAAATCTTTTTGTGCATGGAATAGGCTCAATATTTCGTGCATAATCAGATATAGAAAGAATCATGGTGATTGGATATGATTGGCATCAAAAGCATGTGAAAAAGATTGAAAACATTATGCATGAAAATCAAATCTTCCATACATCAATTCCTTGATTCCTTGGACAAAAAAACCTACCCTAATCATTCACATATAAGTACTCATGCAAACCCTAATGCCAAGGACCTCTCAGCTGCGCCAGAATTCCATAGCCAAACTTGCAATTTGATCAAGAAAACTCAAATCTGAAAACCATCTTCCAGTGCGTTTAAAGGCCAAATAACCATTCAATTACCTTGCTGAGGCTTCAAGGAAGGTTTTCAAATCAAAACCATCCATCCTAACACCAAGAAACGTGAGAATGATGGTGTCCTGTACATAAATTTTTTTACATTCTTGCATCACGATTCATGCATCTTTAGTAATTTTTGATGTTTGATTTATGTTCATTGTTTAATTCTAAAGCTAACTGTGTGGTTTGATTGAGTTTTCGTGCACCATTGAAGATTTCACCATGAATACGTGCTAGGGTTTTCAAAACCTTGAATTAGGGTTTCTTAGGTAAGGAAAAATTAGCACATGAGACCTAGGCCATTCAACTCAGCATGCTTGGACGATTTAAAAGCACACCTCGCGATTAATTTATGATTAGCAGGGTGCTAATCGCTATTTTTGAACTTGTCACTTAGTGGGGGTTTAAAACCCCCGCTATTCAGTTGTTTTTTTATTTCAGGAAAACGCAGGGATGAAGAAGAAGGCTAGGTGGCCAAGACTGGTTGGTTCATTCAAAATTTCGCGCGAAAAAGTCACTAACGCGTTGTTTTATTTTATAATAATTGTTTGTTATTTAATATACAAAGGAGTCAAGTGGAGCAGTTGGCAAGGCACGTTACTGGTAATCTATAGGACCTGGGTTCGAGCCCCAGGTCCCCACCCCTTTCCAATATTATTTTTCTAATTGTCATCCTATGCAGATTCAGTGCTAGGGTGCATCATACATCATCAACATCAAACCATCCACGTGCCTACTGAGATGAATCAAAGGGTCCAGACTGGGAGAACACCCTAAGCATTAGTCAATGGAGGTACACGCTGACACAAAAGTCAACAAGGCCTTGCAAAGATGGGCCTAAATTGCTAAGACTTACCTCCCAATTTGGGGACAGACCCCCCATGGTTTGAATTTTCATTCTTTTCTTTATTTTATTTATTTCAATTATTGTTTTTTTTAATTAATTCCTCTAATTTAATATTTTCATAAAAAACATAAAAACAATAAAAAATCTGAAAAAAGGACAAAAATAAGTATTTTAATTTAATATTATTTTTTTGTAAATAAACATCATTAATTGATTTTAGTTTTTAATTTAGGCTTAAATCTTAACATTTTTTCTAATAAACTTAAAATTTGTAGACTCAGGGTTTGTATCAATTTTTATCCTTTTTCTTTTCATTAAATAATTAGATTTAATTTTAGGGTTAAATTTTAATAGGTTTTTCTTAATAAATAAAAGTTGTCGAATTAGGGTTAATTAGCATTTTAATTTCATTTAATTCTCATTAAAATCATAAATACAAAAATCTCAAAAAACAATTTCCTTTTCTTTTAATTGAATTAATTTGTAAATAATAATTTAATTAAAGGGTCCAACGCCCTCGTTTCTAGTTTTAATTTAATTCGCGCATTTTATTTTGTTTCTTTTAATTATTTGTGTAACTCTCTCGAAGCCGTGTAAATTAAATCTTTCGCACTTTACTTTACTTTATTTCTTTATTTTCTGTCAAATCGGGTCCTGGATTAATTTTGGCGATGTGGACCCGCGCCTTTGTAATAGTTTAGAACTTTATATTTCCGCAACTTTTTTAACTGTTAATAATGGCATGCAAGAATGAATGATAAAATAAAAACAAACGTGTAGATCACCCATGGCATGAATAAGAAAAAATAAATGAAAACGACACACGAATCACACACCACCCCTAGGGTACGCCTCACTGTTGCCTTGCCTCGAAAGGTGATCGTCGAGTAGAGGATGTCTTAGTAAGTCCTCATGATCCGGGAACCTGGCATGAGGGTAGCTTCTAAGGTGTCTTCCCATTACTCTGGTGATCACCATGTCTCGAACCTCGAATTGACCCGAACACCTCCAACGGTGGTGCTACCTACCTCTCAATGGTGGGATGGCGCTACTTTAAAGGACATTTACACAGACGAATTCCTTAGGGTAGGTAGGTTCTCGTAGATACTTGCTCTAAATTTCAAACAAATTCAAAAATACTTTTCACACCAACACATTTTCAAAAAGCTTTCGAAAGCAATTTTTCAAACACTCTTGAGGACCGATACAAGAGTCGAACTGGAATTTTCAAAGAAACTTTTTAAAACCCACAGTTGAAAAGCAAACAAACCATTTTTGAAAACACAAGTGAGCAAGTATCTAAGAGCCCATGGATAACCATGGATAGAAAGGGTGCTAACACCTTCCCTTTCTATAACCTACCTCCCGAACCGAGAGCAATCTCTATAAGGAATTTTTCTGTGCTTTTGTCCTTTCCATTTGGAGAAAATAAAAGACGGTGGCGACTCTTGCTTCCGCGATATTTCGCGAACCAGCGTTAAACAGTCAGTTCCAGATCCACCGATCACAATAGGCAATCAAAAGGCCTCTTCTGGTCAGATTTGTTTCCCTAGTGAAGTCACCATCACAAGACCTCTTCTGATTAGATTTATTTCTCCCAGTCAAAGATAGGCAAAAGACATCTATAGTTTTAGTATAAATCGACCAAGGATTTATTCTGATACTTCTTCCATTTTTTACCAACAGTCACTCTGGATGGCATCTATAAGCCCATCTCTGACAAACTCTTCATCATTTATCTAAATGGCAACTAAGCCCATTCCCGACATAGTCAACTAACACATCATCAAGTGCAAATTTCTGGGCACTTTAGTGTTCAATCATCTTTCACCTTTAAGTCACAAATGGAGGACCCGCCAATCTAACTCTTCGGGTTTAAGAAGATTTAATAGGGGTAGTTGTTGTACCCCAAAACTTTCCCTATCATTTCTCAAGACATTTCCCACAAGATCTTCAATAGTTCAAGCTTGCACAAGGATTGGCTAGGACAAGACACTTCCTCAACACTGATACCTCAAAACAGGGTTTGAGTTTTCACAAGGACAGTTGGACTTTTAATGCCTCATATTACTTTCATAGATCATTATGGACCTTCAAGATTGCTCATGTCATGTTTCAAGTCTTGCGGTTCAAGTTTGCCCAGTCAATTGATTAAATTACCTAAAACCAACTATATTGGGTAAAAAGCCAACTGTGGTCAACTTACTATCAAACTTCAAGATTTTTTGCCCATATCAACATTTTGAACTCATATGTATCAATTTATCAAGTTTGGATCATAACTCCCCAAGAAAATTGATTAAATCACCAAAAGCGCAAAATGGTCAAAATTAGGGTTTTAACTAAGAAGGCTTGATTTTTGACTTTTGACCTTATACATGACTTATTGGCTTGAAACATGATATAAAGGATTCAAATTCATCATCTTGACCTAATTTCATATTTCAATTCATTTCTCAAGATCAATTGATTGATATTTGAAATTCAGTCAACTAATGAAAAGTCAACTGATACACCAAAAGTCAAACTTTGACTTTTTTTATCAAATTTGAATTTCAAAGATCTCATTTCATCAAGAAATTTAAAAATATGAAACTTGATCACCAAGAAATCAATAAAGTCAAAATTCATTTTGAAAAGTCAAAGTTTCTAAGACTTAAAAATTTTTCTGTTTTTTATACTTGCTTATCTTCATGACTTCATGCCAATTTTTCACCATGATGCAAGATGATTCAAGGAAAACTTTCAACATGAAAGTTGTAGATCTTGATGAATTATAAAAACTTGTATTAGAGGGATCATGTCCAAAAAAATCTTAGATTTTGAGTTATAAGGCCATAAAGTCATGAACCTTTTCTTTAAATACTTAGTGAAAATTTAACCTAGTTGGGCAGATTTTTGGTACCAACTTCATGACAACTTTTCACATATTTACAATTGGATTATTCAAAAATTGAAAACATGAAGGTTGTAGAGGATGTTACAAGCTTTCTAAAAAGTCTAATAACTCATTGATATCATGCTTGAGCTAAGAGAATCGAAGAGATGAAGTTAGGGTTTCATTCTTGATTAACAAGGCAGAATTTGTGATGAACACTTGACCAATTCATAGTCATGCTGCATAATCTTTGCTTTGCAGGCCTCAAACTTGTTAATCACTCCATAATTTAATGTTTCCACAACTGATTGATCAATTTTTCAATTGGTTCAAGCATTATCCAAAGCATTTTGCCATTTTAGGGAGAAAGTCACCATTTCCATTCTAGTAAAGCAAGCTATTATGCAAAGTCGACTTCTTGAGCTCCCAACTTGTTTCATATGATTACAAGCAATTTTAAAGATAAAAGTAACATGTCTAGAGCCTCCAATAAACTCAGACCATGCTTGTACTATGCCTTGAAACCATATTTTCAACTTTTCTTCAAAATCAAGTAACATAATCATAACCCTATATCTCACATATCGGTCAACTTCAAGTCCTCTAACCTTTTTCATATCATTATAGAAACTATTTTCAAACAAAGGCACGAGCTCAAGCACTCAAAAAACCTTCCAAGCACCCTGCTGCACAGAACTGGCCATAACTTGACAGTTTTGAACTTCAAACCCCCAAATCAAAAACCACTCGTGCATTTTCAAAACTTATCATCCATAAACTCTCTATTAATCATAGAAAAGCTATCCCAACACTTGTTACACTCCTATAACTCCATTTTCAGCATTCACCATTTTCAAGCAGCAAGCCTGTAGGTTGACTTGAGTAGGGAGACTCAAGGACTTTCAAAGCAAAGTAAAGGTTGCAACACACTCAAGGAGGTCCATGCAAGCTAAATAGATCATTAGGAAACCTAAAATCTTGCTCAAACTCAAAACATGATATCCATCTGCAAGGTGAGTTTTTTGAACTTCTATCTCTTCATACAAGCATCATTTTATTCTATCTCTTCATACAAACATCATTTGATTCTGATATGCGAAGATAAAATGTAGATATCATAGCCCCGAAACTGACCATGTCCTTGAAATTCATTTATATTGCCTTAGTAGTGTGAATTTTAGTCTTGAACTTTCTGAAATATTTAGGTCAAAATTTGGTACCAATAAAATTTGTGTTCATCTTTGAGAGTTTGGTTAATTAGCTTACATATTTGGAATCATGGTGAAATTTCTAACAAGTTTGATGTTTTCACTTTTGAGAATGGTTGAGAAATGAGCAACTTACAAAATTCAAAAATGTTGTTCAAGGAAGCTAGCGCGAGGAAGAAGATGATACAGGCCTAAGATGGGTTTTCAAATATATATTTATGTTTTTTGTATTAATAAACGGATGTATAGCCACTCTAGTGGTAGAGAGCGCGTGCGTAAGGTACTACCCTATAAGGTCCTGGGTTCGAACCCTAGGGACCTTTTGTTTTGATTTTTTTTCTAACATTTTTGCTTCTTTCAGGTGCGCCTGGGCCTCGTCTAATTGGGCTTAATCATTTTTACTTTTCCTTACACCATGTTTACTTGCCACAACATGCAGGCCCATACCTTTTATTTTCTCATTCTTTTTTATTCCAAACAAAAACCACAATGGGTCTAACCTGAATACAAAACTATTTTACTCATAAACCACCCCAATTCAATTTCACACCTCCCAGACTTTTATATTTTATTTTATTTTCCTATCCTTTATATTATATTTTTCTTTTCTTTATTTTTATTTTTTTTATTTTTATTAAATCAAGATCCAATAAAATATTTTATATTTTATTTAGAATATTTTTGTATTTTTATTTTATTTCTTTTAAAGCAAAAAGACCAAAAATATATATTCTTATTAAATTTAATTTATTTTCTTAATTAAATCATTCAGACCTAGGTTTATTTAAATCTTTCTTTTCATTTAATCAACTTAGAATTTAGAAAATTTTGTTAATTAATTTCTTGTTTTTATCAAACCCTAAAAACATTTTCTTTAAAACCCTAAAAATTACTTTCTTGATTAATTCAATTTCTTTTCTTAAAATAACTTAGGTTTAGTCTTCTTAAATTAACTTATACTAATTAGTTTTTTTTAATTTAATTAAGTTAAACCCTCTCATACAAAAAAAACTCAAATAAAAAAAAACAATTTCATTTTCTTTTCATATTGCCTTTACATTCTTGTACCTATATTTGACATCTTTCAATATGGTTGTAATAGTAATTAGGTGTAATTTCTCTTATCTCCCCATTTGTAAATTTGTACCCCCATCCCCGAATGATGTAATAGCGTAGAATTTTACATTTCCGTAATTTATCGCTTTCAATATAAATGCTAGTAATTAGGGTTTGTATGGCAATACTAAAATCAACAAATAGCAAACCCTAATATAAGACAAACAATGCATGAAAAACAAAAACTTTGCACACTTACAAACCCTAAAATAGACATGTCTCGGATGTGGAATACTTTAGCAAAAACAAACAAATACAAGATCATAGTCCCTTGATGACGCTTCAAATGTTGCCTTTACAAATGATCTTAGATCCTTACAAAATTGCTAAGGTATCTTACAACATTTCTTTCATTGACTATACGATGACCCACGCATGTCCCTTCACATCCGATGATAGGGCTTCTTACCAATCAATGGTAAGATAGAGATATATAAAGTAAGAGGAAATGAACAAAGAATTTTTGAGTAGGTAGAATGCTCGTAGTTGCTTTCTCACAACCATTTTCAAAACATCGTTCAAACACACTAACATTTTCAAATAAAATATTTTCAAAAGTCAACACTTTGTATGCATTCTTATAGAGACGAGAATCATTACAAAGTTCGCCTAAAGGAAGGCACTTTTCAAACATACTTTCAAAGCCAAATCACAAACACATTTCAAACAAAGCATTTTTCAAAGTGAACTACCAACTAAGAGCCCGTAGATAACTACAGGTGTAAAGGGTGCTAACACCTTCCCTTTTCATAACCTACCCCCCGAACTCAAGAAAATTCTAAAAAGGTCTTTCCTATTCTTTTCACCCTTTCCTTTATTGGATAAAAGAAAAGTCGGTGGAGACTCTTGCTATCAGCAACAATTGCAATAAAACACAAACACCCAAGTCAGTTCTCCCACTGTATTACAGACGGACTCTCACGTTCGACAATGCATCAAATGCCATGGGGCATGGTATTGGGGCAGTTCTGACTTCTCCATGCAATACTCGCATACCTTTCACATCCAGGCTATGCTTTGATTGTATGAATAATGTCACTGAATACGAAAATTGTGTAATGGGCCTTGAAGCAGCCATTGATTTGAAGATCAAGATTCTTGAAGTTTATGGGGATTCTGCCTTAGTAGTATACTAGGTACGAGGTAATTTGGATACACAACACCCCAATTTAATTCCACACCGAGATCACATATTAGAGTTGTTTCTTGCTTTTAATGAGATCACCTTTGAGCATATTCCTAGAGAAGTAAATCAGTTGGCAGATGCTCTAGCCACTTTAGCATAAATGTTCGAAGTCAGTTATCTGAATCATGCACCCAATATAAGAATCCTTCAATATAAGGATCCAACACATGTTTTCCCTGCTCATTGTCTCACAACTGAAGACATATCGGATGAAAAGCCGTGGTATTTTGACATCAAAAGATATCTTGAGAAGCAAGAGTATCCCAAGGGTACTACAATTTGTGATAAGCGGACTCTTAAAAGATTATAATCCAAATTTTTATTGTCAGGAGACGTTTTGTACAAAAGAAACTATGATTCAGTTTTGCTCAGATGCGTGGATAGACACGAAGTCGGATCCATCATACGAGAAACTCACGAGGGCTCTTTTGGGACTCATGCCAGTGGACATGCTATGGCCAAGAAAATCCTACGAGCAGGTTATTTCTGGATGATGATGGAAAGTGATTGTTGTGCGTATTTGAATATGTGCCATAAATGTCAAGTTTACGCAGACATAATACATATTCCTCCCACTCCTTTGATTGTGCTGACTTATACATGGCCCTTTGTAATGTGGGGCATTGATATGATTGGACGGGTTGAGCCAAGTGCTTCAAATGGACACAGATTCATTCTCGTTGCTATTGACTACTTCACCAAGTCGGTGCAAGGGGCTTCTTACAAGAATGTGACCAGGGAAGTCGTCACTCACTTCATCAAGAAATAAATCATATGCCATTATGGAACTCCTAACAAGATAATCATGGATAACGGGTTGAATCTCAACAATAAAATGATGAAGGAGATGTGTGAAGAATTCAAGATTGAGCACCATAATGCGTCACCCTACCGACCAAAGATGAATGGCGTAGTCGAAGCAGCTAACAAGAACATAAAGAAGATCATCCAGAAAATGGTGAGAACACACAAGGATTGGCATGAGATGTTGCCTTTTTCTCTTCACGAATAACAAGTATACACTCCTAACACTAGATGGATCAATTCAACTATTATCGTTCGGAAGCAAAGCACTAGGACAATCAAAGATATGGGAACTATAACAATATCAGTTTTAATGGATGTTTGAGATTTCCTTATTGCCATTTTACCTGTTTAATTTTGTCTTTTCTCTACAACTTCCTCGTTTAGGAGTTGTTTCTATGTACGAATGCCTATTTAAAGGCCAATCTCATTAATCAAAATTTTCCTTTACACCAAAATTATTTTTCTTTGTTATGTCTTTTTTACTTTATCTTTCGTATGTGAATTGTGATTTAAATTCTTTATTAAGCATTGCATTGAAAACAATAAGGCGATAATAATCACAAGCTAAGATGTGAAACACGACGTTATATAGACATGAAGACATCTGTGATACGGTGGGAGAACTGACTTGGGTATTTTGCATTTGATTGCAAATGTTGCGGTTAGCAAGAGTCGCCACGGACTTTTCTTTTATCCAAAAGGAAAGGTGAAAAAGCACAGGAAAGACCTTTGAGATTATTTCTTGAGTTCGGGGGGTAGGTTATGAAAAGGGAAGGTATTAGCACCCTTCTCATCCATGGTTTTCCATTGGATCTTAGTTACTTTCTAGATCACTTGCTTTTTTGTTTGAAATTGTGCTTGGTGTAGTTTTTGAAAGTATTTTGTAAAGAGGCCATTGTTTAGGTAATCTTTGTAATGATTCTTATTTGTAAGAATGTATACAAAGATGTTTGATCTTTTGAAAATGTTTTCAAGTTTGTAAGATGTTTTGAAAGTGTAGGTGTTTGTTTTGAAAATAGCAAGGATGTTTGTTTGAAATTGAGCAAGTAATTAGGAGCATTCTACCTACTCAAAAGTCTTTCTTGTTCATTTTCCTTTTCCTTTGATATTGTTATCTTACCATTTATTTGGTAAGTAACCCTATCTTTAGATGTAAAGGGGACGGGCGTGGGTCATCGTATAACCATGATTAGCAATGTTGCAGGGTATCTTAGCATTCTTTTTTAGGGACTAAGATCATTTGAAAGGCAACTTAGATAGCGTCATTGAGGGACTATGATATTGTATTTGCTTGTTTTTGCTAAGATACCTTACATGCGTAATATGGCCATTTTGTATAAGGCAACCAAGTGGAATAACCCTAGGGGTGCTTGTGTGCAAGTGTATTGTTTTCATGCTTGTTTTTTTCTTGAATTAAGGTTTTCTAAGTATTGGTTTTAGTCTTTCCATACAAACCCTAATTACTAGCAATTGTATATAAAACGATAAATTGCGGAATTTAAAGTTACTATGCTATTATAATATTTGTGGGAAGGGGTATACAAATTGAATGAGGATTTCTAGAATATAAACCTAATTAGTCTATACAACCATATTGAATTGGTATTAATGTACAAGGAATTAAATGAATACAATGTACAAAAAGAATAAATATGCAACAATGTAAATGTGAAGAAAAATTAATATTTTGTTTGGTTTTTCATGAGAAAAAGGAATTTGTCTTAACCTAATTAATTAAAGAAAATAATTAATAAAAAGTAAACCCTAAATTTGCTAAGAAAATATTTTTAAACAAATCCCTAATTCATTAATTGATTAAAGAAAATAAGTTTAGAAAAAGTATTTTTTTGGTATTTTTATCTTGAAAATAATTTATAGTATTATGGAATATTTTTGGCCTTTTTTAATATTAAAATAATATATTTTAATTGGTGTAAAAGAAAAATAAATACTAACCTAGTTTTAATTAGATTTACAAGATAATTTGTAAAATATAATAAAGTATAGTTAAATAAAATATTTTTTGTTAGAAAAATAAAATTAACTAAGCCAAAATATAAATCTATCATTTTTTGTATTTTTATGATTTTTTAGTATTTGGAAAAATATTTAAGAAAATAAATGAAATAAAAAATAAGAAAAATAAAATAAACTGGGGCAGGGGCGTACAAATGAAACACATGGTTAGCTAGCAAAAACAAAAAAAAAATGAAACAAGCCCAAAGAGGCTCAGCGCCCTACAAAAAAAAGTCAAAAATGCAAAACATGTAAAAATAATGCAAAAGAGTACCACTGGGCTCGAACCCAGGTCCTAAAGGTTACAGTCGCGCGCTTCTACCACTGGGGTGGCTATACATCCGTTAATATAAGTAAAATAATAAATATATGATACAAAACACGCCCTGATGACTTCATCTTCAACCTCCAGCCAGACCAACTGTAACTTGCTCATTTCTCATCAAAAATGAAAACTGTAAACATGAAACTTGTAGCAAATTTCCTCACAGTTTCGGAAATGTAAAGCATTAAAACTATAGATCAAAGATAAGCATGAAATTTAATGGCCCTAATCTGAATCCTAAAAATCTCAGAAATATCAATCTCAAAATTCTCTAAGCTCAAGCAAAATTAATGGAAACTATGGACATGGTTAACTTTAGGGCAATGATATCTACATGTTTTGTTCACAAATAAATCATTGATGATGCATGTATGAAGAGTTCAAAGTTGAGAAAACTTACCTCAAAACTGGAAATCGTGTTTTGAGTTTGGGCTTGTTTCAAGTGATGGTGATGATCAGGTTAGCTTCCTTGAGGTCTCAAGAAGCTAATGCAACGGTTAGCTTGAGCAATGGGTGGCGGAAATGATCTGGAGAAGTCAATGTGAAGAACTCTATTTTTGAAAATGGAGGACGGTGTTAATGGTGTTACAGTTCTGTAACAGGGTGTGGGATCAATTCTATATGATATTTAGAAGCTTTAGAAACCAAAAGGCCAAGAAACACGTGAGTAGATTATGAGTTTCAAGTTTTTGTTCAGTTTGTGTGAAAATGGAAGAATGAGATGTGTTTCTGAGTTCTAGCTATTTTCAGGGCATGAGCCTTCGTGTCTTTGTGGCCAAAAGTTTATGTATGTATAAACAAAAGTGTTTGAGAGCTTTGGATAATCAGAAGTACAAGTTTCTAGCTTTAGGCTAGGTTACTTGATTTTGAAGAAAAGTGGGAAACAAGTTTCAAGAGGAGGTACAAGCATGGGTTGGGTGATTGTAAGTGTCTAAACCATTTCTCATTAGTTATAGGACTTGTTTGATCAGAAGAGAATAAGTACAAGGCCCAAGAACAAGTTTTGTACAAAAAGTCACTTTATCAAAATGGCAATGTAACCTTTCTTCCAAAAATGGATATAAAGCATGTCCATACATTGAATGCTTGAAGTGAGACCTCTAATAGTTGTGTAAGCAATTAATTATGGAGTGCCTAACCAATTTGAGGCCTGCAAAGTAGTGTTTATGCATCATAGTTTGAATTTCGAATTTGGTTCATCGCAAAATGCCTTGTAAATCAAGTGACAAAACCCTAACTTCATCTCTTCGATTCTCCCTACTCAAAAATGATATCAAGAAGTTATTGGACATTTTGGAAAGCTTTCAATGTGCTATAAAACCCATCTTTGAATTTATTTTGAATATTCCCATTGGAACTAAATAAAAAAGTGCCATGAAGTTGGGTTAAAATCCTGACCAAATTAGGGCAAAATTTCAGTAAGTGTTTTTGTTTCATGACCACATGTTCATAAAATTATAACTTGAGATCCAAGCACTTTTGGAAGGAGTTGTGTATAGAAAATTTGAAGATTTCATGGATATATACAACTTTCATGTTGGAAGTTTCTCTTGAATCACCTTGCATCATGGTGAAAATTTTGCTCAAAGTTATGAAAAAAAGAAATTTCCAACACATAGAAAATTTTCTAAGTTTAGAAATTTTGACTTTTCAAAATGAAATCTTGACTTTTTGATTTCTTGTTGAATAATTTTCATATTTTGACATGTTTTAATAAATTGTGATCTTTGGCATTTGAATTTGACCAAAAAGTCAAAGTTTGACTTTTCAGTATATAGTTGACTTTTGATCAGTTGAGTGAAAATTCATCTGTCAATCCTTTGAACTTGAGAAATGTTTTGAGCCATGTCAATAGGTTAAAATGATGCAATTGGACTCTTGAGATCATGCCTTAAACCAATTGATCATTTGCTAGGTTAAAAATCAGAAATTGGCCTTTCCTAGTCAAAACCCTAATTTTGACCATTTTGCCCTTTTGGAGATTTGATCCAATTTCTTGAGGAATTGTGGTCCAAACTTGATCGAATGATACATATGAGTATAAAATGTTGATGTGGATAAAAAATTATGAGGTTTGACTGTAAATTGGCCATGGTTGACTTTTTCCCAATACAGTTGATTTTTAGGTCAATTGCTCAATTGATTGAGCAAAAGTGTGATCCAAGGCTTGAAATTTGACATGAGTGATCTTGGGGGCCCATAATGATCCATGATAATCATATGGGACATGAAAATTTAAAAAGTCCTTGCGTAAACTCAAACCCTAATTTTGGTCATTAGTGCTTAAGGAGGTGTCTTGAGCTGATCAAACCCTAATGCAGTATTGAGTCAAGGAGATCTTGTGAGCAAACTCTTGATAAATGAGAGGGAAAATTTTGGGGTACAACAGCTGCCCCTATTCAATCTTCTTAAGCCTGAAGAGTTATATTGGCGAGTTTTTCCATTCGTGACTCGAAGGTGGAAGATGACTGGACACTAGAGTGCCCAGAAATTTGCACTCGATGATGTGATGGTAGAGGGAATGGGCTTAAAGATGCCATTTAGAGGGATAATAGAAATTTGTTGGAGATGGGCTTGTAGATGCCATCCAAAAATGGTTGTTGAACAGTATCTGTAAGCAGAATGGCATCCATGTCTAGAGCATATCTGAACTGTATATGGAAGATTGAATCTGAATGAGTATCAGAATGGCGTCCTTGTCTGGAGTGTATCTGAATAAGTATCAGGATGGCATCCGTGTCTGGAGCGTATCTAAACTGTATCTGAGAGTTGAATCTGAATGAGTATTAGAATGGCATCCGTGTTTGGTGCGTATCTGAAATGTGTCTGAGAGTTGAATCTGGATGAGTATTCGAATGACATCCGTGTCTGGAGCGTATTTGAACGGTATCTGAGAGTTGAATCTGAATGAGTATCAGAATGGCGTCTATGTCTGGAGCATATCTGAATTGTATCTGAGAGTTGAATCTGAATGAGTATCAGGACGACATCCATGTTCGGAGCGTATCTGAACTATATCTGAGAGTTGAATCTGAATGAGTATCAGGACGGCATGCATGTTCGGAGCGTATCTGAACTGTATATGAGAGTTAAATCTGAATGAGTTTCAGGATGGAATCCGTGTCTGGAGTGTATCTAAATTGTATCTGAAAAGGAATTCGAATAAGTGTCAGAATGGCTTCCGTGTCTGGAGCATATTCGAACTGTATCTGAAAACTTTGAACATTGTTAATGGTAGCTGTTGATTAATCTTATCCTGAAAAGGGTAAAATGTTAGCTAATATGCAAAGTTATGTTGTATGAGATGCAACATATAATGCATTTATGTTATCAATGTTAATGATATATGGATGCGATGTATGTGTATGTAAACTAATTTGCTGCACTGTTGTTAGGTTGGGAAAATAAATCCCCGACTGCTGCTGAGGATATGTAAGTCTTCATGTTGTGAAGTTGAAGTGTTGATGAATTTCTGCTTAGAGAAATGAACTCTGTTGTAAGGGAAATGTTGTGTACTGCTTATAAAATCCTGTTGGGAAATCCTGAGAAATTGAACGACTTCTACTAGGGATTGATAACTGGACGCTTTGTTCCGCTGGGGATTAAACTGCATACTACGGGGGATTTTATGGAAATAACTTAGAGAGATTTCCCTATCTCTTAAATCCATCAGTGATTGTCTTTCTATTTTTTTTATTTGTAAACAGTAATTATGTTCAAATGCATATGTTCAAAAAGAAATCATTGGACGTTTTTGTAAACAAAACACAAGAGTAAAGAAAAAGAGAAAGTTTTGCACTTCCAAAGGAATATCGTTGTATTGACTTTGAGTAAGTATCTTTGTACAGTGAGATAAACATTCTAGTAAGAGAATGTCGTCGTAAAAAAATGAAAATTTGATACAAAGAAAATATAGCTATGTGCAATAATTCCATGGGGTTCCCATTCTGCTATAGACTTCGCGTCCCTGAGCATCTTGTCTATTTGTTGTCTTGTCTGAAGCTGATTGAATTGATCAGAACCGTTGAGTTTGTCAGGTTGTCCGTAAGGTGATCCAACAGGACATAGTCATACGCTTTAATTCCCTAAATTATTCCTGGACCACCCATTCGGATTTTTAGTCCACCGGGATACCCTTTTTTTCCCAAGCCGCCCTTTCGGGTTTTCAACTTGTCGAGTGTACATATTTTTTTTATTTTATCCCTTATTTTTTCCCGAACCTTTTTGGTTCGCTGGGATGCCCTTGTTTTGCCTAGGTGTGTCAACCTAGCGGGTCTTTTATGCGTAGTATCTTTTGACTATGTCTACGTTCGCAGGGTGCGGCAGGTCGTTGCCATCCATGGTGGTCAAGATCATCGCCCCACCAGAGAATATGCTTTTGATTACAAATGGTCCTTCGTATGTAGGAGTCCATTTGCCTCTGGGGTAACCTCGGGGCAGTATGATGCATTTGATCACCAGATCTCCGACTTGATACACTTGGCGTATGACCTTTTTGTTGAAAGCCTTGATCATCTGTTTTTGATATATTTGACCATGACAGTTAGCAGTAAGCCTTTTCTCATCAATCAAGTTTAGTTGATCAAGTCGAGTTTGGACCCAATCGTCTTTGTTCATCCCTGCATCCTTCATGATTCTCAGAGAGGGGATCTGGACCTCAATAGGCAAGACAGCCTCGATGTTGTATACCAAAGAGTAGGGTGTTACCCCATTTGATGTGCGTGTTGTGGTACGATACCCGTGGAGAGCGAATGGTAACATCTCATTCCAGACATTGTATGTGACTGTCATTTTCTGTATGATCTTTTTAATGTTCTTATTTGCGGCTTTGACAACACCATTCATCTTTTGCCGGTTAGGGGAAGAATTGTGATGCTGAATCTTGAATTGCTCGCACAGTGTGGTGATCATAGTATTGTTCAGGTTCGTACCATTGTCTGTAATGATCCTCTCCAGGATACCATATCGACATATGAGATTCTTCTTGACGAACCAGGCGACAACATTCTTGGTCATGGAAGCAAAAGAGGCTGCCTCAACCCACTTTGTAAAATAGTCAATGGCCACTAAGATGAAGTGGTGTCCATTAGAGGCTGTTGGCTTGATTTCCCAAATCATATCAATCCCCCACATAGCAAAGGGACAAGGAGCCGTCAATACATTTAGAGGAACCGGAGGTACGTCCACCTTGTCAGTGTAGATCTGACACTTGTGGTAGGTTCGAGAGTGTTGATAGCAATCTGCTTCCATGGTAGACCAGTAATAGCCTGCCCGTAGAATTTTCTTTGCCATCATACGCCCACTGGAGTGGGTGCCAAAAGTGCCTTCATGTAACTCAGCCATGATCCTTTCAGCTTCAACCTTGTCTACGCACCGAAGTAACACAGAGTCATGGTTGCGTTTGTAAATAATTCCATCATTAAGGAAGAATTTCATAGAGAATCTCCTTAAGAACTTCTTGTCATTGACTGAAGCTCCTTTGGGATATTCTTGAGCCTCGAGATACCTCTTGACTTCGTGAAACAAAGGCTGGTCCACTACTTCTTCAGTATTAATCTTGTGACAGTATGCTGGTTCATCCATTCATTCAATGGTGATCTGGGGAGCCTCGTTATCCCATTTAAGTTTAAACATGGATGACATTGTGGCTAGTGCGTCAGCTAGCTGATTTTCTTCTCGCGGGAAATGCTCGAAGGTAATCGTCTCAAAGTGTGGTAGCAATGTCAACACATGTTCTTTATAGGGGATAAGGTTAGGGTGTTTAGTGTCACACTCTCCTTTGATCTGGATGATGACCAAAGCTGAATCCCCAGATACATTTAACGATTTGATCCCCAAATCTATGGAAGCTTTGAGACCAAAGATGCACGCTTCGTATTATGCCATGTTGTTTGTATAATTGAAGCAGAGTCTTGCAGTAATAGGAGTGTGAAATCCTTCAGGAGATATGAGTACAGCACCAATACCATTGCCGATTGCGTTAGATGCCCCATTAAAAACCAAGGTCCATCGGGATCCTTGTTCAGGTCCGTCATATGGCCTGAATTCTTCACAGTTGTTTACCATCATAATGTCTTCATCTAGGAATTCGAACTTCATGGACCGGTAGTCTTCCACAGCTTGGTGAGCAAGGTGATCAGCTAGTACACTGCCCATTATTGCTTTCTGGGTAGTATATTGTATGTCATATTCTATCAGGATTATCTGCCATCTCGTTATTCTCCCAGAGAGAGCAGGCTTCTCGAAGATGTATTTTATTTGGTCCACTTTAGATATCAACAAGGTAGTATGGGTCAGCATATACTGTCTTAGCCGGCGAGCAGCCCATGCCAGAGCGTAGCAAGTTTTCTCGAGCAATGAATATCTTGTTTCGCAGTCGGTAAACTTTTTGCTCAGGTAATAAATAGCGTGCTCTTTTCGGCCAGACTCGTCATGCTGCCCCAGCACACACCCCATTGAATTTTCCAAAACAGTCAGATACATGATCAATAGTCTTCCCTCGACTGGTGGCATCAAAACATGAGGCTCTTGCAGGTATTCTTTGATCTTGTCGAAAGTAGTTTGGCACTCATCATTCCATTTGACTACTTGATCTTTCTTCAGTAATTTGAAGATTGGTTCACAAGTAGCTGTCAAGTGAGAAATGAATCCGGCAATGTAGTTTAAATGTCCCAAGAATCCTCTGACTTCCTTCTCGGTACGAGGAGCATGCATCTCTTGTATTGCTTTCACCTTGGCAGGATCTACTTCAATACCCTTATTGCTGACGACAAAGCCTAGGATTTTACAAGACCTCGCTCCAAACGCGCATTTATTTGGGTTCAACCTAAGCTTGTATTTCTTTAGTCTCTCAAATAGTTTTTGTAAATGATCAAGATGCTCTTCTTCTGTTTGAGACCTAGCTATCATGTCGTCCACATAGACCTCTATTTTATGATGTATCATGTTGTGAAATAGAGCTACCATGGCACGCTGATAGGTTGCCCCAACATTCTTCAGTCTGAATGGCATAACCTTGTAGCAGAATGTGCCCCACTGTGTGACAAAGGTTGTTTTCTCCATGTCCTCAGGCGCCATTTTGATTTGGTTGTAACCTGAGAAACCGTCCATGAAGGAAAACACTTTGTGCTGTGTTGTATTGTCAACTAGAATATCAATGTGGGGAAGTGGGAAATTATCCTTAGGGCTTGCCCTATTCAAATCTCTATAGTCCACGCACATTCTTACCTTGTCGTCTTCTTTGGGCACGGGAACAACATTGGCAACCCATTGCGGATAAGAGGTGACGGCCAAGAATCCAGCATTGAATTGTTTCATGACTTCTGCTTTAATTTTCTCTAACATGTCTGGTCGCATGCGACGGACCTTTTGTTTTACCAGTGGACAGTCTTCTTTTGTTGGTAGACGATGTACCACTATATCTGCATCAAGTTCTGGCATGTCTTCATACGACCAGGCAAAGATTTCAACATACTCGTGTAGCAAATGAACTAGACGCTCTTTGACACTGGGTTCTAGTGTGGCACCCACCTTGACTTCTCTTTTGTCTTCTTCGGTACCTAGGTTGATTGTGTCCACTGGCTCTTCGTGGGGCTGAATGGTCCTCTCTTCTTGTTGTAGTAACCTGGCGAGTTCCCCTGGTACTTCACAATCTTCCTCGCCTTCGTCTTCGGCTTGGTAAATTAGATTTTCAGAGTCACAGAAGGCCATAGCAGAACCGTTACCCATGGGATCCTAAATGGATGTAGACCTGCATTTTGAGTGTGAGTGTGTGTAAGAGTATGGCTATCTTTGAAAGAAATGAAAATGTAAAAAAGAAAAACAATGAGCACAAAGTTTGTATGCAAAAACGTCCATGATTCATTGATGTCATGTGGAAATGAGATAATAACCCTTACAAATGTACCATTATGCCTCGGGTAAGACACGAGGTTTTAAGAGTCTGAATTGTTTTAATATTACAGATCCAACAAAATGTAAAGACAAATTATTGTGCGATAAAAGTGATCGGGACAAAATCTCTGGCCTCCCAGTTGCTGAGCCATCCACTGAAAATTGGGAAAATCCAGTCCTCCAGGTCATAGTTGTCTTCATCCTCCTCCACTGCATTGACTTCGAGGTTGCTGATCTTCAAAGGTGGTCCTCCAGCACGAGTGCGACGTACAGCCTTCTGGGCACCTGAAGTGAAACCCAGGCCAAACTTGTCAGATTTGTATGGGATATCTGGGAGTTGTCCCCAAATAGTGCACCCACCTTCTTCTATCACTGCCTTGGCTTCCTTCAAAGACGACATCTTGAGTGGAGGCCTTGTGATCTCGGGAACTTGAGACACAGCCTTGGTCACTGCCACATCTTGCGGGACTTCTTCAAAGTTTTGGAATGGAGTTTCAATAAATTCACCATCTAATTCCACATATCTGAAGGAATTGAGATGGCTGATCATATACTCGTCTTCTCCATGAACAGTGATAATCTTCCCTTGAATCAGATACTTCAGCATTTGGTGCAACGTATAGGTAACAACGCCAGCATTGTGAATCCACGGTCAGCCTAGCAAGCAGGAATATGAAGGGCGCATATCCATTACATAAAAAGTTGAATCAAATGTTTGGGTTCCAACCTTTATGGGGATATCCACTTCCCCATGCACCATCCTTTTTGAGCCGTCAAAGGCCCTCACTACTATGTTGCTCGGTTTCAATGTCAATCCTTCGCAGTCAAGCCTATCAAGAGCCTTTTTAGGCAACACATTCAGAGACGAGCCTGTGTCTACCAAAACATGAGCCAAGGTCATGCCCCTACATTCAACTGAGACATGCAATGCCTTATTATGCTTCCTTCCTCTTGGCGTTAAATCAGCATCCGAGAAACCTAGACCATTATCTGCAGTCAAGCTGGCTATGCAGTCTTGGAACTGATCGGCAGATGTTTCTTGGGGTACATGGGCAGTTTTTAGGAATTTTACCAAGGCCTTTGCATGAGCCTCGGAGCATAGTAATAGAGCCAGCATGGAAATTTTTGATGGAGTTTTCCCTAGTTGTTCGACTATATTGTAGTCTCTTATTTTTATGATCTTTAGGATTTCCTCCATATCTTTACGGGAAGTCTCAGGAATAGCTACTGACTGTGCCTTCGTCCGGACAGGCTCAATCAGAATACCTTTACCTCGATTCTCGGTTGACTGGGCAGCAAGAATGTCAGTAGGAGTGATAATAGGGATTGTAACAGTTTTGTCAATAGGAGTATTAGCAGAGATGATTGTAGGACTGGGAATAGCCTTTGGAGTAGAAACAACAACAAGAATGATTACGGGTCCAGAAACTGCTTTTAGGGGAGCAATTTATGGAGAGAATATCCTTCTGCTTCGGGTAATCTTACTAGTCCCTGCAATATTACTGATATTGGAGTCAACCTTCTCAGAACTTGAATCTCCAGCAGCTGGCCAATCTTGCTTGATACTGTGGTAGTAGACATCCCCTTCCATAATTCCATGGTACGATTTTGTCTGACGAATACAGGATTGGTCCAGGCATTATAATTATCAAAGGAGCTACTTTTGGAACTGATGTAATTCTAACGGGTCTTTTGGTGGAGACCCTGGAAGAATTGGCAGAAATGGTTACGATGGAAACATCATTATAAGAAACAGTTGGAATTGAAGCCTTCTCAAATGAAATTTCCTTGTTATCTATTAGACACTGAACACCTGCTTTTAACAAAGGACAGCTGGTTGGTGAGGACAAACAGAAATGACAGTTTTCATCACAGCCTGGGAATACACTGGAAATCAACAAGTTCTTTTTGATAGTCAGGAGTGGGGTCACAAGTTCACCAACTGAAGTAACAAACATATCTTCCTCAATGGTGTTGGTATTATGTTTGTGTTTGGGCATAGGGGCAGAAATGACATTGGGCTTTTCTGGCGCATCTAATTCAATCTCTTTGACTTCAAGGAGGTCTTATACTTTTTTCTTCAGAGCCCAACAGTTTTTAGTGTCATGGTCGGGACTCTCAGAATGGTATGCACAGCGGGCATTGGGATGATAGTGAGGAGAGGTTGTGTTAGGGTTCTTTGGAGCTTCTTTCAAAGTCACTAGGTTGGATCTTAACAAATGTGGTAATACCTGAGATAGTGTCATGTTAATTCTGGTGAACTGTCTGACTGGTCTTTCCTTTCTTGGCTGATTGCTCCTTTGTTGATCAGGAGCAGGTTTAGGAATCATAACAGCTCCCACCATTGGACGACGTTCGGCCCTATCTTAATTTCTCTGAGGATATACAGCAACCACTTCTTTCTTTCCGGTGAATGGTTTCCTTACAGCAGCAGAGGATGCATCTTTCTAAATCTTCTCATTCTTTATCCCGGCTTCTACCCTTTCTCTGGTTAATATCAACTAGGTAAAACCTGCCGATGAACTCCCAATTAGGTGATTGAAGAAGGGACCAGACAAAGTACCCAAAAACATGTCTACCAACTCTCTTTCAGATAGAGGAGGTTGAACTCTTCCGGCTAAATCCCTCCACTTTTGTGCGTAGTCCTTGAAGCCTTCACTTGAAACCATGGTCATACTCTGGAGTTGAGTACGGGTAGGCGCAAGATCAGTATTATATTGGTATTGTTTGTAAAAGGCTGCAGCAAGATCTTCCCAGTTATGAACATTTGCTCTTTCTAACTGATAAAACCAATCAAGTTGAGTTCCAGACAGACTATCTTGGAAGAAGTGTACCCATAAATCCTTATCAGCGGTATGAGGCTGGATTTTCCTCACATAGGACCGGAGATGCATTTTGGGGCATGAGACTCCGTCATATTTGGCGAACACAGGTGCTTTGAATTTTGGAGGAATGACAATCCCCGATACTAATCCCAACTCCTCAAAGTCCAATCCAGGCACTTTTTGGATTTCCATTGTGCTTAGTCGTTCTTCTAGATGCTTATACTTGTCTTCGGATGGAGGGTATTGTTCTTCGGAATAGTCTTCTTCTTCTGACTCTGAGTGGACAACTGTTTCCTTGCCCTTCCTATCTTGATTGTCTTTCTCACCGGATTTCGTTGCAAAGTCTAAGGCCCTTCTTATTTTCCCTTGGAATCTTCTTCCCGTGTTTAGAACTCAGGTTATCTTCTTTGTCTTCTTTTTCTTCTCTTCAACCAGCAAGGTCTTCAACTCATCTTGTCCTTTGGCTAGAGTTAAGAACAACTGTTGAAACCGTGCATTCTGAGCTTGGAGATCCTTCACCGTTTGCTCGAGATCCATCTTACTGAAATAAACAGTAGAAAGATGAGGAGACTTGTTGCAAGAAACTTGCTTATGTTATGATGAATGGTAAATGCATATGCAATGATTTCAAGGATTTTAATATTCAAATTTATTTTAGACAAAAAAGGAAACACATGTTATATTAATAAATTAAAGTTTGAGTACATCAGGGCCTCCTTGGGCAAAACAAATTCAAGAAACTCTAAGATAGAAAGGTAGTACACATCCTCTTTGGTGCAATGTAGGCATTCAGAGTCTGCTCCTCATGAAGTAGCCTAGTGAGTTCCAAAACCTTCTTATCGCTTGCATAGAATTGGGCTTCGAAAGTATCTCTCTCCCCCTTGAGTTGTATCCAATCCCTTTGTAGGTCTTCAAGAGAGGTGGGTATGTTAGAATGTAGGATAGTGTATGGAACATCTCCCTCCATGATAGGCTCAATGACTACCGGGAGAATGGAGGGATAAGGCATTATAAGACTTTGAGCATGAGTTCATACCCATTTGAGGTAAGGCTCAAGAGGGATGGAATTCTTATGCCCCAATGTCTTGCTATCTACCTTGTTCAACATCCTCCAAGCTCGGATAAATCTCTGGCGAAGACCTTGATCGTCGTTGTCATAGTCAAATACCAATCCTTGAATCAGCATCTCGTGCGGGCCATCCCTTCGGGCGTAACCAAACTATCTTAAGGCTAAGCAGGGGTTGTAGGTGATACCTCCCCTAATGCCAAGTAAAGGGACATTAGGAAATTCTCCATAACGGTCGACAATAGTAACATTCTCTATGGATCGTGAACACCAACGAATGTCTGAATGTTTGAGCATCATCAACCTTTGTGACCACCTTGAACTTTGCTCATTCTTCAGTACAAATTGGGGAAGATGGGAAATAAACCATCTTGCCAAGGGAGGAGTACAACACATAAGGACACTTCTTTTCCTCATTGTGTAAGTGTGAAAAGAATGTAGGATGTCCCCTAGCAATGTAGGCACCGGGTTGTGGGATATGAAGATTTTGAAGGTGTTTACGTCTATGAGTTGGTCAGGATTTGGAAACAAAACCATCCCATAGATGAGGAGAGCCACAATTTCCTAAAAATCTTGTAGATCCAAAGAGTTCCAACAGTTTTGGGCTTTCTCAAACAGGAACTTTGCTAGGAAGCCCTTGACACCACTCCTTGTTTCCCAATGAGTTGTGACATCAGATGAGTGCAAGTATAGAGCTTGAGCAGTCTCTTCTGCCTTTGGGTCTCTTTCCATACCGTTGAAAGGTAGTTGATTGAGAATGGGAATCCTCAAGAGTCAGTAGAGTTCTTCCAAAGTAGGCACAAGTTGATAATCGGGAATTGTGAAGCAATAGTGTAAGGGATCAAAGAACTGAAAGAGCACCTTCATCATGTCCTCATCAGTGTTGGAGGTGACCAAGTTGAGTAGGTGACCATGTCTCTCGGTGAATGGAGAGTTTTCAGGAATCCTTGAAGATAGCTCCTTAAGTTATGGAGGGATCCTTACAAGATTGACTTGAATAGTTTTCCTGCGAAGAGAATCCATATCCTACAAAACAAGAACAAAGATGAAACCCAAAATCCTTGAAATGGTTAGAGAATGTGTATGATGTTATGATGTTCATGATGTTATGTACAAGTAATGTATATACACACAAAGCAAACAAGTCCTTAGGTTTAGGCTTGCATGGAGTCTTATAGGTAAGTACCCTCTTGAAGTTTAGTTGGCTCAAATATGTCCTAGTAATAGTAACCGGGTTCTAAGGAGCTCAATATCACTATTTTGTTTCCTTGGTCATTGTTTCAGCACAAGCCTCTTTAATGGCGACCGAAATATCTCAAGAAACCAAACCTCAATGAGTGTAGTATCGAGTATCTACCAACTTCGGACTGCACCAAAGCCGGTCATCTCACTACATCCTAAATGGCCAAGTTGGTCAAGTAAAGGTTCTAAAAGTTCATTAGTGCTTCATGACATCACCCAGCGGCCCCGTATTCTCCTTGATTAACTCAAGGGCTACCGGTACCCACAAATATGTCGCCCTAACGTAGCTATTTCTTAGACCATGTCGTTAAACCCCACACAATTTCCACAATGTATTGCTACTTACCTATAAGGTATCCCAAATCCGTGTACAGTATTCAAACCCAAACAAAGAACCATAATGTAAAGCAAACAAGTCAAACAATTGAAAGCAAGTAAATGTGATCTAACCCTAAGGTAACCCCACTTTTAGAATTCTCCCCGGCATATTCGCCAGTTCTGTGATACGGTGGGAGAACTGACTTGGGTGTTTTGCGTTTGATCGCAAATGTTGTGATTAGCAAGAGTCTCCATCGACTTTTCTTTTATCCAAAAGGAAAGGTGAAAAAGCACAGGAAAGACCTTTGAGATTATTTCTTGAGTTCGGGGGGTAGGTTATGAAAAGGGAAGGTATTATCATCCTTCTCATCCATGGTTTTCCATGGGCTCTTAGTTACTTGCTAGATCACTTGCTTTTTTGTTTGAAATTGTGCTTGGTGTGGTTTTTGAAATTATTTTGTAAAGAGGCCATTGTTTAGGCAATCTTTGTAATGATTCTGATTTTTAAGAATGTATACAAAGATGTTTGATCTTTTGAAAATGTTTTCAAGTTTGTAAGATGTTTTGAAAGTGTAGGTGTTTTTTTTGAAAATAGCAAGGATGTTTATTTGAAGTTGAGCAAGTAATTAGGAGCATTCTACCTACTCAAAAGTCTTTCTTGTTCATTTTCCTTTTCCTTTGACATTATTATCTTACCATTGATTTGGTAAGTAACCCCATGATTAGAAATGTTACAGGGTATTTTAGCCTTCTTTTTTAGGGACTAAGATCATTTGAAAGGCAACTTAGATAGCGTCATCGAGGGACTATGATCTTGTATTTGCTTGTTTTTGCTAAGATACCTTACATGCGTAATATGGCCATTTTGTATAAGGCAACCAAGTGGAATAACCCTAGTGGTGCTTGTGTGCAAGTGTATTGTTTTCATGCTTGTTTTTCTCTTGAATTAAGGTTTTCTAAGTATTGGTTTTAGTCTTTCCATACAAACCCTAATTACTAGCAATTGTATATAAAACGATAAATTGCGGAATTTAAAGTTACTACGCTATTACAACATTTGTAGGGAGGGGTATAAAAATTGAATGGGGATTGCAAGAATATAAACCTAATTAGTCTATTGCAACTATATTGAATTGGTATCAATGTACAAGGAATTAAATGAATACAATGTACAAAAGGAATAAATATGCAACAATGTAAATGTGAAGAAAAATGAATATTTTGTTTGGTTTTTAATGAGAAAAGGGAATTTGTCTTAACCTAATTAATTAAAGAAAATAATTAATAAAAAGTAAACCCTAAATTTTCTAAGAAAAGATTTTCAAACAAAGCCCTAATTCATTAATTGATTAAAGAAAATAAGTTTAGAAAAAGTTTTTTTGGGTATTTTTTTCTTGCGAATAATTTATAGTATTATGGAATATTTTTGGCCTTTTTTAATATTAACATAATATATTTTAATTGGTGTAAAAGAAAAATAAATACTAACCTAGTTTTAATTAGATTTACAAGATAATTTGTAAAAAAATAAAAAAGTATAGTTAAATAAAATATTTTTTATGAGAAAAATAAAATAAACTAAGCCAAAATATAAATTTATCATTTTTTGTATTTTTATGATCTTTTAGTATTTAGAAAAACATTTAAGAAAATAAATGAAATAAGAAATAAGAAAAATAAAATAAACTGGGCCAGGGGCGTACAAATGAAACATGGGGTTAGCTAGCAAAAACAAAAAAATGAAACAAGCCCAAAGAGGCCCATCGCCCTGCAAAAAAAAAGTCATAAATGCAAAACATGTAAAATAAATGCCAAAGAGTACCATTGGGGATCGAACCCAAGTCCCAAAGGTTACAGCCACGCGCTTCTACCACTTGGGTGGCTATACATCCGTTAATATAAGAAAAACAATAAATATATGATACAAAACGCACCCTGATGACTTCATCTTCAACCTCCAGCCAGACCAACTGTAACTTGCTCATTTCTCATCAAAAATGAAAACTGTAAACATGAAACTTGTAGCAAATTTCCTCACGGTTTCAGAAATGTAAAGCATTAAAACTATAGATCAAAGATAAGGATGAATTTTAATGGACCTAATCTGAACCCTAAAAATCTCAGAAATTTCTATCTCAAAATTCTCTAAGCTCAAGCAAAATTCTCTACATGTTTTATTCACAAATAAATCGTTGATGGTGCCTGTATAAAGAGTTCAAAGTTGAGAAAACTTACCTCAAAACTGGAAATCGTGTTTTGAGTTTGAGCTTGTTTCAAGTGATGGTGATGATCAGGTTAGCTTCCTTGAGGTCCCAGGAAGCTAATGCAATGGTTAACTTGAGCAATGGATGGCTGAAATAATCTGGAGAAGTCAATGTGCAGAACTCTGGTTTTTTAAAATGGAAGATGGTGTAAATGGTGTTATAGTTTTGTAACAGGGTGTGGGATCAATTCTATATGATATTTAGAAGCTTTAGAAACCAAAAGGCCAAGAAACGCATGAGTAGATTATGAGTTTCAAGTTTTTGGTCTGTTTGTGTGAAAATGGAAGTATGAGATGTGTTTCTGAGTTAAAGATGTTTTCAGGGCATGAGACTTCTTGTCTTTGTGGTCAAAATTTTGTGTATGTATAAACAAAAGTGTTTGAGAGCTTTGGACATTCAGAAGTACAAGTTTCTAGCTTTTGGCTAGGTTACTTGATTTTGAAGAAATGTGGGAAACAAGTTCCAAGAGGAGGTACAAGCATGGGCTGGGTGATTGTAAGTGTCTAAACCATTTATCATGAGTTATAGGACTTGTTTGATCAGAAGAGAACAAGTGAAAGGCTCAAGAACAAGTTTTGTACAAAAAGTCACTTTATCAAAATGGCAATGTAACCTTTCTTCCAAAAAAGGATATAAAGCATGTCCATGCATTGAATGCTTGAAGTGAGACCTCTAAAAGTTGTGTAAACCATTAATTATAGAGTTCCTAACAAGTTTGAGGCCTGTAAAGTAGTGTTTATGCAGCTGTTGTACCCTAATTTTTGACCTAAGATCCCATATTTATTTTTGCATTTTTAAACATAAGCCAAGGTCACGAAATACGGTTGGTTTTAACGTCTCACCTTCGAGCTTTGACAATGCAAAGATTGTCAAGTTGTTTTGAACATTTTTAGCATATGTATCACTAATTTCTAATCGCAAACAAAGGTGTATGTTCATGTTTTCTTTTGTGTCATGTGCAGAGACAGGTCTGAATCAAGAGCATCAGGTGTCGCGCCTCAATTAGGGTTCAGAATCTCTCAAGCCAGAAGTACGGTTGATTGTGGATTCTCGAAGACTGATTCATCAAGGCACAACCGTTGCACCCTTAATTTCGCCCCTAATATGTTTTAGTCGCACTCTCATATCATATTTTGTTATTTGGTCACGATCATTAGTAAATATCTTCATTCATCATATTTTGCATCATTAGTCGTATTTAAGTTGACCAGAAAAAAGTCAGTTTAAATCAAAGTTTGTATCGTCTTTCAGTTGTAAAATACCCGGCATTTTGCTTCATGCATTTTTATCTATTTACTCATTTGTTGCATTGCTCCAAGTTATTTATATGTTGATAATAAAAATATTTTGGTTTTATAGACAAACTGTTAAAAACGATTCAACAATGTGCGAAAATTAGTAGCGAGAAAATATTTCAAGTTTTCACCTTTTTACCGATCATTTTATGAATCTGCGTTTCGCGTAGATTATGACGGTATGCTCGCTTTATTTTTTCGGTACAGTTCGAAGTCTCGTTTTTAACCTTAAACGTCTGTTTAGTCTGATTTTTTTATTATTATTTTATTTTTTATTTTTTTTGACTTCTTGAATATTTTTTCTTTAATCTTTGTGACATGTAGATTATTTTAATGTGTTCATTTTATTTTTTCGGATAAATTTTCGTCCGTTTTTTTTTATCATTTTCGGTCATTTTGGGTCTTTATTTTTTATTCATAAAATATTCAAAAAAATTATTTTTAATTGAGTTAATTTAAATACTTTCTGTTTTTTATTTCATTTTATCATTAAAAGGGCTTTTTAGTCACAAAATATATTATTCACACAATACTCTATTCCTATTGGCTGTTGGATGAAATTGAGGATCACCTTCACCATTCACCATTCACCTATTGGTTGTCACAAAAATCACCTTCACCATAAAAAAAACTAACATTCATAAACTCATGAAGGGGGAAAAAAAACAAAAACACAATAAAAAGTAATACACTAGCCACATCCAAAACTCCCTCTCACAACTCCTTCCACGCCATACCCTTCCACCTCCTTTGATTATCCCACCATCCTCAACATCACCTTCTGTAAAACAAAAAACGCACAACACCACATTACAAACACAACTTCACCATTTTCCTTCTCCTTCAGGTTCTTCCCTTACTCATAAACTCATGTCAACCGCCACTACTCACAAGTGGCTCACAAACTGCTACAACATCCTTGAACGACATGTTTCAAACAAACAACCCAACAATCCACAGACCTCATACAGTGACACCACTTGAGTCACAGTTCCCCCCCAGAGGAGGTGCACAAGGCCACTAAGCAATTCCAAGACGCCATCGCCGAAAACAACAACCAGCTTCACGTCCTACAACGTTTTCTCGCAGACAACAACAACCTCGTCAACCTCGTCCAAAAACTCCCCGAACAACTCTCTCATGATGTCATGGTTCCATTTGGGAAAGCAGCGTTCTTCCCTGGTCGTTTGATTCATACCAACGAGTTCATGGTTCTTTTGGGAGAAGGGTATTATGCAGACAGAACTTCCACACAAACTGTTGATATTTTGCAACGAAGAGGGGAGTCCTTGAATTCTCAGGTTGATTCACTTCAGGCCATGATCAACAACCTTTCCTCCTTTATCAATGTCACAGATTCTGATGTAGCGGAGGGTCTTGTGGAAATAAGAGAAGAGTATGTGGAGGGCGAATCTGAAGAAGAGGGTTCTGAATCAGATTCAGCTATTGAAGACGTTCCTAGTTCTGGGAATGATACTTCCAAAGAAGTGGACTATGCTGAATTTTTATCTTTAATGGATGAACTTGAGAAAAAGAAGCACTTGCTGGAAAAATGGCGATGACAGTGATCCAAGTGAGGAGACAACTGTGTTGGTGAAGCTCATGGTGATTTGAAAAAAATTGAATCCTCAGCAGCCACTGTCAGAGGGATTTACAACAGACGCTCAGAATGACATTAGTACCCAAAGCTGCAGTCCTCCACCATCTGTCGATAAATATTTGGCCGGTCCCGGGGATGATCAAATGTATCCTGTCAACCTAGAAATGGAACAGTCCACTGACGCAGTTGGGTCATCATTAACTGAGTCGGAGAAAGTTATATTAGAAGTTGATAGGAGCGATGTTCCTGCTAACAAAGCAGAAAACTTTGCCTTTGTTAGAGGAATCTAAATTGGTTCATCATGAAAGGCCAGCGCATTCTGAAAATCTTGCAATAATGGAAGGGGAGAAAGATGGTGCTGAATGGGTTCCTCAAGAGGTCACAAATTTAGACTCCAGTTCAGGTGCGGATGTTTTTGATAATCAACATTCTCATGATTCACTTCCCCAGTGTGCAGGAAATGATCAACGACATCTTCGAGAAGCTTGCTGCTGAATCTTCCAGACTTGCGAGGTACAACAAGAAGCCGACGATAACTTCTAGGGAAATTCAGACTGCGATGAGGCTTGTTCTTCCTGGAGAGTTGGCTAAGCATGCTGTGTCTGAGGGTACTAAAGTTGTGACCAAGTTCACAAGCGGTTAGGGTTTTCTTCAACCCAATTTTGTGAGTTTGGAAGATAGGTCTGGACCACCCTGACCCGGTCCGGCCCATCATTTTTTTTTAAAATACTCTTCTGATTTTTATTTGTGTTACAATTTGGGCTTATCGTTTCATTTTTTTTAAGCCCGACCGCTTTTACTACTCCCCCTCCAATAATTATTAGTTATACCCTCTCAATTTGTTTATTTTAAATAATAATTAGTTTAGTTAATCTAGTTATTTGTAGATTTAATTAAACAACTATGTTTTAGTTAACTAGATAATCTTAATTATTTAGATTAGTTTTAGACTTAATTTAATAACTTTAGAATTTTAATTTAATTAGATATAAATTAGTAGTGTTAGAATCTTTAATTAGTTTAGATACATTTTGATTATTTTAGAATTTTAACTTAGTCTTAGAATTTTAATCTTTAATTTAGAATTAATTTAGTTTAGATTTAAGTTAGTAATTTTATTATTAATATAGTTTAGATTGAATTAGCAATTTTATAATGAATTTAGTTTATACTTAAACTAGTTTAGATGTAATTTAGTAACTTTAGAATTAATTTAGTTTAGACCTAATTCAGTAATATTAGAATGTTAATTTATTTTAGATTTAATTTAATAACTTTCGAGTTTTCTTAGTTAGTAACTTAGAATTTTAATTTAGTTTTAGTTAATAATTTCAAAATTCAATTTAATTTAGTTAAACACCTTAGAATTTAGATTTAGTTTACTTAGTAACCTTAAAATTTAAAATTAGTTTAGATGATTCTTTATTACACTTTTCTTTTATTTGTGATTCTTCTTTATCCATTCATTTAGTCTCTTACAATTTGTCTTGTTATCTACCCTGTTCGTTTCTCGTGGATTTTAATTATTTATGCTTCCTTACTCGAATATTAGATCTACCTGCTTTTGATTAATTCCAAGGGAAATGTTTCAACTCAGCTGACTTCATGTCATCAAATACGTCTTCTACAATCGTGCGAATACCCACATTCATTTTTTTTCTTATTTACTATTTTTCCAAACTTAAGTCGATTTTCCTAAAAGATTCAAATTTCTAACTCGCACCTTCTTTTAAGTCAAAATTTCAACACTAGGTCGTCGTATCTTCAAAATCTCTCCAAGCACCGATTTTTAGCCAAACGAATCATTTTAATCAAACAAACAATTTTAAACCAAAAACAGATATTTCAAAATGTTCCTGCGGAGTACCGCAGATGCATTGGGTGCTAATACCTTCCCATGGCATAACCAACCCCAAACTCTAGATCTCTTTTCAAAAATGCATTGTATTTTCATTACTTTTTAAATATTACTTTACATTGCATATTTTAGGGTTTTATTTCGCTCTTTTCCGTTTTCCCTTGGAAATAATAAAGCGCGGTGGCGACTCTTGCTTTTGTGAGTCAAGCTAATTAATAGCTTGATCTCCGATTTTCACCGCTACAGAATTGGCGACTCTGCTGGGGAAAGATTGACCTCTTGCTGGTCCATCCCTAAGTGGGTTAAGCCTAATTTGTTTTATCTGTTTTATCATTATTTGATTGTTTGATTATATGTATATATTGTGATTATTTGGGTGTTGATAATATTTACAAAGGATAAGTCCTATACCCGGACTAAGTTACACTTAGGAATAAGACGGGCGGTATAGTCATGTTAACTTTGAGGGAGTAATCCCGAAGAAGGAGGCATGAGATCCCCCACTCATTGGAAGGCCCTTTTGAACGTAATATTTGTTTACCGAGTAATCGGGAAGACATTATTATTTTCGACCTGGGAGCCAGAGAAGCTGGGAACCGTAGAACCCTAACCCATCTTGGCCTTTTAGGTGTAGCGCGGAGATTATAACGGAGTAATCCGGAAGTAATTGTTACGCGATGCTACGCCCGGATGAGTTTCTCTTGAGAATATTGCTGATTATTGAGTAATCAAGACGTTGGTAATATCCGAAGGAGGAATGTAGACTCCGGGAACTCTTAGAACCTTGTTCTACAGGTGTGATTAAACCGTTAGTACATACCTTGGGGGTGTTCCTTACCTTGACTCCATGCTCGTGACGTTGAACCTTTCAACTTTATTTGTGACCTTGCTTGTGGTTGTTGCATAGCCATGCATTCATGCATCCATAAAACCCTTTTCACTTGACTTTGAAGGAATTCAGAGGTCTTTCTTTGTAAACATCACAAGTTTTGTCAAGCTCAATGGATCTTGGGTGTTGATAGGGCGAAAACCCTAATCCACCAAAATGGATGATTGATCTTGATGATAGCTTGATCAATGTTTGGAGCCAATTTAAAATTCATCTTCTATCTTCGTACTTTGATTTTTACAACTTAATATCCTGAGTTCCTTGAAAATCAAATAAAAACTCTCTTTTGCATATCATACATCATTCTACATTTTTTGTTTCACTGTCAAAGGTCTTTTTCCGAGTCTTATTTTTTCTTTGGTCTCACCAGTACAACACTCGCGCTAAGAAAACAATGGAGAATATCAAGCAAGATATTTCTGAACTCCGTAGAGAGATGACTATTTTGAAAGCTAGTATGGAGCACTTAACTGGTTTGGTTGAAATTCTGGTTTCCGCCCAAGTCAATCCTTCTAGAAGGGAGGAAGCGATGATAAAAGTCTTCACTGAAACTCTGAAATCATTCATTCATGAGAAGATGATAATTAATGCGCCTAGTGACTTTCCTGACAAGGTGAATGTGGGAGTGCGTCTAGAAGAAGATGTCTAAAAGGGATGTTTATATGAAGATGGTAGCTTAGCTAATGGTGTGAAGAAGTTTGATAATGACTTTTCCAAGAACAGAACCAGAGGAAGAAATAATCATCATCAAAATCATCATGTTTCTCCTATTCATCAACAGAATCAGTAAGTCCCTAATCAGAGGAAAACCTAGTTTGATCCAATTCCAATTACCTATACAGAGTTGTTCCCTATCCTGATGCAGAGGAATTTGGTTCAGACCCAACCTCCACCGAAGGTTCCTGAGAAGATACATTGGTACTACAAAGCTGATTTGGCTTGTACTTTTCATCAAGGTGCTCCTGGGCATGACTTGGAGGGTTGCTTTGCTTTGAAGATCGAGGTTCAGAAGTTGGTCAGAAGTGGTATCTTGTCATTCAAGGACGTTGGTTTTGAAGTTCAAATCAAGCATGCGCCGAAGAGTAAACACGATTGATGGTGACTTTGATTTTTGAAGGATGTTTTCGGTGATTCAAGTCCATATGGAAAGCCTTCCCAGATTATTAACTTATTTCTGCTTTTTGTAACTTTTCTTGTTTATCAAAACATTGTTTGCATGTAAGAACTTGTTTGCATCTGAATGATTATCTTAATACAATGAGTATGTTTGTCTTGAAGAAATTCATTCGTTTCACTCATATTTGTTTTCAAATTTTAAATTTCTTTTGGCATTATGATACCAACTTGTTGCCCATTCTCTTGCCTAGGCAGAGATTGAAGGGAGGATGATGATCTAAAGAACACAAAATCTCTGGTTGCATGCTTTTAGATAAAATCTTGCTGATGATGTACAGGCATTGTTTCAAATCCCTAAACACTGGAGATATAAGGAAGATAATCCCTTGCTAACCTCTTTTGAGCCTTGAAGTAGGCGTTTCTTTTCTATACGAAAAAACCCTCAACTTTTAACCTGGGGCAGGGTAGTTTTCAGTTAATCTGATTGAGTGTTCAAAATTCATAAGGAAGATGTTTTTTGAAGAGAAACTACGAGGGCTATCCTTCATGTATAATGAAGCCAGAAGATGTGGAATCACAATGTTATCCCTCATTCATCAAGAAACGAGGCAATCACAATCTTCTCAACAAGCAAATACAAGCTAATGTCACACAGTTTGTTCAAAAAGTTAAAAATCGAGAAAAAAGAAAAAGCCTGCTAAGTCAAAAAACATGAAAACGTGTGACTTAGGCAAAATTAAGGCATCCCGCTGGACTATCAATTCAAAAGAATTAGTTCAGGCAAAAGTTAGGGAAAATAAAAAATTGCAAAGAAAAGGACTACAATGAAAAGTCCTCAGCAAAGAACAAATTGGTGACTACAAACACGAAGACATGAGGGTGGTTTCTACTCCGAAAGCCTCGTCGTTTCCTTGACCGTCACAAAATCCTTTTGAGAGATGAACACTCATGATTGAATTAACTGAACATAGGGTTGGAGAACATCATGAAGAATGGGTGGGCACCAAATATTTTGAGCCTTAAAATCTTTTTTCTAAAAACCATGAACCAGACCACGTTACAACCTTCAAAAGTCCTAATTGAAGCAAGGTTATTTTGAAAGCCTACTTCAATGAGATAGTGTTCCTGACTCCCATGAATGTTCTAAATAGTTATGTTGGTATCATATGTTTTTCCTATACAAAATAAATGATGCTCTAACTCGCAAAATTTGTGCGATATCTTTTCAAAATCT
Source organism: Vicia faba (assembly GCA_948472305.1). Lineage (NCBI taxonomy): Eukaryota > Viridiplantae > Streptophyta > Magnoliopsida > Fabales > Fabaceae > Vicia > Vicia faba. The sequence goes on from OX451740.1 coordinate 1,357,107,382, forward strand.
TCAAGACTTACATAACTGTTGCATTAGAATTTTCATTCTCATTGTAAACTGTTCTAACTGTAAAACATTTGTTTGATATCAAACAAGCTCACATAAGCACCAGTGATGAGTTTATTCTTTTAAGGCCTGAAACTATGTTGAGTAATTGGCGGATCACGTCAAGAAGAAATCATATCCATGGGCATGTCACCTAAAGACTGTAAACACGAACATGTTGCTTCTCCCAGTTAATGCTTTCCCAACTTGTTTACTCTTTTGGGGCAAAATTTGAAGACTTTGTTGTGCCGACTACAGTCAATCCGGGGCAATCACGTCGAGATTTGATGAATCTCTCTAAGAGTTTGAAGACACCAGAGCATGGTGAATGCCAGGTCTTTTGTAAAATCCTCTTGAGACGATTTCTCCTCATCAACCAGATAGCTTGGGGCATGTTAGAAGTGAAGCTATTCGCAAGAATTGTCGTGCAACTTGCAGCTCATCAGCAGTAAACTTGGGGCATCCAAAATTAGTCCCAGGGGCAATCCAGATTTATCAAGATATGTTTTTCATACATTATCAGAGGGTGGTGTTCCCAGTATCTCCAGCTAAGCAAGACTTTTTTCCAGCTGAAGCATTGTTCGTGTTGTTATCCTTTCAACGAATTATTGACATTAGAAGATTAGACTTTGGGTTTTCTACCGAAAAATATCTTCCTCTCCAAAGAGATTTAAGCCTTGTAAAAGGACTTTGCTCCAATGATGGCTTTTGTTTTCTATCTCCAGTAATGTTACCATCCTGTTGAGATTAGCCGAGTGTCGAGTTGTACTGTGATGTCTTATCATTTTCTGTCTATCTCACCTGTCTGTTTTGTCAGCATATACATGACATTCATTTATTCATTCACACTTGCATCATGCATGCACAGTTGTATTTGTTGATGTCTTCGAGTACGTATACCTTGGTTATGTCTATTCAAATAGCGTATTTGATCTTTCCAAATAGAATGTCAACTTAAGCAGAAAGTGCGCCTCCTTTCTAATTCCCCACTGAGTTAACTCTCGTGGAAGAATCTTGCTTCAGCTTTCCTTTTCCATCTCTGGATAGGATAAATCCCCATTTGAGTTGTTTCCTCATTGGATGGAGTCTTGTTTGACTGTTTTCTCTCCAGTTTATTCCTGGATTGAGCTTTGTCTCTTGTGAACGATACCCTGTGGATCTCTCTAGGCTGTGAAACCTAGATGGAAAGTGCATCTATTTCGCAATGTAAATACTTGGTCTCCTCAAGAAGGATTTATTCATGGTTCCCCATTGAAGATGAACTTTATTCCCCAATAGTGTTATCACAACTTTCTTCTGGAATATCGACATGACAACAAGCGACTGACTCTTTATTTGAGCAGTTTGTTTATTTATGATTTCTCTACGACAAATGGCGGTCTCTTCATGAGCAGTTTGTCCATCCTCGATGAAATTATTGATTCTCACTTCCAGCAATATCTTCATGATATTTTATGGGTATCTTTGGGAAAACAGCAAGCGGCAGTCTCTTCGTGGACAACTTGCATGTTATCAACACTTTTTAAAAACAGCAAGCGACGGTCTCTTCATGAGCAACATGTGTGTTATTGTTCTCTTGAAAAACAGCAAGCGGCGGTCTCTTCATGAGCAACTTGTGTGTTATTGTTCTCTTGAAAAACATCAAGCGGCGGTCTCTTCATGATCAACTTGTATGTTATTGACACCTTTGAAAACATCAAGCGGCGGTCTCTTCATGAGCAACTTGTATGTTATTGATACCTTGGAAAAAAAACATCAAGCGGCGGTCTCTTCATGAGCAACTTGTGTGTTATTGTTCTCTTGAAAAACAGCAAGCGGCGGTCTCTTCATGAGCAACTTGTGTGTTATTGTTCTCTTGAAAAACAGCAAGCGGCGGTCTCTTCATGAGCAACTTGTATTGTTATTGCTATATTTGAAAAAACAGCAAGCGGCAGTCTCTTCATGGACAACTTGTATGTTATCAACACTTTTTAAAAAAAACAGCAAGCGGCAGTCTCTTCATGGACAACTTGTATGTTATCAACACTTTTTTGAAAACGGCAAGTGGCAGCTTCTTCATGAGCAGCTTGTACGTTAGTATTTTTGGAAGACAGCAAGTGGCAGCTTCTTTATGAGCAGCTTGTGGGTTTTTGGCAACAAGTGGCGGACTCTTCATAAGCAGCTTGTATGCTTTAATTTTCTTTGAAGATAGCAAGTGGCGGTCTCTTCATGAGCAGCTTGTATGTTATTGACACCTTTGAAAGGAAGCAAGTGGCGGCCTCTTCATTTGAGCAGCTTATGTATCCCCAACAATAATGTCTACTCAGCAAATGGCATCCCTTTGGAAAAGTCCCGTGGGGAAGTTTGTTATTTTATCCTTTTCAAGCGATATCTTGGTTAGAGAAGAAATGTGTTACCGTTCTTGGTAAAATTCAGAAATCAGAGATGTTTATCTCCAGCCACAGTGCTGATGTCAATCATTTTGTTTTCCAGCCACAGTGCTGATGTCGATCATTTTGTTTTCCAGCCACAGTGTTGATGTCAATCATTTTCCAGTCTCAGTACTGATGTCCATCATTTCCTTTTCCAGTTGCAGTACTGATGTCAATCATATGCTTTTCCAGTCACAGTACTGTTGTAAATCATTACCTTTTCCAGTCCCAATACTGATGTAAATCATTCAAGAGTCTCTCATTTGAAGTCTATGACTTTGTTTCCCCAGTGGAGTTACAACCTCTTCCTCTGTGGGATTATTGTATAATGTGCTTGGTTTCTCCAGCATAGTCTGTCTCATATGGCGTCATTCCCCATAAAATTCAAAACATCACATTCATATCATATCGTAAACATAATCGCGGTATCTTAAGGCCAAAAATTGTGTATTCTATATTTAAGTCCCTTCAATCTCGTCGAAATGAAGATCCCAATCTTCATATCTCCAGATAGAAGAAACTTAAATAGGGGCAGCTGTTGTACCCCAATTTTTGACCTAAGATCCCATATTTATTTTTGCATTTTTAAACATAAGCCAAGGTCACGAAATACGGTTGGTTTTAACGTCTCACCTTCGAGCTTTGACTATGCGAAGATTGTCAAGTTGTTTTGAACATTTTTAGCATATGTATCACTAATTTCTAATTGCAAACAAAGGTGTATGTTCATGTTTTCTTTTGTGTCATGTGCAGAGACAGGTCTGAATCAAGAGCATCAGGTGTCGCGCCTCAATTAGGGTTCAGAATCTCTCAAGCCAGAAGTACAGTTGATTGTGGATTCTCGAAGACTGATTCATCAAGGCACAACCGTTGCACCCTTAATTTCGCCCCTAATATGTTTTAGTCGCACTCTCATATCATATTTTGTTATTTGGTCACGATCATTAGTAAATATCTTCATTCATCATATTTTGCATCATTAGTCGTATTTAAGTTGACCAGAAAAAAGTCAGTTTAAATCAAAGTTTGTATCGTCTTTCAGTTGTAAAATACCCGGCATTTTGCTTCATGCATTTTTATCTATTTACTCATTTGTTGCATTGCTCCAAGTTATTTATATGTTGATAATAAAAATATTTTGGTTTTATAGACAAACTGTTAAAAACGATTCAACAATGTGCGAAAATTAGTAGCGAGAAAATATTTCAAGTTATCACCTTTTTACCGATCATTTTATGAATCTGCGTTTCGCGTAGATTATGACGGTATGCTCGCTTTATTTTTTTGGTACAGTTCGAAGTCTCGTTTTTAACCTTAAACGTATGTTTAGTCTGATATTTTTATTATTATTTTATTTTTGATTTTTTTTGACTTCTTGAATATTTTTTCTTTAATCTTTGTGACATGTAGATTATTTTAATGTGTTCATTTTATTTTTTCGGATAAATTTTCGTCCGTTTTTTTTTATCATTTTCGGTCATTTTGGGTCTTTATTTTTTATTCATAAAATATTCAAAAAAATTATTTTTAATTGAGCTAATTTAAATACTTTCTGTTTTTTATTTCATTTTATCATTAAAAGGGCTTTTTAGTCACAAAATATATTATTCACACAATACTCTATTCCTATTGGCTGTTGGATGAAATTGAGGATCACCTTCACCATTCACCATTCACCTATTGGTTGTCACAAAAATCACCTTCACCATAAAAAAAAACTAACATTCATAAACTCATGAAGGGGGAAAAAAACAAAAACACAATAAAAAGCAATACACTAGCCACATCCAAAACTCCCTCTCACAACTCCTTCCACGCCATACCCTTCCACCTCCTTTGATTATCCCACCATCCTCAACATCACCTTCTGTAAAACAAAAAACGCACAGCACCACATTACAAACACAACTTCACCATTTTCCTTCTCCTTCAGGTTCTTCCCTTACTCATAAACTCATGTCAACCGCCACTACTCACAAGTGGCTCACAAACTGCTACAACATCCTTGAACGACATGTTTCAAACAAACAACCCAACAATCCACAGACCTCATACAGTGACACCACTTGAGTCACAGTTCCCCCCCAGAGGAGGTGCACAAGGCCACTAAGCAATTCCAAGACGCCATCGCCGAAAACAACAATCAGCTTCACGTCCTACAACATTTTCTCGCAGACAACAACAACCTCGTCAACCTCGTCCAAAAACTCCCCGAACAACTCTCTCATGATGTCATGGTTCCGTTTGGGAAAGCAGCGTTCTTCCCTGGTCGTTTGATTCATACCAACGAGTTCATGGTTCTTTTGGGAGAAGGGTATTATGCAGACAGAACTTCCACACAAACTGTTGATATTTTGCAACGAAGAGGGGAGTCCTTGAATTCTCAGGTTGATTCACTTCAGGCCATGATCAACAACCTTTCCTCCTTTATCAATGTCACAGATTCTGAAGTAGTGGAGGGTCTTGTGTAAATAAGAGAAGAGTATGTGGAGGGCGAATCTGAAGAAGAGGGTTCTGAATCAGATTCAGCTATTGAAGACGTTCCTAGTTCTGGGAATGATACTTCCAAAGAAGTGGACTATGCTGAATTTTTATCTTTAATGGATGAACTTGAGAAAAAGAAGCACTTGCTGGAAAAAATGGCGATGACAGTGATCCAAGTGAGGAGACAACTGTGTTGGTGAAGCTCATGGTGATTTGAAAAAAATTGAATCCTCAGCAGCCACTGTCAGAGGGATTTACAACAGACGCTCAGAATGACATTAGTACCCAAAGCTGCAGTCCTCCACCATCTGTCGATAAATATTTGGCCGATCCCGGGGATGATCAAATGTATCCTATCAACCTAGAAATGGAACAGTCCACTGACGCAGTTGGGTCATTGTTAACTGAGTCAGAGAAAGTTATATTATAAGTTGATAGGAGCGATGTTCCTGCTAACAAAGCAGAAGAACTTTGCCTTTGTTAGAGGAATCTAAATTGGTTCATCATGAAAGGTCAGCGTATTCTGAAAATCTTACAATAATGGAAGGGGAGAAAGATGGTGCTGAATGGGTTCCTCAAGAGGTCACAAATTTAGACTCCAGTTCAGGTGCGGATGTTTTTGATAATCAACATTCTCATGATTCACTTCCCCAGTGTGCAGGAAATAATCAACAACATCTTCGAGAAGCTTGCTGCTGAATCTTCCAGACTTGCGAGGTACAACAAGAAGCCGACGATAACTTCTAGGGAAATTCAGACTGCGGTGAGGCTTTTTCTTCCTGGAGAGTTGGCTAAGCATGCTGTGTCTGAGGGTACTAAAGCTGTGACCAAGTTCACAAGCGGTTAGGGTTTTCTTCAACCCAATTTTGTGAGTTTGGAAGATGGGTCCGGACCACCCTGACCCGGTCCGGCCCATCATTTTTTTTTTAAATACTCTTCTGATTTTTATTTGTGTTACAATTTGGGCTTATCGTTTCATTTTTTTTAAGCCCGACCGCTTTTACTACTCCCCCTCCAATAATTATTAGTTATACCCTCTCAATTTGTTTATTTTAAATAATAATTAGTTTAGTTAATCTAGTTATTTGTAGATTTAATTAAACAACTATGTTTTAGTTAACTAGATAATCTTAATTATTTAGATTAGTTTTAGACTTAATTTAATAACTTTAGAATTTTAATTTAATTAGATATAAATTAGTAGTGTTAGAATATTTAATTAGTTTAGATACATTTTGATTATTTTAGAATTTTAACTTAGTCTTAGAATTTTAATCTTTAATTTAGAATTAATTTAGTTTAGATTTAAGTTAGTAATTTTATTATTAATATAGTTTAGATTGAATTAGTAATTTTATAATGAATTTAGTTTATACTTAAACTAGTTTAGATGTAATTTAGTAACTTTAGAATTAATTTAGTTTAGACCTAATTCAGTAATATTAGAATGTTAATTTATTTTAGATTTAATTTAATAACTTTTGAGTTTTCTTAGTTAGTAACTTAGAATTTTAATTTAGTTTTAGTTAATAATTTCAAAATTCAATTTAATTTAGTTAAACACCTTAGAATTTAAGTTTAGTTTACTTAGTAACCTTAAAATTTCAAATTAGTTTAGATGATTCTTTATTACACTTTTCTTTTATTTGTGATTCTTCTTTATCCATTCATTTAGTCTCTTACAATTTGTCTTGTTATCTACCCTGTTCGTATCTCCTGGATATTAATTATTTATGCTTCCTTACTCGAATATTAGATCTACCTGCTTATGATTAATTCCAAGGGAAATGTTTCAACTCAGCTGACTTCATGTCATCAAATACGTCTTCTACAATCGTGCGAATACCCCCATTCATTTTTTTCTTATTTACTATTTTTCCAAACTTAAGTCGATTTTCCTAAAAGATTCAAATTTCAAACTCGCACCTTCTTTTAATTCAAAATTTCAACACTAGGTCGTCGTATCTTCAAAATCTCTCCAAGCACCGATTTTTAGCCAAACGAATCATTTTAATCAAACAAACAATTTTAAACCAAAAACAGATATTTCAAAAGGTTCCTGCGGAGTACCGCAGATGCATTGGGTGCTAATACCTTCCCATTGCATAACCAACCCCCGAACTCTAGATCTCTTTTCAAAAATGCATTGTATTTTCATTAATTTTTAAATATTACTTTACATTGCATATTTTAGGGTTTTATTTCGCTCTTTTCCCTTTTCCCTTGGAAATAATAAAGTGCGGTGGCGACTCTTGCTTTTGTGAGTCAAGCTAATTAATAGCTTGATCTCTGATTTTCACCGCTACAGAATTGGCGACTCTGCTGGGGAAAGATTGACCTCTTGCTGGTCCATCCCTAAGTGGGTTCAGCCTAATTTGTTTTATCTGTTTTATCATTATTTTATTGTTTGATTATATGTATATATTGTGATTTGGGTGTTGATAATATTTACAAAGGACAAGTCCTATACCCGGACTAAGTTACACTTAGGAATAGGACGGGCGGTATAGTCATGTTAACTTTGAGGGACTAATCCCGAAGAAGGAGGCATGAGATCCCCCACTCAGTGGAAGGCCCTTTTGAACGTAATATTTGTTTACCGAGTAATCGGGAAGACATTATTATTTTCGACCTGGGAGCCAGAGAAGCTGGGAACCGTAGAACCCTAACCCATCTTGGCCTTTTAGGTGTAGCGCGGAGATTATAACGGAGTAATCGGGAAGTAATTGTTACGCGATGCTACGCTCGGATGAGTTTCTCTTGAGAATATTGCTGATTATTGAGTAATCAAGACGTTGGTAATATCCGAAGGAGGAATGTAGACTCCGGGAACTCTTAGAACCTTGTTCTACAGGTGTGATTAAACCGTTAGTACATACCTTGGGGGTGTTCCTTACCTTGACTCCATGCTCGTGACGTTGAACCTTTCAACTTTATTTGTGACCTTGCTTGTGGTTGTTGCATAGCCATGCATTCATGCATCCATAAAACCCTTTTCACTTGACTTTGAAGGAATTCGGAGGTCTTTCTTTGTAAACATCACAAGTTTCGTCAAGCTCAATGGATCTTGGGTGTTGATAGGGCGAAAACCCTAATCCACCAAAATGGATGATTGATCTTGATGATAGCTTGATCAATGTTTGGAGCCAATTTAAAATTCATCTTCTATCTTCGTACTTTGATGTTTACAACTTAATATCCTGAGTTCCTTGAAAATCAAATAAAAACTCTCTTTTGCATATCATACATCATTCTACATTTTTTGTTTCACTGTCAAAGGTCTTTTTCCGAGTCTTATTTTTTCTTTGGTCTCACCAGTACAACACTCGCGCTAAGAAAACAATGGAGAATATCAAGCAAGAGATTTCTGAACTCCGTAGAGAGATGACTATTTTGAAAGCTAGTATGGAGCACTTAACTGGTTTGGTTGAAATTCTGGTTGCCGCCCAAGTCAATCCTTCTAGAAGGGAGGAAGCGATGATAAAAGTCTTCACTGAAACTCTGAAATCATTCATTCATGAGAAGATGATAATTAATGCGCCTAATGACTTTCCTGACAAGGTGAATGTGGGAGTGCGTCTAGAAGAAGATGTCTGAAAGGGATGTTTATATGAAGATGGTAGCTCAGCTAATGGTGTGAAGAAGTTTGATAATGACTTTTCCAAGAAGAGAACCAGAGGAAGAAATAATCATCATCAAAATCATCATGTTTCTCCTATTCATCAACAGAATCAGTAAGTCCCTAATCAGAGGAAAACCTAGTTTGATCCAATTCCAATTACCTATACAGAGTTGTTCCCTATCCTGATGCAGAGGAATTTGGTTCAGACCCAACCTCCACCGAAGGTTCCTGAGAAGATACATTGGTACTACAAAGCTGATTTGGCTTGTACTTTTCATCAAGGTGCTCCTGGGCATGACTTGGAGGGTTGCTTTGCTTTGAAGATCGAGGTTCAGAAGTTGGTCAGAAGTGGTATCTTGTCATTCAAGGACGTTGTTTTTGAAGTTCAAATCAAGCATGCGCCGAAGAGTAAACACAATTGATGGTGACTTTGATTTTTGAAGTATGTTTTCGGTGATTCAAGTCCAGATGGAAAGCCTTCCCAGATTATTAACTTATTTCTTCTTTTTGTAACTTTTCTTGTTTATCAAAACATTGTTTGCATGTAAGAACTTGTTTGCATCTGAATGATTATCTTAATACAATGAGTATGTTTGTCTTGAAGAAATTCATTCGTTTCACTCATATTTATTTTCAAATTTTAAATTTCTTTTGGCATTATGATACCAACTTGTTGCCCATTCTCTTGCCTAGGCAGAGATTGAAGGGAGGATGATGATCTAAAGAACACAAAATCTCTGGTTGCATGCTTTTGGATAAAATCTTGCTGATGATGTACAGGCATTGTTTCAAATCCCTAAACACTGGAGATATAAGGAAGATAATCCCTTGCTAACCTCTTTTGAGCCTTGAAGTAGGAGTTTCTTTTCTATACGAAAAAACCCTCAACTTTTAACCTGGGGCAGGGTAGTTTTCAGTTAATCTGATTGAGTGTTCAAAATTCATAAGGAAGATGTTTTTTGAAGAGAAACTACGAGGGCTATCCTTCATGTATAATGAAGCCAGGAGATGTGGAATCACAATGTTATCCCTCATTCATCAAGAAATGAGGCAATCACAATCTTCTCAACAAGCAAATACAAGCTAATGTCACACAGTTTGTTCAAAAAGTCAAAAATCGAGAAAAAAGAAAAAGCCTGCTAAGTCAAAAAACATGAAAACGTGTGACTTAGGCAAAATTAAGGCATCCCGCTGGACTATCAATTCAAAAGAATTAGTTCAGGCAAAAGTTAGGGAAAATAAAAAATTGCAAAGAAAAGGACTGCAATGAAAATTCCTCAGCAAAGAATAAATTGGTGACTACAAACACGAAGACATGAGGGTGGTTTCTACTCTGAAAGCCTCGTCATTTCCTTGACCGTCACAAAATCCTTTTGAGAGATGAACACTCATGATTGAATTAACTGAACATAGGGTTGGAGAACATCATGAAGAATGGGTGGGCACCAAATATTTTGAGCCTTAAAATCTTTTTTCTAAAAACCATGAACCAGACCACGTTACAACCTTCAAAAGTCCTAATTGAAGCAAGGTTATTTTGAAAGCCTACTTCAATGAGATAGTGTTCCTGACTCCCATGAATGTTCTAAATAGTTATGTTGGTATCATATGTTTTTCCTATACAAAATAAATGATGCTCTAACTCGCAAAATTTGTGCGATATCTTTTCAAAATCTTCAAGACTTACATAACTGTTGCATTAGAATTTTCATTCTCATTGTAAACTGTTATAACTGCAAAACATTCGTTTGATATCAAAGAAGCTCACATAAGCACCAGTGATGAGTTTATTCTTTTAAGGCCTGAAACTATGTTGAGTAATTGGCAGATCACGTCAAGAAGAAATCATATCCATGGGCATGTCACCTAAAGACCGTAAACACGAACATGTTGCTTCTCCCAGTTAATGCTTTCCCAACTTGTTTACTCTTTTGGGGCAAAATTTGAAGACTTTGTTGTGCCGACTACAGTCAATCTGGGGCAATCACGTCGAGATTTGATGAATCTCTCTAAGAGTTTGAAGACACCAGAGCATGGTGAATGTCAGGTCTTTTGTAAAATCCTCTTGAGACGATTTCTCCTCATCAACCAGATAGCTTGGGGCATGTTAGAAGTGAAGCTATTCGCAAGAATTGTCGTGCAACATGCAGCTCATCGGCAGTAAACTTGGGGCATACAAAATTAGTCCCAGGGGCAATCCAGATTTATCAAGATATGTTTTTCATACATTATCAGAGGGTGGTGTTCCCAGTATCTCCAACTAAGCAATACTTTTTTCCAGCTGAAGCATTGTTCGTATTGTTATCCTTTCAACGAATTATTGACATTAGAAGATTAGACTTTGGGTTTTCTACCGAAAAATATCTTCCTCTCCAAAGAGATTTAAGCCTTGTAAAAGGACTTTGCTCCAATGATGGCTTTTGTTTTCTATCTCCAGTAATGTTACCATCCTGTTGAGATTAGCCGAGTGTCGAGTTGTACTGTGATGTCTTATCATTTTCTGTCTATCTCCCCTGTCTGTTTTGTCAGCATATACATGACATTCATTTATTCATTCACACTTGCATCATGCATGCACAGTTGTATTTGTTGATGTCTTCGAGTACGTATACCTTGGTTATGCCTATTCAAATAGCGTATTTGATCTTTCCAAATAGAATGTCAACTTAAGCAGAAAGTGCGCCTCCTTTCTAATTCCCCACTGAGTTAACTCTCGTGGAAGAATCTTGCTTCATCTTTCCTTTTCCATCTCTGGATAGGATAAATCCCCATTTGAGTTGTTTCCTCATTGGATGGAGTCTTGTTTGACTGTTTTCTCTCCAGTTTATTCCTGGATTGAGCTTTGTCTCTTGTGAACGATACCCTGTGGATCTCTCTAGGCTGTGAAACCTAGATGGAAAGTGCATCTATTTCGCAATGTAAATACTTGGTCTCCTCAAGAAGGATTTATTCATGGTTCCCCATTGAAGATGAACTTTATTCCCCAACAGTGTTATCACAACTTTCTTCTGGAATATCGACATGACAATAAGCGACTGACTCTTTATTTGAGCAGTTTGTTTATTTCTGATTTCTCTACGACAAATGGCGGTCTCTTCATGAGCAGTTTGTCCATCCTCGATGAAATTATTGATTCTCACTTCCAGCAATATCTTCATGATATTTTATGGGTATCTTTGGGAAAACAGCAAGCGGCAGTCTCTTCGTGGACAACTTGCATGTTATCAACACTTTTTAAAAACAGCAAGCGATGGTCTCTTCATGAGCAACATGTGTGTTATTGTTCTCTTGAAAAACAGCAAGCGGCGGTCTCTTCATGAGCAACTTGTGTGTTATTGTTCTCTTGAAAAACATCAAGCGGCGGTCTCTTCATGATCAACTTGTATGTTATTGACACCTTTGAAAACATCAAGCGGCGGTCTCTTCATGAGCAACTTGTATGTTATTGATACCTTGGAAAAAAAACATCAAGCGGCGGTCTCTTCATGAGCAACTTGTGTGTTATTGTTCTCTTGAAAAACAGCAAGCGGCGGTCTCTTCATGAGCAACTTGTGTGTTATTGTTCTCTTGAAAAACAGCAAGCGGCGGTCTCTTCATGAGCAACTTGTATTGTTATTGCTATATTATAAAAAACAGCAAGCGGCAGTCTCTTCATGGACAACTTGTATGTTATCAACACTTTTTAAAAAAAAACAGCAAGCGGCAGTCTCTTCATGGACAACTTGTATGTTATCAACACTTTTTTGAAAACGGCAAGTGGCAGCTTCTTCATGAGCAACTTGTACGTTAGTATTTTTGGAAGACAGCAAGTGGCAGCTTCTTTATGAGCAGCTTGTGGGTTTTTGGCAACAAGTGGCGGACTCTTCATGAGCAGCTTGTATGCTTTAATTTTCTTTGAAGACAGCAAGTGGCGGTCTCTTCATGAGCAGCTTGTATGTTATTGACACCTTTGAAAGGAAGCAAGTGGCGGCCTCTTCATTTGAGCAGCTTGTGTATCCCCAACAATAATGTCTACTCAGCAAATGGCATCCCTTCGGAAAAGTCCCGTGGGGAAGTTTGTTATTTTATCCTTTTCAAGCGATATCTTGGTTAGAGAAGAAATGTGTTACCGTTCTTGGTAAAATTCAGAAATCGGAGATTTTTATCTCCAGCCACAGTGCTGATGTCAATCATTTTGTTTTCCAGCCACAGTGTTGATGTCGATCATTTTGTTTTCCAGCCACAGTGCTGATGTCAATCATTTTCCAGTCTCAGTACTGATGTCCATCATTTCCTTTTCCAGTCGCAGTACTGATGTCAATCATATGCTTTTCCAGTCACAGTACTGTTGTAAATCATTACCTTTTCCAGTCCCAATACTGATGTAAATCATTCAAGAGTCTCTCATTTGAAGTCTATGACTTTGTTTCCCCAGTGGAGTTACAACCTCTTCCTCTGTGGGATTATTGTATAATGTGCTTGGTTTCTCCAGCATAGTCTGTCTCATATGGCGTCATTCCCCATAAAATTCAAAACATCACATTCATATCATATCGTAAACATAATCGCGGTATCTTAAGGCCAAAAATTGTGTATTCTATATTTAAGTCCCTTCAATCTCGTCGAAATGAAGATCCCAATCTTCATATCTCCAGATAGAAGAAACTTAAATAGGGGCAGCTGTTGTACCCCAATTTTTGACCTAAGATCCCATATTTATTTTTGCATTTTTAAACATAAGCCAAGGTCACGAAATACGGTTGGTTTTAACGTCTCACCTTCGAGCTTTGACTATGCGAAGATTGTCAAGTTGTTTTGAACATTTTTAGCATATGTATCACTAATTTCTAATCGCAAACAAAGGTGTATGTTCATGTTTTCTTTTGTGTCATGTGCAGAGACAGGTCTGAATCAAGAGCATCAGGTGTCGCGCCTCAATTAGGGTTCAGAATCTCTCAAGTCAGAAGTACGGTTGATTGTGGATTCTCGAAGACTGATTCATCAAGGCACAACCGTTGCACCCTTAATTTCGCCCCTAATATGTTTTAGTCGCACTCTCATATCATATTTTGTTATTTGGTCACGATCATTAGTAAATATCTTCATTCATCATATTTTGCATCATTAGTCGTATTTAAGTTGACCAGAAAAAAGTCAGTTTAAATCAAAGTTTGTATCGTCTTTCAGTTGTAAAATACCCGGCATTTTGCTTCATGCATTTTTATCTATTTACTCATTTGTTGCATTGCTCCAAGTTATTTATATGTTGATAATAAAAATATTTTGGTTTTATAGACAAACTGTTAAAAACGATTCAACAATGTGCGAAAATTAGTAGCGAGAAAATATTTCAAGTTTTCACCTTTTTACCGATCATTTTATGAATCTGCGTTTCGCGTAGATTATGACGGTATGCTCGCTTTATTTTTTCGGTACAGTTCGAAGTCTCGTTTTTAACCTTAAACGTCTGTTTAGTCTGATATTTTTATTATTATTTTATTTTTTATTTTTTTTGACTTCTTGAATATTTTTTCTTTAATCTTTGTGACATGTAGATTATTTTAATGTGTTCATTTTATTTTTTCGGATAAATTTTCGTCCGTTTTTTTTTATCATTTTCGGTCATTTTGGGTCTTTATTTTTTATTCATAAAATATTCAAAAAAATTATTTTTAATTGAGTTAATTTAAATACTTTCTGTTTTTTATTTCATTTTATCATTAAAAGGGCTTTTTAGTCACAAAATATATTATTCACACAATACTCTATTCCTATTGGTTGTTGGATGAAATTGAGGATCACCTTCACCATTCACCATTCACCTATTGGTTGTCACAAAAATCACCTTCACCATAAAAAAAAACTAACATTCATAAACTCATGAAGGGGGAAAAAAACAAAAACACAATAAAAAGCAATACACTAGCCACATCCAAAACTCCCTCTCACAACTCCTTCCACGCCATACCCTTCCACCTCCTTTGATTATCCCACCATCCTCAACATCACCTTCTGTAAAACAAAAAACGCACAGCACCACATTACAAACACAACTTCACCATTTTCCTTCTCCTTCAGGTTCTTCCCTTACTCATAAACTCATGTCAACCGCCACTACTCACAAGTGGCTCACAAACTGCTACAACATCCTTGAACGACATTGTTGTACCCCAAAATTTGCCCTCCCATTTCCTCAACATTTTCTCATCACAAGACCTTTGAAGATCAAGATTCAGTTAGGGTTTCCTCTGCTCAAAACTTCCCCTTGCACTATGGACTCAAATTAGGGTTTGTGATTGCCCAAGGATATTTTGACCTAAAATGCCTAAGATGACTTTCATGCTTCATATTGGACTTCCAAGTTTACCTATACCAAGTTTCAAGTCTTGATTCCAAGTTTTGCCCAGTCAATTAGACAGTTGACCTAGAAATCAGCTGTATTGGGGAAAAAGTCAACTGTGGCCAATTGACAGTCAAACCTCATGTAATTTGACCCACATCAACATTATTAACTCCTATGGACCATTTGATCAAGTTTGGATCACAATTCCACAAGAAATTTGATCAGATCACCAAAAGGGCAAAATGGTCATTTTTAGGGTTTTGACTGCACAAAGGAAATTTTTGACTGTTTGACCTAGCCAATGGCAAACCAAGCTAACATATGGACTCAAGGACCCTATGGAATTATCTTGACACATTCATCAAGCTCAAAAGATCCCAAGTACACAAGATTGATAGTTGAATTTCCCAGTCAATTGATCAATTTTGACTGTACACTGAAAAGTCAAACTTTGACTTTTTGGTCAAAATCAAGAGTCAAGATTCATTTTTCATCAAAACTTGCCAAATCATGAAACTTGTTCACCAAGAAATCACAAAATGCAAATTAGGGTTTGAAAATGGAATTTTTCATAACTTAGAATTTTTCTAAGTTATGAAAAACCCTAATTTTTTCCCAACTTTGCCCCATCTTTTCACCAAGATCCATTTGGATTCAAACAAAAGTCAAAACATGAAAGTTGTAGCTTGTTGCATAATCTACAACTTTGATTCACAAAGTTTTCTCATTTGAAGCTTGTATCTCAAGTTATAATTTTTTGAATAAGGGCACTAAACCATCTTTTAACTTAGTGAAATTTGACCTATTTTGACAAGGTTTTCTACCCTACTTCAAGGCCACTTTTCATACCCTTCCACTTGGAATTTTTATTTGCATTTCAAAGATTGATTGTAGTACACATTCCAAGCTTTCCAAAATGTCCAAGAACTCATCAAACAACCTCATAACTTGAGATATTCGAATTTCACAAGTTGGCAAAAATTCACTTTTTGTTCTTCATCAAGACATGTTCATAATCTTGCCAATTTGAAATCAGTTTGCTTTATGCTTGATTACAGGTCCTTGAACCATTTCACACTCAATAATTTAATGCATATTCAATGTGTTAAGGTGTTGTTCTTTGAGTGCAAGCATTGTATGCAAGATTAATCCTAAACTAGATAAAGTGAAATTTCCATTTTTGAAAAGGTTAACTTTATGTCCAATTGCAAATCAAGAAAGTACATGGAAAATCTGCTTGACACAAGATTATGTGCATAACACACTGATCAAGAGAGGATTATGCAGCACATTAGGGGGTCCTCTACTGACCTAAAAAGCCAACTTGCTTTTGCTTGCTTCAAGTTCAAGAAAAGTCCATAACTTGTGATATATCTCATCTCAGCTTAGGAACAGGAGAGAAAAGTTATCAAACACATTCCATAGACCACATCCAAGCTTTTGCACGAGTCCTGAACATCTAAAGCACCCTCCATCTCAAAATCACCTTGAAACTGCTCAAACAGGGGAACCCCTACAGTTTGAGTGCAAACTCCCAATCCCTTCGAGCATTTTGATCCAAACCTTTTCCTTTACCTTCCCTACAACATATACAAGCTAACCATGTCCTAAAATCAGACCTGTAACACCTCCAAGCCACTTCACCATTTTTAATTTTCTGTTTTGCAGTTGGAGTTCACTAGCTCGATTCAGGGAGTTTCAAGACAAAGTAGGAATTGGAAAAGCATCCTTACACTTCAAGGAAGCTGTACAAGTCATCATTTCACTCTGAAACATCCTCCATTGCAAAGCTCGACTCCAACTGAACAGGTACATTCATGGAGTTCTATCTCCCTTATTAGGCATTGTTAGCTTTAGATTTTTGAAGAAAATATGTCACAATCATAGCCCTGAACATGCTCATATGTTTAGATTTCATTTATATTTCGTGTGCTTAAAGAATTTCATGTCTGAACATTGATGAAAAGTTAGGTCAGAAATGGGGGGAGGAGAAATTCTCCCTCATCTTAGAGAGATAGGTCATGTTCTTTATATGGTTGAAACCGTCTCTTAATGCTCTACACTTTTCATGTTATGAGTTTTGCTTGAAAGTTCAGGAATCCAGAGATAAAAAACGCGTGTTTTGCTTGAAGGAGGTTGTACAGAGGTTGAAGAAGAAGTGGTCTGGGCTGGGCCTGGATTTATTTTCTTTTCACACCCCATTTCCATGTTTACACCCCCTGAGCCCATTTGCTTCATTTTTGACTCTTTTTGACTTTTTCTTTTTTGGTTGACTTTGTTTATTTTTTCTCATGACATTAAAAGATTAAAAAATATTTTTTTCATCATTTTTTGCATTTATTGCATATTTATTTGTTTATTTTCTTTGTTTGTACATAAATATATATATACTATTATTAGAATAAATATAAAAAATAATGTAAATACAATTTTTATTTTTATTTACTTTCTGAAAATATTTCACATAGAAAATACTCTTTATTTATTTTATAAAAATATTAAATAAATATTTATTTTGTGTATAATACATATTTAGGGTTTAATATATATATATATATATATATATATATATATATATATATATATATATATATATATATATATATATATATATATGTTTATCAATATATTTAAGTTAAAAATATAAAAATACTTGAATTCTTCATTCTTATTAATATTTGATACAAAAATACTTTTTTTCCATAATATACTTCATTTTATCTTATTTTCATAAATAATAAATAAACATTTGTATTTAATTAGATAATAATACATTTTCCTTAAAATTAGGGTTTTTACCCTAAATTCAAAATACTCCAAAAATAACACAATTTTTATTTTCTTTTCTATTTTACATAAACCATACTTTTCTCATGCATATACAAAACATTCTTTTTGCATCTTGCATTGTTATTTAATTTTTTATACATTGATTAAATTGCAAATACTCAAATGATGTAATAATTTAGATCTAAATTCTTGTCGATATCCCCATTTGAACATTTGTACCCCCCTTCCCATATTTGGTTTTGTAATAGCTTAGTAATTTTAAATTTCGCACTTTATTGCTTTCTAATGATAACATGTTAGAATTAGGGTTTGTATGCGAAAAAACGATAAAAAATAGTTGGACCTAATACAAGATAAACAAGCATGAAAATGGACACACAAATCACACTTACACCCCCTAGGGTATTCCACTTGTTTCCTTCAAATAAATGGGCCATATTGCATGTTGAACTTCTTTGGGCAAAGCAAACAATTCGAATGATCATAGTCCCTCGATAAAACTTTTCAAAACAAACAAAAAAACAAATGATCAAGTCCCTTAAAGAAATTGCTCAAAGACATTTAACGCCGTTGCAAATATGGTCTAAAACGATGACCCGCGCCTGTCCCTTTCACATCCTAACACAAGATTGCCCACCAAATACAATGGTGGAGCAAACTTGTTAAAAGGGTTAAAGCATAGCAATAATCTTTTGAGAAATTTAGGAGTAGATAACCTCTTAGTTGCTTGAATCAAACTTGCAAAACAAAAACACTTGCCTAATTTCAAAACCACACAATCCACAACACTTTCAAAACAACTTTCAAAAACAAATGAAAACAATTTCAAAAGACGTACATCTTTGTATACATCCCCACATGGATCATTACAAAGGTTGCCACCACATTGGCATCTTTTCAAAACATTTTCAAACCCACACACTCAAGCACCATTTAAAACAATTGAAAACAAAAGGCAAGTGATCTAAGCGAGTAACTAAGATCCCATGGATAACCATGGATAGAAAGGGTGCTAATACCTTCCCTTTCTATAATCTACTCCCCGAACCCAAGAAAACATCTCAAAAGGTTTTTGCTGTGCTTTTTAACCTTTCCTTAGGATAAAATAAAAAGTCGGTGGCGACTCTTGCTAACCGCAACATTCGCGTATACAAACGCAAACCTCAAGTCAGTTCTCCCACCGTATCACAGAACTGGCGACTCTGCTGGGGATAAAACTTAAAAGTGGAGTAACCTTAGGGTTTAGATCACCTTTGTTTTCAATTGATTGTCTTGTTTGCTTTTACATTTGTGGGCTTTGTATCGGAGTTTTATAGATCCTAACCCGGATCTGGGGATACCTTCTTAGAAAGTAGCAACAAGGCTGTGAGGGAACTGTGCGGGGTATACCGACATGGTTGAAGCAGTCTGCTACGTTGATGTGGCACTTTGGTGTGTACCGGTAACCCTTGAGTTCAGTCAAGGAGAGTACGGGGCCGCCGCGTGGTGTCGTGAAGCATCAACTGACCTTAGGAACCTTAATTGAACCATCTTGGCCTTTTTAGGGTAGTGAGATAACTGACTTTGGTGCAGTCCGAGGTTGGTTGATACTCGATACTACACTCAATTGAGGGTTGCTTTCCTGGAATATTTCGGTCGCCAGTTCAGTGGCTAAATCGAAACGATGAACAATGAAAGCAATCCCGTGATATTGGGACCTTTAGAACCCGGTTACTTTTGATAGGACAGGTTGAGCCCACCAAACTTCAATAGGGTAATACCCAGACCCCATGCAGGCCTAAACTCTAAGGGTTTGTGTGACTTGTGTGCCTTACCATGTTTGCCTTTGTGAATATTTATGGTGTATTTAATCATCACATCATTACATCATACAACATCATGAGCATTGACTAACCACTTCAAGGGTTTCGAATCTTCATCTTTGTTCTTGTTTTATAGGACATGGAAACTGCTCGCAGAAAGACAATTCAGATTAGCCTTGTAAAGATCCCTCCTCAGCTTAAGGAACTTCTGTCCAGGATTCCCGAGGGTTCTTCATTCAGTGAGAGACATGGAAGACTCATCAGCTTGGTTAACACCAACATTGAGGAGGACTTGATAAAGGTCCTGTTCCAATTCTTTGATCCTCTGCATCACTGCTTCACCTTCTTGGATTATCAGTTGGTGCCTACATTGGAAGAGTTCTCCCGACTTCTGAAGGTCCCTATCCTTGATCAACTACCCTACAACGGTACGGAAGAGGAACCCAAGCTTGAAGAGATTGCTAAAGCCTTGCACCTACAGACATCTGACCTCAAGGGACATTGGGAAGTTAGAAGTGGTATCAAAGGGTTCTTAGCCAGGTTTCTGTTTGAAAAGGCCCAAGAATGTTGGAACTCCCTTGACCTACGAGCTTTTGAAGAAGTTATGGCCCTCCTTGTCTATGGTTTGGTGTTATTCCCTAATCCAGATCAGCTTATTGATATCAGTGCTGTCCAGATCTTCATGACCAAGAATCCTATACCTACGTTGCTGGGGGACATCCTTCACTCATGTTACACTCGAACCATGAGAAGAAGGGGTGTCCTTATGTGTTGCACTCCTCTCCTGGGAAGGTGGTTTATTTCGCACCTTCCACAAACAGTTTTAAAGAACGAGTGGGGTTTGAGATGGTCACAACGATTAATGACTCTCACGCATGCAGATATACATTGGTGCCCTAGGTCTAGGGAAGACATCACTATCATTGATCGATGTGGGGAGTACCCCAATGTTCCTTTATTTGGAATCAAAGGGGGTATTACTTACAACCCATGCCTGGCTTGGAGACAGTTTGGTTATGCTCGGAGGGATGGCCCTCATGACATGTTAATTCCTAACATAGTTTTTGACTTCGACAACGATACTCAAGGACTTCGCCAGAGATTTATCAGAGCTTGGAGGATGCCAAGTAGGATAGACAGCAAGACACTGGGGCACAGAAACTCCATCCCGTTGGAACCTTATCTCAAGTGGATACGAGCCCGCTCCCAGAAGTTAGTGATGCCTTATCCTCATATGCTCCCTGTGATCAAAGAACCAGTCTTGGAAGGAGAGGCATCCTACACCATTCAACATCCCGACATGCCCACCTCCTGGGAAGAAATGCAGAAGAGCTGGGTCCAGCTTAAGGAAGAACGGAATTCTCTTGAGACCAGTCTACATGCTAGTGAAAAGAAGGTCCTGGAACTCACCCGCCTGCTGCACGAGGAAAGGAATCTCAACACCTACATCGCGCCAAAGAGGATGCGCAATGTCTTTTTACCTTAAGGAGTCATTTTGTAGTATTTGGCCCATGGGGCATTTATGTATTAACAAATTTCTCCTTATTAATATAATGTGCGTTCCTTTTTGTCTACAACAAATATGAATATTCTAAATCCTTGAATGCATTGCATACATACGCATTACATTGCACCATATGCATAGCAGGTACCCTATTTCGCAGGATGCTTAATTTTCTTCGCTGTTTGTGTGAACAGTCATCATGAATCCAGACTCCTCCAGTGAGCAAGCAATCAAGGCCCTTCAGGCTCAAAGTGCACAGTTTCAAGAAATGGTCCTAAGCCTAGCCCAAGGTCAGCAAGAGTTGAAGACTCTACTCATGAAGAAGAAGAAGAAAAAGAGGACTGCGCTGTTCAACACTGGACGCAGATTTGGGAACACACTCCACAATGAAGCTGACCCAACCACTTCTTCTGCTGAGAAAAATAGTCCCCAAGGAGGAGGAGCTCCTAGTCCCGCAGTCTCCGACAACGAGACGGACTATAACGACGAACAATACCCACCTGCTGCTGACAGATACAAGCAATTGGAGGACCGCTTAAGCGCCATGGAAATTCAGAATGTGTCGGGACTGGATTTCGGAGATTTGGGGTTATCTTCTGGGGTAGTAATTCCACACAAGTTTAAGGCGCCTGCCTTCGCCAAGTATGATGGGGTCTCCTGCCCAAAGCTGCACCTGAGGTCGTACGTAAGGAAAATCCAACCTTACACGGCGGATAAGAATCTCTGGATTCACTTCTTCCAAGATAGCCTCTCAGGGTCACAGCTTGAATGGTTCTACCAATTGGATGGAGCTAGCATCCGACACTGGGAAGATTTGGCAACCGCATTCTACAGACAATACCAATACAATTCTGATCTCGCTCCCACGCGTACCCAACTTCAGGGTATGTCTCTAGGGACGGGTGAAGGGTTCAAAGAGTACGCTCAAAAATGGAGAGATTTGGCTGGCAGGGTGCAGCCTCCATTAACTGATCGAGAGCTGGTTGATATGTTCCTTGGGACTTTGTCTGGTCCGTTTTTCAATCATTTGGTTGGTAACTCCTCCGCTGGGTTTACAGATTTGATATTAACAGGGGAGAGAATTGAAGCTGGCATCAGGTCAGGCAAGATACAAAAGGCTGCCTCCACAAGTGCTGAGAAGAGGCAGTTTAAGAAAGAAGCTAGTGCCGTCTATGGTCCTAGAAGACAAGTCAAACCCGAAAGTCGCCAAGCCGTCAATGCTTTGGTCATCTCCAAACCTGTTGCTGCTCCTCAGCAGTACAATCAACAAAGAAGCGAAAGGCCCAAGAGGCAGTATACTCGACTGAGTATGACCTTATCTCAAATTTTACCCCAACTGTTATCCACCAACCTGGTGACCCTCAAAGAAGCTCCTAAGGTCGTCAACACTGCGTCTCCTAAGTATAACCCAAATGCCCGGTGTGCTTATCATTCTGATAGTCCCGGGCACACTACTGACGATTGCTGGGCCTTGAGAAACAAAGTGCAAGATCTGATCGATGCAAAGGAAATTCAGTTTGAAGCGCCGGAGAGACCAAATGTTGTAACTGCTCCTATGCCCCAGCATAGAGTAAATGCCATTGAGGAAGAAATGTATGCTGTTTCGGTAGATGAAGTTGTTACCCCTCTGAAGACTGTCAAGAAGAACCTACTGCGGGCCGGTTTATTTCCGGGTTGCGGTGAAGGTTGCCTGTTCTGTGCTGTTTCCCTATCTAGTTGTCCCTTGTTGAGGTTAGGCATCCAAGGCCTAATGGATAGTAAGGAAATTCTATTCAAAAAGTCTGCTGTTCAGTTGATTCCGATAAAAGAAGTTTCTGTGATTACCATCTTCAAAAATCCAATCAAGGCTCCCCCGAAGAAGCCTGTTCAAATCATGACTGTTGCACCTGTGATTATTACTGTTCCGGGGCCTCTCCCCTACGTGTCTGAAAAAGCTGTCCCTTGGCATTATGGGGCAGACGTGTATGTAAATGGAATCAAACAAGAATTCGACACTGGCGCCAGTATCTGCGATATCACTGGTCCAGCCAAAGTCACCCGCAGTGGCAGGCTCTTCTCGCCTGACATTGCACCGCCCGCTATTCGAAGACCCCTCCTTATAAAACCTACAAGTATACCTGTTACTATTGCTGATCAAGTTGTTTCCCCTGCCGCCGAGTCATCAAATGCTCGGGGCAAAGGGATTGAAGAAGAGCCTGCCCGGATGGAGGCACCAATACCCATAAATGCTGAGGCCTCCCGACAAGAAATGGAGGAGATTCTGAAAATAATAAAGAAAAGTGACTTCAATGTTGTCGAGCAGTTGGGGCATACACCCTCCAAGATCTCCCTGCTCTCCTTATTGCTATGCTCCGAGGCCCATGCTAAGGCTTTGATTTCATTTCTCAAGACGGCCCATGTGCCGCAGGAAACGTCTGCAGTCCAGTTCACTGATTGCATAGCAAATCTGACAGCAGACAATGGCTTGGGATTCTCAGATGCTGACCTGACCGCGAAGGGAAGAGACCACAATGATGCCCTGCATGTCTCTATCGAATGTAGGGGCACTACTCTGGCGCATGTATTGGTGGATACTGGTTCTTCCTTGAACGTGCTACCGAAAAAGGCTTTAGACCGTCTGGATTATGAAGGCCTGGAATTGAAGCCCAGCAATATCATCGTCAGGGCCTTCGACGGTTCCAAAAGGATGGTTCATGGAGAGGTTAACATCCCTATTCGTGTGGGCTCTCAAGTGTTTGACTCTACTTTTTATGTGATGGATATACGTCCATCATACTCTTGTCTACTGGGTCGACCATGGATCCATAAAGCTGGGGCGGTGACCTCCACCTTGCACCAGAAACTGAAGTATCCCGTCAGGGGGAAGATCGTCACCGTGCAAGGAGAAGAAGAGTATATGGTGAGCCATTTGAATTCCTTCAGATACATTGAGATGGACGGGGAGTTCATTGAAACCCCCTTTCAGCATTTCGAGGAGGTGCATCCAATTTCAGCAGCAGCAGAGGCAGCAGTCGAAGAGAATGTTTCCTTGAAGATGGCTTCCCTAAGGGATGCCCGGGCTGTGGTTCAGAAAGGCAATTGTGCAAACTGGGGTCAGCTTCCTGACTTCACTCAGAAGAACGACAAGTTTGGGCTAGGCTTTACTGCGGAAGCTCAGAGGGAGGTGCGCAAAGAGAAAATCAGAAAGGCTCCGGTGTTTATTTCCAGCTCAAGGGTGAATGCTATCGAGGAGGATGTAGAGGAAGTAGAATTTGACAGTTGGATCTACCCGACTACCAGCGACGGACCAAGCAACTGGACGGCAAAGGATTTTACCCCTATCACATTTGTCACGCAGTAATTGATTTCTTTTGATTTCCAAATTTGTAACAAACAATATGTTAAAACTCTGTTGGCTCGGTGTCCTACCCGGGGCATCGTAGCTCCATTTGTGAGGGCTTTTTGTATGACATTTTCATATATCATCAATCAAAACATTGGACGTTTGTTGCATTTCAAATCTTGTGCTCTTTTCCTTTCTGTGTTATATATATTGCAAAACAGCTATATTTACACACACTCACTTATACAGGTTTCAATCCACTCTGGATCTCACTGGTAACAGCTCTGCTACCGCCAGTTATGACTTCGAAAATCCTATCAACTTGGCCGAAGACGAAGGTGAAGATGATTGCGAAGTGCCTGGTGAACTCGCAAGACTGCTACTCCAGGAAGAGAGGGCTATTCAGCCACATGAAGAGTCGGTGGAGACAATTAACCTGGGTACTGAGACAGATAGGAAAGAGGTCAAGATTGGTGCCAACCTAGAGCTCAGCGTGAAGCAACGATTGATCCAGATGCTACAAGACTACATGGAGATTTTTGCTTGGTCCTATGAAGATATGCCTGGTTTGGATGCCGACATTGTAGTCCACCACCTGCCAACCAAAGAAGATTGCCCTCCGGTAAAGCAAAAAGTCTGACGGATGCGTCCGAAGATGTCTGAAAAGATCAAGGCCGAGGTTATGAAGCAGTTTGATGCCGGGTTCCTTGCAGTGACTTCTTACCCTCAGTGGGTTGCCAATGTAGTGCCAGTGCCGAAGAAGGATGGTAAAGTCAGAATGTGTGTCGACTACAGGGATTTGAATAGGGCCAACCCCAAAGATGACTTCCCCTTACCCCACATCGACGTTCTTGTCGACAATACAGCTCAACACAAGGTGTTCTCCTTCATGGATGGTTTTTCAGGGTATAATCAGATCAAGATGGCTCCCGAAGATATGGAGAAGACTACATTTGTGACTCAGTGGGGCACCTTCTGTTATAAGGTCATGCCATTCGGATTGAAAAATGCTGGGGCAACCTATCAACGTGCCATGGTTGCTTTATTTCATGATATGATCCATCATGAGATTGAGGTATACGTTGACGACATGATTGCAAGGTCTCAAACTGAGGAGGAGCACCTTGACCATCTGAGGAAGTTGTTTGACCGACTCAAGTTATACAAGCTGAGGTTGAATCCCAACAAATGCACCTTTGGGGTAAGATCCGGAAAGTTGCTAGGTTTCATTGTAAGTGATAAAGGTATTCAAGTGGACCCTGCCAAGGTAAAAGCCATACAAGAGATGCCGACTCCAAAAACAGAGAAGGAAGTCAGAGGCTTCCTGGGACGACTAAATTACATTGCCCGATTCATCTCACATCTAACTGCTACTTGTGAGCCAATCTTCAAATTGCTGAAGAAAGATCAAGTAGTACGCTGGAATGATGAATGTCAGGCCACCTTTGAAAGGATAAAGGAATATCTCCAAGAGCCACCCATTCTTATGCCACCGGTAGAAGGAAGACCTCTGATACTATACTTGACAGTGCTTGATAATTCAATGGGGTGTGTGCTGGGGCAGCATGACGAGTCTGGCCGAAAAGAGCACGCTATTTATTACTTGAGCAAAAAGTTTACCGAATGTGAGTCTCGTTACTCACTGCTTGAGAAAACTTGCTGCGCTCTTGTATGGGCTGCTCGCCGGCTGAGACAGTATATGCTGACTCACACTACCTTATTGATTTCAAAGATGGATCCCATCAAGTACATATTTGAAAAGCCCGCTCTGTCTGGAAGAATAGCGAGATGGCAAATGATCTTAACAGAATATGATATCCAGTATACAACTCAGAAAGCAATTAAGGGAAGTGTACTGGCGGATCATTTGGCACACCAACCTGTGGACGATTACCAATCATTGAACTTTGATTTTCCGGACGAAGACATCATGGTGGTAACTGACTGTGAAGTACCTGGACCGGATGAAGGACCTGAGGAAGGATCCCGATGGTCTATGCATTTTGATGGAGCCTCCAATGCTTTGGGTAACAGCGTCGGCGCTGTAATCATATCTCCCAAAGGAACTCATACTCTCCTCACCGCCCGATTATGTTTTAGCTGCACCAACAATATGGCAGAATATGAAGCATGTATCATGGGTTTACAAGCTGCAATCGACTTAAGGATAAAATTTCTAAGTGTCTTCGGAGATTCCGCTCTTGTGATCAATCAGATTAAAGGCGAGTGGGATACGAAACACCCGAATCTTATTCCTTACAAGGAGTATGTGTCGACCTTGCTTCCCCACTTTGAAGAGATAACTTCCGAACACTTCCCTAGAGAGGAGAATCAACTAGCAGACGCACTAGCTACGATGTCTTCAATGTTCAAGGTTAAATGGGACAATGAGGCTCCCCGAATCATTATCTGGAAGTTGGATGAACCGGCATACTACTGCGAGCTCGAGGCTGAGAAGGTGACTGAAAAACCCTGGTATCACGAGGTAAAGAGGTACTTGGAAGTTCAGGAATACCCTGAAGGTGCATCTGTCAATGATAAGAAGTTCATGAGGAGATTTGCTGCAAAATTCTTCCTCAGCAACGGCATTCTCTACAAATGGAATCATGATTCAACTCTGCTACGTTGTGTGGATAAGGCTGAAGCAGAGAAAATTATGATGGAGTTACATGAAGGCACATTTGGAACACATTCCAGTGGACACACCATGGCTAAGAAAATCCTTCGGGCAGGATATTTCTGGTCCACAATGGAAGCCGATTGTTACCAGCATTCCCGAACTTGTCATAAATGCCAGATCTATGCTGACAAGGTGCACATCCCTCCGGTTCCTTTAAATGTCTTGACGGCACCTTGGCCTTTCGCAATGTGGGGCATCGATATGATCGGTGAAATCCGACCGACGGCATCCAATGGGCATCGCTTCATCTTGGTGGCAATCGACTACTTCACGAAATGGGTTGAGGCAGCTTCCTATGCCACAGTAACCAAGAGCGTCGTGGCACGTTTCATCCGGCATAATCTGATCTGTCGGTACGGTGTCCCGGAAAGAATCATTACGGATAATGGTACCAATCTCAATAACAAAATGATCACTGAACTCTGTGAACAATTCAAGATACAGCACCACAATTCTTCTCCCTACCGGCCGAAGATGAATGGGGCTGTAGAGGCAGCCAATAAGAATATCAAGAAAATTGTGCAGAAGATGACAGTGACCTATAAGGATTGGCACGAGATGTTACCGTTCGCTCTTCATGGGTACCGTACCTCAGCAAGGACGTCAACCGGGGCAACTCCTTTCTCCTTAGTCTATGGTATGGAGGTAGTCTTGCCAATTGAAATCCAGATACCCTCTCTCCGGATAATGAAGGATGCAGACTTGAATGAAGATGATTGGATCCAGACTCGACTTGATCAACTAAATCTGATTGACGAAAAGAGGCTCACTGCTATCTGTCATGGTCAAACGTACCAAAAACGGATGATCAGGGCATTTAACAAGAAAGTCAGACCACAAGAGTATCAAGTTGGGGACCTGGTAATCAAACGCATCATCCTTCCTCAAAGTGATCCCAGGGGCAAATGGACCCCTACGTATGAAGGGCCATTTGTGGTTAAGCGTGTGTTCTCAGGAGGAGCCATGATCCTAACCACCATGGATGGTGACGACCTTCCTCACCCTGCCAATGCAGACATAGTGAAAAAATACTACGCATAAATAAAAGACCCGCTAGGTTGACATACCTAGGCAAAAATAAGGGCTTCCCGGCGAACCAAAAGGGTTCGGGCAAAAATAAGGGATGAAACGAAAAAATCTGTACACCCGGCAAGTCGAAAACCTGAAAAGGCGGCTTGGGCAAAAATGGGTATCCCGGTGGACCGAAAACCCGAAAGGGCGGTCCAGGCAAAAGTTAGGGATAAAGCGTAATACTATGTCTCATTGGATCACCTTGCATCCAGAATCCGGTATCAACTATCTGGCTCAGATTTCGGCATCGACCAATCAACTTCATCTTCAAATTAGGCAGCGAGGCGATGAGACGTTCGAAGACATAAAGGCGATAGCAGAGTTAGGAACCCAGTAGGATTGTTCACATAGCTGTTTTGTTCCCTTTTTTTCAAAATTGTAAACTCTATACTATTTCGCGATATCCTCTTACTAGGATGTCAGCCTCTTGTACAAAAAAACGCCTATTCACAGGCAAAGTTTAAATCAATACAAATTCGCTTGTCCATACGAATTACCATTGTTTTCCTTTTTCTGTTTTGTCTTGCGAAGAACGTCCAATGTTCATTTTTGATATATGCATTCGACATTAAATTGCTAATTCATAAATATTTGCATATGGAACAAGAGATCGATTACAGGTGACATCAGAGACAGGGGCAATTGAAGTTGTTTAATGCAGTCTGTTTGTTTTGTCCGCCAAGGCACCAAGGTAGGGTCAACTGAAGAAGGTAGCCAGATCATCTCAACTCCCCGCAGAGTACAAACAAGATTCGTCAGTACTTTCCCCAAGCAAAGTTGGTTCCCCGTCGATCCTAAAAGGACACAACATTCCCCGGCAGGTCTTAAAGCTCATCCCCAGTAGATTCTGGAAGCTTATCCCCCACGAAGCACGGACGTCTCTCCCGAGTTTTATTTAGAGTTATTTCCTCACAAGGACTTATAACTGGGTTATCCTCGGCTAAAAACCACGGAAGATCGCCCTCGGCAACCTTTCCTCAATCCCCGGCGGAGTTTATTATCATTATCCCCAGCGGAATCCATCATTGAAGTCCTTAACAGGCCTCTTATCCAAACTTCGGTCAAGTATCTCTTCCACAGAGCAACTCCCTGGCCGTTCGCCAAGGATTTATTTTCCTAAGGCGAAATTACATCCATAAACATTTCACATTTTCATACATCTTGCTTACATATATTATAAAGCGCACACAACAACATCTCATGTTGAATATCATGACATCATGCATATCATACATCATGACATTGCATACAACTTACGTTTTTTGCCTTTTCAGGATAAAGACAACCTCAAAAACAACTA
Source organism: Vicia faba (assembly GCA_948472305.1). Classification (NCBI taxonomy): domain Eukaryota; kingdom Viridiplantae; phylum Streptophyta; class Magnoliopsida; order Fabales; family Fabaceae; genus Vicia; species Vicia faba. Next base: position 1,357,136,726 of record OX451740.1, read on the forward strand.
CCTTCAACTGTCACAATTCCAGATTCGATACCTGTATCTAGCCAGGGCACATCTGAACGTGATCAGTTTCCAGATTCGATTCCTGTATCTAGCCAGGGCACGTCTGAAGAGTTCGAAGATTCGACACCTGTATCTAGCCAGGGCACATCTATCAACTACAATATTTCCAAATTCGATTCCTGTATCCAGCCAGGGCATATCTGTTGACTACATTTCCAGACTCGATTCCTGTATCTAGCCAGGGCACGTCTGAAGAGTTCGAAGATTCGACTCCTGTATCCAGCCAGGGCACATCTATTAACGACTATTTCCAGATTCGACTCCTGTATCCAGCCAGGGCACATCTGTGAGCAACCGATTGTAGATTCGACACCTGTATCTAGCCAGGGCATATCTGCATGAGGAGATTGAAGATCAAACACCTGTAACAAGCCAGGAAAACATCCGTCTTTCTCAAATACACAAGTTCTCGCTAAGGAATCTCTTATGCGATCGACACTTCCAAATGGCATCTGTAAGCCCATTCCCGACAAAGCTCTGTCACATCTACAAATGGCATCTATAAGCCCATCTCCCTATCTACCACCTCTCCAAATGGCATCTATAAGTCCATTCCTGACATCACATTGTTGAGACTCCAGCATGCGAGTGCAAATTTCCGGGCACTCTAGTGTCCAATCTCCTTTTACCTTCGAGTCGCGAAAGACAAACTTGCCAATCTAACTCTTCAGGTTCAAGAAGATTGAACAGGGGCAACTGTTGTACCCCAAAATTTGCCCTCCCATTTCCTCAACATTTTCTCATCACAAGACCTTTGAAGATCAAGATTCAGTTAGGGTTTCCTCTGCTCAAAACTTCCCCTTGCACTATGGACTCAAATTAGGGTTTGTGATTGCCCAAGGATATTTTGACCTAAAATGCCTAAGATGACTTTCATGCTTCATATTGGACTTCCAAGTTTACCTATACCAAGTTTCAAGTCTTGATTCCAAGTTTTGCCCAGTCAATTGGACAGTTGACCTAGAAATCAGCTGTATTGGGGAAAAAGTCAACTGTGGCCAATTGACAGTCAAACCTCATGAAATTTGACCCACATCAACATTATTAACTCCTATGGACCATTTGATCAAGTTTGGATCACAATTCCACAAGAAATTTGATCAGATCACCAAAAGGGCAAAATGGTCATTTTTAGGGTTTTGACTGCACAAAGGAAATTTTTGACTGTTTGACCTAGCCAATGGCAAACCAAGCTAACATATGGACTCAAGGACCCTATGGAATTATCTTGACACATTCATCAAGCTCAAAAGATCCCAAGTACACAAGATTGATAGTTGAATTTCCCAGTCAATTGATCAATTTTGACTGTACACTGAAAAGTCAAACTTTGACTTTTTGGTCAAAATCAAGAGTCAAGATTCATTTTTCATCAAAACTTGCCAAATCATGAAACTTGTTCACCAAGAAATCACAAAATGCAAATTAGGGTTTGAAAATGGAATTTTTCATAACTTAGAATTTTTCTAAGTTATGAAAAACCCTAATTTTTTCCCAACTTTGCCCCATCTTTTCACCAAGATCCATTTGGATTCAAACAAAAGTCAAAACATGAAAGTTGTAGCTTGTTGCATAATCTACAACTTTGATTCACAAAGTTTTCTCATTTGAAGCTTGTATCTCAAGTTATGATTTTTTGAATAAGGGCACTAAACCATCTTTTAACTTAGTGAAATTTGACCTATTTTGACAAGGTTTTCTACCCTACTTCAAGGCCACTTTTCATACCCTTCCACTTGGAATTTTGATTTGAATTTCAAAGATGGATTGTAGTACACATTCCAAGCTTTCCAAAATGTCCAAGAACTCATCAAACAACCTCATAACTTGAGAGATTCGAATTTCACAAGTTGGCAAAAATTCACTTTTTGTTCTTCATCAAGACATGTTCATAATCTTGCCAATTTGAAATCAGTTTGCTTTATGCTTGATTACAGGTCCTTGAACCATTTCACACTCAATAATTTAATGCATATTCAATGTGTTAAGGTGTTGTTCTTTGAGTGCAAGCATTGTATGCAAGATTAATCCTAAACTAGATAAAGTGAAATTTCCATTTTTGAAAAGGTTAACTTTATGTCCAATTGCAAATCAAGAAAGTACATGGAAAATCTGCTTGACACAAGATTATGTGCATAACACACTGATCAAGAGAGGATTATGCAGCACATTAGGGGGTCCTCTACTGACCTAGAAAGCCAACTTGCTTTTGCTTGCTTCAAGTTCAAGAAAAGTCCATAACTTGTGATATATCTCATCTCAGCTTAGGAACAGGAGAGAAAAGTTATCAAACACATTCCATAGACCACATCCAAGCTTTTGCACGAGTCCTGAACATCTAAAGCACCCTCCATCTCAAAATCACCTTGAAACTGCTCAAACAGGGGAACCCCTGCAGTTTGAGTGCAAACTCCCAATCCCTTCGAGCATTTTGATCCAAACCTTTTCCTTTACCTTCCCTACAACATATACAAGCTAACCATGTCCTAAAATCAGACCTGTAACACCTCCAAGCCACTTCACCATTTTTAATTTTCTGTTTTGCAGTTGGAGTTCACTAGCTCGATTCAGGGAGTTTCAAGACAAAGTAGGAATTGGAAAAGCATCCTTACACTTCAAGGAAGCTGTACAAGTCATCATTTCACTCTGAAACATCCTCCATTGCAAAGCTCGACTCCAACTGAACAGGTACATTCATGGAGTTCTATCTCCCTTATTAGGCATTGTTAGCTTTAGATTTTTGAAGAAAATATGTCACAATCATAGCCCTGAACATGCTCATATGTTTAGATTTCATTTATATTTCGTGTGCTTAAAGAATTTCATGTCTGAACATTGATGAAAAGTTAGGTCAGAAATGGGGGGAGGAGAAATTCTCCCTCATCTTAGAGAGATAGGTCATGTTCTTTATATGGTTGAAACCGTCTCTTAATGCTCTACACTTTTCATGTTATGAGTTTTGCTTGAAAGTCCAGGAATCCAGAGATAAAAAACGCGTGTTTTGCTTGAAGGAGGTTGTACAGAGGTTGAAGAAGAAGTGGTCTGGGCTGGGCCTGGATTTATTTTCTTTTCACACCCCATTTCCATGTTTACACCCCCTGAGCCCATTTGCTTCATTTTTGACTCTTTTTGACTTTTTCTTTTTTGGTTGACTTTGTTTATTTTTTCTCATGACATTAAAAGATTAAAAAATATTTTTTTCATCATTTTTTGCATTTATTGCATATTTATTTGTTTATTTTCTTTGTTTGTACATAAATATATATATACTATTATTAGAATAAATATAAAAAATAATGTAAATACAATTTTTATTTTTATTTACTTTCTGAAAATATTTCACATAGAAAATACTCTTTATTTATTTTATAAAAATATTAAATAAATATTTATTTTGTGTATAATACATATTTAGGGTTATATATATATATATATATATATATATATATATATATATATATATATATATATATATATATATATATATATATATATATATATATATATATATATATATATATATATATATATATATATATATATATATATATATATATATATATATATATATATATATATATATATATATATATATATATATATATATGTTTATCAATATATTTAAGTTAAAAATATAAAAATACTTGAATTCTTCATTCTTATTAATATTTGATACAAAAATACTTTTTTTTCCATAATATACTTCATTTTATCTTATTTTCATAAATAATAAATAAACATTTGTATTTAATTAGATAATAATACATTTTCCTTAAAATTAGGGTTTTTACCCTAAATTCAAAATACTCCAAAAATAACACAATTTTTATTTTCTTTTCTATTTTACATAAACCATACTTTTCTCATGCATATACAAAACATTCTTTTTGCATCTTGCATTGTTATTTAATTTTTTATACATTGATTAAATTGCAAATACTCAAATGATGTAATAATTTAGATCTAAATTCTTGTCGATATCCCCATTTGAATATTTGTACCCCCCTTCCCATATTTGGTTTTGTAATAGCTTAGTAATTTTAAATTTCGCACTTTATTGCTTTCTAATGATAACATGTTAGAATTAGGGTTTGTATGCGAAAAAACGATAAAAAATAGTTGGACCTAATACAAGATAAACAAGCATGAAAATGGACATACAAATCACACTTACACCCCCTAGGGTATTCCACTTGTTGCCTTCAAATAAATGGGCCATATTGCATGTTGAACTTCTTTGGGCAAAGCAAACAATTCGAATGATCATAGTCCCTCGATAAAACTTTTCAAAACAAACAAAAAAACAAATGATCAAGTCCCTTAAAGAAATTGCTCAAAGACATTTAACGCCGTTGCAAATATGGTCTAAAACGATGACCCGCGCCTGTCCCTTTCACATCCTAACACAAGATTGCCCACCAAATACAATGGTGGAGCAAACTTGTTAAAAGGGTTAAAGCATAGCAATAATCTTTTGAGAAATTTAGGAGTAGATAACCTCTTAGTTGCTTGAATCAAACTTGCAAAACAAAAACACTTGCCTAATTTCAAAACCACACAATCCACAACACTTTCAAAACAACTTTCAAAAACAAATGAAAACCTTTTCAAAAGACGCACATCTTTGTATACATCCCCACATGGATCATTACAAAGGTTGCCACCACATTGGCATCTTTTCAAAACATTTTCAAACCCACACACTCAAGCACCATTTAAAACAATTGAAAACAAAAGGCAAGTGATCTAAGCGAGTAACTAAGAGCCCATGGATAACCATGGATAGAAAGGGTGCTAATAACTTCCCTTTCTATAATCTACTCCCCGAACCCAAGAAAACATCTCAAAAGGTTTTTGCTGTGCTTTTTAACCTTTCCTTAGGATAAAATAAAAAGTCGGTGGCGACTCTTGCTAACCGCAACATTCGCGTATACAAACGCAAACCTCAAGTCAGTTCTCCCACCGTATCACAGACATGTTTCAAACAAACAACCCAACAATCCACAGACCTCATACAGTGACACCACTTGAGTCACAGTTCCCCCCCAGAGGAGGTGCACAAGGCCACTAAGCAATTCCAAGACGCCATCGCCGAAAACAACAACCAGCTTCACGTCCTACAATGTTTTCTCGCAGACAACAACAACCTCGTCAACCTCGTCCAAAAACTCCCCGAACAAATCTCTCATGATGTCATGGTTCCGTTTGGGAAAGCAGCGTTCTTCCCTGGTCGTTTGATTCATACCAACGAGTTCATGGTTCTTTTGGGAGAAGGGTATTATGCAGACAGAACTTCCACACAAACTGTTGATATTTTGCAACGAAGAGGGGAGTCCTTGAATTCTCAGGTTGATTCACTTCAGGGCATGATCAACAACCTTTCCTCCTTTATCAATGTCACAGATTCTGAAGTAGCGAAGGGTCTTGTGGAAATAAGAGAAGAGTATGTGGAGGGCGAATCTGAAGAAGAGGGTTCTGAATCAGATTCAGCTATTGAAGACGTTCCTAGTTCTGGGAATGATACTTCCAAAGAAGTGGACTATGCTGAATTTTTATCTTTAATGGATGAACTTGAGAAAAAGAAGCACTTGTTGAAAAAAATGGCGATGACAGTGATCCAAGTGAGGAGACAACTGTGTTGGTGAAGCTCATGGTGATTTGAAAAAAATTGAATCCTCAGCAGCCACTGTCAGAGGGATTTACAACAGACGCTCAGAATGACATTAGTACCCAAAGCTGCAGTCCTCCACCATCTGTCGATAAATATTTGGCCGATCCCGGGGATGATCAAATGTATCCTGTCAACCTAGAAATGGAACAGTCCACTGACGCAGTTGGGTCATCGTTAACTGAGTCAGAGAAAGTTATATTAGAAGTTGATAGGAGCGATGTTCATGCTAACAAAGCAAAAGAACTTTGCCTTTGTTAGAGGAATCTAAATTGGATCATCATGAAAGGCCAGCGTATTCTGAAAATCTTGCAATAATGGAAGGGGAGAAAGATGGTGCTGAATGGGTTCCTCAAGAGGTCACAAATTTAGACTCCAGTTCAGGTGTGGATGTTTTTGATAATCAACATTCTAATGATTCACTTCCCCAGTGTGCAGGAAATGATCAACGACATCTTCGAGAAGCTTGCTGCTGAATCTTCCAGACTTGCGAGGTACAACAAGAAGCCGACGATAACTTCCAGGGAAATTCAGACTGCGGTGAGGCTTGTTCTTCCTGGAGAGTTGGCTAAGCATGCTGTGTCTGAGGGTACTAAAGCTGTGACCAAGTTCACAAGCGGTTAGGGTTTTCTTCAACCCAATTTTGTGAGTTTGGAAGATGGGTCCGGACCACCCTGACCCGGTCCGGCCCATCATTTTTTTTTTAAATACTCTTCTGATTTTTATTTGTGTTACAATTTGGGCTTATCGTTTCATTTTTTTTAAGCCCGACCGCTTTTACTACTCCCCCTCCAATAATTATTAGTTATACCCTCTCAATTTGTTTATTTTAAATAATAATTAGTTTAGTTAATCTAGTTATTTGTAGATTTAATTAAACAACTATGTTTTAGTTAACTAGATAATCTTAATTATTTAGATTAGTTTTAGACTTAATTTAATAACTTTAGAATTTTAATTTAATTAGATATAAATTAGTAGTGTTAGAATCTTTAATTAGTTTAGATACATTTTGATTATTTTAGAATTTTAACTTAGTCTTAGAATTTTAATCTTTAATTTAGAATTAATTTAGTTTAGATTTAAGTTAGTAATTTTATTATTAATATAGTTTAGATTGAATTAGTAATTTTATAATGAATTTAGTTTATACTTAAACTAGTTTAGATGTAATTTAGTAACTTTAGAATTAATTTAGTTTAGACCTAATTCAGTAATATTAGAATGTTAATTTATTTTAGATTTAATTTAATAACTTTTGAGTTTTCTTAGTTAGTAACTTAGAATTTTAATTTAGTTTTAGTTAATAATTTCAAAATTCAATTTAATTTAGTTAAACACCTTAGAATTTAAGTTTAGTTTACTTAGTAACCTTAAAATTTCAAATTAGTTTAGATGATTCTTTATTACACTTTTCTTGTATTTGTGATTCTTCTTTATCCATTCATTTAGTCTCTTACAATTTGTCTTGTTATCTATCCTGTTCGTTTCTCGTGGATTTTAATTATTTATGCTTCCTTACTCGAATATTAGATCTACCTGCTTATGATTAATTCCAAGGGAAATGTTTCAACTCAGCTGACTTCATGTCATCAAATACGTCTTCTACAATCGTGCGAATACCCCCATTCTTTTTTTTTTATTTACTATTTTTCCAAACTTAAGTCGATTTTCCTAAAAGATTCAAATTTCAAACTCGCACCTTCTTTTAAGTCAAAATTTCAACACTAGGTCGTCGTATCTTCAAAATCTCTCCAAGCACCGATTTTTAGCCAAACGAATCATTTTAATCAAACAAACAATTTTAAACCAAAAAAAGATATTTCAAAAGTTTCCTGCGGAGTACCGCTGATGCATTGGGTGCTAATACCTTCCCATTGCATAACCAACCCCCGAACTCTAGATCTCTTTTCAAAAATGCATTGTATTTTCATTACTTTTTAAATATTACTTTACATTGCATATTTTAGGGTTTTATTTCGCTCTTTTCCGTTTTCCCTTGGAAATAATAAAGCGCGGTGGCGACTCTTGCTTTTGTGAGTCAAGCTAATTAATAGCTTGATCTCCGATTTTCACCGCTACAGCAGCATAGTTTGAATTTTGAATTTGGTTCATCACAAAATGCCTTGTAAATTAAGTGACAAAACCCTAACTTTATCTCTTCGATTCTCCCTACCCAAAAATGATCTCAAGGAGTTCTTGGATATTTTGGAAAGCTTGAAATGTTCTATACAACCCATATTTGAATTACTTTTGAATATTCCCCTTGGAACTAAATGAAAAAGTGCCATGAAGTTGGGTCAAAATCCTGACCAAATTAGGGCAAAATTTCACTAAGTGTTTTTGTTTCATGACCACATGTTCATAAAATTATAACTTGAGATCCAAGAACTTTTGGAAGAAGTTGTGTACAGAAAATTTTGTATATTTCATGGATATCTACAACTTTCATGTTGGAAGTTTCTCTTGAATCACCTTACATCATGGTGAAAATTTGGCTCAAAGTTATGGGAAAAAAAGAAATTTCCAACACAGAAAAATTTCTAAGTTTAGAAATTATGACTTTTCAAAATGAAATCTTGACGTTTTGACTTCTTGATGAATAATTTTCATATTTTGACATGTTTTGATAAATTATGATCTTTGGCATTTGAATTTGACCAAAAAGTCAAAGTTTGACTTTTTAGTATACAGTTGACTTTTGATCAGTTGACTGAAAATTCATTTGTCAATCCTTTGAACTTGAGCAATTTTTTGAGCCATGTCAATAGGTCAAAATTATGAAATTGGAATATTGAGATCATGCCTTAAACCAATTGATCATTTGCTAGGTCAGAAATCAGAAATTGCCCTTTCCCAATCAAAACCCTAATTTTGACCATTTTTCCCTTTTGGAGATTTGATCCAATTTCTTGAGAAATTATGGTCCAAACTTGATCAAATGATACATATGAGTCTAAAATGTTTATGTGGATAAAAAATTATGAGGTTTGACTGTAAATTGGCCATGGTTGACTTTTTCCAAATACAGCTGATTTTTAGGTTAACTGCTCAATTGATTGAGCAAAAGTGTGATCCAAGGCTTGAAATTTGACATGAGTGATATTGGGGGTCCATAATGATCCATGAAAATCATATGGGGCATTGAAATTTAAAAAGTCCTTGTGCAAACTCAAACCCTAATTTTGGTCATCAGTGCTTAAGGAGGTGTCTTGAGCTGATCAAACCCTAATGCAGTCTTGAGTCAAGGAGATCTTGTGAGCAAACTCTTGATAAATGAGAGGGAAAATTTTGGGGTACAACAACATCCCAAGGGAGTGCCATGGCATTCAAATTTTGTTTTTATATGCAAGTAGCAAGTCGTAACGGTCACCTCGACCTAATCTTTGTCATCATCACCCCCTACAGACGGTTGAGTATCTGATTCTCCAACATAGAGAAAACTTGAGGCATTTAAAGAGATCCATGTCTTTACCCTGCCATCCATAAGAAGTCCAGGATGTAGGGAAAGTCAGACAAGCTACTCCTCCCCAGCAAGACTACAAATCAATCACCAACAAGGCTATAACTCAAATTCTCGAGTTTTCAAGCACCAATACATATAGTTATCTCAAGGCAGTGGGTGGTGAACCCCGATAAGCCTAATTTTTGGCACTCTGCATATAGTAATCATCATTTCATATTATACTGCATCCTCAAACTCATATCATATCTATTGAAATGGATCATTACGCCATACACTTCAAAATGCATACGAAGCATAAGCCAAATTTAATACCCTACGCGAAAACCCAAATCAACCCTCAAACAGTAATACATCCCCATAGAGAATACCATCCTCACAATTTCCAGTTGACATCCTTCATTACACTACAAACTAAAACAAGTCAAGGTGCCAGTACATTGTACTCCCAACTCTTAATACCCTTTGTCAATCTTTTCTTGGGTCGTAGGTTGTCCATAGATCTTACCCTCATGTTATTTTTCTTGGATCGTAGGTCGTCCATAAATGTTACCCTCATGTTTTCTTTTTAGGTCGTAGTTCGTTTATAGACCGTACCCTCATGTTATTTTTTCTTGGGTCGTAGGTCATCCATAGATCTTACCCTCATGTTATTTTTTCTTGGGTCGTAGGTCGTCCATAGATATTACCCTCATGTTATCTTTTCTTCGGTGGTAGGTCATCCATAGATCTTACCCTCATGTTTTCTTTTTGGGTCGTAGGTCATCCATAGATCTTACCCTCATGTTATCTTTTCTCGGGTAGACCGTCCATAGATCTTACCCTCATGTTACCTTTTCTTGGGTCTCAAATCGTCCATAGATCTTATCCCCATGTTATATTTTCTCGGGTCGTGGATCATCCTGAAATCCTACCCTCTCCATTCGTCTTGCATGTGTCGCGGGTTGTCCTGATACCTCCCTTCTCAATGTCCTTTCTTTTTGGGTCGTGAATATTACATGATATATTCTCCGCTGTCGTTGATTTTACCTGTCGTCTTTACCTTTCTTTTTGGACCGTGAATCCTACACGATAGATTCTTTGTTGTCATCGATTTTACCTGTTGTCTTTACCTTTCTTTTGGGGTCGTGAATCCTACACGATAGATTCTCCGATGTTGACGATTTTACCTATTGTCTTCACCTTTCTTTTTGGGTCTTGAATCCTACATGATAGATTCTCCGCCGTCGTCGATTTTACCCATTTTCTTTACCTTTCTTTTTTGGGTCGTGAATCCTACACGATATATTCTCTGTTGTCATTGATTTTACCCGTAGTCTTTACCTTTTTTTTGGGTCGTAAATCCTACATGATAGATTATCCGTTGTCGTCGATTTTACCCGTTGCCTTTACCTTTCTATTTAGGTCGCGAATCCAACACGATAGATTCCCCACTGTCATTGAGTTTTACCCATTGTCTTTAAGTTATCGTGCTTTCATTGATCCTACATTCTGTCACCGCGTCATCATCAACCATATGTTTTCAATCACTATAACACCCACTTCCCCGAGAACCTTGTATTGGCACCTTACCTCATTACAAGCTATCGCTACTCAACCACATTTATCCATCATAACCAGTTCACCAGAAAATGATTTTTCCCCAGCAGATATCACAAATAAATAACACTTACACCATCTTTCTAGGACAAATTTCAGGTCTTGGTATTTAATCTTAATATAACTAAAATGATCGAAAGGTTGGCGCCAATCTCACTTTCAAGTTTAAGACGATTAAATAGGGGCAACTGTCATACCCCAAATTTGTCCTACCCTTTTCACTTTTATCTGGCTTAGGCTTTCCATTTCATTTGCATCATTTTCATTAGGTCAATCACACATCATTCCTTCATTCAATAAGGAAGTGGTTCAAAACATTAGTAGTTGTGTCAACTAGGGTTTAATATTGGTTTGAGGCTTCTTTATTCTACAGTTAATTTCCTTGGTTCCTCCTTGGGCAGTGGAAACTGGAATCATGTTTTGAAGTATGGTTATCATGAGTTTCTTGTTCATCCATGTACAAGGCCATTTCTCATTCAAATTCATCAAGATCTTGGATAAGGGCTTATTTCCTTATGTGTGATTAAAAATCAGGGTTTTTTAGCATCATGCCTCAGCTAGGGTTTGAATCTCTCAAGTGTTCAGTATGGATAATCATTTATTCTCAAAGGCTACTTCATCAAAACATTGCCTTTAACCAAAAGTACAATCAAGATTTCATCATCATCGGTCCATATGTTCATTAATATGTTTGGGAACGCGAGGAAAGATCAAGTTTGCAAGTCGATTCAAAGCACTTAGACCAAAAGTCAACTTTTGCAAGATTAAGTTCAGACAATCATAAATTCTTCATTATTCAATATTTTTTAGTGTTTATTTTTGCGTATGACTCTCCTTGACATCATCTCCAACTTGTCTTTACAAGTAAATAGCTAATTATGTGCGGAAGATCATCAGACTTTCGAATACTTTATAGGTCATTTTGCGAATTGGACCTAATCTCAAAACAGTTGTTCCCGACTTCCACGGGTCATAATTTCCTCGATTTTTAATATTTTGAGGCGATTCTCTTTACAAACTATCATGAATGGTGTCATATACAAGTTTGCTTCAAGGACTGAGGGAAAACTGTATTTAGAAGACCTTGAAAGTTATCAAATCCTCATAGGTCATTTTTTTTATTTAGGATGTTTCTTAACTTCTAATTTCAGTTTGTGCCTTAATTATTTTCTCAAGACATTTATCTTTATATGGAAATCATTCATGATACAAAGATGATATGGTGATCAAAGAATGGTTATTATTCATTTTAATTCTCATCATCATCATTATCATCAAGACAAAAAAGTATAAACAAGATTCAAGATCCATCCATGGTTTTCAAATAATATCCCATTCACTATTCAAGTTTATCATGAATTCAAGATCAAGTTTCATTCAAATTCTCAAGCTCATTCAAGATTCACAAATATTCAAGCACCAATTATCATTCCATTGTTTCAAGATTTACAAAGATGCAAGCATTAATTGAAGATTTACAATGTTCAAGAAGAAAAGACATGTCTTTTAAGTTTGGATTACAAAGAGTTTTAATCTAAAAAGGGTTACAAGAAATTCTTAAACCTATGCTAATCCTAATTTACAAGCCATGACAAATCCTTCACCAATCTTCATGCTTCATTAAAATGATCCTACAAAAGCCCTATCTCTTCAGTTTGTAAAACCTTCAAAATGTCATTATCATGTTCGAAAGATGCCTAAATAGGTTCATATTTCCATCTTGCCATGATACCTGCTGCTGCCCAGTGAAAATTGGTGTAAAACCAATGCAAGTGAGCTCACCAAAGCCTTTAGAAAACCTGCAAAAGTCATGAAGCAAACCAATCCATTCACTCCAAATTTCCTTGTATCAAGAACCAACAACCAAACAAAGTTCATTAAATCAGTTGAACATACAAAACTTAAACTTGCTGTTAAAATGCCTTGTCCCTATCTGAGACAAAATTGTCCAAAGACCCTTCAAAACCAGTCCATATGCCTTGATGTCCTCTTTGTTGCTGCTACACCAAACATGTTTAAAAATACCTTGTCTTGTTGTCCTGTTATTCATGTTGCAGCCCCTGCTCTAAACCTGTCCCTAAAGCTCCTAAATTCTACTGTCCAAAATACAAGTTGTTGTCCCAACCTGCAAAAAACCTGTTATAACAAATCTGCAAACAACCCTGCACTAATTTACAAAGTTGTTGTCCAAAAACACTAAAAACAAGTCACAACGAATGCAACTCATGATAAAAAAACGTGCCACGTCCTTGTCAAGACAATGTTGCAAATGCAGTCCATAAGACTACAATAAACCATGTTGCAATACTGCTCCATCAGCCTGCAAATCTTCATCATAACAGTCCAACAATTGCACAGAATTAGCAAAGAAATAACCTGATTCAAAAAGCAATAAAATAGGGCAACAAATATGTTCAAACTTATCACTTTTTTCCCACCAAAACGATCCCAATCTAGTCTATATAAAAGGAGGAGGAAAATCCAGAAAAGGGGGGGACAAGGCAGAATTTTTTTCTAGTAACTCTTCCTTATTGTTTCAACTTCATCGACCACCTAAACACCAATCTTGTTTCTTCCAAACATCACAACCTTATTCCATTAATCTGTACAATACAGAACAGTCACAAACCTTCACTTTTGTCAAAGCTCACCATGATTCTATTTCTTTTTACGGCCTATAAAAACTACATCAAAACTCTCCATATCACACAAACTACCCAAACCGCATCACCATCTACTTGTAAATTGTTTACAAAAGCTGCACAACAACAACTCATCATCTTCATCACTCTATCAAAAAAACGGCATCAGTGCAACGTGTAACTCATAGTAACAACTTACAAATTTTAGAAATAGAGTAGAACAAAAACAATTTACCTGGGATTTCTTCACTGTGTAATATTCGGTTCGGTAACTTCTAACTTTAATCAGGCATCTTTGTTACATGATTTTTTGTGTTGATGTTTGAAATATTGTTAACCTTGTGAAAAATCAAAACAGTGAGAACCGGTTTCGTTTTTTTGTTATTGTTGAAACACGATGAGCGATCGATGAGAGTGAAAGTTATGTACTATTGTATGTTCGAACATGAGAGAGAGGTTGAGATATGAGCGAACTTTGAAACCATGAGAGGAAAAGCTATATGGTTGTTTTTGTTTATAGATGAAGAGGAGAAAACGGAGGAAGTAGAAATTAGCGTGAAACAGAGAGATAGAGAGAAATCGTGAAGTGAATATTTGTCTTGGGTTAATAGAGTTTTGTTGATAATTAATTGGGTACAAAAATTAAGTGTGACTTTCCTCCTCCCAACACACCAACGGTGCTGTCTTTGTTTCAAACTTAGGGTTTCAAAAAGCCTCTCTTTTCCCTCTAGAGCGGATTTATTCGGGTTTGGGCTTGCAATTTTAGCCCAACCCATTTTGTCAGTTTTAATTTTTATAGTTTTTGATTAGGTAATAATAATGAATGAACAACATGGTGCAATGGGTTCGATACCCATTGGAACATTTTTTACCACTATTCTGCATTTTATCTCTATTTAAGCCCAATGATTGTTTTCCTACTTCAATAATCTGAATGGTTATGTTCACGAATGAATAGCTTGGTGTAGTGGTTGAAGTTTAAGTCCTCCATGCTCTAGGTCCTGGGTTCGAGACCCCCTTGGGACACTTTTACCACTATTCTGCTTTTTTTATTCCCTTTTAATCCAAACTTTTTTTTATTATATTTTAATTAAATTATAAATATAACAGAAAAATGAACTTGGTTTAGTGGTAAGGCAAGAGAGTTGTAACCTGGGGGACATGAGATCAATCCCTGACTTTACCTTTTTTTTCTTTAAATTCTAAGTTTCAAGTTTTTGTTAGCCTATTTCATTTAAAATCTATACAAAAATACAAAAAAAAATATTAGGTTAATTTTAATTAATTCTTTCTTGCCCTCATTAAAAATACCCAAAAAACACTTAATCATTATTCAAACCCATTCCACACTTAACAAAAACACTCAAATCAAAGATCTCCTCAAAAGGGCATGTTATCTCTGTTCTACCGCGATATCGGCCGTGCCTATTGCTAGAATACATGCGTTAACATCGCCCACTAAAAAACACCAAGAAACCCACATTTTCTAGAAGAACTATGGTGTTCTGATTCTTTCATGTGATACGTAGGAAAAGGGTTGCAAGACCCTCACGAACGCACTAATAAAAAACCATTTCATTCCCCTTAGCAAGTATAGTTATAAATAGAAACACTCTTAGAAGCAAACAATCAATATTGATCGAGTTGAGTACAATGGATATGATGGGTGTTAATACATTCTCCTTGCATAATCGACTGTTGTACCCTCTCTTTTGGTCATAAGACCATCTTATCCATCCTCTTGTGGTTTTCTCAATATTTCCCCTTCCTTTGGGATAAATAAAGTTCGGTGGCAGCTCTGTGTTTTTTGCCGGTTGCTTTAATGATTGCTCTACTTTGGTCAGACCTTTTCTACCTTTGCTTTTACTTTATGCTTTAGTATAGTCCCTTCATCTCTTTCCCATCTTCTTTAATTTTCAAAACATCTCTCTTTTTCAAAACCTTCTTGCTTTCTTAAACTTAAACCACTTTCAATAAAAAAACTTGACTTTGTCAAGTGCATTTTCAAACTTATTTTCTTAAATAAGTGCTAAAACAGTTTAAGCATATCAAACATTTTCAAAAGACTTAAAAAACACAAAACTCATTCAAATCCTTTTGCCACATGGCTTTTCATTTTAAAAAAAATTCTCAAAGATTAGACACGAGTCCTCTTCATAGTTGAGATGTAATTCTCCTATCTCTATAATATTGATTGATATGATGTTGATTCTTTTACACTTGAAAGTATTAGTGGCATACTTGTTGATTTTTATCCAAGTTGGAGTCCTTCTTTCATTGTGATGCAATGTTCCATCTTTCTCATGTTTATGGATGATCAGTTTAGTATTGTCCTTAAGATGACAAAATATATCTTCATTTAAAATCAACCAAACAAACAACTTTTTTCTTTTTTAGAAGAACTATGTGGTTTAGATTTCTTTATTGCATATTAGAGATACGTAGCCACATAACTCTCGAAGTTTTGCTGGATCAAAAATTATTTTAAAAACATCATTTCTTTTCTCATCTCCATAATCTTTTTTCAAACAACCATTTTTTAGCCAAATACATGGATTTTCAAGAGATTCTCATGGAGTACCATGAATTTTTAGGGTGCTTGTGATACAGTGGGAGAACTGGCTTGAGGGTTTTGCGTTTGATTGCAAATGTTGCGGTTAGCAAGAGTCGCCACCGACTTCTCTTTTATCCAAAAGGAAAGGTGAAAAAGCACAGAAAAGACCTTTGAGATTATTTCTTGAGTTCGGGGGGTAGGTTATGAAAAGGGAAGGTATTAGCACCCTTTTCATCCATGGTTTTCCATGGGCTCTTAGTTAATTGCTAGATCACTTGGCTTTTGTTTAAAATTTTGCCTTGTGTGGTTTTTGAAAGTATTTTGTAAAGAGGTCATTGTTTAGGCAATCTTTGTAATGATTCTTGTTTGTAAGAATGTATACAAAGATGTTTGATCTTTTGAAAATGTTTTCAAGTTTATAAGATGTTTGAAAGTGTAAGTGTTTGTTTTTGAAAATAGCAAAGATGTTTGTTTTGAAATTGAGCAAGTAATTAGGAGCATTCTACCTACTCAAAAGTCTTTCTTGTTCATTTTCTTTTCCTTTGACATTATTGTCTTACCATTGATTTGGTAAGCAACCTTATCTTTGGATGTAAACGGGGCGGGCGTAGGTCATCGTCTAACCATGATTAGAAATGTTGCAAGGTATCTTAGCATTCTCTTTTAGGGACTAAGATCATTTGAAAGGCAACTTAGATAGCGTCATCGAGGGACTATGATCTTGTGTTTTGTTTGTTTTTGCTAAGATACCTTACATGTGTAACATGCCATTTTGTATAAGGCAACCAAGTGGAATAACCCTAGGGGTGCTTGTGTGCAAATGTATTGTTTTCATGCTCGTTTTTGTCTTGAATTAGGGTTTTCTAAGCATTGGTTTTAGTCTTTCCATACAAACCCTAATTACTAACATGTTATATGTAAAGCGATAAATTGCGGAATTTAAAGTTACTACGCTATTACAACATTTGTGGGGAGGGGTGTACAAATTGAATGGGGATTGCAAGAATTTAAACCTAATTAGTCTATTACAACTATATTGAATGGGTATCAATGTACAAGGAATTAAATGAATACAATGTGCAAAAAGAATAAATATGCAATAATGTGAAGGTGAAGAAAAATGAATATTTTGTTTGATTTTTTTAGAGAAAAGGATTTTGTCTTAATATAATTATTTAAAGAAAATAATCAATTAAAACTTATATTTATTAAGAAAATATTTTAAATAAAACCCTAGTTCTATTAATTGATTAAAAGAAAATAAGTTTAAGAAAAGTGTTTTATTTTGTATTTTTGTCTTGAAAATATTTATAGTATTATAAAATATTTTTTGCCTTTTTCAATATTAAATATATATATATATATATATATATATATATATATATATATATATATATATATATATATATATATATATATATATATATATATATATATATATATATATATATTAATAGGTTTCGAAAGAAAAATAAATACTACCATAATTTTAATTAAATTTACAAGATAAGTTAGTAAAAATAAATAGAATATAGTTAGATAAAATATTTTGTATGAGAAAAAACATAAAATAAACTAACTCAATATAAATCTATCATTTTTGTATTTTTTAATATTAGGAAAAATAATTAAGAAAATATAAATGAAATAAATAAAAATAAAAAGAAGAAATAAATAAACTTGGGCCAGGGGACGCAAACAGCCTGCAAGGGGTTAGTTAGCAAAAATAAAAACAAAGTCAGGCCCAAAGAGGCCCACTGCCTGCCAAAAAAGACAAATCAAATAACAAAATGTGAAAAAAATGAAAAGGGTACCACTGGGGCTCGAACCCAAGTCCCAAAAGTTGCAGGCGCGCGCTTCTACCACTGGGGTGGCCATACATTCGTTAACATAAGCAAAACAATAAATATGTAAGGCAAAACGCACCCTGATGACTTCATCTTCAACCTCCATCCAGACCAATTGTAACTTGCTCATTTCTCATCAAAAATGAAAACTGTAAACATGAAACTTGTAGCAAATTTTCTCACAATTTCAGATATGTATAGGATTAAAACTATAGATTAAAGATAAGCATGAATTTTAATGGCCCTAATCTGAACCCTAAAAATCTCAGAAATTTCAGTTTCAAAATTCTCTAAGCTCAAGCAAAATTAATGGAAACTATGGAACTGGTTAGCTTCAGGGAAATGATGTCTTCATGTTTTGTTCACAAATAAACTATTGATGATGCTTGTATGAAGAGTTCAAAGTTGAGAAAACTTACCTCAAAACTGGAAATCGTGTTTTGAGTTTGAGCTTGTTTCAAGTGATGGTAATGATCAGCTTAGCTTCCTTGAGGTCCCAGGAAGCTAATACAATGATTAGCTTGAACAATAGATGGTTAAAATGGTCTGGAGAAGTCAATGTGCAGAGCTGAGTTTTTGAAAATGGAGGATGATGTTAATGGTGTTACATTTCTAAAAAAGGATATGGGATCAACTCTATATGATGTTTAGAAACTTTACAAACCAAAAGGCCAAGAAACGCACGAGTAGATTATGAGTTTCAAGTTTTTGGTCAGTTTATGTGAAAATGGAAGTGTGAAGTGTGATTTTGAGTTCTAGGTTCTTTCAAGGCTTGAGCATTCATGTGTTTGTGTCAAATGGTTTGTGTATGTATTAACAAAAGTGTTTGAAAGCATTGGCAAGTCAGAAATACAAGTTTCTAGCTTTTGGCTAGGTTACTTGATTTTGAAGAAAAGAGGGAAACAAGTTTCAAGATGAGGTACAAGCATGGGATGGGTGATTGTAAGTGTTTGAAACATTTCTCATGAGTTATAGGACTTGTTTGATTAGAAGAGAACAAGTGCAAGGCTCAAGAATAAGTTTTGTACAAAGAGTCACTTATCAAAATGGCAATGTTACCTTTCTTCCAAAAATGGATATAAAGCATGTCCATGCATTAAATGCTTGAAGTGAGGCCTCTAACATCAGTTTAAACCATTAATTATGGAGTGTCTAACAAGTTTGAGACCTGCAAAGTAGTGTTTATGCAGCATAGTTTGAATTTGAATCTTGTTCATCACTAAAATGACTTGTAATAAAAGTGATAAAACCCTAACTTCATCTCTTCGATTCTCCCTACTCAAGAATGATCTCAAGGAGTTCTTGGACATTTTATAAAGCTTGAAATGTGCTCTACAACCCATATTTGAATTGCTTTTGAAGATTCCCCTTGGAACTATATAAAAAAGGGCCATGAAGTTGGGTCAAAATCCTGACCAAATTAGGGCAAAATTTCACTAAGTGTTTTATTTCATGACCCTATGTTCATAAAGTTATAACTTGAGATCCAAGAACTTTTGGAAGAAGTTGTGTGAAGCAAAGTTGTAGATTTCATGGAGATCTACAACTTTCATGTTGGAAGTTTCTCTTGAATCATCTTGCATCATGGTGAAAATTTTACTCAAAGTTATGAAAAAATAAGTTTCATATTTTGACATGTTTTAATGAATTTTTATCTTTGGCACTTGAATTTTACCAAAAAGTAAAAGTTTGACTTTTCAGTATACAGTTGACTTTTGATCAGTTAACTGGAAAATTCATATGTTAATCCAATGGACTTGCAATGTTTTGAACCATGTCATTAGGTCAAAATGATCCAATTGGACTCTTGAGATCATTCCTTAAACCAATTGATCATTAGCTAGGTCAAAAATCAGAAATTGCCCTTTCCTAGTCAAAACCCTAATTTTGACCATTTTTCTCTTTTGGAGATTTGAGCAAATTTCTTCAGGAATTGAGGTCCAAACTTGATCAAATGATACATATGAGTTTAAAATGTTGATGTGGATAAAAAATTATGAAGTTTGACTGTAAATTGGCCATGGTTGAATTTTCTCCAATACAGTTGATTTTTAGGTCAACTGCTCAATTGACTGAGCAAAAGTGTGATCCAAAGCTTAAAACTTGACATGAGTAATCTTGAGGGTCCATCATGGTCCATGAAAGTCATATGGGGCATTGGAAGTCCAAATATCCTTGTGCAATCTCAAACCCTAATTTTGGTCATCGGTGCTTAAGGAGGTGTCTTGAGCTGATCAATCCCTAATGCAGTCTTGAGTCAAGGAGATCTTGTGAGCAAATTCTTGATAAGTGAGAGGGAAAATTTGGGGGTACAATAGTTTCCCCTGTTCAATCTTCTTAAGCCTGAATAGTTAGATTGGCAAGTTTTGCCATTCGTGACTCAAAGGTGGAAGATGATTGGACACTAGAGTGCCCAGAAATTTGCACTCGGTGATGTGATGGTTGAGGGAATGGGCTTAAAGATGCTATTTGGAAAGGTGATAGAAAGTTGTGTGATATGGGCTTGTAGATGCCATCCAGAAATGGTTGTTGAATTGTAACTTGTAAGCTGAAGGAATGAGTATCAAAATGGCGTCCGTGTCTGGAGCGTATCTGAACTGTACCTGAAAGCTTACTCTAAATGAGTATCAGAATGACATCCGCGTCTGGAGCGTATATGAACTGTATCTGAAAGCTTGAATCTGAATGAGTATCTAAATGGCACTCACATCTGGAGCGTATCTGAACTGTATCTGAAAGCTTAATCTGAATTACTATCAGAATGGCATCCACGTCTAGAGCGTATCTGAAATGTATCTGAGAGTTGAATATGAATGAGTATCAGAATGGCATTCGTGTCTGGAGCGTATCTGAACTGTATTTGAAAGCTGAATCTGAATGAGTATCAGAATGGCATCCGTGTCGGAGCGTATCTGAACTGTATCTGCAAACTTCGAACATTGTTAATGGTAGCTGTTAACCTTATCCTGAAAAGGGTAAAATGTTAGCAAAAATGCAAAGTCATGTTGTATGAAATGCATGGTATAATGTATTTGTGTTATCAATGTTTATGATACATGGATGTGATGTATGCGTATGTCAGCTAATCTGCTGCACTGTTGTTGGGTTGGGGAAAATAAATCCATGGCTGCTGCTGAGGATATGTAAGTATTCATGTTGTGGAGTTGAAAATATTAATGAATTTCCGCTTAGAGAAATGAACATTGTTGTAAGGGAAATGCTATGTACTGCTTGAAAAATCCTGTTGGGGAATCCTGAGAAATTGAATGACTTCTACTGGGGACTGATAATTGGAAGCTTTGTTCCGCTGGGGATTATACTGCATACTGTGAGTGATTTTATGGAAATAACTTAGAGAGATTTCCTTACCTTAAAGTCATCAGTGATTGTCTTTTTATTTTGTTTATTTGTACACAGTAATTACGTTCAAAAACATATGTTCAACAAAAAATCATTGGACGTTTTTGTAAACAAAACACAAGAGTAAAAAAAACAGATAGTTTTTTCACTTTCAAAGGGATATCTTTGTATTAACTTTGAGTAAGTATTTTTGTACAATGAGACAAATATTCTAGTAAGAGAATACTGTCGTAAAAAAATGAAATTTTTGAAACAAAGAAAAGATAGCTATGTGCAATAATCCCATGGGGGTTCCCATTCTGCTATAGCCTTCGTATCTCTGAGCATCTTGTATATTTGTTGCCTCGTCCGAAGATGATTGAATTGATCAGAAACTCTGAATTTGTCAGTGGAAGCCACAGGTTGTCCGTAAAGTGATCTAACGGGACATAGTCATACGCTTTAATGCCCTAACTTTTGCCCGAACCTTTTTGGTTCGCCGGGATGCCCTTGTTTTGCCTAGGTGTGTCAACCTAGCGGGTCTCTTATGCGTAGTATCTTTTGACTATGCCTGCGTTCACAGGGTGTGGCAGGACATCACCATCCATGGTGGTCAAGATCATTTCTCCACCAGAGAATATCTTTTTTATTACAAATGGTCCTTCGTATGTAGGATTCCATTTGCCCCTGGGATCACCTTGAGGCAATATGATGCATTTGATCACCAGATCTCAGACTTGATACACTTGGCGTCTGACCTTTTTTTTGAAAGCCTTGATCATCCATTTTTGATACATTTGACCATGGTAGACTGCAACAAGCCTTTTCTCATCAATCAAGTTTAGTTGATCAAGTCGAGTCTGGATCCAATCTTCTTCATTCAGCCCTGCATCCTTCATAATTCTTAGAGAGGGGATCTGAACCTCAATAGGCGAGACAACCTCCATGCCATATACCAAAGAGTAGGGTGTTGCCCCGGTTGATGTACGAGTTGTGGTACGATACCCGTGGAGAGCGAACGGTAGCATCTCATGCCAGTCTTTGTATGTGACTATCATTTTCTGTATGATCTTTTTAATGTTCTTATTTGCGGCTTCAACAGCACCATTCATCTTTGGTCGGTAAGGGGAAGAATTTTGATGCTGGATCTTGAATTGCTCACACAGGGCAGTGATCATTGTATTATTTAGATTCGTACCACTGTCTATAATGATCCTCTCCGGGATACTGTATCGGCAGATGAGATTCTGTTTGATGAACCGGGCGACAACATTCTTGGTAACAGAAGCGAAAGAAGCTGCCTCCACCCACTTTGTAAAATAGTCAATGGCCACTAGGATGAAGCGGTGTCCATTGGATGTTGTTGGCTTGATTTCCCCAATCATATCAATCCCCCACATAGCGAAAGGCCAAGGATCCGTCAAGACATTCAGAGTAACCGGAGGTACGTGCACCTTGTCAGCATAAATATGACACTTGTGGCAGGTTCAAGAGTGTTGATAGCAATCTTATTCCATGGTAGATCAGTAATAGCCTGCCCGTAGGATTTTCTTTGCCACCGTTTGACCATTGGAATGGGTTCCAAAAGTGCCTTCATGTAACTCAGCCATGATCCTTTCAGCTTCAACCTTGTCTACGCACCGAAGTAACACAGAGTCATGGTTGCGTTTGTAAAGAGGGCCATTACTAAGGAAGAATTTAGCAGTGAATCTCCTTAATAACTTCTTATCATTGACTGAAGCTCCTTCTGGGTATTCTTGAGCCTCGAGATACCTCTTGACTTCGTGAAACCAAGGCTAATCCACTACTTCTTTAGTATTAATCTCGTGATAGTGTGCTGGTTCATCCATTCGTTCAATGGTGATTTGGGGAGCCTCGTTATCCCATTTAAGTTTAAACATAGATGACATTGTGGCTAGTGCGTCTGCTAGCTGATTTTCTTCTCGCGGGAAATGCTCAAAGGTAATCTTCTCAAAATACGGGAGCAATGTCAACACATGTTATTTGTAAGGGATAAGGTTAGGGTGTTTGGTGTCCCATTCCTCTTTGATCTGGCTAATGAACAAAGCTGAATCTCCAAATACATTCAAGTATTTGATCCCCAAGTCTATGGCAGCTTTGAGACCAAAGATGCATGCTTCGTATTCCGCCATGTTATTTGTATAGTTGAAGTAGAGTCTTGCAGTAAAAGGAGTATGACATCCTTCCAGAGATATGAGTACATCACCGATGTCGTTTCCGAGTACGTTAGATTCCCCATCAAAAACTAGGGTCCATCGGGATCCTTGTTCAGGTCCGTCATATGGCTTGAATTCTTCACAGTTATTTACCATCATGATGTCTTCATTTGGAAATTCAAACTTCATGGACTGGTAATCTTCCACAGCTTGGTGAGCAAGGTGATCAGCTAGTACACTATCATTTATTACTTTTTGGGTAGTATATTATATGTCATATTCCATCAGGATCATCTGCCATCTCGCTATTCTCCCAGAGAGAGCAGGCTTCTCAAAGATGTATTTTATCGGATCCATTTTAGATATCAACGAGGTAGTATGAGTCAGCATATACTGTCTTAGCCGGCAAGAAGCCCATGCCAGAGCACAACAAGTTTTCTCGAGCAGTGAATATCTTGTTTCATAGTCGGTAAACTTTTTGCTCAGGTAGTAAATAGCGTGCTCTTTTCGGCCAGACTGGTCATGCTGCCCCAGCACACACCCCGTTGAATTTTCCAAAACAGTCAGATACATGATAATGGTCTTCCCTCGATTGGTGGCATCAAAACAGAAGGCTCTTGCAGGTACTATTTGATCTTGTCGAAAGCAGTTTGGCATTAGTCATTCCATTTGACTACTTGATCCTTCTTCAGTAACTTGAAGATTGGTTCACAAGTAGTTGTCAGGTGAGAAATGAATCTGGAAATGTAGTTTAAACGTCCCAAGAATCCTCTGACTTCCTTCCCGGTACGAGGAGCGGGAATCTCTTGTATCGCTTTCACCTTGGCAGGATCTACTTCAATACCCTTATTGTTGACGACAAAGCCTAGGAGTTTACCAGACCTTACTCCAAACGTGCATTTATTTGGGTTCAACTTTAGCTTGTACTTTTTTAGCCTCTCAAACAGTTTCTGTAAATGATCAAGATGCTCTTCTTCTGTTTGAGATCTAGCTATCATGTCGTCCACATAGACTTCTATTTCGTGATGTATCATGTTGTGAAATAGAGCTACCATGGCACGCTGATAGGTTGCCCCAGCATTCTTCAGTCCGAATGGCATAACCTTGTAGCAGAATGTGCCCCATTGCGTGACAACGGTTTTTTTCTCCATGTCCTCAGGCGCCATTGTGATTTGGTTGTAACCTGAGAAATCGTCCATGAAGTAAAACACTTTGTATTGTGCCGTATTGTCAACTAGAATATCAATATGGGGGAGTGGGAAATCATCCTTAGGGCTTTCCCTATTCAAATCTTTGTAGTCCACGCACATTCGTACCTTGCCATCCTTTTTGGGCACGGGAACAACATTGGCAACCCATTGCCGATAAGAGGTGACGGCCAAGAATCCAGTGTTGAATTGCTTCATGACTTCTGCTTTAATCTTCTTTGACATATCTGGTCGCATACGACGGACCTTTTGTTTTACTGGTGGGCAGTCCTCTTTTATAGGTAGACGATGTACCAAAATATCTGCATCAAGTTCCGGCATGTCTTCATACGACCACGAAAAGACCTCAACATAATCGTGCAACAACTAAATCAGAAGCTCCTTGACACTGGGTTCCAGATTGGAACCCACCTTGACTTCTCTTTTGTCTTCTTCGGTACCTAGGTTGATTGTATCCACGGGTTCCTCGTGAGGCTGAATGGTCCTCTCTTCTTGTTGTAGTAATCTGGCGAGATCCCCTGGTACTTCACAATCTTCCTCACCTTCGTCTTCGGCTTGGTAGATTAGATTTTCAGAGTCACAGAAGGCCATAGAAGAACCGTTACCCCTGGAATCCCGAATGGATGTAGACCTGCATTGTGAGTGTGAGTGTGTGTAAGAGTATAGCTATCTTTGAAAGAAATGAAAAATGTAAAAAAAGAAAAACAATGAGCATAAAGTTTGTATGCAAAAACGTACATGATTCATTGATGTCATATGGAAATGAGATAATAACCCTTACAAATAGACCTTTGTGCCTCGGGTAAGACACAAGGTTTTAAGAGTCTGAATTGTTTTAATATTACAGATCCAACAAAATGTAAAGACAAATTACTGTTTAATAAAAGTGATCGGGAAAAAATCTCTGGCCTCCTAGTTGTTGAGCCATCCACTAAAAATTGGGAAAATCCAATCCTCCAGGTCATAGTTGTCTTCATCTTCCTCCAATGCATTGACTTCGCGGTTGCTGATCTTCAAAGGTGGTCCTCCAGCATGAGCGTGGCGTACATCCTTCTGGGTACCTGAAGTGAAACACAGGCCAAACATGTCAGATTTGTATGGGATATCTGGGAGTTGTCCCCAAATAGTGCACCCACCTTCTTCTATCACTGCCTTGGCATCCTTCAAAGACGACATCTTGAGTGGAGGCCTTGTGATCTCGGGAACTTGAGACACAGCTTTGGTCACTGCCACATCTTGCGGGACTTCTTCAAAGTTCTGGAATGGAGTTTCAATAAATTTAACATCTAATTCCACATATCTGAAGGAATTGAGATGGATGGTCATATACTATTCTTCTCCATGAACAGTGATAATCTTCCCTTGAATCAGATACTTCAGCATTTGGTGCAACGTAGAGGTAACAACGCCAGCATTGTGAATCCACGGTCGGCCTAGCAAGCAGGAATATGAAGGGCGGATATCCATTACATAAAAAGTTGAATCAAATGTTTGGGTTCCAAACTTTATGGGGATATCCACTTCCCCATGCACCATCCTTTTTGATCCGTCAAAGGCCCTCACTACTATGTTGCTCGGTTTCAATGTCAATCCTTCGCAGTCAAGCCTATCAAGAGCCTTTTTAGGCAACACATTCAGAGACGAGCCTGTGTCCACCAAAACATGAGCCAAGGTTGTGCCCCTACATTCAACTGAGACATGCAATGCCTCATTATGCTTCCTTCCCCTTAGTGTTAAATCAGCATCTGAAAAACCTAGACCATTATCTGCAGTCAAGCTGGCTACGCAGTCTTGGAACTGATTGGCAGATGTTTCTTGGGGTACATGGGCAGTTTTCAGGAATTTTACCAAGGCTTTTGCATGAGCCTCGGAACATAGTAATAGAGCCAGCATGGAAATTTTTGATGGAGTTTGCCCCAATTTCTCGACTACATTGTAGTCGCTTCTTTTTATAATTTTGAGAATTTCCTCTATCTATTTCCGAGAGGTCTCAGGGATAGCCAATGATTGTGCCTTCGTCCTGACAGGCTCAGTCAGAATACCTTTACCTCGAGTCTCGGTTGACTCGACAGCAGGAATGTCAGTAGGAGTGATAACAGGGGTTGTAACAGCTTTGTCAGCAGGAGTATTAGCAGAGATGATTGTAGGACTGGGAATAACCTTTGGAGGAGCAACAACAACAGGAATTATTACGGGTCCAGAAACTGCTTTTGGGGGAGAAATTTCTGGAGAGAAAATCCTTCCGCTTCGGGTAATCTTGCTAGTCCCTGCAATATTATTGATATCGGAATCAAGCTTCTCAAAACTTGAATCTTCAGCAGCTGGCCAATCTTGCTTGATACCGTGGTAGTAAACATCCCCTCCATAATTCCATGGTACGATTTTGTCTGACGAATACGGGATTGGTCCAGGCATTGTAATTATCAAATGAGCTACTTTTGGAACTGATGTAATTCTAACGGGTCTTTTGGTGGAGACCCCGGAAGAATTGGCGGAAGTGGTAACGATGGAAACATCATTATAAGGAACAGGTGGAACAATAGTCTTTTCGAACAAAATTTCCTTGTTGTCTATTAGGCACTAAACGCCTGCTTTCAACAAAGGACAGTTGGTTGGTGAGGATAAACAGAAATGGAAGCTTTCATCACAGCTTGGGAAAACACTGGAATTCAATAAGTTCTTTTTGATAATCAGGAGTGGGGTCACAAATTCATCAACTAAAGTAACAAACATATCTTCCTCAATGGCGTTGGTATTATGGATGTGTTTGGGCATAGGGGCAGAAATGACATTGGGCTTTTTTGGCGCTTCGAATTCAATCTCTTTGGATTCAAGGAGGTCTTGTACTTTGTTCTTTAGAGCCCAACAGTTATTAGTGTCTTGGCTGGGACTCTCAGAGTGGTATGCACAACGGGAATTAGGATGATAGTGAGGAGAGGTTGTGTTAGGGTTCTTTGGAGCTTCTTTCAAAGTCACTAGGTTGGATCTTAACAGATGTGGCAATACTTAGATAGGGTCATGTTAATTCGGGTGAATTGTCTGACTGGTCTCTCCATTCTTGGTTGGTTGTTTCTTTGCTGATCAGGCACAGGTTTAGGAATCATGACAGCCCCCACCATTGGACGGTGTTCGGCCCTATCTTAATTTCTCTGAAGATATACGACAATCACTTCTTTCTTTCCAATGAATGGCTTCCTTACAACAGCAGAGGATGCATCCTTTTGGATCTTTCCATTCTTTATCCCGGCTTCTACCCTTTCTTCGGTCAATATCAATTTAGTAAAACCTGCCGATGAACATGTCTACTAGTTCTCTTTCAGATAGGGGAGGTTGAACTCTTCCAGCCAAGTCCCTCCATTTTTGCGCATAGTCCTTGAAGCCTTCATTTGAAACCATGGCCATACTCTGGAGTTGAGTACGGGTAGGTGCAAGATCAGAATTGTATTGGTATTGTTTGTAAAAGGCTGCAGCAAGATCTTTCCAGTTATGAAAATTGGCTCTTTCTAACTGATAAAACCAATCAAGTTGATTTCCAGACAGACTTTCTTAGAAGAAGTGTACCCATAAATATTTGTCAGTGGTATGGGGATGGATTTTCTTCACAAAGGACCGGAGATGCATTTTGGGGCATGAGACTCCATCATATTTGGCGAACACATGTGCTTTGAATTTTGGAGGAATGACAATCCTCGATACTAATCCCAACTCCTCAAATTTCAATCCAGGCACTTTTGGATTTCCATTGCACTCAATCGTTCTTCTAGATGCTTATACTTGTCGTCGGCTGGAGGGTATTGTTCTTCAGAATAGTCTTATTCTTCCTCTTCTTGATTGTCTTTCTCACCAGATGTCGTTGCAAAGTCTAAGGACCTTCTTGTTTTCCCTTGGAATCTTCTTCCCATGTTTAGAACTCTAGTTATCTTATTTGTCTTCTTTTTCTTCTCCTCAGCCAGCAAGGTCTTCAACTCTTCTTGTCCTTTGGCTAGAGTTAAGAACAACTGTTGAAACTGTGCATTCTGAGCTTGGAGGTCCTTCACTGTTTGCTCGAGATCCATCTTACTAAAATAAACAGTAGAGAGATGAGGAGACTTGTTGCAAGAAACCTGCTTATGTTATGATGAATGGTAAATGCATATGCAATGATTTCAAGGATTTTAAGATTCAAATTTGTTTTAGACAAAAAGGAAACACACTTTATATTAATAAATTAAGGCTTGAGTACATCAGTGCCTCCTTGGGAAAAACAAATACAAAAACTCTAAGATAGAAAGGTAGTACGCATCCTCTTTGGTGCAATGTAGGCATTCAGAGTCTGCTCCTCATGAAGTAGCCTAGTGAGTTCCAAAACCTTCTTCTCGCTTGCGTTGAATTGGGCTTTGAAAGTATCTCGCTCCCCCTTGAGTTGTATCCAATCCCTTTGTAGGTCTTCAAGAAAGGTGGGCATGTCAGGATGCAAGATAGTATATGGAACATCTCCTTCCATGACAGGCTCAATGATTACCAGGAGAATTGAGGGATAAGGCATCATAAGATTCTGAGCACGAGTTCATACCCATTTGAGGTAAGGCTCAAGAGGGATGGAATTCTTGTGCCCCAAAGTCTTGCTATCTACCTTGTTCAACATCCTCCAAGCTCGGATAAATCTTTGGCGAAGACCTTGATCCTCGTTCTCATAGTCAAATACCAAACCTTGAATCAACATC
The DNA here is from genome assembly GCA_948472305.1 of Vicia faba. NCBI lineage: Eukaryota > Viridiplantae > Streptophyta > Magnoliopsida > Fabales > Fabaceae > Vicia > Vicia faba. The sequence continues at coordinate 1,357,165,986 of OX451740.1, forward strand.
TCATGTGGGCCAACCCTTCGGGCGTAACTAAATTGTCTCAAAGCTAAGCAGGGGTTGTAGGTGATACCTCCCCTAATGCCAAGTAAAGGGAAATTAGGGAACTCTCTACAATGGTCGACAATAGTAACATTCTCTATGGATCGGGAGCACCAATAAATGTATGAATGTTTTAGCGTCATCAACCTTTGTGACCACCTTGAACCTTGCTCATTCTTCAAAACAAATTGGGGAAGATGCGAAATAAACCATCTTGCCAAGAGAGGAGTGCAACACATAAGGACACCTCTTTTCCTCATTGTGCAAGTGTGAAAATAATGTAGGATGTCTCCTAACATTGTAGGCATCGGGTTGTGGGATATAAAGATTTTGACGGTGTTCACATCTATGAGTTGGTCAGGATTTGGAAACAAAACCATACCATAGATGAGGATAGCCACAATTTCCTCAAAGGTTTGCAAATCCAAGGAGTTCCAACAGCTTTTGGCCTTCTCAAACAAGAACTTTGCTAGGAAACCCTTGACACCACTCCTTATTTCACAATGAGTTATGACATCAGATGAGTGCAAGTGTAGAGCTTGAGCACTCTCTTCTGGCTTTGGGTCTCTTTCCGTACCGTTGAAAGGTATTCGATTGAGAATGGGAATCCTCAAGAGTTGGGAGAATTCTTCCAAAGTAGGCACAAGTTGATAGTCGGAAAATGTGAAGCAATAGTGTAAGGAATCAAAGAACTGAAAGAGCACCTTCATCATGTCCTCATCTGCGTTGGAGGTGACCAAGTTGAGTAGGTGACCATGTCTCTCGGTGAACGGAGAGATTTCTGGAATCCTTGAAGTTATTTCCTTAAGTTGTGGAGGGATCCTTACAAGATTGATTTGAATAGTTTTCCTGCGAATAGAATCAATATCCTACAAAACAAGAACAAAGATAAATCCCAAAATCCTTGAAATGGTTAGTGAATGTGTATGATGTTATGATGTTCATGATGTTATGTATAAGTATGTATATAAACAAACAAAGCAAACAAGTCCTTAGGTTTAGGCTTGCATGGAGTCTTATAGGTAAGTACCCTCTTGAAGTTTAGTTGGATCAAACTTGTCCTAGAAATAGTAATTGGGTTCTAAGGAGCTCAATATCACTGGTTTGTTTCCTTGGTCATTGTTTCAGCACAAGCCTCTTTAATGGCGACCAAAATATCCCAAGAAACCAAACCTCAATAAGTGTAGTATCGAGTATCTACCAACTTCGGACTGCACCAAAGTCGGTTATCTCACTACATCCTAAAGACCAAGTTGGTCATGTAAAGGTTCTAAAAGTTAATTAGTGCTTCATGACATCACTCAGCGGCCCCGTATTCTCTTTGATTGACTCAAAGGCTTTCGGTACCCACAAATATGTCGCACTGACGTAGCTATTGCTTAAACCATGTCGGTATACCACGCACAGTTTCCATAATGTAAATCTACTTACCTATAAGGCATCCCAAATCCGGGTAGAGGATTCAAACCCAAACAAAGAACCATAATATAAAGCAAGCAAGTCAAACAATGAAAGTAATAAAATGTGATCTAGCCCTAAGGTAACCCCACTTTTAGAATTTTCCCCAGCAGAGTCGCCAGTTCTATGATACGGTAGGAGAATTGACTTGAGGGTTTTGCGTTTGATTGCAAATGTTGCGGTTAGCAAGAGTCGCCACCGACTTTTCTTTTATCAAAAAGGAAAGGTGAAAAAGCACAGGAAAGACCTTTGAGATTATTTCTTGAGTACGGGGGTTAGATTATGAAAAGGGAATGTATTAGCACCCTTTTCATCCATGGTTTTCCATGGGCTCTTAGTTACTTGCTAGATCACTTGTTTTTTGTTTGAAATTGTGCTTTGTGTGGTTTTTAAAAGTATTTTGTAAAGAGGCCATTGTTTAGGCAATCTTTGTAATGATTCTTGTTTGTAAGAATGTATACAAAGATGTTTGATCTTTTGAAAATATTTTCAAGTTTATAAGATGTTTGAAAGTTTAAGTGTTTGTTTTTGAAAATAGCAAGGATGTTTGTTTTGAAATTGAGCAAGTAATTAGGAGCATTCTACCTACTCAAAAGTCTTTCTTGTTCATTTTATTTTCCTTTGACATTATTGTCTTACCATTGATTTGGTAAGCAAACTTATCTTTGGATGTAAACGGGATGGGCGTGGGTCATCATATAACCATGATTAGCAGTGTTTCAAGATATCTTAGCATTCTCTTTTAGGGACTAAGATCATTTGAAAGGCAACTTAGATAGCGTCATCGAGGGACTATGATCTTGTGTTTTTTTTGTTTTTGCTAAGATATCTTACATGTATAATATGGTCATTTTGTATAAGGCAACCAAATGGAATAACCCTAGGGGTGCTTGTGTGCAAATGTGTTGTTTTCATGCTTGTTTTTGTCTTGAATTAGGGTTTTCTAAGCATTGGTTTTAGTCTTTCCATACAAACCATAATTACTAACATGTTATATGTAAAACGATAAATTGTGGAATTTAAAGTTACTACGCTATTACAATATTTGTGGGGAGGGGTGTATAAATTGAATGGGGATTACAAGAATTTAAACCTAATTAGTCTATTACAACCATATTGAATGGGTATTAATGTACAAGGAATTAAATGAATACAATGTGCAAAAAGAATAAATATGCAATAATGTGAAGGTGAAGAAAAATGAATATTTTGTTTGATTTTTTTAGAGAAAAGGATTTTGTCTTAATATAATTAATTAAATAAAATAATCAATTAAAACTTAAATTTATTAAGAAAATATTTTAAATAAAACCCTAGTTCTATTAATTGATTAAAAGAAAATAAGTTTAAGAAAAGTGTTTTTTTTGGTATTTTTGTCTTGTAAATATTTATAGTATTATAAAATATTTGGCCTTTTTCAATATTATATATATATATATATATATATATATATATATATATATATATATATATATATATATATATATATATATATATATATATATATATATATATATATATATATATATATATATATATATATATATATATATATATATATATATATATATATATATATATATATATATATATATATATATATATATATATATATAGGTGTGGAAAGAAAAATAAATACTACCATAATTTTAATTAAATTTACAAGATAAGTTAGTAAAAATAAATAGAATATAGTTAAATAAAATGTTTTTTATGAGGAAAAAAATAAAATAAACTAAGTCAAAATATAAATCTATCATTTTTGTATTTTTTTAATATTAGGAAAAATAATTAAGAAAATATAAATGAAATAAATAAAAATAAAAAGAAGAAATAAATAAACTTGGGCCAGGGGCGCAAACAGCCTGCAAGGGGTTAGTTAGCAAAAATAAAAACAAATCCAGTCCCAAAGAGGCCCAGCGCCTGCCAAAATACACAAATCAGAAAACAAAATGTGAGAAATGAAAAGGGTACCACTGAGGCTCAAACCCGAGTCCCAGAGGTTACAGGCGCGCGCTTCTATGACTGGGGTTTCCATACATCCGTTAACAAAAGCAAAACAATAAATATGTAAGGAAAAACGTGCCCTGATGACTTCATCTTCAACCTCCACCCAGACCAACTGTAACTTGCTCATTTCTCATCAAAAATGAAAATTGTAAACATGAAACTTGTAGCAAATTTTCTCACGGTTTCATAAATGTAAAGCATTAAAACTATAGATCAAAGATAAGCATGAATTTTAATGGCCCTGATCTGAATCCTAAAAATCTCAGAAATTTCATTTTCAAAATTCTCTAAGCTCAAGAAAAATTAATGGAAACTATGGACATGGTTAGCTTCAGGGCAATGATATCTACATGTTTTGTTCACAAATAAACTATTGATGATGCCTTTATGAAGAGTTCAAAGTTGAGAAAACTTACCTCAAAACTCAAAATCGTGTTTTGAGTTTGAGCTTGTTTTAAGTGATGGTAATGATCAGGTTAGCTTCCTTGAGGTCCTAGGAAGCTAATACAATTATTAGCTTGAACAATGGATGGCTAAAATGGTATGGAGAAGTTAATGTGCAGAGCTGAGTTTTTGAAAATGGAGGATGGTGTTAATGGTGTTACAGTTCTAAAAAAGGGTGTGGGATCAACTTTATATGATGTTTAGAAACTTTAGAAACCAAAAGGCCAAGAAACGCACAAGTAGATTATGAGTTTCAAGTTTTTGGTCAGTTTGTGTGAAAATGGAAGTGTGAAGTGTGATTCTGAGTTCTAGGTTCTTTTAAGGCTTGAGAATTCGTATGTTTGTGTCTAATGGTTTGTGTATGTATAAACAAAAGTGTTTGAAAGCATTGGCAAGTCAGAAGTACAAGTTTCTAGCTTTTGGCTAGGTTACTTGATTTTGAAGAAAAGAGGGAAACAAGTTTCAAGATAAGGTACAAGCATGGGATTGGTGATTGTAAGTGTTTCAAACATTTCTCATGAGTTATAGGACTTGTTTGATCAGAAGAGAACAAGTGCAAGGCTTAACAACAAGTTTTGTACAAAAAGTCACTTTATCAAAATGGCAATTTAACTTTTCTTCCAAAAATGGATATAAAGCATGTCCATGCATTGAATGCTTAAAGTGAGGTCTCTAACCGCTGTGTAAACCATTAATTGTGGAGTTCCTAACAAGTTTGAGGCCTGAAAAGTAGTGTTTATGCAGCATAGTTTTAATTTGAATCCTGTTCATCACTAAAATGACTTATAATAAAAGCGATAAAACTCTAACTTCATCTCTTCGATTCTCCCTACTAAAGAATGATCTCAAGGAGTTCTTGAACATTTTGGAAATCTTGAAATGTTATCTAAAACCCATATTTGAATTGCTTTTAAATATTCCCATTGGAACTATATGAAAAAGTGCCATGAAGTTGGGTCAAAATCCTGACCAAATTAGGGCAAATTTTCACCAAGTGTTTTGTTTCATGACCCTATGTTCATAAAATTATAACTTGAGATCCAAGCACTTTTGGAAGAAGTTGTGTGAAGTAAAGTTTTAGATTTCACGGAGATCTACAACTTTCATGTTGGAAGTTTCTCTTGAATCATCTTGCATCATGGTGAAAAGTTTACTCAAAGTTATGAAAAAATAAGAAATTTCCAACACTTGGAAAAATTTCTAAGTTTAGAAATTTTGACTTTCAAAAATGAAATCTTGACTTTTTGGTTTCTTGATGAATAAGTTTCATATTTTAAAATTTTTTGATGAATTATGATCTTTGGCACTTGAATTTGACCAAAAAGTCAAAGTTTGACTTTTCAGTATACAATTGACTTTTGATCAGTTGACTGGAAAATTCACCTATCAATCCAATGGACTTGCAATGTTTTGAACCATGTCATTAGGTAAAAATGATTAAATTGGACTCTTGAGATCATACCTTAAACCAATTTATCATTAGCTAGGTCAAAAATTAGAAATTTCCATTTCCCAGTCAAAACCCTAATTTTGACCATTTTGCCCTTTTGGAGATTTGATCAAATTTCTTGAGGAACTGAGGTCCAAACTTGGTCAAATGATACATATGAGTTTAAAATGTTGATGTGGATCAAAAATTATGAAGTTTTACTGTAAATTGGCCATGTTGATATGGGGCATTGGAAGTCCAAATATCCTTGTGCAATCTCAAACCCTAATTTTGGTCATCAGTGCTTAAGGAGGTGTCTTGAGCTGATCAATTCCTAATGCAGTCTTGAGTCAAGGAGATCTTGTGAGAAAATTCTTGATAAGTGAGAGGGAAAATTTTGGGGTACAACAGTACTAATACCTTTCCTTTTCATGACCATCCCTCATATCTAGATCTCTTTGTTTTATTAGTTTTGTTTTGGAACTTCTGTGAGTTTTATTTTCTCTTTTCCCATTCCTTTGGAAATATTAAAAGTGTAGTGGCCACTCTTTCTTTGTGAGTTAATTTAATCAATAGCTTATTCTCAATTTTTGACTGCTACAGGACCTAAGATTATAGGACATGCCTTGAAGAATAAGCTTTGATTGACCACTTGTTGACCAAACCTCGAGCTTGAGAACCAAAACCCTAATTTAGCAATCACACTTGATCCTTTGATTGAAATCCTACCTTGAACAAAAATAAAACAAAGAAAGAAATATTTTTGTGCTTTGAATAAGGGTTAGTAAAGCACTAAAGCATGAAGGTAAAAAGAAACACCAGGGCGTTAGAGATCTCTCCCATAAGACAAACCCAAAGGTTAGAGGGATACCATGCTTGTGATCTTGATGAAATGTAAATGATTAATATATGGAATCTTATGGGTAATATTTAGGGTATGTCAAGATGATATTTCCCTCTACAGATAGATATCCTAAATAAGGGATCTTACATTGAGACTAAAAATACAAATTCTGAAGAAACCACTATCAACAAAGGACCGTCCATCAGAATTCAAAAGGATAATCATATTGATAATATCGTAGGAAATATGAATGAAGGAGTCATGAAGAGATCCATAAATATGATTTCCAAATCTTTCTTCATCTCCAAGATTTAACTAAGAATTTCAAAGAAGCACTAAGTGATGAATTTTTTATAAATGATATGCAAGAGGAACTTTGCCAATTAAAAAGGAATGATGTATATGAGTTAGTTCCTAGACCTGGAGATATGAATGTCAGTGGTACCAAGTGGATTATCATGAGCATATTTGATCAAGTGTCATTGGTAATGTAACAAAAATAAGTCAATCTTAATGGCTCAAGGGTACCCTCAAATAGAAGGAGTGGATTTTTGATGAGACATTTGTTGCTCCAGTTGTTAGACTTGAGTCCATTAGATTACCACTAGGAATTTTATGCATAATTAAATTCAAATTGTATCAAATAAATTTATGAATGGTTATATTAATGAATAAGTCTATGTAGAGCAACCAAATGGGTTTCATTGATCTCAATCTACTATACCATATGTACAAGTTAAAGAATTATCTTTATGTTCTAAAGCAAGATCCAAGAGCATCGTATGAAAGATTAATAGAGTTTTTGATCAACAATGGTTACAAAAGAGGAGGAATAAATAAAAATATATTTGTAAAGATAGATGGAGTACACTCATGATAGCACATATTTATGTTGGTGACAATTTATTTAATGTGATTTCAGACTCAATGGTGGAGCATTTTGTCCAACAAATGAAGTGTGACGACTCTTGTAGGATAGCTCACTTATTTTCTTAGTCTTCAAGTTATGAAAATGGAAGACAATATTTTTGTATCTCAAAGCAAGTATGCTATGAGTATAGTGAAGAAGTTTGGCCTTGATGATGATAGCCACAAAAGAACTTTTGATGCTACTCATGTGAAAGTGACCAAAGATGAAAATAGAGTTGATGTAGATCAAAGTTCATACTAAAACATGATTGGAAGTCTTCTCTACATCACAAAAAGTAGACCTGACATCACATTTTCTATAGGTTTTTGTGCTAGTTATCAAGCTAAACCTAAGACTAGTAGTCTTGCTTAAGTGAAAAGAATCTTGAGGTATATAAATGGGACATGTGACTATGGTATTCTCTACTCTCATGAAATTAACTCAATACTAGTATGATATTGTGATGTTGATTAGGGTGGGAGTGCAAATGATAGAAAAAACACATTTGGTGGTTTTATCTTCCTTGGCAACAACTTAATATCTTGGTTTAGCAAGAAGAAAAATTGTGTCTCATTGTCCATTACTGAAGCTAAATATATAGCTGCAATGAGCAATTGCATTCAATTTCTCTGGATGATACAAATTTTGAAGGAGTACAATGTGGAACAAGATGTCATGACATTTTTTTGTGACAACTTGAATGCTATCAATATTTCAAAGAATCTTGTTCAAAACAGTAAAATTAAGCACATTGACATAAGACATCATTTCATCTGGGAAGTTGTGGAAGATAAAATTATAAGCCTTGAGCATATAGCAACTGAAAAATAGTTGGTTTTCATCTTCACTAAGGCGTTGGATACCAATTTTACTTGTCTCAAAACCTCTTTTTTTTACCTTCATTACTAGCAAGAAAAATTAGCACCTATTTATATCTTGTTCTTAGATAACTCTTCCCTCTCTTATCCTTTAAGTGCCTATTTTCTTCAAAATGAGTCAAAATTATATGAATCAAAAGAATCATTCCTCTAAAAAGGGAATTAATATCAATAGGTCTATTGATAGATTTCTTGAGGCTGAGAAAAATAAGATCAAGGGAGTTGGATCAACTTCTGCAAACGGTGGACCATCAGTTGGAACATCTGTGACTGGAAGGACTTTTGAGACAAAGATGAAGACCTTGAAGAAAAAACACGTGCAAGAGAGTGACTTAGATGTTGATGAAGACTGAGTTACCTTCATGGATTTAGGTTGTTAGACTATTGATCAAGTCTGAAGACCCATTATTTCCTGGTATTTTTTCTTAGTTTGTTTTGGCCCTTCTATTTTGGCATGTTTTGTTCTGATTTTGTAATGGCTTGATAGTCTTAATGATATTATACCAATAATTTTCATGATGTTACGAAATCATGTTCAACATTTGTGCTATTGTTGAAGTTTGTCTACTCTAAATCTGATGTGTGTATGTGCTAACATATTAACCTCTATGTTGACTAAACGATTTTTCTGAGGAACACCTTTTCCAAATTATTGGAAAAGGGGGAGTAATGATGTGTGTAGTGGAGTGGTGTAACTACTAACTTGACTACTAACTTTGTGGAGGATGAGGAGAAACTAATATATCCCGTTGTGCTCAATAGTACTGAATGATGTTCTGCGTAGTACTAACTGATGTTTTGTTTGCACGCATGCTGAAGCATCTAGTCCGGCGTCTGGCATCAACCTTGTGTGACTGTGTGTGTTGATATCTTTGTGTGTTAGTAGTAGATTTTGACCTTTGACTACTAACTACTAATTGGCTGTGCATGTATGACTAATCTATCATGAACGATTGCATGTCAACTATTTATGGGAGCATCATTGTGTGTCAACTGATTGATGTGTAGAAATTGTTATGCTACTAATATATCCTACTGCTGGTATGCTTTTGTTGATGATGTATGCTCTGGTGGGTATTCTTTTGTTGCTGATGATATTTGTTATGAGTACGAGATATGTTTTGATAATCAGTTGTGTTTCTACTTGAATAGTTGTTTTGCCAAAAAAAATTAAAACAGGAGATTGTTGTTCCATTTGGATTGTTTTCATTATTCAAAATAACATGGAGTATGTTATGTTGGAAATCCACCAAATATCTATGATGAATGTCTACCAATCTTGATGCTTAAGATTGATATCACCACACAATGACAATGAATTATGAGAAAAGAAAAGAAAGAAAGAAGACAATTATTTTCTGTAGAGTTTCTCTCTGCCCATAAATTGTGGAAACTTTCTTTTCACTTTGCAACTGCAAGATACTGTGAATGACTTGATTGTCTTGATTACAAAAACTAGGGGTTACTCCCTCTATTTATAGATTTAGGTTAGCTTGCTACTTATCCAAAGCCCAAAACTATAAAAACCCAAAATATCTATTTTAGATCTAAATCAAATCTATCTAAATCTAAAATGAATCAAATATGTGTGTATAGCTTGCTTCGATCCACAAGCTCTTTGACTGGGAAATCTTCCTTTGATACACACATTGTTTCAACACTATGAACTACAATTTAACACACCACCTAATTCATTGTGCCTAAACTATTTACATTCATCATATCTCTTAGTCTTCGAAATACTTCAATCTGCACTCCCTTTATCATGATGTCTGCAATCTAATTCTTAGTTCTGCAGTTTTCCAAATTCATCTTCCCATCTTCTACCTGCTCTCGAAGATAGTAGAACCTCATTTCGATGTGCTTTCTTCGACCATGTGCTATCGGGTTCTTCGCCAGATTGATAGCTGATATGTTGTCGATCTTCACGGTAATTGCTCCATGATCTTTCCCTGTTATCTCTTAAACCAAGTTCACCATCCAAGTTTCTTGACATGCATAAAGAGAAGCAGCTATGCATTCTGCTTCGCATGATGATAATGCCACTACCGGTTCCTTTTTTGAACTCCAAGCAACTGGTGCACCACCAAACATAAACATATATCCTGCTGTTGATTTTCGATCTTTAGCATCACTACACCAACTCGAATCAGTGTATCCCACTAACTTGCATTCTTTTCCTTTATCAGCTGTAGGAAACAAAATTCCATAGTCGAGAGTTCATTGAGATATCTTAGTATCCTCTTCACCGCTACTAGATGTGATACATTTGGCTTCTGCATGAATCTACTTACCATACCTACATTGTACGCTAAGTCAGGCCTTATATGACAAAGGTATCTTAATGACCCAATAAGTCTTATGTATTGGGTTGGATCAACATTATCTTCATTTGTATCTTTCGACAGTTGCAGTCTTGGTTCTGCAGGTGTCGAATTTAGTTGCACTCTTCCATCTCAAATCTCTTGAGAATTTCTCCTGCATATCTTCTTTGATGCATCATCAAACCTCTACTGCTCTTGTAGAATTCGATACCAAGGAAATATGAAATCTCATCCAGATCAGACATCTCGAATTCCTTTTTGAGATCACCTTTGAAGTCTTCGATCTCACTTTTGCAACTACCTGTTATGAACAAATCATCGACATAGAGACATTATATAAGCAATTCACTATTGCTTCTTCTTACATATACTCCATGTTTAGTTGTGCACTTCACAAATTCCTTATCCCTTAGGAAACTATCGATTTTCTTATTCCAAGCTCTTGGAGCTTGTTTCAATCCATACAGGGCTTTATGCAGCATGTACAACTTTCTCTCTTCGTCATATTTCACAAACCCAACTGGTTGTTTAACATAAACTTCTTCGTTTAAGGGTCCATTCAGGAATTCACACTTCACGTCCATCTGACATATGTGCCATCTATTTTATTTCTGCTAGACCAACAACCAACCTGATTGTTTCGATCCTAGCAACAGGTGCAAAAACTTCATCGAAGTCTATTCCTTCTTTCTGTAGAAATCCTTTCTCCACAAGCCTTTCTTTGTGTCGAGTTACTTCCCCTTTGGGATTCATCTTCACTTTGTATATCCACTTGACATTAATTGCCTTCTTGCCTTGAGGAAATTCGACAAGTGACCAAGTGTTGTTGTCTTCGATAGACTTCACTTCTTAGTTCATTGCTTTCACCCACTTAGAATCCTTCAATGCTTCAGCTACATTGACAGGTTCGACATCTGCATAGAAAGCATAATGTATCAACTCACCTTCATTATCTATCAAATCATATGATGTAATCACACAATTTTGCAATCTTGCAGGCATGTGTCTTGTTCTTTGAGGTCTGCTTGTACTTGGTTGATCTATAACTGCTGGTTCCTCTTGTCGGACTTCTCTTTTGACTTGAGTTTCTGGTTCTTCAAGTAGGATTCCCACTGAATCTTTCTTGAAATTTTCAGTCAAATCCCATTCTTTAAGCTCGTCTATGATCACGTCCCCACTGATCACAATCTTCTTTTCACTGGGTCGAACTACTTGTAACCTCCTGTCAAATGATATCTAACTAGAATCATTTGACTCGACTTGTCATCAAGTTTTCTTCTCAACTGATCTGGCACATGTCTATCTACAATAGATCTAAATACCTTCAGATGACTCAATATAGGCTTCACACCAGACCAACATTCTTCTAGAGTAATTCCTTTTAGCCTTTTCATAGGACATCTGCTCAAAATGTATGTTGCAGTCGAAACAGCTTCACCCCAAAACTCTTTAGGTAAATTCTTGCCTTTCAACATACTTCTTACCATATTCATGATGGTTCGATTATTGCTTTTTTTAGTTCCATTATGTTGTGGAGTATAGGGTGGCACAGTCTCATGCACAATCCCTTCATTTTCACATAACTTGTCGAATTCTTTCGACACATACTCTCCACCACCATCAGTTCTCAAAACTTTGAGTTTTCGACCACTTTGTCTTTCGACCATATACTTAAACTTCGCAAATACCTCGATCACTTCACTTTTCTTCTTGATCAGGTAAGTCCACAGCTTTCGACTGAAATCATCTATGAATGTAACAAAGTATTTGTTACCTCCCATAAAATCCACCTGGATTGGTCCATATACATCAGAGTATATGACTTCAAGAATATCCTTCGATCTGCTTCCTGCATCCTTGCTGAAGCTATTCTTGTGCTGCTCCACCTACACACATTCCTCACATACCTTGTTTGGAATGTCTATTTCTGGAAATCCTGAAACCATATTTCTTCTCTTCAAATCTCTGATGTCTCTGAAGTTGAGATGCCCTAGTCTATAATTCCATATACATTCACCTCTGCTAGCTGCAGTCGAAAGGCACTTGCGCTCCATCACATTTAGTTCGATCTTGAAGGTTTTATTTTGAGACATAAGAGCCTTCAAGATTAATCATCCATTTTTGTCAACGACTCTCATCATCTTATCTTTGATCGACACTTTATAATTCTTTTCGACCAACTTCCCTATACTGAGCAAATTTCTCTTCATGCCTGATATGTACAACACATTGAAAATTATTGACCTCTTGCCATCTTTCCTAATAATCATAACATCACCAATACCTTCAGCTTCTAGTGTATTGTCATTTGTGAATTATACCATATATTTCTTTGAGGGCTTTATGTTGACAAACCAATCTTTCTTTCCAGACATATGTGATGAGTATCCTGAATCCAAGTACCATTGGTCCTTTAATCTATCTTTATCTCTTGTTGTGACCAACAACATCATCTCTTCTTCTTCATGTTTTGCAAACTTTGCATCACTTTCTTGATTCTTTCGTTTTTTTGGACAATCACTCAAATAGTGACCATACTTCTGACAATTGTAACATTGAATGTGACTCTTGTCAGGTTTTTGACCACCACCTCTTCCTCTATTTGCAACACCTCCTCTTTGGTTGCCTTGGTATGGTCTTATTTGATTCGACATGTTTCCTTCATTCTGGTTTCCTCTACCATTCAATTTGTTGTAGCCTCCTCTACCTCTGTCGAACCACTTTCCTTTGCCTTTGGTTTCTTTTGTTGAATGTGCCTGCAAAGCCACATCACTCTTTGATTTTCCTACAACTCTTTCATTCATTCTTTGTTCATGAGATTCAAGCGTCCCTTGAAGCTCTTCCTTTGTCAATTTCGACAATTCTTTCTCCTCTTCTATACCCACCACTACGTGGTCGAACTTAGGATCCAAAGATCTCAAGATCTTCGAAACAACAACTCTTGTTGTTAATATTTATCCACATGCCTTGATTTGATTCACTAGTTTTGTAACCCTAGTGAAGAAATCAGATATGCTCTCACTATCTTCCATCTGAAGCAATTCATACGTTCTCTTGTGAGTTTGTAACCTCACTTCTTTTACCTTTTATGCACCACCAAAAGACTTCTCAAGAACATCCCAGGCTTCTTTTGTAGATTCTGAATCACATACTTTTTCAAAATTTTCAGGACTAACACATTGATGAATTATAAAGAGTGCTTTATAACTCAACTTCTCAATTTCTGTCTGTGTGTTTCTTCTTCTTTTCTTCTGAAGCGTTTTCTCCAAGCGTTTCAAATCCATCTTTTATAAGATCCCAAAGGCATTGACACCTGAACAAAACTTTCATCTGTTTGCACCAATTCTCATAGTTGTCTACTTTCAGAATTGGTAGAGTTGCTGGATATTTTGCATTCCCATTATTCGCCATTGTGAATTATTTTTCTTCCTCAATCGTTCTTGATCGATACTTCTCTTGAATCGAAATCGAGCTCTTGATACCAGATGTTGAAAATCCACCAAATATATATGATGAATTTCTACCAATCTTGATGCTTAAGATTGATATCACCACACAATGACAATGAATTATGAGAAAAGAAAAGAAAGAAAGAAGACAATTACTTTCTGCAGAGTTTCTCTCTGCCCACAAACTATGGAAAATTTTCTTATTCACTTTGCAACTGCAAAATACTGTGAATGACTTGATTGTCTTGATTACAAAAACTAGGGGTTACTCCCTCTATTTATAGATTTAGGTTAGCTTGCTACTAAGACAAAGCCCAAAGCTATAAAAGTCCAAAATATCTATTTTAGATCTAAATCAAATCTATCTAAATCTAAAACAAATCAAATATGTGTGTATAGCTTGCTTCGATCCAAAAGCTCTTCGACTGAACAATCTTCCTTCGATACACACACTGTTTCGACACTATAAATTATAATTTAACATGTTCAAGTTGTTTCTGGTTCAGAAGGAACACGTGTGGAACACGATGTTTCAACGTGTGTGCTTCAACATCTAGTCTCTAACAAGAGACATATGTTATTGCAGTTCACCTTAACATGATAATCATCAATCATAAACCTTGCCAAATGAATAAGAAAATTGTGTAGTTTTGTTCTCTTCCCTATTGTCATTGTTTTTTCAGTTTGTTTACATGTACTCAAGAAGAGATCTAAAACAAAATAGAAAGCAACATAGAACACGCAAAAAATTGAAAAGAAAAACATTACACCACCGCGATCTCCGAGAGGAGCCTAAAAAACAATCGTCAACGCTCACACCAGATTCAGCCACGAGACTTTGTTACCCTCGCCGATCAACCATCAGACACCCACTGACACAACTGAAATGCATCAGCTCATCGTCTTTGCACAGTCGCCAATGACACAACAGATCGGCCGATTAATATTGTTGTGAAAAGGATAGAAGGAAGTTGAATGAGTGAACCGAGAGAATGAGGGGTATTGTTTTTTTTTAAATTAAATTGAGAGAAATAAAAAAGACTATGATTTTTTTTTATGCAAACACAACTTCATTATACTTATACTGGATAGTTATTTTTCTAAATAAAGTCAAATGAAAAAGGAAGTTCTCTTTTACTGTGCAGCATGCCACGCGTGAGGTGAGTTTAAATTTTGAAAACATGATGATTTATCTTATTAATGTTAATCCAAAAAAATTCTATATCGTTAGAATAATCAGGTTTATAAGAAGATGGGCTTTATTTCAAATTTAAGCCCAAGCACCATATTTCAATTTCCTTTCAGCATCCTCGATTTATTTGTTTATCTTTTAGTTAATTATCTTTTTATTTTATTATATTTAGTTAAATTATCTATTTATTTACTTTTCTTTATAACTCTCATAATTAGTTTAATTAATTAAATCATTTTTACTATTAAAAAAAAATGAAATAATACAAAATATAAAAATATATCTTTTATTTTTACTAGGTTATTTATTCGGTTAAATCAGTAATTTGTACATATTTTCAATTTTTTCGATTAAGATTGTTAACTTTATGTTAGAACATAGTTTGATTCTACAACCCTTGATTAGAGTTTTGATGATAACAAAATACAAAGAATAAATTATTTATAAGATATATACAAAGAACAAGTATGCTCCTTAAAATTATGTTTTGTATATGCAGAAGTTCTGATGGAATCAGCATCAGAATGGAATCAGCATCAGAAGATCAGCAAACTGTGCTACACGCTGAAGCTACCAGATTATACGTTGAAGCTTGATGACCAGAATATGCGCCTAAACTAATACACTCTGACTCTGATCAAAGACATCTTTACCAAGTCATCAACACTTTGAAGCGTTATCAGCAGATACAGCAAAGAAGACTCTGAAGCGTTACTGGTTATTCAAGACAGAATTAAATGCTAACGACTTTCTTCAGACAAAGATCTTCTATAAAAGGAAAGTGCATTATTATCATTAAAACCTACTTTATGGACAACATATCCTTGCTTACCTATATAAACAGGTCTGTTTGTGAAAAGAAGCACGTACGTACGCACTCAAAATTTGCCAAGCTATCGAAACCACGCATATTCAAAGCTTTAACAAATTCACTTTATTCCAAGCTTATTTTGTGTAATTATCACAGTTGTGATATACAGTTTTGTAAGAAAACAACAACACTCACTTGTTCAATTCATTTGTAAAAGAAGTTCCTTGAGATTAATGGGATTGTGGTTGTACTCAAGAAGACTTTAACAGTTGTTAAAGTAGCTGTTGTAATCCTTTGAGAATAGTGGATTAAGACCTCGTTGGAGAGAGGCGAAATCACCTTGACGGGTGGACTGGAGTAGTTTGAGATCAAACGAACCAGGATAAAAATACTGTGTTGTTAATCCCTTTGTTTTAAGTTTTACAATTCAACCCCCCCCCCCCCCCCCCTTCTTGTGTTTTTCACATCTTCAATTGGCATCAGAGCGCCTGGTTCTGAGCTTTAACACTTAACCGTGTCAGTACAAGATCCAGCGTCAGAAAAACACAATGGCAGGACCAAGTCAAAACATCAGCAATGACAACAATGAAGAAAGGGACAAATTCAGTGGCAAACCTCCAGTATTTGATGGAGAAAACTTTGACTACTAGAAAGACAGAATTGAGAGTTTCTTTCTGGCCCATGATGCTGATCTATGGGACATGGTGACTGATGGATACACGCACCCAGTGGATGGACGTGGTCAGAAGATTGACAGGAAAATGATGTCTGATCAGCAAAAGCGTGAGTTCAGAAATCATCACAAGGCCAGAACAATACTTCTCAGCGCCATCTCATATTCAGAATATGAGAAAATATCAAACAGAGAAACTGCCAAGAATATGTTTGATTCTCTGAGAATGACGCATGAAGGCAATATTCAAGTCAAAGAAACAAAAGCCCTTGCGCTCATTCAGAAGTATGAGGCATTCAAGATGGAAGATACTGAATCAATAGAAGTTATATTTTCAAGATTCCAAATTCTTGTTGCTGGTCTAAAAGTTCTTGACAAAGGATATTCCACTGTTGATCACGTCAAGAAGATCATCAGAAGCTTGCTAAAATAGTGGAGGCCAATGGTCACAGCGCTTAAGCTAGCCAAGGATCTCAACAAAATCTCTCTGGAGGAACTTGTCAGTTCCCTCAGAAGTCACGAGATAGAGATAGAAGCAGATGAACCTCAAAAGCAAGGTAAGCCATTAGCTTTAAAATCTAACATAAAATCTGACTCCAAAGTTTTGCAGGCTGTGGAAGAAACCTCTGATGGATCCTCATCAGAAGAAGATGAATTGTCTCTTCTCTCCAGAAGGGTGAACCAACTGTGGAAGCAGAGGCAAAGGAAGTTCAGAAATCCCAAAAGATCAGAAAATTAGAATGAATCTTCCTCCAAATACAGAAGGTCAGAATCCTCCTCTGGACACAAAAGATCTGAAGGCTCTTCAGGATACAGAAAGCCAAACAACAAAGACATCATCTGCTATGAGTGTAACGAGCAATGGAACTACAAAAGTGATTGCCCAAAGCTTCATAAGGAGAAGCCCAAAAAGAAGTTTGGCAAGGAAAAGAAGAAAAGTCTCATGGCTACATGGGATGATTCTGATACATCTGAAGTTGATTCAGAATCAAATGATGAAAGAGAAAACATAGCTCTCATGGCAAACGTCTCTGAAGACAGTGAAGCGTCTGGTTCAGACTCAGAATCAGATACAGAAGAGGTATTCCCTGACTTTACTATCAACTTTACTAAGGCTGAACTAGCTGAAAGCCTTAATGAAATTTTGGAAAGGTATCAGCAGATCAGAGTCAAATTCAGAAACCTGAAAAGGAATCTTGCTTCTGACTCTGATAAAACTGAGAGTCTCAAATTGGATAATTCTGAGTTAAAAGATAAAATTTCAAAACTAGAAAACTAATTGCAAAACTCTCAGAGGGAAACAATCCCTGAAACTCCCAGCAATGCTGATGAGATCATCAAAGAGTATGACCACAGATTTCAAAAATTTCTAGCTAAAAACATAGACAGAAGCAAAATGGCTTCAATGATCTATGGGGTTAGCAGAAATGGCAGAAAAGGGATAGGATATCAAGGTAAGGTTCCTACACCAAAAAATGCCATGGATTTAGTTATAAATCGTACTCCACTTGATTCACACTTTATATATGGGCACACACATGACATAAAATATACAAGTAGTGATTACTCTGTCAAACCAAAATTCAACCAGAGTTTTGGTAAAACTAAAAAATCAGGACCCAAGAAAATGTGGGCACCTAAGGATAAAATAATACATGTGGCAGATATCTTTATCAGCAAAGCAAAGACACCAGTCATGGTACCTGGACTCTGGCTACTCACGACACATGACGGGAAGAAGGCATATGTTCCAAAGCCTAGAACTTAAGCCTGGAGGCCACGTAGGCTTTGGAGGCAATCAGAGGGGAAAGATTATTGGCTCTGGAAAAGTAGGTAATGGAAATCTTCCCTCTATTAGTAATATTTTATTAGTTGATGGATTAATGCATAACATGTTATCCATACGTCAATTAAGTGATAACGGTTACGATATAACCTTCAATAAAAATTCATGCAAAGCTGTTAGTCAGAAAGATAGGACTATCCTATTTAATGGAAAGAGGAAAAAAACATTTATAAAATCAAACTTTCTGAACTGAAAAGTCAGAATGTAAAATGTCTTATGTCTGTTAACAACGAGCAATGGGTCTGGCACAAAAGATTGGGACATGTTAGTATGAGAAGAATATCTCAGATCAACAAACTCAATCTGGTCAGAGGACTTCCTAACTTGAAGTTCAATTCAGATGCTCTGTGTGAAGCATGTCAAAAAGGCAAGTTTGCAAAACCTGCTTTCAAATCCAAAAACGTTGTTTCCACCTCTAAGCCATTAGGACTTCTGAACATTGACTTATTTGGACAAGTAAAAACTGCTTCAGTCAGTGGCAAGAAGTATGGCTTAGTAATCGTAGATGACTATAGCAGATGGACATGGGTAAAGTTCTTAAGGCACAAGGACGAGTCACACTCTGTGTTTGTTACCTTCTGCAACCAAATTCAGAATGAAAAGGATCTTAGAATCGTCAAAGTCATAAGTGATCATGGTGGAGAATTTGAAAATAAAGATTTTGAATTATTCTTTAATGAAAAAGGCATTCTGCATGATTTCTCTTGTCCTAGAACTCCCCAGCAAAATGGAGTTGTAGAACGAAAGAACAGAACATTGCAAGAAATGGCCAGAACCATGATCAACGGGACTAACGTTGCTAAGATATTTTGGGCAGAAGCAATAAACACAGCGTGTTACATTCAGAATAGAATCTCCATAAGACCTATTCTGGAAAAGACTCCATATGAATTGTGGAAGAACAGAAAGCCCAACATTTCTTATTTTCACCCATTTGGATGTACATGTTTTATTTTGAATACAAAAAATTATTTGAACAAGTTTGACTCTAAAGCACAAAAGTGTATTATGTTAGGATACTCTGAACGCTCAAGAGGGTACAGAGTATACAATACAGAAACACAGATTGTTGAAGAGTCAATCAGTGTTCGGTTTGATGATAAGCTTGACTCTCAAAAGTCAAAGCTGAATGAATTCCTTACAGGTATGGAAGTTGAACTCACAGGTAATGAATACAACTCAGAGGCTCTCAACAGAGACACTCCCTCAACATCAGTAAGAGTCACTGCAAGCAACCCAGCACCTTTTATTGATCAACTCCAGAAAAGACCATCCAAAAGCAACATTGATCACCCAGAAGAAACAATCTTAGGAAGGAAGGAAGATCCAATCATAACAAGATCTACCTTCAGAAACTCTGAAGAATCCCTCATGGGACTGGTTTCTCTGATTGAACCAACAACAATTGATGAAGCACTTCTGGACAATGACTAGATTCTGGCAATGCAGGAGGAGCTAAATCAGTTCACAAGAAATGACGTATGGGATCTGGTTCCCAAACCAAAAGGATTCAACGTCATAGGTACAAAATGGGTGTTCAGAAACAAACTGAACGAACAAGGTGAAGTCATCAGAAACAAAGAACGGCTGGTAGGACAAGGTTATAGTCAGCAAGAGGGGATAAACTATACATAAACCTTTGCTCCAGTCGCCAGGTTAGAATCTATCAGACTTTTAATTTCATTTGCTGTTAATAAAGGCATCACTCTGTATCAGATGGATGTCAAGAGTGCATTCTTAAATGGATATATAGAAGAAGAGGTTTATGTGCACCAACCCCCTGGTTTTGAAAGTTCCAAAAATCCAGAATATGTTTTCAAACTAAAGAAGTCACTCTATAGTCTGAAACAAGCTCCCAGAGCTTGGTATGAAAGACTGAGTAACTTCTTGTTAGAAAAGGAATTTACCAGAGGGAAAGTGGACACAACCTTGTTCAGTAAGACAGTTAAGAATGACATCTTAGTATATCAGATTTATGTTGATGACATTATATTTGGATCCACTAAACCCTCTCTGGGAATAGAGTTTGCTAAATGTATGCAGGCAGAATTTGAGATGATCCTAATGGGGGAACTAAAGTTCTTTCTGGGCATTCAGATTAATCAAACTCCAGAAGAAACTTACATTCATCAGAGCAAATATGTCAGAGAACTTCTGAAGAAATTTGATCTCTCAGAATGTAAGCCCTCAAGGATTCCAATGCATCCCACGTGCATTTTGGAAAAAGAAGAGGTAAGTAAAAAGGTAGAACAGAAGGTCTACAGAGGTATGATTGGTTCTTTTCTCTATCTGACGGCTTCAAGGCCTGACATTCTATTCATTGTTTGCATTTGTTCTAGATTCCAATCAGATCCTAGATAATCTCACTTAACAGCAGTTAAGCGAATTTTCAAGTATCTGAAAGGTACTGCTAATCTGGGTTTGTTTTATAGAAAATCAGGTGATTACAGCTTAGTAGGATACTGTGATGCTGATTTTGCTGGAGACACAGTAGAACGTAAAAGCACTTCTGGAAGCTGCCAGTTTCTGGGAGAAAATCTGATCTCATGGTCCAGCAAAAGACAACCCACAATAGCTCTATCAACAGCAGAAGCTGAATACATAGCAGCAGCTGGATGTAGCACGCAAATGCTCTGGATGAAAAGTTAACTTAAGGACTTCAATATATTTGAGAGTAACATCCATATCCTCCGTGACAACACTTCTGCTATTTGTCTCAGTAAAAATCCTATTTTGCATTCTAGGGCTAAGCATTAGAAATAAAACATCATTTTATTAGGGACTATATTCAGAAAGAGATTCTCAATTTAAAATTCATTGACACAGACCATCAATGGGCTGATGTCTTTACAAAACCTCTTTTTGAATATAGGTTTAACTTCATTCTGAAACATCTCAGTATGGAGCTTTGCCCAGAATAAAACAGTTTTATTTACATATCTTAACCTTCAGAATTTTGGTTATTTTTTGTGAACTGCTTATCAACCTGCCTTCAGATTTTTAGAAGTCCAGATTGTATCAGAATTTATCCATGAAGATCTGAGCGCTTCACTTCAAGGATAGAAGTGTGTTGTTCACGTAAGCAAACAGTTCCTTTCATCAGCTACCTTCTGAGACTGAACACGCGTTCACTTTTCTGAAAGGTCAAAAGCGCTGATTGGATGCATTGAGACACATGTCATGGGTAACCGTTCCAATATCTTTTTGAATCCCCCAAAATCAGCTGTCATTAATGCTTATAATCATTACAATTTATTTCTCTCTCTTGCCATTTAAGTTTTCAAAATCTATTTAAATACATTTCTCATTCTTTACACTCTTTCACTTTCACCTTCTCTACAATCTAATTGTTTTCAGTTTGCATCTTTTTCAAAACCCTTTCATTTTCTTCTCAAATTTTTCTGTGTAAACATGGCTTCCTCAAGCAACCCAACTTCCAGTACTCAGAGAACATAATCCACAGAACAATATGAAGAACCATTCAGAACTCTCCTCACACCCATTAACAACCTAGAAGTACTCTCAGAATTAATTGTGGACTTTAATAGTCTTCAAAAAAACGGGTTCAATCTTTCTGAAGAAGTAAAGGCTCAAGGATGGAACAGGTATTTTGACAGTCTGGTAGGTCCAACGTTCCCAATCCTTGTGAAGGAATTTTGTATTCATGCTTCATCTTCCAACCATCAAGTTACTTCGTATATAATGGGGAAGAAGATATTCATAACTGAAGACCTTATTGCAAGATTGATAGGTTACAGTGGTGGTGGCATAAGATGCATAGACATGGCTGAGAGATGTGTTGATGTCGCTTTAATTGCTAGAGAAATCTTCACTCTGGGTCTTCCCTCCAGCAAGATAAGGGATCTGAAAGACCATCACAGAATATGGGCTAATATTATTCTGGGATGCATAAACCACAGGAAGCCAACCAGCTCTCCTGACTACATCAACATTGATCAGCAGTTTCTGATCTATTTCATCTCCCAGAAGATTAAGGTGAATCTGGCGCATTTGTTGTTCAATCATCTGAGGACTAGTGTTAAGGAGACTAGAGAAGAGGAGTGCACTAAAAGGGACTGGATACCCCTTGGAAGACTCATATCAGATATTCTGACAGAGAATAAGCTGATAGATCATCTAACAGAAGCACAGGAAATCAACACTTTAGAGGCAACTGTTGGAAAACCTTTGAATGCAAATAATCTGAAGAAGATGAAGATTATTGAGAACATCAAGAAGGAACCCAATGTCACTTCTTTTGCAACAATCTTCAGCAGAAGAATCCCTCTGGATGACTTTCCCATGTTCTCAGAAATTGATTCCAAGCCTAAGATTATAGTCAGATATCTGGATGCATGCAAGGCAGATGGTACAACACCGAATTTAAACATTCAGGGTCTACAGCAGAAGGCTCCAGAAGTTGTGCTGAAGAAGAACAAGGAAAGGAAGGCAGCAGCAGAAGGATCATCCCAGCGGACTCCCAAAGCAGCTAAAAAGAGAGGTAATACTTCTTCTGTAACTGTTTTAGATTCAGTATCTGTATCAACATCTGTACTAATCCCTACCCAATCAGAAATTCCTACCCCACAAACATTTGATGATTTTGACATTGAATTTGACCCCTCAGAAACTTTAACCATACCAGTAAATCCAAACTCTGAAACCATTTCAGAAGCACCTCAACCAGAAATTCCACTCTCTCCTCAACCAGAAATACCACTACCTCCATCTCCTCAACTAAAAATTCATCCACCTTCTCCACAACCTAAACTATTACAACCAGAAGTTCAAACTTCTGAGGTCCAATCTTCTGAATCCTGTGAACCAGAACCTCATCACATTCAATCCAACCAAACTGTTGATTCTGATCTCATTCCCATTCCTGAAATCACTGAACCTCTGGCCATCCGTATGCCCCTGACCATTCTGGATATTCCCCAAATTCTATCTTCACTTGAATCAACTCCACCAAACTCCCCAACTAGTCCAATAATCATTCCTGACTCTCTCACTCCCTCACCAAAGAACAATCCAAATGACAACGCCAAAACTGTCATTGATTTAACTGTTTTTGAATGCCTTGCTGCCATAACCCACAAAACAGCCATTCCAAAACCAAAACCCTCTGAACCTACACAAGATGTTGGTACCAGTTTATTGATATTTGAAACAGAAATACAGAAGTGGATAACTTCCCTGAAGCAAGCTAGTCTTGAGCTGATTCATCCTGCTGCATCAGATTATCTTTGGACAAGTTTCAGAAAATGGGTATGTTCTGAAACTCATAAGATGCAAGAACAAATCTACGGACAAGTTCAACAGAACTTCAGTAATCTGCTAAAAGTAATTGAAGATCAAGTTCTGAGCCAGTTGCTCAAGGAAGAAGTTCTCCCTCTAGACAATGCTCCCTGGTCAGAACATCGTCCAGCAGACAAAGTTCAACCAGAGTCAGAAGATCTCATTCTGACTGATACTCCAGAGCAGATGATTCCTGCAGAAGAACTGGGTCAAAAAGATGACATTGCAGAATGCTCTGAGATGCATCCAGTTACTGAAGATTCTCAAGCTTCCTCCTATGAAAGGCAGACTCTGGAAGATCTGAAGAGATCTGATATTTTGATGCAGGAAAGGATGGATAAACCGGATGATAAAATTTCGGAAATCAAGAGCATGTTAACCAAGCAAGAGGAAACCAACATCCAGATCAAGGGCTTGTTGGAAGCTTTGTTCACGCGTCTTCCTCCTCCCTCTTAGATTTTCCTCTGTTTTAAAATTTGTTTATCTGTAATATTCTCTACATGATCTGAACTTATCGTTGATTCTGATTTTAATATAAACTCCTTTTGGCTCTAATTATATGTTCTTTTTGATAACCGACAAAAAGGGGGAGAAATAATAAGATATTTTCAATAACGGATCACTGAGACATAAGTCTCAAACATTCTGATCTACTTAATTTCTCTCTTCTGAAAAGCTTGAACAGGTACAAAACTCTGATGAAAGATACAATAAGATTCTGATGCTCAAAGACTCATGGAATTAAAGGGAAGTAATCAACTCAGGGGGAGTTTTTTCGTCTTAATTCTATACTTTTTATTCTTTATTCTTTATTGAAAAATCTGGTTTTTGTCATCATCAAAAAGGGGGAGATTGTTAGAATATAGTTTGATTCTACAACCCTTGATTAGAGTTTTGATGATAACAAAATACAAAGAATAAATTATTTCTAAGATATATACAAAGAACAATTATGCTCCTTAAAATTATGTTTTGTATATGCAGAAGTTCTGATGGAATCAACATCAGAATAAAATCAGCATCAGAAGATCAGCAAACTGTGCTACACGCTGAAGCTACCAGATTATACGCTGAAGCTTGATGACCAGAATCTGCGCCTAAACTAATACACTTTGACTCTGATCAAAGACATCTTTACCAAGTCATCAACACTCTGAAGCGTTATCAGCAGATACAGCAAAGAAGACTCTGAAGCGTTACTAGTTATTCAAGACAAAATTAAATGCTAACGGTTTTCTTCAGACAAAGATCTTCTACAAAAGGAAGTGCATTATTATCATTAAAACCTGCTTTATAGACAACGTATCCTTGCTTGCCTATATAAACATGCCTGCTTGTGAAAAGAAGCACGTACGTACGCACTCAAAATTTGCCAAGCTATCGAAACCACGCATATTCAAAGCTTTAGCAAATTCACTTTATTCCAAGCTTATTTTGTGTAATTATCACAGTTGTGATATACAGTTTTGTAATAGCTAACCAATTAAAATATTTTTTATTAATATAATAAAAGTTCAAAGATTATTTTCAAAAAAGAATTAAATAGAGTTGCTATCAAACTTAACTGCAGACATCCTATACGATGACTCACTTTTCAAAACCAGATAAAATTCAAGGATAGTTCGAAAGCAATTATACGCAATCCTATAAAAAAATACTACGTAGACACGCAGTTAAAACCAAAGCAAATCCTTAAAATAAGAAGTCCCTTAAGAATAATGGAGATAAAGGGTGTTTAACACATTCCTTTCGTCTAACCAACTCGCGAACTTAGAATCTCTAAATAATTAGAGTTATTCATTCTTTTCCGTTCTTAGAATAAAAAGTAGTGATAACAACTTGCTTTTTTTTATCAGTTACAATAAAATTCAATACTAATTGTGATAATGATTAAGTTAATAACTTCGGATTAATGATTGCGAGAAAGTGAGAGAGATTACCAAATTAATCCTTTTAAAATTTTAAAATTTACAATTTGATTCTTATTTTTCAAAAATTTTAAATTTGTCCTCAAAAATTTAAAATGAATAAATTTCAAAGGAATGATTGTTTAAAATTTTAAAATTTAAAAAAAAAATTCAATTACTCTATTCAAACACATTTTTTCTCCCTTATAAAGTAATCAATTTCCATTTTTTTAAATAATATGAAACTTTTAACTCACGCATATATCAAGACATAGTTGACTTGACCCTAGTTAACAAAATAAAATAAAATTGTCTGCACTAATAATATAGATTTTTTATACAACTATCCAAAATTGTATCTCATGATTTAAATCTTTATGTAAGTATTTTTAATAAATAAAGTTATACTACAAAATAGATTCTAAGTAGGAGTTTGTAAAAAAGCTGTTGGTAAATATAAATTAAATTCTTCAAAATAAAGGGTTTTAAGTAAAACGTCTTATTTTATTTAATTTGTCTAATATTTTCTCAAAAAATGAAATTAGAGGTTTTTGTTTGACGGTATGAAATTAGAGTTATATACGTAAAAAAAAATTGAAAGTTTAATTGGGTAGATGAATGAGTTGAATGATATAAATGTAAACTCTTGTTTTGTCCTATTTTCTCTTAATTTAATACTCTCTTCCAAAATCTTATTGTCCATTTTTACAAAATACTTTATAAATTTTAGGATAGCAAAATTATTTTTTCACAAAATACCTTAATTAAATAAAATATGAAGCACTTATAATCCCTTTCACAAAATATGAGTATATGAAACTCTCAACAGAAAATCACACGAAATCTCACAAGTATCAAGCATCCTTAATTTTGAATTGTGAATCTGAAGAAGCAGATTTGAAGTTGAAGCAGGGAATCCAAACGGAAGTTGTGTTCTGATACATCCTATATGCTTCAGCTCTTTTCTCTTGCTTCAACATTCGTTGTTCCACGAGTTTTGTCACATAACCCAAACACATTGTGTTACTCAATGCTCCTATTGAGGTCCATCCATGTCCCAAATTCCAACCAAACACAACCAGTCCCCACCACCATAGCTGCTCACCTAAGTAATTTGGATGCCGAGAATAGTACCATAACCCAATCTCCAGGATCGTAATTCCCTTGTCATCGTTGTTTCTACTCATGACAAAGTTGTATAGCTGAGTGTCTGCAATGTATGCTATAACGATGCCAGATATACACACAACTGCGGCTACCAAGTCCCATATGTTGAGAGGCTGATTCACTGAGTGGATCACATACATTGGAAGTGATAATCCAATCAGCAACAACTGGTGAGGGAGGTAGATGGAGAGGAAGGAAGCCCACCACCATTGTTTTCCATATTGTTGCGACATATTAGTGAAACGCCAATCCTCTCTCGAACCCCATTGCCACTTTTCTCGTCTGAAGTAGTTGTGGAAGAGCCTTATACTCCACACCCAAGTCAAGAAGATGACAATCTTTGACCTCCAGGTATCGTAGTTAGACAAAGGGTGCGAGGAATAGTAATGGATAAGCATGACAGGTATCACTGTCCAATAAGGGTCAATCATCCAGTGGCTGGATTGGATTTGTGCAATGAGCCAAAAAAGGAGATTAACATTGAAGAAGAAAAGGATATTAACCAATACAAGAGGGTGCCATGTTGAGATAATAGTAAGAGATGGGAATGTAGAATTATTGATGAATGAAAGGTAGAAGAGGATCGAGGGAAGAGGAGCCAAGAATGCTATCATCGCGTTCTTCATATTGCTACACCCCATGCTAGTGTCTGGTTGCACCCTTTGATTGATCATATGATTTCAATATGTATCCGCTTTATATATAGCAGAGCTTTTTTTGGAGTTGAAAACAGCTGCAATTTTGTTCTGAAATATGTTTGAAATGCATTGCATGAAGACTTACTTATCATACAAATTTTATCTCAAATAGGGTAAGCCCCACTTCCCTCTCTGCTTGCCTTGATTCAATTCACGCCCGCAATCTACTCCGAAAAGGAGAGTACATTTTAGCACACTTGGAGGCTCAATGATTGTCTTGGTCATCATTATCTATGCCCGCTGTTGTATAGTAATTTCTAATTATTAAAGAACAATGTTTTGCTTCATTCACAATAGACAATATTTCTTATTCCTCACCATGCGCAGAGTAACTCATGCTTTATTGAATTATTGATGCATGCAATGTTTGACATTCAGAAACATTGATGACTAGCATGGAAACATGATACCTACATGTTCATTTAGAATGCTTTCTGTTGTAGTATCTTAGGAGTAATAACTAACAATCAAATATCAAAATTCTAAAATCATCAAGAATGGGAATTTTTTAATGCATCCTATATATTATTTGGACACCATATAAAAATATATTTATGTATTCAGGTTCTAGAGATATATTTTCGGACGCACTAAATTATAACACACTTTTAAATCAATAGAAAGAATTAATCGGAGATACGTCTACGTATACCGTACATAAATGAATTTTCGGATGCACCAAAATTAAATACAACTCTGACTTAGGCTCAAACTCCACGTGCAATTATTCTGGAGATATATCTTTGTAAAGCCTACGTAAATGCATCTTAAGATGCTTTTCGATCAAATATGCGCCAGAAACCCTTCACCTTCCTCACTTACTCAAACATTCTCAAAAAACCCATTTTATCAAAATCTCTCAAACCCCGTTTTCTCAAAATTTATCAAACCACTTTCAAGCAACATCAAACTGTATCATTTAACTTCAAACATTCAACTTTAAGCGACGTTAACCAACAACAAGCAACATCAAGCATCAACAAGTAAGTTTTTTTATAAAAAATTTTAAGCTTTTGTATAAATGTGTAGAATTTGAAGTTTAGGCTATGAAATAGAAAGACTTTACTTGTTTGATAGCTTATACCTGATTAGAAACAAATTAGATATGTATTTTTTACGATCAATGCATTATTTTTGATGATTTAGGGGTTGCATTATGCCACTCACGGTGGTTATAATTACAGTTTATTTCGGAGATGCATCTTCGGAATTTTCTAACGTTTATAAACATTGGAGATGCAACTCTGGAATCAGTTTGTCTGCAATGTTTTGCCTTTTTTTTTACAGAATTCATTGTGTAACGCTTGTCTTGTCTATTTACAGGAATTATGGCTAAAAGACAATTCCGATTGAGACACGGCAGACTTGTACAACATGAATCTGCTAGGAGAGAAAATAGTCAACAATTGCAGCCTCCTGCTACCTCTAGCCCGGTTGATGCGAAAACGTCAGGTTCCAGAGCTCATGTATCTCCGCATTCTTCTTCCTCTTCTCGTAGCAGGCGCGGGTCCCTTCCTCAGGCATCACGCCTCCATATTCCCGTAGACGAAGAACGCGACAGGCAATATCACACTTCTGACGGTAACATTTTTTGGTCTTTTAGTGCTTGTGTGTCATTTTCATCAATTTTTTGCAACGTCCTTACTAAGTAATGATTTGTGTGTTCCAACACTTTCCAGGCTTGGATCTTCCCGCACTTCCCACACATCTATGGTTGGTCATGTCTACCAACTTATACTAAGGATATGTCGTATGCTTCTTCATTCTCCCTACTCATAAGGAACTAGGCAACAGAGACATTCAAATTGTATATTGACCGCTTGGTAGCAGATGATATACACTTACATTATTACGTTGATCACCGTGAGACGATTCCCTTTGATGACATAGTCTTATACTCGGGATGGTTGGCTTGCGGGTAAGGGAGAAAATAGACTAGGCTAGGGTATGATTTAGAAGGACTGAGTCTGGCCTACAATAAACTTAAAATGCTTGAGTCTGACCTATGGCCTTTTATAGGCTCTCTTTTTGCTTAGTCTGACTTGCCCTGAAAGTCTATTTAAAAGTTTGTTTATCACTAAGATTTTCAATTAATCCATATTACTTAACTTAAGAAGCCTTATAATCCGACCTATATATGCATATATATGCCGATCTATTTTTCTTTATTCAAATATATATATATATATATATATATATATATATATATATATATATATATATATATATATATATATATATATATATATATATATATATATATATATATATATATATATATATATATATATATATATATATATTATTATTATTATTTTTCTAATTATTTTAATTATCACGTTAACATTTTATTTATTATTATTTAAAGTTTAGAAAATTTAAAAATATTGTAAAATACCACAATTTTTTGGAGGAAAATTTAAATATGTTGTAAAATTCCACAATTTTGTAGATAATGGGACTTGAATCCATGACTTCCATGTAAAGACCACTACCACTATGCGAACTTGTTTATTATGACTTGTTTTTTAAGTGGGATGTATATATTACATACTTATTTGTCCTATGTTGTATTTCCATACTATCTTTTTTGTTTAAACTATATTATTCTATTAATTATTATTAATTTTCTATTTTAATTGTTAAAAAATAAATTATTTAATTTTATATTTCTATCCTTGCTTAATCTTGTTTGTTGTTATTAATTGTTATTAAATGATAGAAATAAATAATTTGGTTTTTAACAATTAAAAGATAAAATTAATAATAATTAATAAAATAATATAATATTATTAAATATAAAATATAAAATAGTTTAAACAAAAAATATTATAGAAATATGGAAAATGACAAACAAGTATATATATATATATATATATATATATATATATATATATATATATATATATATATATATATATATATATATATATATATATATATATATATATATATATATATATATATATATATATATATATATATATATATATATATATATATATATATATATATATATATATATATATATATATATATATATATATATATATATATATATATATCAGTTAAGATACAAATGATAATAAACAAGTTGATCTAGTGGTAATGCTCTTTATATACATTGAGTAAGTCATGAGTTCAAATCTCAATGTCAAAAATTTATCGAGTTAGCGCATCACATAGATATTTGAAGTGTGTCATTTTTGACCATTGTTTAAAATAAGAGAATATTCGTATGGCAAGATTGATTTTATAAAAAAAATTTACAATAGGAAAAAGCAAAAGTCTCCTATATGGCAGGGGCATGCATGCTATTAACCCTTTTTAATATATATGAAAATATAGGCCGATCTATAAATCTTCATTTTTTTTAATAGCCTAAGTTTGACCTATTTAATTAAATAGATTTTAAAAAATACTAAGTCTGACATTTTTATTAAATAGGTCTGACTTGACCTTAAATAGGCTAGGCTATAGGCCTATGTAGGCCGTCCTGGCCTATTCCTACCCCTACTTGTGGGTCATGATTGAAGGGTTCTTATCTGCCTGAGTGCGTCATTCGTCAGTTCGGCTACATGCAGTACATTTCTAGAGATCATTTTGTGTCTGTTCTTTCCACTGTAAAACGTAGAGATATGGATGCTATGTTTGATGATTATGTTAATCATCTGGTACCAGATGAGGCAAGGAGTACCATAGTTGAGAGCAATTGGAGCTACGTATACGGTTACATCTGGTGGTTCTTCGGGGTGTAACATTCTTATATGGTAATGGTACATGATGTTCTAGGAGATCCACCCATGCCAGTTTATCGGGAGATACTAGAGAAGGAGCAGACTAAGAAAGTTCATGTTGTTGATGTGTTGCCTAGGTGTCGTCGTATCATGCAGATTGGGCAGACATGTATAGACAAAGGACTCTTTCCAGATGGCTTTGCGGGGAGGGGCATTGTAGATCCCATGATGCCAGAGGCTTGGGAGGCTCTACAGTACTAAAGACAGCGTAGGCACAATGCTGAGACCGACTCCGAGTTCGTCATATGCAATAGATTATAATACTTGTACTCTTGATACATTTTGGATTGTATTTTATTTATCGACTTTGTGTAATAACCAGCAAAAAAATATAGAGTTATCACCATTAATTTTTATCCTAAGATGGGAATATAACGAAATAACCCTATTTGATAATACTGAGATTCAAAGTTCTTGACTCACTTTAGATGAAGGGAAGGTGTTAGGCACCCTTCATCTACCGTGTTCACAAGGATACTAGGGTTTAGGTTTAAGGTTTAGGAATAGAGTTTTAATTTTTTAGTTAGGGAAACTCGCCACGATTTTTTAAGTTGTATGCCTACGTATCTTCTTATGAGGAATCAGTGTCCCAATTCGTAGTTCGTAGCTGTTTGATTAGTTTTTCTATAGATTATGGAAATATCTTGAATTCTCCTTGAACCAAGTCTGGGTGTGTGAATAGCTGAATTATAGACAAAGTTCGTAGTCGATAAAAGAAAATTTCATAATCCTTTTTTTAAAAATAAATATATTTGAATTATGTTAGTAGAAAAACTTAGTATTTGATTGGTTAGATATTTTCGAGTATATGGTGCAATATGAGAAAATATATTTTAATACATGAGAAAAGTATTTTAATACAATTAAAGTATTTAAAAAGGGTTAGTATTTAAAAAAAGAGTTTAGATGAATAAATAAAGATTTAATAATTTAAAAAATATATTAAATATTAAAATATCCAATAATATATTAATATGCAAAAAAGTAATAAATGAACAAAAAAATGTAATTATAAAAATAAATTAATAAAATAAGAGAATTAATAAAAAATGCAGGGGTTACATGTTATAGTATGGTAGCAATTATGGGAGGTTTGAATAATAAAGGGCTTAGGCCCAACATTTGTTTTGAGTCCAAGTTGTAGGGGGTATGAATATTAGTTTAGAATAGTAAACCAAGGGGGGGTGTGAATAACAGGTACCCAAATCCAGATATTGGATTTGGGCCCAGTTGCGTAGGGGGGATTCAAACCATAATGGAAAAGGAGTAGATAAAATAAGAGGGTGCAGTTAAGAATGGGCCTAGGCCCAAACAGAACTTTGTTTGAGATTCCGCTTGGCTCCTATGTGGGCAGGCACATGAGTTATGGTGGGGTTGCAAGATAGTGGTTGTTTGATTTAGATCGTATAGCTTAGGTTGAGGGTGTATGATAATCATTTCCGTGTGGGATCGCGGGGGAGTTATATTTTCCATTTTTCTTCATTTTCTCTTCATTTCCGCTTATGTCTCTCTCTACCACACACCCTCTCATATCAAACAAAAATTAGAGAGAGATGCTCTCTCCTCTCTCTAGAAAAGCGATTCACTGGAAATCACCCCGCCCTGGGCGTCGCGGGCCGGAAATCGCTTCTGTTGGTGGCTGCTCCAGGGCACCGCCACCTTCATCCAAAAATCATCGTGAGAATCCTAGAACCTTGAAGATCTTCATCCAACCCAAGAATCCTCACCCTATATTCATCCAAACTCCACGAACCCCCATGAACCTCAGGGTTCTGAGATGAATCCTAAACCTAAGTCTTGAAGAACCCTAACCCTAAGTATAAAGAACCCTAACCCTAAATGTTCTAACCTAAACCTAACAGTACTCTATATCCCCAAATTCCCATGAATCTGAAACCAAATCAAGTATCGAACATCATAATTAAACCCTAAAGCTAAGAGTTCTTAGGCTTACTTGAATTTGTAGTGATTCTTTTTGCTCTATTTCTGGTTCCTCCTTTCTAATCTCCTTTTCTTTCTTTGATTCGTAGGTAAAAGATCGAAGATGGTGACGATAGTGGCGTAACTCAGATCTAGGGTTTCAGAAAATGAAACCCATATCCCTCTTCTCCTTCTCCTCGATCTCTTCTTCTATTCGCAAATTTTTTCTCCTCTTTCTTTAGAAAATTAGGGGTATTTATAGTGTTGTTAGGTTAGTCAAATTAGGAAATTTTGTTTGATTGTCGTTACAAATTAGATTGATTTAGAAATTAGAGATTTTATACTGTAAATTTGATTCAATCTAATATTTGATTTTGTATAATTTGATTTGATTTGATTTTGTTTGTAATATCTGATTTCGTTTGTTATGGACTTCCTTGCGTTTATGGGCTTGGGGTTGCTTAGTGATGAAGATGAAGGAGATGCGCCGCTGGAGATTACATTGGGGTTTCATACCCTTATTTTGACTTTAGTCAAAAGATTTCAGAAAAAGAAAATAAAAAATAATAATGTAACTAATATAATACTATAAATTATGTAGTTGTTTAGGTATTGGCATGCATTTTTGGTAAAACCAGGTGTATGAATGTCATGACTGATGTCATAACATTCTAGTTTATTAGGTACAAATTTATTAGGTACCTTTGCAGAAAAATATTGTCATACAGGTAATGATGTTTATGAGTGTGTATCTGAGCATTTTGCAAAATGATCACATTTACCAAAATCAGTAAACAGGAATTCAGATGTCATAACAAATGTTAAGACATCCTGTTCTGAACTAACAGGTATGCAGTTTGGTTAATTCTGAGTTTTTTCAGGAAAATGACTCAGTCTTTCCAGAACAGAATCCTGCGTTTTCTTTGAGATAACCTAGCTCAACCCCAACCTGGTTGATATAGTCCTGTGACCTAGTCTTAAGGACAAACGGAATTAACCCTAGCTTTTTGTGGAAACCCTAACTGAAGATGCAGCTGCTATATATTCAACAGGGCTGCTGTTTTGGAATCATCCCTTTTTGACAGAAGATCATTTAGAAGCTGTATAGTTTTAACTATTGTAATCCAAGCAATTATCATTGTGATAAGTGACTTGGAATAGGTTTTAATTGTAAGGGTTGTGTATCACTCAAAGCTTTGAAGCAAGAGTGTTTTTGTGTCTCTTGACTAAAGCATTGAAGCAAAGTCAAGTTAGGTTTATGTATCACTCAAATTTGTGAAGCAAGAGTGTTTGTGTTGCTTGATTAAAAAGCTGTGAAGCATAATCAAGTGTATGTTTTGAAGAGTGTCTTCATCAATTCATTAGTCAAATTGTTTTAAGTATCACTGCTGTGATTGAGGGGGAGTGAGTAGGAACTCAGGTTTAAGTTGTACTTAGATTGAAGTTGCATTGGGTAGGTCTTAAGTGAAGGAGATAAACTGGTTGGTTTATTCCTGAATTAATATCTCTTATAGTGGATTTCCTCCCTGGCTTGGTAGCCCCCAGAGTAGGTGTTGTTGCACACTGAACTGGGTAAACAATTGACTGTGTTCTTTACTGTTTTTGTATTTACTGTCTTATAGAAAGTCAGATACGGTGTCATAACATTGAACGTGACATTGAGTATCTGTAGCCAGAATTTCAATTGGCATCAGAGCAGGCACCCTGCCTGTATTACTGGGTGAGATCTAGGGATATCACTTTCTGGCACTATGGACAAAGAAGGAGTTTTTGGAAATAGACCACCCATTCTGGATGGAACAAATTATGACTACTGGAAACCTCGTATGATAGCCTTCTTAAAATCTCTGGACAAAAAGGCTTGGAGAGCTGCTGACAAAGGATGGAACCATCCCACCATAACTAAGAAAGATGGGACAATCAGTCTGAAGCCTGAGGAAGATTGGAGTAAAGAAGAAGATGAGTTAGCCCTGGGAAATTCCAAAGCTTTAAATGCCTTGTTCAATGGAATTGATAGAAACATTTTCAGACTAGTACATCAATATGAACTGGCCAAGGAAGTTTGGGACACTCTCAAAACTACTCATGAGGGCACTTCCAAAGTAAAAATGTCAAGGCTTCAGATGTTGACTACCAAGTTTGAGAATCTAAAAATGATGGAAGATGAAACCATTCATGAGTTTCACATGAACATCTTGGAGATTTCCAACACCTCAGGAGCACTGGGAGAAAAGATGTCAGAAGAAAAATTGGTGAGAAAGATTCTCAGATCCTTGCCTAAAAGATTTGCAATGAAGGTAACTGCCATAGAGGAAGCCCAGGACATCAGCAAGTTGAAAGTGGATGAACTAATTGGGTCTCTTCAGACTTTTGAGATGGGGATCACTGAAAATGGTGACAAGAAGAACAAGAGCATAGCACTTGTATCCAACACTGATGTTGAAAACAAGGAGGATGAAGAAGAAAATATTTCAGAAGCTATAGCCATGCTTGGAAGACAGTTCAACAAACTCATCAAAAGAATAGATCCAAAGTCAAGGTCTAATGTTCAAAACATTCCCTCTGACATTGACAGTTCCAGCAGAAGACCAAGGTCAGAAGAGAAGGGAAATCAAGGGAGAGGAATTCAATGCCATGGCTGTGAAGGATATGGGCATATTCGAGCTGAATGTCCTACCTTTCTTAAGAAACAAAAGAAAGGAATGATTGTTACTTGGTCTGACTGTGATTCAGAAATTAATTCTGAAGAAGAATCTGCCAAACTAGTTACTGCTCTAACTGGTGTTTGTACCTCTGAAAGTGACACTAGTGATGAAGAAGTGACATTTGAAGAACTGGCTGATACCTACAAGAAATTGTGTATCAGAAGTGCTGAAGTCTGTATGCAGAATGAGAAACAATCTAAACTCATCATAAAGCTGGAGGCTGAAAAAAGGGCAGATCTTGAAACTATAAGTCATCTAGAAGGGGAAGTTCAATTGCTGAACTCACAACTGATCCAAATGACCAAATCTGTCAAGATGCTGACTAATGGAACAGACAAATTGGAAGAGATTCTTCAAGTTGGACAAAATGTGGGAAACAAATCTGGACTAGGATTTGTGGAAGCCAAGAAATCTAGTACAGACAAGAAGATCAGGCCTGTTAAACAAATGTCAAAACAGATGTCTCAACACAACTCTCAACATCAGAAACAGAAATATATGAAGAAAAAGTACCAAAGATGGAGATGTCATCATTGTGGGAGGTATGGACACATAAAGCCCTTCTGCTTCAAATTGCATGGATACCCTAATCAAAACTCAAGTGTTAAACCTAAGTCAAAAAGGGTACCACATACTCCTCAATGGAAGAAAAAGGCTACTGCCCTGATAGCCCACACTTCCCTGAGAGTGTCTGCAAAGGAAGGCTGGTACTTTGACAGTGGGTGCTCTAAACACATGACTGGAATAAAGAACATTCTCAATCATGTTAAACCTTACAACACTAGTTATGTGACCTTTGGAGATGGTGCTAAAGGTGAAATCAAAGGAGTTGGTAATTTGGACTGCCCTGAAGTTCCAAGTCTGAGTGAAGTACTGCTGGTAAAAGGGCTGACTGCTAATCTCATTAGTATCAGTCAATTGTGTGATCTAGGATTCAAGGTCAACTTCTCAAAATCTGAATGTCTAGTAATTAATGAAACACTAGAAGTTGTAATGAAAGGAATCAGATCCAAAGATAACTGTTACTTGTGGCAGTCTGAGAACACTAATAACTCCACTATGTGTCCAATTACCAAAGAAGAAAAAGAGATGAAACTATGGCACCATAAGCTTGGTCATCTTCATCTAAGAAGAATGAAAAGAGATATCTCTATGGAAGCAGTCAGAAGGACTCCAAGACTACAGATTGATAAAAGAAGGGTTTATGGTGAACTTAAAATTGAAAGGCTTGGTAAAAAGGGACATGTCTATGATGTGGTGAATAAACTTGAAGAAGGATGTGTTGTCAGAACCAGAAGTAATCATGACAAGGATTTTGGAAACAACAAGTCTAATAAATTCTGTTTCCCAGAAGAAATGAGTCGTGAAGTCTCTTCTCCTATAACTCACCATCAAAATGGAGTTGACAAAAAGAAAAATAAGATCATTCAAGAATCAACCAGAACTATGATTCATGTCAAAAGAATGCCTTCCCAACTCTGTGCTGAAATGGTTGCAGCTAGTAACTGTTCTCAAAATATCTGGACAAAACAGATGCTCACTGAGTATAATGTCTCACAAGATGTTGTGACATTGTATTGTGACAATCTGAATACAATCAATATTTCCATGAACCCTATTCAGCATAGCAAGACCAAGCACATTGACTTTGTAGAGAAGAAGTCAATTAAACTGGAACATGGTATCATTAAGCTTCAGCTGGCTGATTCTTCTACCAAGGCTCTTGTTGGAAATAAACTTGAAAACTTGAGGGGCAGGTTGGGTATTTGCCAACATGAGAAATTATAGCAATTAATTTTGCTTAAAACAAGGGTTGAAGGAGTTAATTTTGTTAAGTCTATTTTTAGTGGGTTAATCATAGGTTTTCCCAATTCTTTTAAAATCTTTAAGAAGTTGAAAAGACTCTCTTTTTCCTCCTACCTCTCTCGACTTTGCAACCTGTTCCCTTCTATCAATCAAAGTTTTCTCTCAAATTGCTACTGGTGCTCTAAGTCAATCAAAATGTCTCAAACATCATCTTCAACCAAGGCGACCTCTTCATCTTCATCATCTGACCAAGACTCTCGAGCAATCACCACATGCATAGAATCTGAAGTCCTTGAGATCACTCCTCTCAGAGAGATGGCAACTGACCCCGCCAAAGTCAAAAAGCTGAGAACTAGGCATGCAGGAAGAGCTCAAGCTGCTGCCCTTGGTAATCCTTCCCATCCTTCTTCTTCTGTACCAAATAGAGAAGGATCAGTTCAAGTTCATCAAGTTATTGCTAGGCTTGTTACTAGTATACTAAGCAGAAACCAACCTGTACCGGGGATTTCTGTCCCATTAAATCAAGAATCAGCAAGCCCAAATGTAGATGTCTCTGAGAATGTTGTGACACAAAATGACAACATTCAGAACCCTTCAGAGAAGACTGTTGATCCACCTATCATTGATGTGGATGAGGAATACTCAGACAATGATCTGATTGCCAATGTAAACCCTAGCATAGCTAGGAGAATGATGAAAAGGAAGGATAATCAGAATGCTGGAAAATGTATGACAAAAGATAAACCTGCTAATAAGAAATCCAAGGCTGAAGGCATGGCTGGGGTAGAATCTGTGAAAACTGTTCAGTCCAAAGGGAAGGTGAAAGCCCAGGTGCATACTGGTAGACAACCAATTACAAAGAAGAGAAAAGAACCTGAATCTTCTGATTCTAATGAGGAATCAGAGTTTGAGACTGATGCTGAAGAAATTCCTATCAGAAGGAAGCTCCCCTCTAGCAAAATTGCTAGAGTTCCTGAAGTCCCAACAGACAACATCTCTTTTCATCATCCTGACAATGCAAACAGATGGAAGTATGTTTGCTTGAAGAGAATAGCTTTAGAAAGAGAGCTAAACAATGATGCCATGGAGTGCAAGGACATCATGGACCTGATTAAGAATGCTGGACTGATGAAGACAGTGGTAAAATTTACCAAGTGTTATGAAAATCTGGTCAAGGAGTTCATAGTTAACTTGTCTAATGAGTGTGCTGATGGAAGGTCAGCTGACTTTGAAAGTGTTTATGTATGAGGAAGAAGGGTTAATTTCTCTCCATCAGAAATTAACAAATTTCTTGGAAGATCAAATGAGGATTGTCCTGAACTGGAAGTCACTGACAATGATGTTTGTCAAACCATCACAGCAAAACAAGTGAAGTGCTGGCCCTTGAAAGGCAAGCTGAATGCCAGCAAACTTAGCATGAAATTTGCCATCCTGCACAAGATTGGTGCAGCCAACTGGGTCCCTACAAACCATAAATCAACTATCTCCACAGGATTGGGGAGATTTATTTATGCTGTGGGAACCAAGACTGCTTTTGACTATGGCAGGTATGTCTTTGAACAAACTTTAAAACATGCTGGTAGTTATGCTGTCAAAAGACCAATTGCCTTTCCCTCCCTCCTTTGTGGAATTATCCTTGCATAATACCCTGATATCCTGGTGGCAAGAGATACTGCTTGCTAAAGAGCTCCTGCTCTTGGGTTACACTACAAGCTGTTTCAGGGATCTCATGCTCCTGATATTGTCATAACATCAGCTGAGACATCATCTGTAAAGACTCAGTCCAAAACATCTGATGTTATAGCTGTATTGAAAGAGACCTGCAAAGAGCTAGAAGCTAGGAAAAATACCCTAGAAAACCTAATTGCCAGGTTAGAAAAGGAGGAAGCTGAAG
This sequence comes from Vicia faba, assembly GCA_948472305.1. Taxonomy (NCBI): domain Eukaryota; kingdom Viridiplantae; phylum Streptophyta; class Magnoliopsida; order Fabales; family Fabaceae; genus Vicia; species Vicia faba. The sequence continues at coordinate 1,357,205,482 of OX451740.1, forward strand.
GAAACAGAAGGGAAGAGGGTGCAGAAGCTGAAGATCAACTCAGTACTGAAGAAACTAGCTCCTCTGATGATGATAGTGCTTAAAGGTTGGTGGAGTTGCTGGTTGGTGGTGTTGCTGGTCCCTGGTGGAGTTTGCAAAGTGTGTTCAGTTTTTTGTCTTGTTGTGTTACTTTTTCTGGATGACTGTATAATCTTTAAGAACATGTATCTTTGGCCCATTTGTGGCTAAAGAGGGGGAGATATATTTTGGTAAACTTTATTTGACATTCCATTTTTCTGCAGTCATATTTATTCTGCTGCTATCTATCTCTGATTGCTTAGGGGCTTTAGCCAAAAATATGCCAAAGGGGGAGTTTGTAGTTGTTTAGGTATTGGCATGCATTTTTGGTAAAACCAGGTGTATGAATGTCATGACTGATGTCATAACATTCTAGTTTATTAGGTACAGATTTATTAGGTACCTTTGCAGAAAAATATTGTCATACAGGTACTGATGTTTATGAGTGTGTATCTGAGCATTTTTCAAAATGATCACATTTACCAAAATCAGTTAACAGGAATTCGATGTCATAACAAATGTTAAGACATCCTTGTTCTGAACTAACAGGTATGCAGTTTGGTTAATTCTGAGTTTTTTCAAGAAAATGACTCAGTCTTTCCAGAACAGAATCCTGCGTTTTCTTTGGGATAACCTAGCTCAACCCCAACCTGGTTGATATAGTCCTGTGACCTAGTCTTAAGGACAAACGGGATTAACCCTAACTTTTTGTGGAAACCCTAACTGAAGATGCAACTGCTATATATTCAACAGGACTGCTGTTTTAGAATCATCCCTTTTTGACAGAAGATCATTTAGACGCTGTATAGTTTTAACTATTGTAATCCAAGAAATTATCATTGTGATAAGTGACTTGGAATAGGTTTTAATTGTAAGGGTTGTGTATCACTCAAAGCTTTGAAGCAAGAGTGTTTTTGTGTCTCTTGACTAAAGCTTTGAAGCAAAGTCAAGTTAGGTTTATGTATCACTCAAAGCTGTGAAGCAAGAGTGTTTGTGTTGCTTGATTAAAAAGCTGTGAAGCATAATCAAGTGTATGTTTTGAAGAGTGTCTTCATCATTTCATTAGTCAAATTGTTTTAAGTATCACTGCTGTGATTGAGGGGGAGTGAGTAGGAACTCAGGTTTAAGTTGTACTTAGATTGAAGTTGCATTGGGTAGGTCTTAAGTGAAGGAGATAAACTGGTTGGTTTATTCCTGAATTAATATCTCTTATAGTGGATTTCCTCCCTGGCTTGGTAGCCCCCAGAGTAGGTGTTGTTGCACACTGAACTGGGTAAACAATTGACTGTGTTCTTTACTGTTTTTGTATTTACTGTCTTATAGAAAGTCAGATACGGTGTCATAACATTGAACGTGACATTGAGTATCTGTAGCCAGAATTTCAAATTATAATAATTATAATAATAATAATAAATAATAATAATGGTTTTAATAAAAATAATAATTATAATAACCATAATTAATAATAAAACGAAAATGGATTCTTATAAAAAAATTGAAATGGACCAATAACTATTCAGTTATTGGACCAGCCTATTTCCAAAAATGCACCCCCTTTGTAATTTAAAACAAAAGTAACAATGCCATCTAAATGAACCTCCCCTTTTTATGAAGTCAAATCACAAACCCTTTAGTGATTTAATGGACCGGAGAACCTATTGGGCCGACCAGATTTTCTAAGCACACCTCTCTTTCATTATAAAAAGAAGAATAACAACCTTAATGAGCTCATAACAAAACCTGTACTCCGTATTCTTAACAAAAGTCTCAAAAAATCTAATGGGAAATTATATTTTAATGGTCCATTTGAAGTAATGCACCCCTCTCTAAACTTTTAAAACCCCTATTAGACTTAAAATAAGAAAAATTAAATAAAAAGATTATAAATTAGAAACATAGTAATAATATGACTATTGTAATGGGGAAATTTTGGTGTATGACAGTTGCCCCTATTTAATTACCCTTCGATTGAAGGGTGAGAGAATACGCTTGTCTCACACATTCGAATCAGAGATTTATTAAATAATGGAAGACCAAAAAATTTGACCAAAAGATTATAAGGATACACTGTACAACGTTCCCAAGAGTATGAAAAATAAGCACAGATGATGATGTATCATCTTACCAGAGTTTGAACAAAAAGTTTTGATTCTACTTAGATACGATGACGTGAATAACTTGTCAATACCTAAAAGTAATCGTAGATTTTTTCACGTATTTACCATAACCTAGGGGGGTAAATAACATCAGTTTGAAAATTGACTTACTAATGGTTTAAGACTAACATAATAAGCTTATAACACGGATTTTTTCTATTCATCACAGCCTAGGGAATGAATAAAACAGATATTAATAATTCATTATCGCATGGAGACTAACACAATGAATTATATCGCAGAAATATAGATAACATATTACTGCTTCAAGACTAACGCGATGAGTTATATCGCAGATGTCGTACATCTACTACAACCTAGGGAGTAAACGATATGAGGATGAACATGTGCATTTATCACGACCTAGAGGATAAACGACACGAGGATAGGCTTATGTATTCATCACTATCTAGAGGATGAACAACATAATCCCGATAATTCGCATACCTACCACAACCTAGAGGATAGATAATACAAGGATAAATTTGTGTATTTATCACGACCTAGAGGATAAATAACACAAGGATATATTTATGTATTCATCACGACCTAGAGGACGAATAACATAAACCCGATAAAATTACATACCTACCACAATCTAGAGGATAGATAATACGAAGATGAACTTGTGCATTTATCACGACCTAGAGGATAAATGACAAGAGGGTAGGCTTACATATTTATCACGACCTAGAGGATAAATGACAAGAGGGTAGGCTTACGTATTTATCACGACCTAGATGATAAATAACGTAATCCAGATAATTCGCATATCTATCTCAACTTAGAGGATATATAACTAAACTAAAGATAAGATGGGAGTTTACCGTTTGTGTTTGTTCTCAACCGAGGTATTTGTTTGTTCTGCGGATAAGATAGTTCAACAATGGGCCCCAAGAAAAGTTCGTAGTTTAACCAAAATGAATTTGGAAAAAGCCATGCATGATATATATATATATATATATATATATATATATATATATATATATATATATCATGCCCTAGATTGATATGGAACCCAAATGTATATGCACTGAATTTTTTCTATATATGCCCAAATGTTTGTATATGCACCACATGTTTATATTGCCCAAAAAGCTGGTTGTAAATGTTTTTGATATTCTTTCCTTTTAAACCATTGGTTGTTTCTTTTTGTCACCCATTCCCCAATGTTGTATGTTGCATTGTCGTGGTATCTTTGAGTTGCTCTGAATAAGATGATTAAGTGTCAGAAATATTTTGATATTTGTGTTGCATGCGCAGGCGTAGTCGTGGACATAAGCGTGAATGTGGCTATAGTCATAGGCGTGGATTTTATTTTGATGTTTTTCTAACCAAAATGTTTTTTGATATTTTATCAAATGCTTCTATTTTGTCAAATACCATAAATGATTTCAACACAGTATTTACAAGAAATATTCATAGTATTTTGCAAACAAGTTGGAAAAAGAAAAAAAAAACACAATTGAAAGATTGAAAAAGTAAATGTTTTATTGATAAACATGCCTCTGAGTAGGCGAGAGTACAAGATATAATTCCTAAAAAGAGGTAATTACAGAAAGTTTTAATAAAACTGAAAATGGCAATGAAAATGATAATTGCTACTATTGTTTCTCCAATGTCCTTTTGATAGCTGATAACACACAAATATATGATATTTTTGACTTGATATTACCCTTATTTTATTTCAAATTATATTATTTTATAGGTATTACGCAAGTGTTCATCTATTTTTGCAGATAAATATTAAGTTAAACACCTTGGAAGAAATGAAGAAAAAAGGGTGCAAAGATAGAAAAAGGGCCAAAGAAGAATAGAAGAAACCAGCTTAAGCCCACACAAGGCGTGTGAGCACGTGGCCCACTATAGCAAAGACCTTGACAATCATCAAGGTACGTCGTCGTTCGTCACGGGCGTAATGGACCAAGTGACTATCGTCACTTGGACTTGACGAACGTCACAAGCCCACCTTTCTTCTTCTTTGACCGCGTACTGTCAAATCCAACGGAAGAAAACTAATTCAAACGCAAATCCAACGACCATCCTATTTCTCCGATCCACTTAGTCAATGCATGGCAACATAACCGTCTCCGTAGTCCTATTATTTCTCAAAGGAACACAAAGTGTTCCTACATTTTCAAAAACCAACGTATCACACAGAGGGCTATAAATAGGACCCTGGACACAACGAACAAGGGTCAGAGTTTTTATAGATTTTGGAGAATTCATTTTTCCTAAAGCAATTTTCTTTAAGCGTTATTCTTTTTCCTGCAATTTTATACTTCCTCTAGCATTTATTTTTCTGTACGATTGTCTATATTCCCGATCGAAGCAAAACCTACAGTTTGTGCAGGAGTGCTTCTAGTCAAGAATTAGAAGTGATTGTACCCGTATCCAAAATTATTATCAGGTTTATTTTTATGAATTGTTATTACTTTTAATTAATATAATCATGTTTATTTTGTTTTGTCTCTTGAATTGTTATATGATTTGGTCTGATATTATGCTAGGCTAGAATTCGTATAACGGTATGTAAGGTCACATAACCAAGGGATCGAGTGACTCAGTTGGGGTAATTTTTACTACAAAACCTTTTTCTGGTCTAAGTTACTATTTTTAATCGATAAATTGTTTTGTTACGAAAGTAAAGAACGGATAGAGGTTAGGGTCAACAAAGTGGAAGTTTGAGATCTTTCAACTGGACAGTAGTAATTAGGCATTTGCTTAAAATATAGCGGAAGCACTTTAAAGTTAATAAAGATTCTATTCTGTTTTCAAAAAGTGTTTTTAACTCCTGCGGGATGGAGGAAGCGTACATTAGGACTTAACTGCATAGCCTAGATCAAAAAAACGATAGTGTGAGATGAGAGCTTTTAAACTAAATATATTTTACTGAAAGTTGTTTTAAAAATATAAAGACACCTAACTAGTTGCTAGTTCCCGAGGTTCGACTATTACATACTGGTAGTTCCGCTTACTGATAATTAAAATTAAACTTAATTTAGTATTTATTTTCCCTACAACCCAATCAAAATTCATTAGCTTTAGATTTGCAAAGTAACAATAGAAGACGGTAGTTCGATTCATCAGTCTTTGTGGTTCGATATCTTTTAAAACTACACGATAAGACTGTGCACTTGCAGTCTGAATCATTAGATACCTCAGTGTAATTCGATCAAGTTTTTGGCGCTGTTGCCGGGGACTGATTTAAGTCGATATCACTACTCTTTTGTTACGCAGTAGAGACTAGAGCCAAACCTCTCTATTTCTTTTCTTTTTCTTTTCTTATTTGTATGCCAAACACTCATTCGCAAGGCGAGCCGTTATACATACAAATCAACGATATCGAGCGGTATCTCAGACTTAGACGCCGCATTCAAGAGCATCATCTCTTGCATAATACTCCACCTCATGAATCACTCGAATCTCCTGTTCCTCAACCAACCGAATAAATGGCCGCACAAACTGCTCCACGCCCGCTCAAATCCTATGCTATTCCCTCGCAAGATGAACCACATAATAGCATTGTTGCTCCTCCAATTGAGGCTAACAAATTTGAGCTGAAACCTTCTTTGTTGTCTGATGTACAACAGAACCAGTTTTCTAGAGGGTCGATGGAAGATCCCAATCTTCATTTATCAATATTTCTACAGTATACAGATACGATTAAGAACAATGGGGTCAGTCAAGAGGCAATAAGACTTCGTCTTTTCCCTTTTTCTCTAAGAGATAGAGCTCGAGCTTGGCTCCAATCTCTACCCGCAAACTCTGTTACAACATGGGATAAGCTGAAGAATGTTTTTCTTGCAAGGTATTTCCCGCCAAGCAAAACAGCTATGCTAAGATCTCAAATAAGTAATTTTAGACAAAAGGACAACGAGTCCCTTTTCGATGCTTGGGAACGATACAAGGATCTGATGAGACTATGCCCACATCAATGCTTGGAAGAATGGTTAATTATCCATACCTTCTATAATGGTCTCCTCTACAATACAAGATTAACGATAGACGCTGCCGCAGGAGGTGCGCTTATGGATAAATCCTACACCGCTGCTTATGCTCTTATAGAAAGTATGGCTCAAAACCACTATCATTGGGGAAGTGAAAGGGGACAAGTAGACAAAGGTACCACAGACAAAACACCAACGAAAGGAGGCATGTATGAGATACGCGATCTAGACAGCGTCCATGCTAAGGTAGACGCCCTCACCCTTAAGATAGATAATTTGACCGCAATACCTCCAGCCACCGTGGCTGCTATAACTCTAAATTGCGAGATATGCGGAGTGCCTGGACATGCAGTTACCGAATGTAAGATTTTGGCAGGGACTCCAACCAACCAAGTGAGTTATGCTCAAGGAAACCCTTACTCGAACACATACAACCCTGGATGGAAGAATCATCTAAATTTCTCGTATAAAAACCCCAATGCGTTGTATGCTCCAAACCAAACACCTATTGTGCCACCCGGATATCAGAAACCTCCTGCAAACGCTCCTAATGTGCCTAGAAAATCAAACTTAGAATTGATGATGGAAAACTTCATAGCTACCCAAGCGCAAACAAACAAAGACGTCCAAAATCAAAAGATACACACTAACGAGCAGATAAAACAATTAGCGAACAAAATAGATGTTTTGGCCACCCACAATAAAATGTTAGAAACCCAAATCTCTCAAGTGGCTCAACAACAAGCACCTACGGCTGCACCAGCTAATACATTTCCTGGTCAACCACAACCTAACCCGAAGGGGCATGCTCATGCCATCATATTAAGAAGTGGAACTGAGTTAGATGGACCGACTGACCTAAGACTTTCAAATCCAGATATGTACCAAAGATCCAAAATACCGGCTGACAAGGAGAATCAACCCGAGAAACCAGAGGAGGATAAAGAAGATAAAGGAGGAGAGGCCGAAGAAAAAGAAAAACCTTATGTGCCTCCACCGCCTTATAAACCCCAAATCCCATTTCCTGGAAGACTAGCTAAACCTAAGAACGTAGGGCAATTTAAAAAATTAGTTGAACTTCTAAAACAACTTAATATAACAATTCCTTTCACAGAAGCCATAACTCAAATGCCCTCCTATGCCAAATTCCTCAAGGAAATCTTATCTAACAAGAAAAATCTAGAAGATAAAGAAACAGTCACACTTACGACAGAGTGTAGCGCAATTATCCAAAACAAGATGCCTCCTAAGCTGAAAGATCCTGGAAGCTTCTCTATACCATGTCATATAGGAAAGTTTGTGATAGACAAAGCCCTGTGTGATTTAGGAGCTAGTATTAGCGTTATGCCTTTGTCCATATGCAACCGACTTGAAATGGGAGAACTAATACCAACAAAGATGTCCGTTCAATTGGAAGAACGCTCTGTTAAATACCCAGTAGGAATCTTAGAAAACGTTCCCGTACGAATAAGTCAGTTCTACATCCCTACAGATTTCATAATCATGGACATTAGAGAAGACGAAAGTACACCTATCATTTTAGAAAGACCATTCTTAGCTACCGCTGGAGCCATCATAGATGTAAAAAAGGGCAAACTAACTTTTGAAGTAGGTGAAGAGAAAGTCGAATTTATTCTTACACAATTCCTACAAGTGCCTGCCATAGACGACACATGTTATCTGGTAGGCATCATGGACGAATGTGTGAGGGAAATTGAATGGGAACCGATACCTTATTCTGAAACCATGAAGATTCCCACACCTCTTACATTCGAAGATAACGAATGGTGTCCCGAATACCGAGACGACAATCTAAGCGAATGCTTAGCTATGACACCTGACCACATGCCTTGTCCAAGAAAACCAACCTTGGATCTTAAGCCATTACCTAAGACCCTTAGATATGAATTCCTCGACACCGAGCTTAAACGACCTGTAATTGTCAATGCAGACTTAAGACAACAAGAAACAGACAAATTATTACAAGTCTTAAGAAAAATACCCATCTGCCTTGGGATATAACATTACAGATCTCAAAGGAATAAGTCCTTCCATTTGCATGCATCATATTATGTTGGAAAACGACTGGAAATCTTTTAGAGAACATCAACGAAGAATTAACCCAATATGGAGTACCGTAGTTAAAGACGAAGTAAAAAAACTTCTGAACGTAGGAATCATATACCCAATCTCTGATAGTCAATGGGTAAGCCTAGTGCACTGTGTACCAAAGAAAGGAGGTATAAAAGTCACGACAAACAAAGCAGGCGAAGCTGTAGCGGAACGAACCGTAAGCGGAGCTAGAATGTGCATTGACTATAGGAAGCTAAACAAAGCCACTCGTAAAGACCATTTTCCTCTACCGCTCATCGATCAAATGCTCGAGCGATTGGATAAGCACTCTCATTACTGTTATATAGACGGTTACTCTGGATTTTTCCAAATTCCTATTCACCCTGATGACCAAAAGAAAACAACATTCACATGTCCTTATGGAACTTTCGCCTACAGACGAATGCCGTTTGGATTATGTAACGCTCCCGCCACATTTCAGAGATGCATGATGGCAATATTTGCTGATTTCATAGACAATATCATGGAGGTCTTTATGGACGACTTTTCCTGTATGTGGAGAGAGTTTCGAAGATTGTCTAATAAATTTAGAGAAAGTTTTGGAGAGATGCGTAAAAGTGAACCTCGTTCTGAATTGGGAAAAATGCCACTTTATGGTCAAACAAGGAATTATGCTAGGACACGTTGTGTCTGAGAAGGGGATTGAAGTCGATAAAGCAAAGATCGAAGTCATAGAAAACTTACAACCCCCCTAAAACAGTAAGAGAAATATGCAGTTTCTTAGGACACGCCGGTTTCTACCGACGATTCATAAAAGATTTCTCGCAAATTTCCAAACCTCTAACTACCCTCCTTATGAAAGACGTTGAATTCGATTTTGATGACAAATTCCTAAGGGCATTTAACCAATTAAAAACAGCTCTTATATCCGCACCAATCATGCAACCACCCGATTGGAGACTACCATTTGAAATCATGTGCAACGCAAGTGATTACGCCGTAGGTGCAGTCCTGGGACAAAGAAGAGATAAGAAGCTTCATGCGATATACTATGCAAGTAGAACCCTGGACCTTGCACAGATGAAGTACGCAACCACAGAAAAGAACTTTTAGCTGTAGTCTTTGCGCTGGACAAATTTCGCTCCTACCTCGTGGGCGCGAAAATAATCATTTATGCAGACCATGCAGCTATTAGATACCTGCTAACCAAGCAAGATTCAAAACCAAGACTATTGAGATGGATTCTACTTCTACAAGAGTTCGATTTAGAGATTAAAGACAAGAAAGGTACCGATAACGTAGTAGCCGACCATTTATCTCGAATGGAGAGGCTGAAACCAGAAGAGGTACCCATTAACGATGACTTCCCGTATGAACGTCTGTTAGCTCAGATGGACTTAGGAGGTGCCAACGTAGAAAACCATGAATTAAATTCAAACCAATTACTTTTAGAACTTGACACACGTGCCGCTAGTTGTGATTTACAAGAAAGCCAAGCCACAATAGATAATGATATGAACGAAATTATGGACATTGTCCGAACTAATCATACCTTACCATGGTATGCAGATATAGCAAATTACTTAGCCTCTAAAATCCTACCCCCTAATATGACTTATCAACAAAAGAAAAAATTCTTTCACGATTTTAAACATTACTTTTGGGATGAACCTTTACTGTTCAAGAGAAGTGCCGACGATATTTTCCGAAGATGCGTCCCAGAAAGAGAAATTGAAAACATTATTTCTCATTGTCATGACGCCCCTTATGGAGGCCATGCAAGCACATCTAAGATGTGCACTAAAATTCTGCAGTCTAGTTTCTATTGGCCAAATCTATGGAAAGATATGCACATAGCCATTCTTAACTGTGATCGATGCCAACACACTGGAAACATATCCAAACGCGATGAGATGCCTCAGACTGGCATTCTACAAGTCAAAGTCTTTGATGTGTGGGGAATAGACTTCATGGGACCATTTCCGTCATCATTCCGAAACAAATACATATTTGTGGCTGTAGATTACGTTTCAAAATGGATCGAAGCAATAGCTTTTCTAACAAATGACACTCGAGTCGTGATTAAACTCTTCAAGAATATTATCTTCCCAAGATTTGGTGTACCCAAACAAGTCATAAGCGACGGTGGCTCCCACTTCATATCCAAAATCTTCGATAAACTCCTAACCAAATATGGGGTGAAACACCGCGTAGCAACACCATACCACCCCCAAACAAGCGGACAGGTGGAAGTCTCAAATCGGGAAATAAAACAAATATTGGAAAAAACTGTCGCGGCATCAAGGAAGGACTGGTCGGCCAAGTTACCTGAAGCACTATGGGCTTATAGGACAACATTCAAGACGCCAATCAGAACAACACCCTTTAAACTCATCTATGGTAAGTCATGTCACCTGCCAGTGGAAATAGAACACAAAGCTTATTGGGCAATTAAAACTCTAAACCTAAGCTACACCGCGGCAGGTGAGAAAAGGATCCTCGACATAAATGAACTGGAAGAGCTAAGGCTAGACGCATATGAAAATGCAAGGATCTACAAAGAAAGGATGAAAAAGTGGCATGACAAACGAATCTCAAGGAAGGAGTTCAATGAAGGAGATGTAGTTCTCTTATTCAAGTCCCGTTTAAAACTCTTTCCCGGGAAACTCCATTCAAGATGGTCTGGAACCTTCGAATTGACTAAAGTCTTTCCAAGTGGTGCCATCGAGATCAAAGGAAAGTCCACAAACCCATTCATAGTAAATGGCCAACATTTAAAACATTATCACAACATTGAAAACAAAGAATACGCTGCAAGATTAACGCTTATAGAGCTACCGCCCAAAATAGGAGACTAATTCACGTCTGAAACGATGTCAAGCTAACGAAATTAAACAAGCGCTGTGTGGGAGGCAACCCACAAGTTTTTCATTTAATTTTTTTTAAAATCTCTTTATTTTTTTAATTCTAATTATTATTTCGATTCATAGATTATTATCATTGCATATTTTGTATGTTTTCTTCTTCTTTATTTACTAATCTTAGTATCGACTCACAGGCACTAACTAGCTAGACTAACTTATGGATACTATCACCTTCGCTACTGGGGCCCAGCAGAGGCGTTATGAGATACTAGCTCAACACCAGATGAATTTGACGACTTATGTGCATGATCCTATGTTAATAGTTCTAGGTATTAGGGAGAGTGTTTATTTTTTGTTCAACCAGATAGGTTGGGAAGGATTCCTTGCCCATAAGTACCCCACCTATCGAAATCTTACCCTAGAGTTCCTGAGCTCACTCCATTATAAACCTACCCAAGGATTAGGGCGTAGTATAGGACAAATGTCCTTCAGACTATTCGGCTTTACCCACCATTTCACTGTTTGTCGTCTTGCTGAGCTGCTAAGATTTCCTAGTTCCATAGATGCTTACATGGAGACCCAGGAAGACGACTACCTTGATTTCGAGCTAAATCATTTTTGGAGGGATATAGCTGGCCAATACCCTGAGGACCCTGACCACCTGGATGTGACTGATTTCCATAACCCAACAATTAGGTATTTCCACCACATCTTAGCTTTTACCCTGTTTGGAAAACTTATAAACCGACACTTAGTTTCTAGGGATGAGTTATTTATTATATATTGTGCTTTCCAGTCTAGACCCATAGTTGGTGCATCATTTATGACCGCCAATATGTTTGCCATAGCCTAGTGTACCCATGGATCTATCTGTGTCGGTGGGCTAGTCACCATGATAGCCGAGGCATTATCCATGAGATCATCATTATCACGCCTTACGCCATATGGAAGATACTACACCATGGACATACCATTCTATTTTAACATTACTCTCATAGGTAACCTCGACCCACCTTACTTTCAACTTCTAGTACGAAATGATCCTGTCTACTACTTCCTCTTGCCTAGCCCAGAGAACACGAGTGTCCATAACAAGAAAAGTAGCTATATAACCTCGAGAAGGTAGATGAGCATGACCCTGAGAGAGAGAGGAAAGCGACCCTTCCACACCTCCTGGTTACCATGAGTATACTCCACTAGTCGACCCTACACCTCCCCCTGTTACCGAAGCTGTCGACGTTCCTATGGTAGATCATGCACATACTATCGAGACACTGTATTATGATGTTACTGCGCTCCGAGGAAAGCTCACCACCGTTAGAGACAACATCATCACACTTCTCTGTGACTTCTTTTATTTCATGGATGTCGTCACTGAGCAGTTTGACCATATCTATCAGCATTTGCACTCTACTGCTCCACCTCCAGGAGGCCCACGTGATCGCTAGTTTTGTTCCTGTACCTCCCCAGTGAGAACACTCTTTGTTCTCAGTATGGGGGGGTTACATTATTATTTTTGATGTTCATATTTTTCGGATATTTTGTTACAATCAGTTCTAAATTTTTCTAATATTTATTTTATTCAATAGTATTTATTTATTTCATTTCGTATTTCATATTCCTATTTTTCGTTTTTGGTTAATTTCTATCTTTAGTTAATTTTTTTCTTTTTCTATTCGATTATCATTCCTCTGATTCTACTCGAAGCATCATATTGATACGCTTACACTAATTCCACAAAATATTGATTACAATACTAACACTTGATTGTATGCACCAAATATTATCGAATAGACGTATTATCTATATTTTTCTTTGTGTCAATAATGACTCCTATCATATACCCTACAAATTTTGTGCCACTAACTATTCATATAGATATATATCCCATGTAACATACTTAAACTATATGAATAAATAAATAAATTTTTTTAATTAAACAATTTTTGCTTTAAGATTGCACGCAGTCAAACAAGTGGTCAGACAATCCTACACGCGCCATTTGACCCTGACGAACGTCAGGAAGCGTGTGACGAGCGTCAAAAGCTTTTCTCTTTGACCCTGACGAACATCAGGAAACGCGTGACGACCGTCAATGCCTGTCTCCCACGATTCCTTCCCATGACCGTTTACCCATTGAACGAAAATTTGTCTTAAAAACCCCCCCATTACTCTATTCATCCATAACTCCTATAACCTCCCATATTCATAATTATCTCATAAACCTCATTCATTTCCCACTCATAAAATCCATCTATTTAAACCCTTTTTCCATTCCTTAGTTTTCACCACTACCACCCACCTTCCTTCCATTTCTTCATCACCATTACATTTTCTTCGTTGTCAAAATCAAAATCATGGCCGCCCAAAGGAATCCACCCCGCGAAAGGAATCCACCAAACCAAGAAGAAACCGACATGCGCCATCTCGTGTCCCGGCAAGGAGAAATAAGCAAACTTCAAAAGGAAAGGTACATACAATTCTATCGTCGAGGTTTGACATCCACTAGGTTTGTCGACAACAATTGCTTGCAAGAATTGGGGTTATGAAACAATATGCAAGGCTTGCTCGAAAAAGCCGGCCTGAGCTTTATAAGCACATTAAACACACCAACCTACGAGGCTCTAACATTGGAATTCTTGAGTTCCTACGCCTACCACACTCGCGATGATGCTGATGAACACTTAACTGGAGCCGCTCAATTTCGGATGTTTAACCAAGAATACACGCTTAGCCATGAAAATTTGAGTGAAATGTTTCATTTTCCCCGTCGAAATGATGTGAAATATTGTATTCCCCTGGAGATAGATTGGAATGGAAGTGCATACGCACTATGGGAAAGAATAACCGGTGAACCCAATGTTATTCCTGAAGCACGCTATGCCTCTCACATTCACAACCCAAATATTCGCTTCTTACACCGCATTATGGCCAACACGGTGTTTGGAAGGGAAAACAACAACAAAGTCAACACTAAGGAGTTGTATGCTCTTCACTGTGCCTTTTCACAAGATCTTCGTCTTAATCCCGTTACATTAATGATGGCCCATATTCAAAACCTTGTTACGAGAGATAGGACTACGACTTTTTGTATTGGAGGCATTGTCACCACAATCGCAGTTCACCTGAACTGGGGGAGAGGATTCAACTCCTACCTCCTCTGCCAGTAGTTTATATGGACATTGATAACTGTAGAGCTGGCCGCCTGGTCAAGGTAAGAGAAGCTGGATGTTACTATCTAATGGTGAAGAATGCAAAAGTTCGTAGCGTCATCTTGCCGAATCACAATCGTACAAATTTGGGCAATCCTGATAATTGGCTTTACAACCTGAACGCACCAGAACCCGGAGTAAATGAGCAAGGAAATCAAGGTGAGGCCAACAATGCTGTTGTTGATGAAATTGAAGAAGAATTAGAGCAGCAAGAGCCCCAACCACAGAACGCCAACAATCCTTCCACCATTGATGCAATCTATGCCGCAATAATGCAGCAGAACCAGCTGTCCACTCAATGCTACCAAAGCCTCGAGATGCGCCAAATTGAGATGTTAAACCTCATGAAACAAATGTAGAGAGACCAAAGCGACCATGCTCACAGGAACGATCAAATTATGCTGGAATTCACCGCAGGAATGACGGAAGATATGCGAGCTCTAACACTTCGTGTCGAAGACTTGCATAACGTTATTTCTCGTGGTAATGGAGTCGAATATTCTAGAAGAAGTGAGCAAGCACATAGAAGAGCAAGGACACATGGCAGATTTCGAAGACAAGAGGAGGAAGAATAATTGTCTAGTTTCCACTTCCCTTTTCCATCTTCTGTCAATACATTGAGGACAATGTATGATTCAAGTATGGGGGAGGAAGTATTTCCCTTTCCTAGTAATTTTTATTTTCTTTGTAATTTTCCTTCTGTCATTTCTAATTCAATAAAAAAAACTTGTTATCAAGTTATCTATTGAAGCATTTTGTGCTGTTTTTTCCGATTCCTCTATTTTTTTAAGCCCTATCAAAATTTTTATGCATAACTTGACTCACTTGATAAGTACATAGGCTGCAAGATCTTTAATAGTTAGGAATTGTGGCAAGATTAAGCGAAATTTCTACCGTCTAGACATTCTACAACCCCAGAGTATGATAGACTAGTTCAAGTACCTATTATTCCAAAACCCTGAGTTTTAGTTTTTGTAGTAACCCTAAGTAGTTTATATTAGCATTCAACACCGTCTTAAACACAAACTACACAGGAAATCGATGAATATAAGTGGATGATCTAATTTATTATTTCAGAAGAATGTTACAAGCTTTAAAAAGATAGGTAACACACCAATTAAATTGGGCGATCCTTACCCGATCGTTTAATCCAAAGGATGTAACCCTTACGAAGTAACATTAAAAATCCTTTGGTAGATGGTTCAGGAACGTCTGATACTGAACTTGGTAGGGAAGATTACGGTCTGATCCCCTGCATCTTGCCATGGATAGAAAAGGTTTCCACATTACTGTTCCAGAAACCTCTAAGTGCTAAAAAGGGATCATAACCACTGTGGTACGGTGGGAGAACTGACTTGAAGGTTTTGAGTTTGATTGCAAATGTTGCGGTTAGCAAGAGTCGCCACCGACTTTTATTTTATCTAAAAGGAAAGGTGAAAAAGCACAGGAAAGACCTTTGATATTGTTTCTTGAGTTCGGGGGGTAGATTATGAAAAGGGAAGGTATTAACACCCTTTTCATCCATGGTTTTCCATGGGCTCTTAGTTACTTGCTAGATCACTTGCTTTTGTTTGAAATTATGCTTTGTGTGGATTTGAAAGTATTTTGTAAAGAGGCCATTGTTTAGGCAATCTTTATAATGATTCTCGTTCATAAGAATGTATACATAGATGTTTGTCTTTTTGAAAATGTTTTCAATATTTGTAAGATGTTTGGAAATGTGTGTGTTTGTTTTGAAAATAGCAAGGATATTTGTTTTGAAATGGAGCAAGTAACTAAAAGTAATCTACCTACTCAAATGTCTTTCTTGTTCATTTTCTTTCCCTTTGATATTGTTGTCTTACCATTGATTTGGTAAGAAACCCTATCTTTGGATGTAAACGGGACGGGTGTGAGTTATCGTATAACCATGATTAGCAATGTTGTAAAGTATCTTAGCATTTTTGAGGGACTAAGATCATTTTGTAAGGCACCTTTAGATAGCGTCGTCGATGGACTATGATCTTATATTTGTTTGTTTTGCTAAGATACTTCACATGCGTAATATGACCATTTTTGTGTAAGGCAACCAAGTGGAGTAACCCTAGGGGGTGCTTGTGTGCAAGTGTGTTATTTTCATGCTTGATTTTGTCTTGGATTAGGGTTCTCTACTTGATTGTTTTTATCTTGCCATACAAACCCTAATTACTAACATGTTATGTAAAAGCGATAAATTGCGTAATTTAAAAATATTACTACGCTATTACAACATTTTATGGGAGGGGGTATACAAATTATGAATGGGGATTGCAATAATATAAACCTAATTAATCTATTACAACCAAATCGAATTTATACAAGTGTTGGAATAAATAATATACAAGATAATTTAAATATGCAAGGAGATATAAAATGCAAGAAAAATATTCTTGTTTTGTTTTTTATGTGAAAAAGTTTTAATCTAAGCCTAATAAATAAACCAAAATTGAACTTAAATTAATTAAGAAAGAAAAATTATTTTTTTAGAAAAGATTTTGATTAACCCTAATTTTAAATTGTTAAAAGAAAATAAATTTCTTTAAGTATTTTTTGTCTTTTTGTCTTGAAAATAATAAATAGCATTTATGAAGTATTTTTGGTTCTTTTATATGTTAAAATAAATATTTATAAGTGTGAGAAAAAAGAAATAAATTTTTAACCTAATTTCATTTTCATTTACAAATTTATTTGACAAAAATAGGTAATTTATAATTAAATAAAAAATATTTTTTTATGAGAAAATAAAATAAAATAAACAAAATATAATATTTATCATTTTTATATTTTTTATGATTGTATATTATTAAGAAAAATATTTGATAAAAATAATAATGAATATAAAATATTAAATAAAACATTTGGGCCAGGGGTGCTATAAGTAAATAGAGGGCGAGAGATTAGTAAAAACATAGGGCCCAGCTGTCCAGAAGCCCAAGCTGCAAACAAACAAAAAAAATGGAAAAAACTATGAAAAATGCTAAAAGGCAGCGCCAAGGCTCGAACCCGTGACCTAAGGAATTTCTGCGCGCTGCCTTGCCACTGGGGTGGCTGTACATCCGTTAGTTCAAATGAAAATAAAAATACATAACATAAAACGCTTCCTTGCCCTGTACTTCATCTTCAACCTCTAGCCAGCCGGACCCCCTGTAACTCTTTCATCTCTCAACAAAAATGGAAAGTGATAACATGAACATTATAGCATTTTATTTCATGATTCTAACCATGTGTATAACTAAAACTATAAGTCCAAGATCAAAGAGAATTTTGTTGGCCCTAATTCTTAACCTAATTTTTTCAGAAACTTCAAACTCAAAATTCTCTTAACTCAGGCCAAATAAATGCAAGCTATGGATATGTACAGCTTCATAGCAATGATGTCTACATTGTATATTCACAAATGGAAAGCTAACTATGCCTGTATCAAGAGTTAGAAAAACAGAAAACTCACCTTGAAAATGGAAATCGTGTTTTGGAAATGAGCTTGCTTTAGGATGCTGTGATGATCAGGTTAGCTTCCTTGAACCTCTAGGAAGCTAATGCAATTCTTAGCTTGTCTTGAGAGTGGCTGGAATGATCTAGAGAAGTCCACCTGTGTTACTCTATTTTTGAAGTTCAATAATGGGGAAGATGGAGTTACAGTGATATTTCAGGGTGTGGGATGGTTTACTTGTAAGGTAAGGAAGCTTAGGGAAGCAAAAGGCCTGAAAACGCACGAGTGGAATGAAAGATTCAGTTCACAAGTCAGAAATGGCAAGTTTGGAGGCTTGGTATGCAATTTCTGATTCTAGGGTGTTTCAAGGCTTGGGCATTCATGGTTTTAGTTGCATAATGATGGCTTTATATAGAGCAAAAGGTTGGAGGACTTATGCTTGCTCAGAAGTACAAGATCACATGTCTTGCTTCATTTCGTGTTTATGAAGCAAGGTGAGGAGACAAGTCCCTAAGTGCTGTACAGGCGTGGTCTGGTTTGGTAGAGGGTTCAGGCAAGTTGCTCTTTATTGTGGCTTTGCTTATGTGCAGAGAAAACAAGTGCAAGGCTCAAGGAGTGAAAAGTTACAAAAGTTATGCTTTATCAAAATGGAAATGGCACCTTTGTGCCAAAAATGGAAATGTTCATGTACAAAGCATTGAATGCTTGGCTTTAGGGCATGAAAAATTGTGCATTTCATTAATGGTGGAGTGACAAACGAGTTTGAGGCCTGAAAAGTGAAGATTGTATAGCATGCTTGAGGATTTGAATTTTGTTCATCATGAAATGGCTTGAAATCAAAGTGAGAAATTGCCAACTTCATCTCTTCGATTCTCCCTACTCAAGAATGATCTCAAGGAGTTCTTGGAAATTTTGGAAATCTTGCAATGTGCTCTATAACTCATCTTTGAATTTCTTTCCAATATTCCTCTTGTAACTAGGTGAAAAGTTTCCATGAAGTTAGGTCAAAAACCTGCCTAAACTAGGGCAAAATTTCACAAGTTATTTTAGTTCATGAGCACGTATTCACAAAATTATATCTTGAGATTCAAACATATTTAGGAGAAATTGTGTTAAGAAAAGTTGTAGATTTCATGGAGATCTACAACTTTCATGTTGGGAACTTTCTTTGAATCATCTTGTATCATGGTGAGAATTTGGCTTAAAGTTGAGAAAAAAATAAGAAAATTTCTATACTTAGAAAAATTTCTAAGTTAAGAATTTTCAAATTTCAAAACAAAATCTTCAATCTTTGATTTCTTGATGAACAAGTTTCACATTTTGACATGTTTTGATGAATTATGGTCTTTGGCATTTGATTTTGACCAAAAAGTTCAAGTTTGACTTTTCAGTATACAGTTGACTTTTGATCAGTTGACTGAAAAATTCATCTGCCAATCCAATGGATTTGCAATGTTTTGAACTATGTAATTAGGTCAAGATGATGCAATTGAACTCTTGAAATCATGCTTCAAACCAATTGATCATTTGCTAGGTCAAAAATCAGAAATTACCCTTTCTCAGTCAAAACCCTAATGTTGACCATTTTGCTCTTTTGATGATTTGATCAAATTTCTTGAGGAATTATGGTCCAAACTTGATCAAATGATACATATGAGTCTAAAATGTTGATGTGGATCAAAAATAATGAATTTTAACTGTAGATTGGCCATTGTTGACTTTTTCCCCAATACAACTGATTTTTAGGTCAACTGTCCAATTGACTGATCAAAAATATGATTCAAAGCTTGAAACTTGGCATGACTAATATTGGGGGTCCCTAATTGCCCTTGAAAGTCCTATGAAGCATTGATAGTCCAAAAATATTTGTTCAATCTCAAACCCTAATTTTGGGTCATTAGTGCATGATGAGATGTCTTGAGCTGGTCAAGCCCTAATCCAGTCTTGAGTCCAATAGATCTTGTGAGAAAAATCTTGATAAATGAGAGGGTAAATTTTGGGGTACAAAAGCTGCCCCTTTTCAATATTCTTAAACCTGAAGAGTTAGATTGGCGAGTTTTTCCATTCGTGACTCGAAGGTGGAAGATGATTGGACACTAAAGTTCCCAGAAATTTGCACTCGACGATGTGGTCAAGGGAATGGGCTTAAAGATGCCATTTGAAGCGATGATAGAATCTTGTTGGAGATGGGCTTGTAGATTCCATCTAGAAGTGATTGCTGAATTGTAATTCGAAAGCTGAAAGAATGAGTATCAGAATGGCATCCGTGTCTGGAGCGTCTCTGAACTGTATCTAAAAGTTACATCTGAATGAGTATCAGAATGGCGTCCGTTCTGGAGAATATCTGAACTGTATCTGAAGTTGAATCTGAATGAGTATCAGAATGGCATCCGTGTTTGGAGCATATCTTAATTGTATCTAAAGGTTACATCTGAATGGGTATGAGAATGGCGTCCGCGTATGTAGCGTATTTGTACTGTATCAAGAAGTTGAATCTGAATGAGTATCAGAATGACATCCGTGTCTAGAGTGTATCCGAATTGTATCAAGATTGCATATTATTAACGGTAGCTGTTAATCTTATCCTGAAAAGGGTAAAATGTTAGCTAAAATACAAAGTTATATTGTATGGAATGTATGATGCAATGTATTTACTTTATCAATGTTTATAACATATGGATGCAATGTATGCGTATGTGAGATGATTTGTTGTTTTGCTGTCAGATTGAGGAAAATAAATCCCTGAACGCTGCTGAGGATATGTGAGTCTTTATGTCTTGAAGTTGAAGTACATATGAACTTTTCTTGAGAGAAGTAAGATCCATTGTGAGGGCAATGCCATGTACTCCTTGCAAGATCTCCCGAGAAATTTGACGACTTTTACTGGGGATTGAAAACTGGGAAATTTTGTTCCACTGGGGATTTAAATGATGTACTGTAGGGGATTACTTATGGAATAGCCTAGAGACGTTTTCCTATTCTTTCAACCTATCAGTAATTGTCTTTCTCACTTTGTTTATTTGTAAACAATAATCATGTTCAAATGCTTATGTACAACAATGAATCATTGGACGTTTTTTGTAAACAAAACACAAGTGTAAAGAAAAAGATAAATAGTTTTTGCACTTTCAAAGGGATATTTTGTATTGAATTTGAATAAATATTTTGTACAAAGGGGACAAACATTCCAGTAAGAGAATGCTGTCGTAAAACAAGAAAATTTTGATACAAAGGAAGATAGCTATGTGTAATAATCTCATGTGGTTCTTATTCTGCTATAACCTTCATATGTCTGAGCATCTTGTCTAATTTTTCCTTGTCCGAAGATGACTGAATCTGTCAGTTGAAGCCAAAGGTTGTCCCCAAAGTGACCCGACGGGACAAAGTCATACACCTTAATTCCCTAACTTTTTCCTAGACCGCCCTTTCGGGTTTTCAGTCCATCGGGAAACCCTTTTTTGCCCAAGTCGCCCTTTCGGGTTTTCAACTTGCCGGATGTACAGGTTTTTTTTGTTTTATCCCTAACTTTTTCCCGAACCTTTTTGGTTCGCCGGGATGCCCTTGTTTTGCCCAGGCATGTCAACCTAGCCTCTTATGCGTAGTATCTTTTGACTATGTCCGCGTTTGCAGGGTGTAGCAGGTCGTCACCATCCATGGTGGTCAAGATCATTGCCCCATTAGAGAATATGTTTTTGATTACAAATGGTCCTTCATAGGTAGGAGTCCATTTGCCCCTGGGATCACTTTGTGGCAATATGATGCGTTTGAACACTAGATCCCGAACTTGATACAATTGGCGCCTGACTTTCTTGTTAAAAGCCTTGATCATCCATTTTTGATACATTTGACCATGGCAAACAACAATAAGTCTCTTCTCATCAATTAAGTTTAGTTGATCAAGTCGAGTTTGGATCCAATCGTCTTCGTTCAAGCCTACATCTTTCATAATCCTCAGAGAGGGGATCTGAACTTCAATAGGCAAGACAACCTCCATGCCGTAAACCAAAGAATAGGGTGTTTCCCCGGTTGATGTGCGAGTTGTGGTACGATACTCGTGGAGAGCGAATGGTAGAATCTCATGCCAGTCTTTGTATGTGACTGTCATATTTTGTATGATCTTTTTAATGTTTTTATTCGCAGCTTCGACAACACCATTCATCTTTGGCCGATAGGGAGAAGAATTGTGATGCTGAATCTTGAATTGCTCGCATAAGGCGGTGATCATAGTGTTATTGAGATTTGTACCATTGTCAATGATGATCCTTTCCGGGATACCATACAGGTAAATAAGGTTTTTCTTGATGAAGCATGCAACAAAATTCTTGGTAACGGAAGCGAAGGAAGCTGCCTCCACCCATTTTGTAAAATAGTCAATGGCCACTAGGATGAAGCGATGTCCATTGGAGGCTGCCGGGTTAATTTCCCTAATCATATCAATTCCACACATAGAAAAGGGCCAAGGAGCCGTCAAGACATTCAGAGGAACCGGAGGTACATGCACCTTGTCAGCATAAATTTGACACTTATGGTAGGTTTGAGAGTGTTGATAGCAATCTGCTTCCATGGTAGACCAATAATAGCCTGCCCGTAGGATTTTCTTCGCCATCGTATGCCCACTGGAATGGGTGCCAAAAGTACCTTAATGTAATTCAGCCATGATCTTTTCAGCTTCAACCTTATCCATGCACCAAAGCAAAATAGAATCATGATTGCGTTTGTACAGGACGCCATTACTCAGGAAGAATTTAGCAGAGAATCTTCTTAAGAACTTCTTGTCGTTGATTGAAGCTCCTTCTGGGTATTCTTGAGCCTCGAGATACCTCTTGACTTCGTGAAACCAAGGTTGGTCCACTACTTTTTCAGTATTAATCTCGTGACAGTGCGCTGGTTCATCCATTCTTTCAATGGTGATCTGGGGAGCCTCGTTATCCCAATTAAGCTTAAACATAGATGACATTGTGGCTAGAGCGTCTGCTAGCTGATTTTCTTCTCGCGGGAAATGCTCAAAGGTAATCTTCTCAAAATGTGGTAGCAATGTCAAAACATGTTCTTTGTAAGGGATAAGGTTTGGGTGCTTGGTGTCCCATTCCCCTTTGATCTGACTGATGACCAAAGCTGAATCTCAAACACATCTAAAGATTTGATTCCCAAGTCTATGGCAGCTCTGAGACTGAAGATGCACGCTTCGTATTCCGCCATGTTGTTTGTACAATTGAAGCAAAGTCTGGCAGTAAAGGGAGTATGACACCCTTCTGGAGATATGAGTACAACATTGATACCATTATCGAGTGCATTGGAGGCGCCATCAAAGAACAGGGTCCATCAGGATCCTTGTTCAAGTCCATCGTATGGCCTGGCTTCTTCACAATTGTCTAACGTCATGATGTCTTCATTCGGGAATTCAAACTTCATAGACTGGTAATCTTCTACAGCTCGGTCAGCGAGGTGATCAGCTAGTACACTCCTCTTTATAGCTTTCTGGGTAGTATACTGTATGTCGTACTCTGTCAGGATCATCTGCCACCTTGATATTCTCCCAGAGAGAGCAGGCTTCTCAAAGATGTATTTTATCGGATCCAATTTAGATATCAATAAGGTAGTATGAGTCAGCATAGACTGTCTTGGCCAGTGAGCATCCCATGCCATAGCGCAACAAGTTTTCTCGAGCAGTGAATATCTGGTTTCACAGTCGGTAAACTTTTTTCTCATGTAGTAAATAGCATGCTCTTTTCGGCCAGACTCGTCATGCTGCCCCAATACACACCCCATCGAGTTTTCTAAAACAGTCAGATACATGATCAATGGTCTTCCCTCTACTGGTGGCATCAATACAGGAGGTTCTTATAAGTATTCTTTGATTTTGTCAAAAGCAACTTGGCATTCATCATTCCATTTGACTACTTGATCTTTCTTCAATAGTTTGAAGATTGACTCACAAGTAGCTGTCAGGTGAGAAATGAATCTGGTAGTTCAAACGTCCCAAGAATCCCCTGACTTCCTTCTCAGTACGAGGAGCAGGTATCTCTTGCATTGCTTTAACTTTGGCAGGATCGACCTCAATACCTTTGTTACTGACTACAAAGCCTAGGAGTTTACCGGACCGTACCCCAAATGTGCACTTGTTTGTATTCAACCTCAGCTTGTACTTCTTCAGTCTCTCAAACAACTTTTATAAGGGATCAAGATGCTCTTCTTCTGTTTGTGATCTGGCTATCATGTTGTCTACGTAGACCTCTATTTCATGATGTATCATGTCATGAAATAAAGCTACCATGGCGCGTTGATAGGTTGCCCCAACATTCTTCAATCCGAATGGCATTACCTTGTAGCAGAATATGCCCCACTGTGTGACAAATGTTATTTTCTCCATGTCCTCAGGTGCCATTTTGATTTGGTTATAACCTGAGAATCTGTCCATGAAGGAAAACACTATGTGTTGTGTCGTATTGTCAACTAGGATATCAATGTGGGGGAGTGGAAAATCATCTTTAGGGATCGCCCTATTCAAATCTCTATAGTCCACACACATCCGCACTTTGCCATCTTTTTTAGGTACGGGAACAATATTGGCAACCCATTAAGGGTAGGAAGTGACAACCAAGAATCCAACATTGAATTGCTTCATAACCTCTGCTTTAATCTTTTCTGACATATCAGGTCTCATACGGTGAACCTTTTGTTTTACTGGCGGACAATCTTCTCTTGTAGGCAGACGATGTACCACGAGGTCTGTATCAAGTCCTGGCATGTCTTCATATGACCAGGCAAAAACTTCAACATAATCATGTAACAACTGAATCAGACGCTCCTTGACATTGGGTTCCAGATTGGCACCCACCTTGACCTCTTTTTTATCCTCCTCGGTACCTAGGTTGATCGTATCCACATGTTCCTCATGAGGCTAAATGGTTCTTTCCTCTTGTTGTTGCAGTATGGTAAGGTCCCCTGGTACTTCACAATCTTCCTCACCTTCGTCTTCGGCTTGGTAGATTAGATTCTCAGAGTCACGAAAGGCCATAGCAGTATCGTTACCCATGGGATCCAAAATGGATGGATACCTGCATTGTGAGTGTGGATGTGTGTAAGGGTATATCTATCTTTGAAAGACATAGAATGTAAAAGAAAAACAATGAGCACAAAAGTTTATATGCGAAAACGTCCATGATTCATTGATGTCATATGAAATTGAAATAATAATCCTTACAAATGGATCATTGTGCCTTGGGTAAGACACAAGGATTTAAGAGTGTTAATAATTTTCGAATATTACAGATCCAACAAAATGTAAAGATAAATTACTGTGGGATAAAAGTTATTAGGACGAACTCTTCAGTCTCCCAATTGTTGAGTCCTCCATTTCCAGTTGGAAAGATCCAATCTTCCAGCTTGCAATCATCTTCACCATCTTCTACCGCGTTGACCTCACGATTGCTAATCTTCAAGGGTGGCCCTCTAGCACGGGCACAACGTACAGTCTTCTGAGCAGTTGAAGTGAAACCTAGGCCGAACTTGTCAGGCTTATACGGGATATCTGGAAGTTTCCCCCAGATGGTGCATCCACCTTCCTCTACTACTGCTTTGGCGTCCTTCAGAGATGACATCCAATGTGAAGGCCTTGTAATCTTAGGAATCTGGGAGACAATCTTGGTCATTTCCACCTCTTGGGGGACCTCTTCGAAGTGTTGAAAAGGAGTTTCGATGAATTCGCCGTCCAATTCCACATATCTAGAGGAATTGAGATGGCTGATCATGTATTCTTCCTCTCTGTGGACAGTGATAATCTTTCCTTGAACCAGATACTTCAGCATCTGGTGCAATGTAGAGGTGACAACGCCAACATTATGGATCCATGGCCGGCCTAGTAAGCAAGAGTACGAAGGGCGGATGTCTATTACATAAAAGGTTGAATTGAAAATTTATGTTCCAACTTTTATGGGGATATCCACTTCCCCGTGCACCATCCTCTTCGAGCCATCAAATGCCCTTACTACTATGTTGCTTGGATTTAACATTAGCCCCTCATAGTCAAGTCTGTCAAGAGCTTTTTTTGGTAGAATATTCAAAGATGAGCCAGTGTCCATCAAAACATGGGCCAGAGTTGTGCCCCTACATTCCATAGAGACATGTAATGCCTCGTTGTGCTTTCTTCACCTCGGTGTCAGTTCAGCATCCGAGAAGCCTAGGTCGTTATCCGCTATCAAGATGGCCATGCAGTCTTGGAATTAATCAGCAGACGTCTCTTGAGGCACATGGGCTATTTTTAGGAACTTCTCCAAGGCTTTCACATGTGACTCAGAACACAGTAGTAATGCCAACATGGAGATCTTGGAGGGTGTTTGTCCAAATTGTTCAACTACATCGTAGTAGTTCCTCTTTATAATTTTTAGGATCTCCTCCATTTCTTTCTTGGATGTCTCGGGGATAGTCATTGATTGAGCCTTCGTCCGGACAGGCTCCACTTGAATACTCTTTCCTCGAGTTTCAGCAATAGGAGTTGTGGTAGGAATGAAAACAGGGGTTGTAATGTCTTCGTTAATAGGAGCATTTGTAGAGATGATTATGGGTACGGAAGTAACCTTTGGAACAGCCGCGGGTCCAGAAACTGCCTTTGGGGGGGGGGGGGGGGCAATTTCTGGAGAAAATATCCTACCGCTTCGGGTAATTTTACTAGTTCCGGCAATATTGCTGATGTTGAAATCTTCTTCTTCGGAGTTTATCTCTTCGTCGGCCGGCCAGTCTTGTTTGATGCCATGGTAGTAAATGTCCCCTCCGTAATTCCACGACACAGTTTTGTCTGATACATATGGGACTGGCCCAGGCATTGTGATTATTAGAGGAGTTGCTTTCGGAACCGATGTAATTCTAACGGGTCTTTTAATGGAGACCCTGGAAGAATTGGAGGAGATGGTAATGATTGAAACATCTTCAACATGAACACGTGAAACAGGAGTACTTTCAAACAAAATCTCTTTGTTATCTATCAAGCGTTGAATGCCTATTTTAAACAAAGGGAAATCAGCTGGTGAGGATAAGCAGAGATGGCAGTCTTCATTAAAGCCCGGGAACACATCGATTTTCAACAAGTTTATCTTAATGGTTGGAAGTGGAGTCACGAGTTCATCAATTGTGGTAACAAACAAATCTTCTTCAATAGCATTCGTATTGTGACCATGTCTGGGCATAGGAGCAGAAATGACATTTGGCTTCTCGTGCGCATCAAACTCAATTTCTTTTGCTTCAATGAGGTCTTGTACTTTGTTTTTCAAGGCCCAACAGTTATTAGTATCGTGACCAGGACTTTTAGAGTGATATGTGCAACGGGCATTGGGGTGATGATGAGGGGATGTTGTATTGGGGTTTTTCAGAGCTTCTTTCAAGGTTGCCAAATTGGATCTCAGAAGATGCGATAATACTTGAGACAGAGTCATGTTAATTATGGTGAATTTCCTGACTGGCCTTTCCACCCTTGGTTGATTACTTATTTGTTGATCAGACGTAGGCTTTGGAATCATAACAACCCCCACCATTGGTCGGCATTCGACTCTCTCTTGGTTTCTTTGCGGATATACAACAACTATCTCTTTCTTCCCGATAAAAGGCTTCCTTACAGCTGTAGAAGAAGATGAATTCTTCAGAATCTTTCCACTTTTTATGCCAGCTTCCACCCTCTCTCCGGTTAGTATTAATTCAGTAAAGCCTGCATATGAACTTCCGATTAAATGGTTGAAGAAGGGGCCAAATAAGGTGCCTAAGAATATGTCCACCAATTCCCTTTCAGACAGAAGGGGTTGAACTCTTCCAGCCAGATCTCTCCATTTTTGTGCGTAATCCTTGAAACCTTCATTGGAAGCCATGGCCATACTCTGGAGTTGAGTACGGGTAGGCACCAAATTGGAATTATATTGATATTACTTGTAGAAAGCTGTGACAAGATCTTCCCAATTATGGACGTTGGCTCTTTCTAGTTGGTAAAACCAGTCGAGTTGTGTTCCGGACAAACTGTTTTGGAAAAAATGCACCTATAAGTCTTTATCAACGGTGTGGGGTTGAATTTTTCTCACATATGACCGAAGATTCATTTTTGGGCATGACACTCCATCATATTTTGCAAACATAGGCACTTTGAATTTCGGAGGAATCACAATCCCCGACACTAGTCCGAATTCCTCAAAGTCTAAGCCTGACACCTTTTGTATTTCCATCGCACTCAAACGCTCTTCGAGATGTCTGTACTTATCATCAGCTGGAGGATATTGTTCCTCAGAGTAGTCTTCCTCTTCTTCCTCCTCTTCTTCTGATTCTGACGGGACAGATGTTTCCATGCCTTTCCCTTCTCCTTCACCAGAAGTTGTTGCAAAGTTCAAAGTCCTTCTTGTCTGTCCCTGAAATCTTCTCCCCATGTTTAAGACTCCAGTTACTTTCTTTGTTTTCTTTTTCCTCTCTTCAGCTAGTAGAGTCTTCAATTCTTCTTGCCCCTTGGCCAGGGTCATGAGCAACTATTGAAACTGCATGTTCTGAGCTTGGAGATCTTTCACTGTTTGCTCGATATCCATCTTACTGAAATAAACAGTAGAGAAAAGAGGAGACTTGTTGCAAAAAGACCTGTTTATGTTATGATGAATGATATGTGCATATGCAATGTTTTCAAGGATTTTGAAGATTCAAGTTTGTTTTAGACAAAAAGAAACACACGTTATATTAATAAGATAAAGTTTGAGTACATCAATTCCCCTTGGACAAAATAATAAAAAACTCTAAGATAAAAAAGTAGTGCGCATCCTCTTTGGTGCAATGTAGGCATTTAGAGTCCGCTCCTCATGAAGTAGCCTAGTGAGTTCCAAAACCTTCTTCTCGCTTGCGTAGAATTGGTCTTCGAAAGTATCTCGCTCTCCTTTGAGTTGTATCCAATTCTTTTGTAGGTCTTTAAGAGACGTGGGCATGTCAGGATGTAGGATAGTGTATGGAACATCTCCCTCCTTGATAGACTCAATGATTACTAGGAGAATGGAGGGGTAAGGCATCATAAGACTTTGAGAACGGGTTCGTACCCATTTGAGGTAAGGATCAAGAGGGATGGAATTCTTGTGCCCCAAAGTCTTGCTATCCACCTTGTTTAGCATCCTCCAAGCTCGGATAAATCTCTGGCGAAGACCTTGATCGTCGTTGTCATAGTCGAATACCAAACCTTGAATCAGCATCTCGTGCGGGCCATCCCTTCGGGCGTAACCAAACTGTCTTAAGGCTAAACAAGGGTTGTAGGTGATGCATCCCCTAATGCCAAGTAGAGGGACATTAGGGAATTCTCCATAACGGTCAATAATGATAACATTCTCTTTGGATCGGGAGCACCAATGAAAGTCTGAATGTTTGAGCATCATTAACCTTTGTGACCACCTTGAACCTTGCTCATTCTTTAAGAATAATTGGGGAAGATAAGAAATAAACCATCTTGCCAAGAGAGGAGTGCAACACATAAGGACACCTCTTTTCCTCATTGTGCGAGTGTGAAAAGAGTGTAGGATATCCCCTAGTAATGTAGGCACCGGGTTGCGTGACATGAAGATTTTGACGGTGTTCACATCTATGAGTTGGTCAGGATTCGGAAACAAGACCATCCCATAGATAAGAAGAGCCACAATTTCCTCAAAGGCTTTCAAGTCTAAGGAATTCCAACAGCTTTGGGCTTTCTCAAACATGAACTTTGCTAAGAAGCCTTTGACACCACTCCTAGTTTCCCAATGAGTTGTGACATCAGATGAGTGCAAGTGTAGAGCTTGAGCAATCTCTTCTGCCTTTGGGTCTCTTTCCATACCGTTGAAAGGTAGTTGATTGAGAATGGGAATCCTCAAGAGTTGGGAGAATTCTTCCAAAGTATGCACAAGTTGATAGTTGGGAAATGTGAAGCAATGGTGCAAAGGATCAAAAAACTGAAAGATAACCTTCATCATATCCTCATCAATGTTGGAGGTGACCAAGTTGAGTAGACAACCATGTATTTCGGTGAATGGAGAGTTCTTAGGAATCCTTGAATCTAGCTCCTTAAGTTATGGAGAAATTCTTATAAGGTTGACTTGAATAGTTTTCCTGCAAAGTGAATCCATATCCTACAAAACAAGAACAAAGATGAATCTCAAAAATCCTTGAAATGGTTAGTGGATGCATATGATGTTCATGATGTCCATGATGTTATGTACAAGTATGCATATACAAGCAAAGCAAACAAGTTCTTAGTTTAGGCTTGCATGGAGTTTTATAGGTAAGTACCCTCTTGAAGTTAGTTGGCTTAAACCTGTCCTAGTAATAGTAGTCGGGTTCTAAGGAGCTCAATATCACTGGATTGTTTTCTTGGTCATTGTTTCAGCTCAAGCCTCTTTAATGGCGACCGAAATATCCAAAGAAACCAAACCTCAATGAGTGTAGTATCGAGTATCTACCAACTTCGAACTGCACCAAAGCCGGTCATCTCACTACATCCTAAAGGCCAAGTTGGTCAAGTAAAGGTTCTAGAAGTTCATTAGTGCTTCATGACATCACTCAGCGGCCCCGTATTCTATTTGATTAACTCAAAGGCTACCAATACCCACAAATATGTCACACTAACATAACTATTGCTTAGACCATGTCGGTATACCCCGCACAATTTCCACAACGTATTGCTATTTACCTATAATGTATCCCAAATCCGGGTAGAGGATTCAAACCCAAACAAAGAACCATAATGTAAAGCATACAAATCAAACAATGTAAGAAAGTAAATGTGATCTAATCCTTAAGGTAACCCCACTTTTATAATAATCCCCAACAGAGTCGCCAGTTCTGTGATACGGTGGAAAAACTGACTTGAAGGTTTTGCATTTGATCACAAATGTTGCGGTTAGCAAGAGTCGCCACCGACTTTCTTTTATCCAAAAGGAAAGGTGAAAAAGCACAGGAAATACCTTTGAGATTGTTTCTTGAGTTCGGGGGGTAGATTATGAAAAGGGAAGGTATTAGCACCCTTTTCATCCATGGTTTTCCATGGGCTCTTAGTTACTTGCTAGATCACTTGCTTTTGTTTGAAATTGTGCTTTGTGTGGTTTTGAAAGTATTTTGTAAAGAGGCCATTGTTTAGGCAATCTTTGTAATGATTCTCGTTCGTAAGAATGTATACATAGATGTTTGTCTTTTTGAAAATGTTTTCAATATTTGTAAGATGTTTGGAAATGTGTGTGTTTGTTTTGAAAATAGCAAGGATATTTGTTTTGAAATGGAGCAAGTAACTAAAAGTAATCTACCTACTCAAATGTCTTTCTTGTTCATTTTCTTTCCCTTTGATATTGTTGTCTTACCATTGATTTGGTAAGCAACCCTATCTTTGGATGTAAATGGGACGGGCTTGAGTCATTGTATAACCATGATTAGCAATGTTGTAAAGTATCTTAGCATTTTTGAGGGACTAAGATCATTTTGTAAGGCAACTTTAGATAGCGTCATCGAGGGACTATGATCTTATATTTGTTTGTTTTGCTAAGATACTTCACATGCGTAATATGGCCATATTTTTGTAAGGAAACCAAGTGGAGTAACCCTAGGGGGTGTGTTGTACCCCAAAATTTTCCCTCTCATTTTTCTCAAGACATTGCAAGAAAAATCTCCAAGTGGCTCAAGGTAGCTCAAGAGTTGGTCAGACAAATTACCTCCTAAGGCAGTCAACCCCAAATTAGGGTTTTGTGTTGCATCAAGATCTTTGAGTCCAAATGACCTCAAGTGCTCCCCAATGTCCTAATATGTTCTCAAGGTCATCCATGTCAAGTTTCAAGCCTTGCATAAGAAGTTTGCTCATTCAATTGCTCAAAGGGTCCAAAAATTGACTATGCTAGGGCAAAAGTCAACTGTGACCTACAAATAGTCAAACTTCAATATTTTTTGTCAAAATTCTCATTTTGAAGAATATTTCATCATTTGATCAAGGGTTGATCATGATTCATCAAGGATTGCTCAAAATTCATGAAGACTCAAAAGTTGCTAAATTAAGGTTTTGTAGGAAAAGTCAACTCAACTTTGACCAAGCATAACTTTCTCATACTTTATGAGAAATGACCCATCCAAAGCTCATTTTGAAGAGGATGCAATTTCCTACAATCCATATTCATACCCCAAGATCAAAAAATGCACTCACAATAAGTTATACATTTGGACATTATATGTCATTTTTGAAAGTCAACAAAAACACCTTTTTTCCAAAGCTTATAACATGAGAATGGAATTTCAAAATGATATTATACCAAAAGGGTTGGTTAGAGGACATCTCAAGCTTTCTAAAAAGTCCAAGAACACCTCCAAAAGTTCAAAATTGAAGAAGTTATGCATTGTTGAAGTTGGACACTTTTGCAAAATTGCCAAAAGTCAACTATCCCCAAAACTTCAAATTTT
This sequence comes from Vicia faba, assembly GCA_948472305.1. Classification (NCBI taxonomy): domain Eukaryota; kingdom Viridiplantae; phylum Streptophyta; class Magnoliopsida; order Fabales; family Fabaceae; genus Vicia; species Vicia faba. The sequence goes on from OX451740.1 coordinate 1,357,237,654, forward strand.
GTCAAATGGGCCCATTCTTTTCCACTTGATTTGAGCTTGCATCATTGCCCACGTGTCCTAGCTTCAGCCATGAGCTCATATTTCATTTTTATAATTTTATTTGATTTTTTATTGAATTTATTCATTTTAAATCAAATTAAATGATATAAAATCCAAAGCTTTGATTACATGAGATCTTTTGGCTATTTCAGTATTTGATCATCATCAAAATCGAATCAAGCAATTCATGTGCAAAAAGATTGAGATTTAGGAAAATTTGGCAAGTTGTAAAGAGGAGATCCAATCAAATTCCAATGCATTGATTTAGAGAGATTCAATCCATAATGCTTACCCTAATACACTGCATAGTACATAAGGAAGCTAAGGCAATCAAAACAAGAGTTGGAAAAAGCAAGCATAGGCAGAACACAGTTTGAAAAATGTGGTAAAAAGCTTGAGATCGAAATCGTGCTTAGAGTTGTTTTCAGAAGACAAGACCTACCCCAATCGCTTCCTAGATGTTCACTGAAGCTAAACCAATCCAAAGCAAGCTTGTTCATACACCCAAACACGATGTAAGTCCCTCGTTACCTAGCTCTGTTCTTGGATTCGATTTGGTCCATTCTAGCATCATTTGAATGAAATAATTGCACATTCATAACCCTCATGTCATTTGCAAACGTTTGGCATTATCCAATTGCGTTTTTCTGGCCTGAACGAAGAACCTCCATAGCTAGGGTTCTTCGTTTGTTTTTTAGGGTTTTCTTTTTCAGGAAAAATTGGGACTAAAGAAGGGCATAGTCTTGATCAGGAAGCCAAGACGAGTCCAACCATGTTCGTGGAATTTGTTTTCATGGTCTGGAATGAATTTTAGAGCAAGCTTGCGCATTTAGCTGCGGATCCAAATCCGCAGGTAAAATTTGCAGGATTTGGGAGGTAGGAGACGATGAGCTGTCGTTCTCATAATGGCCCATTCAAAACCAAGCGCGCTTTTTATTTTTTGCTTGCAATAATGTTTGTTTTCATATAATATATATTGTTTCTAACATATTAACAAATAGAACAAAGTAGTGTAGTGGCAAGCATGCATTGGCAATCACTTTCAGGACCTGGGTTCGAATCCCAGGTCCCCCACTTTCTTTGATATTTTTCTTCTTCAGGTGATCATGTGCATATCCAGGCTTGCAGTGTATCATGCACCATCAAGCATCCAATAGCCAGATGGCCAAAGGCCAGATCTGGTGATCCAGGAGTGAGGGTCTACCATAAGCAAAGTCCATGCACGCCTACTGGATCTCAAAAGAGTCAACAGGGCCAACACAATTGGGCCTCAGAATTGCTATTAGCACTCCAAATTCAGGCCCAACCCCTTCTTCTCTTCTATTTATTTTTTTGTTTTTAATTAATTGTTTTATTATTTCAATTTAATTTCTAACCAATTAAAATTCAGCCTTTTTATAAAAGAAAATCACAAAAATATTTTCCTTATCAAATCAAATTTTAATTTTAATTTTATTAATAAACACTAATTAAATTAACTTAGGTTTTAATTAGAATAACTTTAACATATTTTTGTAAATAATTAAAATTAAATTAGACTTAATTAGGTTTTTACTAATCCAATTAATTTTTATTTCTTTCTTAAAATACCAAAAACCCAAAAAACATTTTATTTTTATTAATTAATTAATTTATTAATTTAGTAATTAATTTAGGTTGATTTCTTTCTTAAAATAAAAAAACAACAAAAAAGATATTTTCTTTCAAAAAGGGTGAAAACCCTAATTTGCGCTCGATTTAATTTCCCGCACGCGATTTATTTATTTTATCCAATAATGTACTTGCCTCCGGTTTGTAATAGTTTAATAGGACCTTTATTTATTTTTTATCGCTTTATTTATTTTTAAAGGGTTTGTCTTTGGCGATGTAAATACCCGACGCCTTGTAATTTAAATTCCGCATTTTATTTTCCGCAAATTATAACTGTTAGATGTTTGATAATAGGGATGCATGACAAGATTGAATGTTTTAATCTAAAATCAAATTAGATCACTCTTAACATGTACAAAGATAAAATTGAATGAAAACGACACACTCGCACATGCGCACTCTTAGGGTACACCCCACTTGGTCGCCTTCGTACACGGTCATTGAGTATAGGTCGTTTTAGAGGTCGTCCTCTTGTCCAAAGATCATAGTCGCCTCGAAATGGTTGCCTCGGATATTGTTGCCTCAAAACAAATGATCTAAGACATTAGGGTTACCACTAAGGCGTCCTAACATTACTTTAGTGACCGTAAGTCCCACATTCGAATTGACCCTTAAACTCCAACGAAGGTGCTACCTACTCATCAATAGTAGGATAGCATTGTCTAAAGGAAATTAGCATAGAACGATTCCTTTTTCGAGTAGGTAGATGGTTCTTAGGTACTTGCTCTTTCAAAAAAAACAAAAACTTTTCACACTTACACTTTTCGAACAAAGTTTTCAAAAACACTTCATACACTCTTGAGGACAGAAGTAAGAGTTAAATCGAAGTCTTAAAACAAAAACTTTTTTCAAACCCACAAGCACAAAGAAAGCAATTTTGAAAACAATTGAGAAAGTACCTAAGAGCCTGTGGATAACCACGGATAGAAAGGGTGTTAACACCTTCCCTTTCTATAATCTACCCCCCGAACCCGAGAAATATCTTGAAAAAGGAATTTTTCTGTGCTTTTTTCCTTTCCTTGTTGGATAAAATAAAAGTTGGTGGCGACCATTGCTTACCGCGACATTTTGCAAAAACAAACGCAAAAATGCAAACCAGCATTCCAAAAAACAGTCAGTTCTTCCCACCGTATCACAAGGTGCTTGTGTGAAAGTGTGTTATTTTCATGCTTGATTTTGTCTTGGATTAAGGTTTTTTACTTGATTGTTTTTATCTTGCCATACAAACCCTAATTACTAACATGTTATGTAAAAGCGATAAATTGCGTAATTTAAAGATTACTACGCTATTACAATATTTTATGGGAGGGGGGTATACAAATTATGAATGGGGATTGCAATAGTATAAACCTAATTAATTTATTACAACCAAATCGAATTTATACAAGTGTTGGAATAAATAATATACAAGATAATTTAAATATGCAAGGATATATAAAATGTAAGAAAAAGATTTTTATTTTGTTTTTTATGTGAAAAAGTTTTAATCTAAGCCTAATAAATAAACCAAAATTGAACTTAAATTAATTAAGAAAGAAAACTTATATTTTTAGAAAAGATTTTGATTAACCCTAATTTTAAATTGTTAAAAGAAAATAAATATCTTTAAGTATTTTTTGTCTTTTTGTCTTGAAAATAATAAATAGCATTTATGAAGTATTTTTGGTCCTTTTATATGTTAAAATAAATATTTATAAGTGTGAGAAAAAAGAAATAAATTTTTAACCTAATTTCATTTTCATTTACAAATTTATTTGACAAAAATAGGTAATATATAACTAAATAAAAAATATTTTTTATGAGAAAATAAAATAAAATAAACAAAATATAATATTTATCATTTTAACATTTTTTTATGATTGTATATTATTAAGAAAAATATTTGATAAAAATAATAATGAAAATAAAATATTAAATAAAACATTTGGGCCAGGGGTGCTGTAAGTAAATAGAGGGTGAGAGATTAGCAAAAACATAAGGCCCAGCTGTCCAGAAGTCCAAGCTGCAAACAAACAAAAAAATGGAAAATAACTATGAAAAATGCAAAAAGGCAGCGCCAATGCTCGAACCCGTGACCTAAGGCATTTCTGCGCGCTGCCTTGCCACTGGGGTGGCTGTACATCCGTTAGTTCAAATGAAAATAAAAATACATAACATAAAATTCTTCCTTGCCCTATACTTCATCTTCAACCTCTAGCCAGCCAAACCCCCTGTAACTCTTTCATCTCTCAACAAAAATGGAAAGTGATAACATGAACATTATAGAATTTTATTTCACGATTCTAACCATGTGTATAACTAAAACTATAAGTCCAAGATCAAAGAGAATTTTGTTGGCCCTAATTCTTAACCTAATTTTTTCAGAAACTTCAAACTCAAAATTCTCTCAACTCAGGCCAAATAAATGCAACCTATGGATATGTACAGCTTCGTAGCAATGATGTCTACATTGTATATTCAAAAATGGAAAGCTAACTATGCCTGTATCAAGAGTTAGAAAAACAGGAAGCTCACCTTGAAAATGGAAATCGTGTTTTGGAAATGAGCTTGCTTTAGGATGCTGTGATGATCAGGTTAGCTTCCTTGAACCTCTAGGGAGCTAATGCAATGCTTAGCTTGTCTTGAGGGTGGATGGATTGATCTAGAGAAGTCCACCTGTGTTACTCTGTTTTTGAAGTTCAATAATGGGGAAGATGGAGTTACAGTGATGTTTCAGGGTGTGGGATGGTTTACTTGTAAGGTAAGGAAGCTTAGGGAAGCAAAAGGCCTGAAAACGCACGAGTGGAATGGAAGATTCAGTTCACAAGTCAGAAATGGCAAGTTTGGAGGCTTGGTATGCAATTTCTGATTCTAGGGTGTTTCAAGGCTTGGGCATTTGTGGTTTTAGTTGCATAATGATGGCTTTATATAGAGCAAAAGGTTGGAGGACTTATGCTTGCTCAGAAGTACAGGATCACATGTCTTGCTACATTTCTTGTTTTTGAAGCAAGGTGAGGAGACAAGTCCCTAAGTGCTGTACAGGCGTGGTCTGGTTTGGTAGAGGCTTCAGGCAAGTTGCTCTTTGTTGTGGCTTTGCTTATGTGCAAAGAAAACAAGTGCAAGGCTCAAGGAGTTAAAAGTTACAAAAGTTATGCTTTATCAAAATGGAAATGGCACCTTTGTGCCAAAAATGGAAATGTTCATGTACAAAGCATTGAATGCTTGGCTTTAGGGCATGAAAAATTGTGCAATTCATTAATGGTGGAGTGAAAAACGAGTTTGAGGCCTGGAAAGTGAAGATTGTATAACATGCTTGAGGATTTGAATTTTGTTCATCATGAAATGGCTTGAAATCAAAGTGAGAAATTGCCAACTTCATCTCTTCGATTCTCCCTACTCAAGAATGATCTGAAGGAGTTCTTAGACATTTTGGAAATCTTGAAATGTTCTCTATAACTCATCTTTGAATTTCTTTCCAAGATTCCTCTTGTAACTAGGTGAAAAGTTTCCATGAAGTTAGGTCAAAAACCTGCCTAAACTAGGGCAAAATTTCACTAAGTTATTTTAGTTCATGAGCATGTATTCACAAAATTATATCTTGAGATCCAAGCATATTTAGGAGAAATTGTGTGAAGAAAAGTTGTAGATTTCATGGAGATCTACAACTTTCATGTTGGGAACTTTCTTTGAATCATCTTGTATCATGGTGAGAATTTGGCTTAAACTTGAGAAAAAAATAAGAAATTTTCTATACTTAGAAAAATTTCTAAGTTAAGAATTTTCAAATTTCAAAACAAAATCTTCAATCTTTGATTTCTTGATGAACAAGTTTCACATTTTGACATGTTTTGATGAATTATGGTCTTTGGCATTTGATTTTGACAAAAAAGTCAAAGTTTGACTTTTCAGTATTGAAATTCTGGCTACAGATACTCAATGTCACGTCCAATGTTATGACACCGTATCTGACTTACTATATGACAGTAAATACAAAAGCAGTAAATAACACAGTCAATTGTTTACCCAGTTCAGTGTGCAACAACACCTACTCTGGGGGCTACCAAGCCAGGGAGAGAATCCACTATAAGAGATGTTAATTCAGGAATAAACCAACCAATTTATCTCCTTCACTTAAGACCTACCCAATGCAATTCTAATCTAAGTACAACTTAAACCTGAGTTCCTACTCACTCCCCCTCAATCACAGCAGTGATACATAAATCAATTTGACTTGAGAATTGATGAAGACACTCTTCAAAACACACACTTGATTAAGCTTCACAGCCTTTTAATCAAGTAACACAATCACTCGTGCTTCACAGCTTTGAGTGATGTACACCACTAACTTGACTCTGCTTCACAGCTTTAGTCAAGTAACATTCAAACACTCTTGCTTCAAAGCTTTGAGTGCTACACAACCCTTACAATTGAAACCTATTCCAAGGCACTTATCACAATGATAATTGCTTGGAGTATAATAAAACAAATCTATACAGATTACAAAATTGATCTTCTAATCAATCAGCAGGGATCCTTCAAACAACCGCAGCTCTGTTGAATATATAGCAGCTGCAACTTCAGTTAGGGTTTCCAAAAACCTAGGGTTGATTCCGTTTGACCTTAAGACCAGGTCACAGTACTTTATTGATCAGGTTAGGATTGAGCTAGGTTACTCCTCAGAAAACGCAGGATTCTGTTTAGGAAGGACTGAGTTATTTCCTGAAAAAACTCAGACTTATCCAATCCTGTAATTCTGCTAGTTCAGAACAGGATGTCATAACATCTGTTATGACATCTGAGAAAACCTGTCTACTGATTAGCAAAATGTGATCATTTTGCAAACATGCTCAGATACACACTTATAAACATCAGTATTTGAGTTACAATATTTTTCTGCACATGTACCTAAAGAGTTAGTACAACCTGAACTATAATGTTATGACATCAGTCATGACATTCACACATACACTTGGAATTTACCAAAAATGCAAGCCAATACCTAAACACCTACAAACTCCCCCTTTGGCAGATTTTTGGCTAAAGTCCCTAAACAATCAGAGATAGATAGCAGCAGAAATAAGTGACAGCAGAAAAATATAGTGTTAAGTACTAATTAAGCAGTACCAAAAATATTCTCCCCCACTTTAGCCACAAATGGGCCAAAGATTACATGTTTATACAGTTATACAGTTATCCAAGACAAAATAATGAGATCAGCAGCAGACAACAGCAGAACATACTTCCAAACTCCACCAGCAACACCACCAAGCAGCAATCATCCTTCAAGCACTGTCATCAGACTCAGAGGAGCCAATTTCTTCAACGTTGAGCTGTCCTTCATCTTCTTCCCTCCTGCTTTCTTCAGCTTCTTCCTTTTCTAGCCTGGAAATTAGAGCTTCTAGGGTCCTTTTTCTAGCATCCAGATCTTTGCAAGTTTCTTTTAAAACAGCTATGACATCTGATGTTTTGGACTGAATCTTTGCAGACGATGTCTCAGCTGATGTTATGACAATGTCTGGAGCATGGGATCCCTGAAACAGTTTGTAGTGCAGGCCAAGGGCAGGGGCTCTTTTGCAGACTGTATCTCTTGCTACAAGGATGTCAGGATATTGTGCAAGGATGATTCCACAAAGGAGGGAGGGAAAAGCAATTGGTCCTTTGACAGCATAACTGCCAGCATGCTTCAAGGTTTGTTCAAAGATGTACCTTCCATAGTCAAAGGCAGTCTTGGTTCCTACAGCATAGATAAATCTCCCCAATCCTGTGGAGATGGTTGATTTGTGATTTGTAGGCACCCAGTTTGCTGCACCTATTTTATGCAAGATGGCAAATTTCATGCTGAGTTTACTAGCATTCAGCTTCCCTTTCAATGGCCAGTACTTTACTTGCCTGGCAGTGATGGTCAAGCACACTTCATTGTCAGTTGCCTCTAGATCAGGACAGTCTTTATTTGTTCTTCCAAGAAACTTGTTGATTTCTGATGGAGAGAACTTGACCCTTCTTCCTCTAACAAACACACTCTCAAAATCAGCTGACCTCCCATCAGCACAATCATTGGACAGGTTCACTACAAACTCCTTAACCAGATTTTCATAACATTTGCTGAACTTCATCACTGTCTTCATTAGCCCAGCATTCCTGATCAGATCCATGATGTCTTTGCACTCCAAGGCATCATTGTTGAGTTCTCTCTCCAAGGCTATTCTCTTCAAGCAAACATACTTCCATCTGTTTGCATTATCAGGATGATGAAAGGAGATGTTGTCTGTTGGCACTTCAGGTACTCTAGCAATCTTGCTGGAGGGGAGCTTTCTTCTGATAGGAGTATTGTCAATGTCAATCTCAAATTCTGATTCATCATCAGAGTCAGAAGTTTCAGGTTCTTTTCTTTTCTTGGAGATTGGTTGTCTAGCAGTCAGCACCTGTGCCTTCTTCCCTTTTGTCTGAATTTTCTCAGCCATCCCTTCAGCCTTGGATTTCTTAGGTTTAACAGTCTCACTACTTTTTCTTTTCATCAATCTCCTAGCAATGCTAGGATTCACATTAGCAATCAGTTCATTATCTGAGTAATCTTCATCCACATCAATGATAGGTGGATCAGCAGCCTTTTCAGAGGGATTCTGAATGTTGTCTTTTGGTGTCACAACATCCTCAGTGACATCTATATTTTTAGAACCTTCCACATTTGGACTTTCTGATTGATTCAAAGGGATAGAAATCCCCGGTACAGATTTGTTGCCACTCAGAATGCTAGTAACCAGTCTAGCAATAGCTTGGTGTACTTGAACTGTTCCTTCTTTATTAGGTATAGGAGATGAAGGAAGAGAAGAATTACCAGAGACTGTAGCTTGAGCTCTTCCTGCATGTCTGGTCCTGAGCTTCTTGACTCTGGCTGGGTTAGTTGCCATCTCCCTGAGAGGAGTGACCTCAAGTACTTCAGATTCTATACAAGTCGTGATTGCCCTAGAATCTTGATCAGATGACGATGATGATGAGTGAGACGAAGCCGCCATAGTGGAAGACGATGTCTGAGACATTGTGTTTAACGTTGAGCAGTTTGAGAGAACTCTTTGATTGGAAGGAGGAAACAGGTTGCAAGGATGAGAGAGGTAGGGAGTACAAGGGAGTCTCTTCAACTTCTTAAGGCTTTTGAAGGAATTGTGAATGAATATGATTAACCCACTGAATATATACTTAATAGAATTAATCCCTTCAACCCTTGTTTTCAGCAAAACTAATTGCTATAATTTAACATGTTGGTGAATACCCAGTCTGCCCCTCAAATTTTCAAATTTATTTTCAACAAGCGCCTTGGTAGAGGAATCAGTCAGCTGAAGCTTAGAGAAGCTATGTTCTAGTTCAAGTGACTTCTTCTCTTCAAAGTCAATAGGGTTCAAGGAGATGTTGAATGTTTTCAGATTATCACACCACAATGTCACAACATCTTCTGTAACATTGTACTTAGGTAGCATCTGTTTTGACCAGATGTTTTGAGAACATAATTTTTGAGACTTGTTCTTTGCCACATCACACATATTATCAGCCTGTAGTTTTGGAGTTCTTCTGACAGCTTCCATAGGAATAGCTCTTTTTATTCTTCCAAGCTTATGCTGCCACTGTTTCATCTCTTTTTCTTCTTTGATGATTTGACTCATAGTGGAGATATCAGTGTTCTCAGACTGCCACACATAACAGTTATCTTTGGATTTGATTCCTCTCATTACAACATCTAGTTTTTCATTAACTACTAGACATTCAGATCTTGAGAAGTTGACCATGAATCCTAGATCACATAATTGACTGATGCTAATGAGATTAGTAGTCAATCCTTTTACCAGCAGTACCTTATTCAGACTTGGAACTCCAGGATAGTCCAAATTGCCAACTCCTTTGACTTCTCCTTTAGCACCATCTCCAAAGGTCACAAAACTGGTGGTGTGAGGCATAACATTATTGAGGAGATTTTTGAATCCAGTCATGTGTCTGGAACATCCACTGTCAAAGTACCAATCTTCCTTGGCAGAGATCTTCAGGGAAGTGTGAGCTATTAGTGCAGTAGCCTTTTTCTTCCATTGAGGAGTGTGTGGTACCCTTTTCGACTTAGGTTTGACATCTGAGTTCTGATTCGGATATCCATGTAATCTGAAGCAGAAGGGCTTTATGTGACCATATTTCCCACAATGATGACATCTCCATCTTTGGTACCTCTTCTTCATATGTCTCTGTCCCTGATGTTGAGAGTAATGTTGAGACATCCGTTTTGACATTTGCTTCCTGGTAACAAATTTCTTTGTTTCCACAAATCCTAGGCCAGATTTATTTCCCATATTTTGTCCAGCCTGAAGAATCTCTTCCAATTTGTCTGTTCCATTGGTCAACATCTTGACTGATTTGGTCATTTGATTCAGTTGTGAGTTCAGCAGTTGAACTTCTCCTTCTAAATGACTTATAGTTTCAAGATTTGCTCTCTTTTCAGCCTCCAGCTTTACAATGAGTTTTGATTGTTTCTCATTTTGCACACAGACTTCACCACTTCTGATACACAATTTCTTGTAGGTATCAGCCAGTTCCTCAAATGTCACTTCTTCATCACTGGTGTCACTTTCAGAAGTACAAACACTAGTTAGGGCAGTAACTAGTTTGGCAGATTCTTCTTCAGAATTGCTTTCTGAATCATAGTCAGACCAGGTAACAGTCATTCCTTTCTTTTGCTTCTTAAGAAAGGTAGGACATTCAGCTCGAATATGTCCATATCCTTCACATCCATGGCATTGAATACCTCTGCCTTGGTTTCCCTTATCTTCTGACCTTGGTCTTCTGCTGTCAATGTCAGAAGGAATGTTATGAACATTAGACTTTGACTTTGGGTCCATTCTTTTGATGAGCCTGTTGAACTGTCTTCCAAGCATGGCAATGGCTTCTGATATGTTTTCTTCTTCATCTTCCTTGTATTCAACATCAGTGTTGGATACAAGTGCTATGCTTTTGTTCTTCTTGTCACCATTATCAGTGATCCCCATCTCAAAAGTCTGAAGAGACCCAATAAGTTCATCCACTTTTAACTTGCTAATGTCCTGGGCTTCCTCTATGGCAGTTACCTTCATTGCAAATCTTTTAGGCAAGGATCTGAGAATCTTCCTCACCAGTTTTTCTTCTGACATTTTTTCTCCCAGTGCTCCTGAGGTGTTGGCAATCTCCAGGATGTTCATGTGAAACTCATGAATGGTTTCATCTTCCATCATTTTTAGATTCTCAAACTTAGTGGTCAACATCTGAAGCCTTGACATTTTTACTTTGGAAGTTCCCTCATGAGTAGTTTTGAGAGTGTCCCAAACTTCCTTGGCCAGTTCATATTGATGAACTAATCTGAAAATATTTCTATCAATTCCATTGAACAAGGCATTTAGAGCTTTGGAATTTCCCAGGGCTAGCTCATCTTCTTCTTTACTCCAATCTTCCTCAGGCTTCAGACTGATTGTCCCATCTTCCTCAGTTATGGTGGGATGAATCCATCCTTTGTCAGCAGCTCTCCAAGCCTTTTTGTCCAGAGATTTTAGGAAGGCAATCATACGAGGTTTCCAGTAGTCATAATTAGTTCCATCCAGAATGGGTGGTCTATTTCCAAAAACTCCTTCTTTGTCCATAGTGCCAGAAAGTGATATCCCTAGATCTCACCCAGTAATACAGGCAGGGTGCCTGCTCTGATACCAATTGAAATTCTGGCTACAGATACTCAATGTCACGTCCAATGTTATGACACCGTATCTGACTTACTATATGACAGTAAATACAAAAGCAGTAAATAACACAGTCAATTGTTTACCCAGTTCAGTGTGCAACAACACCTACTCTGGGGGCTACCAAGCCAGGGAGAGAATCCACTATAAGAGATGTTAATTCAGGAATAAACCAACCAGTTTATCTCCTTCACTTAAGACCTACCCAATGCAATTATAATCTAAGTACAACTTAAACCTGAGTTCCTACTCACTCCCCCTCAATCACAGCAGTGATACATAAATCAATTTGACTTGAGAATTGATGAAGACACTCTTCAAAACACACACTTGATTAAGCTTCACAGCCTTTTAATCAAGTAACACAATCACTCGTGCTTCACAGCTTTGAGTGATGTACACCACTAACTTGACTCTGCTTCACAGCTTTAGTCAAGTAACATTCAAACACTCTTGCTTCAAAGCTTTGAGTGCTACACAACCCTTACAATTGAAACCTATTCCAAGGCACTTATCACAATGATAATTGCTTGGAGTACAATAAAACAAATCTATACAGATTACAAAATTGATCTTCTAATCAATCAGCAGGGATCCTTCAAACAACCGCAGCTCTGTTGAATATATAGCAGCTGCAACTTCAGTTAGGGTTTCCAAAAACCTAGGGTTGATTCCGTTTGACCTTAAGACCAGGTCACAGTACTTTATTGATCAGGTTAGGATTGAGCTAGGTTACTCCTCAGAAAACGCAGGATTCTGTTTAGGAAGGACTGAGTTATTTCCTGAAAAAACTCAGACTTATCCAATCCTGTAATTCTGCTAGTTCAGAACAGGATGTCATAACATCTGTTATGACATCTGAGAAAACCTGTCTACTGATTAGCAAAATGTGATCATTTTGCAAACATGCTCAGATACACACTTATAAACATCAGTATTTGAGTTACAATATTTTTCTGCACATGTACCTAAAGAGTTAGTACAACCTGAACTAGAATGTTATGACATCAGTCATGACATTCACACATACACTTGGAATTTACCAAAAATGCAAGCCAATACCTAAACACCTACAAGTATACAGTTGACTTTTGATCAGTTTACTGAAAAATTCATCTGCAATTCAATGGATTTGCAATGTTTTGAACCATGTCATTAGGTCAATATGATGCAATTGAACTCTTTAAATCATGCTTCAAACCAATTGATCATTTGCTAGGTCAGAAATCAGAAATTGCCCTTTCTCAGTCAAAACCCTAAATTTGACCATTTTGCCCTTTTGATGATTTGATCAAATTTCTTGAGGAATTATGGTCCAAACTTCATCAAATGATACACATGAGTCTAAAATGTTGATGTGCATCAAAAATCATGAAGTTTGACTGTAGATTGGCCATGGTTGACTTTTCCCCCAATACAACTGATTTTTAGGTCAACTGTCCAATTGACTGATCAAAAATGTTATTCAAAGCTTGAAACTTGGCAAGAGTAATATTGGGGGTCCCTAATTGCCATTGAAAGTCATATGAAGCATTGATAGTCCAAAAATCTTTGTGCAATCTCAAACCCTAATTTTGGGTCATTAGTGCATGATGAGATGTCTTGAGCTGGTCAAGCCCTAATCCAGTCTTGAGTCCAAAAGATATTGTGAGAAAAATCTTGATAAATGTGAGGGAAAATTTTGGGGTACAACAACCACTAACCGGCTGTTCTGCTATGTGTGTGCAAAGATAAATGGCTTAATGTGATTGCGCTAGAATGAAAGGGACGAAACAAGACAAGTACTCGAGGTAGGATATGATAGCATCTATAACTAGTTTACATAAAATGGGACTATCAAGCGTCATTATCGTAGTAATGGGACATGAATTAAGCTTTCAATTTTCTGACAAAAACACAACGCAGCCATATATGAGTTGATTCGAGTCATGTATATACATCTGACCATGTTTAGAAAAACATCGTACTGAGCATTTGCTTGAGGACAAGCAAAGTTCAAGTATGGGAGAGTTTGATAACACACAAATATATGATATTTTTGGCTTGATATACATAAATTATTTCCCTTATTTTATTTCAAATTATATTATTTTATAGGTATTATGCAGGTGTTCATCTATTTTTGCAGATAAATATTAAGTTAAACACCTCGGAAGAAATGAAGAAAAAGGGTGCAAAGATAGCAAAAGGGCCAAAGAAGAATAGAAGAAACTAGCTTAAGCACTTCACAAGGCGTGTGAGCACGTGGCCCACTATAGCAAAGACCTTGACGATTGTCAAGGTATGCTGCCGTTCGTCACGGGCGTAATGGACCGAGTGACCATCGTCACTTGGACTTGACGAACGTCACAAGCCCACCTTTCTTCTTCTTTGACTGCGTACTGCCAAATCCAATGGAAGAAAACTAATTCAAATGCAAATCCAACGACCATCCTATTTCTTCGATCAACTCAGTCAATGCATGGAAACGTAATCGTCTCAGTAGTCCTATTACTTCTCAAAGGAACACAAAGTGTTCTACATTTTCAAAAACCAACATATCACACAGAGGGCTATAAATAGGACCCTGGACACAACGAATAAGAGTCAGACTTTTTATAGATTTTGGAGAATTCATTTTTCCTAAAGCAATTTTCTTTAAGCATTATTCTTTTTCCTGCAATTTTATACTTCCTCTAGCATTTATTTTTCTGTACGATTGTCTCTATTCCCGATCAAAGCAAAGCCTACAGTTTGTGCAGGAGTGCTTCTAGTCAAGAATTAGAAGTGATTGTATCGGTATCCATAATTATTATCAGGTTTATTTTTATGAATTGTTATTACTTTTAATTAATATAATCATGTTTATTTTGTTTTGTCTCTGGAATTGTTCTGTGATTTGGTCTGATATTATGCTAGGCTAGAATTCGTATACCCGTATGTAAGGTCACATAACCAAGGGATTGAGTGACTCAGTTGGGGTAATTTTTACTACAAAACCTTTTTCTGGTCTAAGTTACTATTTTTAATCGATAAATTGTTTTGTTACGAAAGTAAAGAACGGATAGAGGTTAGGGTCAACAAAGCGGAAGTTTGAGATCTTTCAACTGGACAGTAGTAATTAGGAATTGGCTTAAAATACAGTGGAAGCACTTTAAAGTTTATTAAGATTCTATTCTATTTTCAAAAAGTGTTTTTAACTCCTGCGGGATGGCGGAAGCGTACGTTAGGACTTAACTGCATAGCCTAGATGAAAAAACAACAGTGTGAGACGAGGGCTTTTAAACTAAATAGATTTTACTGAAAGTTATTTTGAAAATATAAAGACACCCAACTAGTTGCTAGTTCTCGAGGTTCGACTATTACATACTGGTAGTTCCGCTTACTGATAATTAAAATTAAACTTAATTTAGTATTTAGTTTTCCTACAACCCAATCAAACATTCATTAGCTTTAGATTTTTAAAGTAACAATAGAAGACAGTAGTTCGATTAATTAGTCTCTATGGTTCGATATCTTTTAAAACTACACGATAAGACTGTGCACTTGCAGTCCAAATCATTAGATACCTCAGTGTAATCCGATCAATAGCTCCAATCTCCTTTGCTTCTGAGTCAAATGATTTTGATTAATCCCTCTCCTTCGTAGTCGTGGTCGTTGTTCTTAGATTGTATTCTTTTTGTTCTTTATTTCTGAGTAAGATCCCTAACTTTTGCATAGACCGCCCTTTCGGGTTTTCAATCCATAGGGATAATTTTTTTTTGTTTATTCCCTAATTTTGTCCTGGATCTCCCTTTAGGGTTTTCAATACACCGGGACACCCCTTTTTTCCCGAGTCTCCCATTTGGGTTCGAACTCAGCAAGCTTTTTATACATAGTATTTTTTTACTACATCAGAGTTCGTCGGATGTGGCAGTTCTTCCCCATCCATTATTGTGAGGATAAGACCACCACCCGAAAATGTTTTTTTAACCACATATGGACCTTTGTAGTTGGGTGTCCATTTACCATGTGAATCAAGGAGAGGTAGTATAATCTTCTTGAGCACCAAATCTCCTTCTTTGAATGCTTGAGGATGAACCTTCTTGTCAAAGGCTTTCTTCATCTGCTTTTGGTATAATTGGACGTGGCACAGAGCTGTCAGGCATTTTTATTCAATGAGGTTAAGCTGATTAAGTTGCGCCTAAACTGATTCTGACTCTTCAAGCTTTGTTTCCATTAGAACTCATAATGATGGAATCTCTACTTCAACAGGGAGTACTGCCTCCATGTCGTATACTAGAGAGAAAGGAGTTGCACCTGTCGACGTATGTACAAAAGTGCAATTGCCATGTAGAGCTTAGAGGAGTATTTCCTGCCAATATTTGTATGTCTTCATCATTTTCTAAATGATTTTCATGATATTCTTATTGGCATCTTCAACGGCCCCGTTCATCTTGGATTGATATGGTAAGGAATTATGATGCTCGATCTTGAATTCATCGCATAACTCCTTCATCATTTTGTTGTTCAAATTGAACCCGTTGTCTATAATAATTCTGTTAGGAACCTTATATCTGCATATAAGACTTTGTTTGATGAACTGAGTAACCACTTGTCTTGTCACATTCGCGTAGGATGCAACTTCCACCCATTTGACGAAGTAATCGATGGCAACTAGTATGAACTGGTGTTTGTTAGAGGCTTTCAGTTTGATCATTCCTATCATATCAATTCCCCACATAAAAAATGGCCAAGAAAACTTCGGACATTCAGAGGAGTCGGTGGCACATGTATTTCGTCAGCGTAGATTTGGCATTTATGACATGTCTTTGTATAATGGTAGCAATCAGCTTCAATTGTCAACCAATAATAACCTGCTCGCATTATCTTTCTAGCCATGGCATGTCCATTTGTATGAGTTCCAAAAGTGCCTTCATGGATTTCTCTCATAAGTGTATCTACTTCATGTTTCTCCACACACCTGAGTAACACCATGTCGTAGTTTATTTCGTACAATACATCACCATTTAGAAAGAACTTTGAAACTAGCTTCCACATAGTTCGTTTGTCAATTGTAGAGGCATTTTATGGGTATTCTCGCTTCTCGAGATACCTTTTGATGTCATAGAACCAAGGTTTGTTATCTGGTCCTTCTTCAATGGCAAGGCAATGTACAGGTTCTTCAAAATGTCTAATTGTAATGTGCGGTTCGTGATTTGGCCGGGTTACTTTGAACATGGCTGATAAAGTTTCCAAGGAATCTGCCATCTGATTTTCTTCTCGCAGAATATGGTTGAATGTAATCTTAGTAAATTCCATAGCTAACTTTAAAACATGATCCCGATATGGGATCAGTTTGGGATGTTTAGTATCCCATTCATTGTTGACTTGGTATATGCTAATGTTGAGTCTCCATACACTTCGAGTTGTTTAATTCTTAGATCAATGGCATCTTCTAGTCCTAAGATACAAGCTTCGCATTCAAAAATATTGTTGGTGCAGTCAAAACATAACCTTGCAGTATAATGTTTATGAAAATTCTTCGAAGAAGTCATTACTGCCCCAATACCATGCCCTAGTGCGTTTGAAGCACCATCAAACATGAGTGTCCAACATGCCCCTAGTTCAGGTCTTTCTTCGGGTCCTGGTATTTTGTAATCACCTATAACCGTAACATCTTTGTCCTGAAAGTCAAACTTCATTGGTTGATATTCTGGAAATGGCTGATGAGCCAGGTGATCAGCTAGTACACTACCCTTTATGGCCTTTTTAGTAACATATTATATGTCGTACTCGGATAGTAACATTTTCTATCGAGCAATTCTTCCTGTAAGAGCTGGTTTTTTGAACACATACTTCAAAGGATTCATTCTTGCTATTAACCAAGTGGTGTGAGTTAACATATACTACCTTAATCGTTTCGTAGCCCAAGCCAATGCACAACAAGTTTTCTCGAGAAGTGAGTACCTGAACTCGCAGTTGGTGAATTTCTTGTAGTGGTAGTAAATTGCATGTTCTTTTCTACCCGTTTCATCATGTTGTCCTAATACACATCTCATTGATCCTTCAAGCACTGTTAAGTACATGATGAGCGGTCATCCAGGAACTGGTGGCATCAAGATTGGTGTCTCTTGCAAATATTTCTTTATTGTCTCGAAGGCTGTCTGGAAATCACCATTCTACACCACTGTCTGATTTTTTCGAAGTAATTTGAATATAAGATTGCACATAGCAGTCAAGTGTGATATGAACTTCAAAATGTAGTCCAATCGTCCTAAGAAACCACAAACCACTTTTTCTATTCTTGGAGCTGGGATTTCTTGTATGACCTTTACCTTGTCGAGATCCACCTCAATACCATGTCGACTTACAATAAAACCTAATAACTCACCTAACCTGACTTCAAATGTACATTTGTTCGGATTCAACCTCAGTTTGAACTTTCACTGATGCTCGAATAATTTTTGTAAATGTATATTGTGATCCGCCTCTGTAAGAGATTTGGAAATCATATCATCTATGTATACCTCAACTTCTTTGTAGATCATATCATGAAATAGTGTGACCATAGCTTATTTATAAGTTGCACCTGCGTTCTTTAGACCGAAAGGCATCACCTTGTAATAGAAAATGCCCTAGGGAGTCATGAAAGTAGTCTTTTCCATATCCTCAAGTGCCATTTTGATCTGATTATAACCTAAGAAACCATCCATTAATGAAAATACCAAAGCTTAAGTTGTATTATCCACTAAAACATCTATGTGAGGTAACACAAAATCATCTTTGGGACTTGCTTTATTCAGATCCTGATATTCTACACACATTCGTACTTTGCCGTCCTTCTTGGGAACTGGTATGATTTTAGCTATCCAAGGTGGATAATCTACCACCGCTAAGAACCCTACATCAAATTGTTTAAGGACCTCTTCTCGAATCTTGTTAGACATGTCTGGATGAGTTCTTCTGAGCTTCTGCCTAACCGAAGAACAACCTTCCTTGAGAGGTAGTCTATGCACCACAATATATGTACCCAATCCTGGAATATCTCTGTAAGACCAAGAAAATATATCCATATATTCATGTAATAACTTGATTAGTCTTTATTTGACGCTTTCCTCCAATGTTACCCCTAGCTTGATCTCTTTCGGGTCTTCCTCTATGCCAAGGTTGATGATCTCAATACATTCTTGGTATGGTTGTATACTGTCAGCTTTTTGCTCTAATTCCCTTTCCAATTCTTCAGAGAGTTCAAGATCTTCACCATCTTCCTCTTCCTCTTAGTTGATTGGTGCATAAAAATTATATCAGATAGTAGCAGTAATATTATCGGTGGTTTTAGGCATGGATCTGCTCATCTATCATGTTTTGGTGCAGTTTTAGTATGTGAATTTGAAAATGCATATGAAGAAAAATATTGCCATTTTAAAATGTATGAGATAAATGCAAGGGAAAGACAGGGATCTCAATTGAATGTGAAATATAACTCTTATTAAAATAAAATATTGTTTGAAACAAATCGGGGGACCCATACAAGCTACCCCTATGCCTCATGCTTGACATATGTTCTTTCAAAAACAAGATAAATTACTTTGGAAAGAAAAAGATCTATAGAATCTCCATGGTTGTCCAATTCTTGAGTTCTTCTTCTAGAGCACACTCACAGATGAAATCAGATGTTCTCTTGATGTTTCTCTTGTTAGATATCATTTCTACTTGTCCACCATGCTCCACTCCTTTATTGATGAAGATTTCCTAAATGGGAGGAAATCACACTTTACCTTTCAGAATAGCCTTTAATGATTCGTAGCCCAAACCAAAACAATTTTTCTTCCCAGGTATCTCCACAAGTTTATCCCAACTTTTTGTGGTACCATCTTCCGCATCTTCTTATAAATCTCTCCATGTAGTCATAATAAGTTTCTTGATTTTCTCCACTGGTAGGTTTACCATTGAAGCAACCTCTAAGACTTGGAATGGTTTTGCTATGCAGTCTTCATTTGCATTGATATATATGTAGGACTCTATGTGACTTACAAAGATGTCCTTTTCACTGTCGATTATAACTACTCTTCCTTCAACGAAGAACTTAAATTTCTGTTGTAGAGTTAAAGTAATAGCCCCCGCTGTGTGAATCCAATGTCGTCCGAGCAAACATGTATATGCTGGCTCTATATCCATTACTTGAAAGGTAATATAAAACATATGCAGACAGATCTTGATAGGAAGATCCACTTCTCCAAACTCTGAACTTTGAGAACCATCGAAGGCTTTAACTATCATAGAACTTAGCCTTATTAGAACACCATCTAGTGTTAACTTCATCAAGATGGATGTTGGTAACACATTGAGGGCATAACCAGTAACGGTGATTATCCTAGATAGATTAGTTGTAATTATCTGAATGGAAATGTGAAATACCTTGTTATCAGCTCTACCTTGTGGAGGAAACTCACTATTATTGAAGCCTAGGTATGATCAAGATGTTAGGTTTTCTATGACATTGTCAAACTGATTCACTATAATCTCCTTTGCAACATGAGCAGAACTTAGAACCTTCATTAGAGAGTCTAGATGCGCATCATAATTGAGGAGAAATGAGAGTATTTAAATCTTGGTCGGGTTTGGTGTAGCTGATCCACCACCCTATAATCACTCCTCTTCATTATTTTCAAGGATTCTCCTACCTCTTGGTCAGTAAAATTCTTGCTCGGAGGTTCTTATTCTTGGATCACCTCCACCACAACTTTTCCCTTATCTTTAACCACAACTTCATTTTTCTTTTGTGGTTCAGGACCATAGATTCGACCACTGCGAGTCATGCCCCCTGTTCCTACTATATTTGTGATTGCAGGCCCTTGACTTGTCGATGGGTCACATGCTTGCTTTACACCATTGACATAGACAGTAGAATCATAACTCCATGGTACCGCTTTGTTACTTTCGTAAGAAGTGGGAGATGGCCCCCTAATCACCATTGTAGTTTTTGGAATTACTAGAATTTTCAGAGTCTGGCATGGTATCATCACTAGTGATTTTGTTGACTCTCCCCATGGAATCACAAGATTTTTCTTATTACGACTTGGCCCTTGGTAGGGAATTACCAATGG
Organism: Vicia faba; assembly: GCA_948472305.1. Classification (NCBI taxonomy): domain Eukaryota; kingdom Viridiplantae; phylum Streptophyta; class Magnoliopsida; order Fabales; family Fabaceae; genus Vicia; species Vicia faba. The sequence continues at coordinate 1,357,258,127 of OX451740.1, forward strand.
CTTCTTTGTACTTCCATCAATCGTAGCTACATATTCTTCTTTAGGGTATTGCCCGAATTGGACTATCCCTAAATTCATCAATTTCTATAACATCTTCTCAAAAGCTTCATTGTGTTCCAAGAGGAACCCACATTCAAACAAATATTCTTTCAATAGATCTATCAGAGCTTTTACTCGTCCGACGGCACAAAGTTAGTCATCACCTCAATTGCATTCACAATTGGCCCACCATGCAGAGGCATGGGGTTCGTATTGATGTTCGATTTTTCAAAAGTGATATCTAGGGAATCCAACAAATCTTGAACCTTATGTATGAAGGCACAACATTTTTTTATGGTATGCCCCGGGGAATTGGCATGATATCCGCACTTGGCATTTGCATCATACTTTGGTGGGAGTGCCCCAATTGGAGGAGCTAGAGGCTTCAACTCTACCAAAGATGCTTTGAATAAGTGTTTCAATAATTGGTTGTGCTGCATGGGGAGAAGATCAAATATTTTTGGAGGCCTTTCAAACATGTTCTATTGTTGTTCTCATGGGATCACCCAATGTTTTCTGTGTTCTTGGATGTGATTCCACAATATTAATTTCTCCTTCCTTGTTTTTTGAGAAGTTAGGAACATGCCTCTTTGAATTATAAGGGGTACTGGATGATGCACCTTGTATCTTGCCACTTTTTATGTATGCTTCAATCATTTCACCAATAGTTACCAAGTCATAAAATCCAGAAGAGACACTTCCTACCATCTTATCTTAGTACAACCCTTATAAAGTATCCATGAACATGTCTACCAATTCTTTCTCCAAGAGTGGTGGTTGTACATGGGCTGACATTTCTCTCAACCTTTGAGCATATTCTTTGAAGGACTCATCCTTTTTCTGAGATATGTTTTGGAGCTGCATGCGGTTAGGCACCATGTCCAAATTGTACCTATACTATCTCAGGAAAGTGTTGGGATGATCTTCCCATGTTTGGATATGAATTCGCTCCAATTGCATGTACCAATCTAGAGATGCCCCACTCAAAATATCTTGGAAACAATGGATCATTAGCTGCTGATCTTGAGCATAGGCATGCATTTTTCTGCGATACATGCATAGATGGTTCCTTGGACATGTGAGCCCCTTATATTTTACAAATTCAGGTACTTTGAATTTTGGAGGGATCACCACATCCGGAACTAGACCCATTTCGAGAGCATCGACGTTGAAGGCATCATGAACTTCTACAACCGTCAACCTTTCTTCAAGATCTTTATACTAATTAAGCGCCAAGGGATTCTCAACAATCTTAGGTTGATGTGTCTAAGTAACACCTTCCAAGTCAAGATCTTCATATTGTAGATCTATGTAGTTGTCTGCATTGTTGAACATAATTTGCAAAGTATGGGATGCCCCTACCTTTGCTGGAGGTGGGACAAACCCTTCAGTATCGGTTTTTCTAACCTCTTGTTGAGTTATGGCTAACTTTAGAGATCCTGATTATGGCTCTCTGTAACGCCCGTAATTTAATTAATTATTTAATTAAATAATTTTTGGAATATTTGTGAAGATGTGTTGTGATTAATTGGATTTATTATTTTATTAAGTGGTGAAATAATATTATAAGTATAATATTATTTGATATGGGCTTATTTTTAAAGGAATAGAAGTAATAAGGGGGTGTATTAGTTTTAAGCCCAATAAGGAATAAATAATAATAGGGTTATTTTATTGTTGTTAGAAAGAATAGAAAGAAAGAAGTAGTAGAAGAATAAGGATTGAGAGGAGAACGTGCAAGCTGCTGGAAAAAGTGGAAAAACGGCAGAACGAGAATTCAACCGGAAGATTGTAGAGCGACCTTCAATCCAAGGTAAGGGTGGGGTTCTGATTCAATAATTGGGTTCATGATGATTGATATGTGGGATTAGAGGTGATTGCTGTCTTGTTCTTGAATTGAAAATATATGATTGTTGTATGATGAGAATTGATGAATTTTAGATGAATAATGATGTCATGATGTTGTTTGATCGATGTAGTATTATAGGATGATTACAGGTGATGAATTGGCATGAATATATTAAGTTTTAGGGATTTAAGCATGAATCCCGTAGTGAGATGCAGGGAAGAAAAATGCATAATCATGCCGGAAGGATCATGTGCTGCTGTATTAGAACAATAAATTAAATTGGGGATAGAGTTAGTCGTACTGATTTTAGTTAGGTTGATATTAGGCTAAGAATTAAAATAGTAGGATTAGTAAAAAGTAGAAGTTCTGATGGTAGAAGATGTGTTGGTTAGAAGTTGCGTTGGATTAGTAAAAAGTAGAAGTTCTGATGGTAGAAGTTGTGTTGGATTAGTAAAAAGTAGAAGTTCTGATGGTAGAAGCTGTGTTGGTTAGAAGTTATGTTGTCAGAAGTTGTGTTGTCAGAAGTTGTATTGGTCAGAAGTTGTGTTGGTCAGAAGTTGTGTTGTCAGAAGTTGTATTGGTCAGAAGTTGTATTGGTCAGAAGTTGTGTTGTCAGAAGTTGTGTTGTCAGAAGTTGTGGTTGTCAGAAGTTGTGTTGTCAGAAGTTGTGTTGTCAGAAGTTGTATTGTCAGAAGTTGTGTTGTCAGAAGTTGTGTTGGTCAGAAGCTGTGTTGGTTAGAAGTTGTGTTGTCAGAAGTTGTGTTGGTCAGAAGTTTTGTTGGTCGCTGCGTTGGTTTTGTACAGAATGATGAAGGTTAGATGCTTAGAGGCTGCTGTTTGAACTATAACAGTAGGAATAATGACGGTAATTAATGTACAACTGGGTTGTTAGTGATAAGTTATTAATGATGTTGTGTTGATGATTTATAATAAATAAATGATGTTTGATGAATTATTATGATGATATGAGATGTTGATGACGAGACGTTGAGATGCTTTTGAGATGTTGTTAATTTGAGATGCTTTTGAGATGTTGTTAATTTGAGATATTGTTAACTTGGGTGTTGTTATTACATTCATGGTTGTGTCGCATACATTGCATTTTTGAGATGGAGCTTATGCTCGTTGAGATGACCCGTATTGGCGAATTTTAAGATAAAGGCTTATGCCTTGTTGATGCCTCTATTAATTGGAAAATTTTTGAGATGGGAGTTCTGCTCCAATGGTACCACATGCATTTTCATAGTATTGAGTCGCATTATATGATTGCATAAAGAAGTGTATTTTGATGTTGATGAATGTGTATATACGTTGTAATTATTGTTGATTATGAGATGAGAAGTGGTGATGTTATTGATCTAATTTAATATATTGATTATCACGCGCTTTATTATATTGTTAGATATCTCACCCCTTCTGTTTGAATGTTTCCCTTATGTTGGTAACGTGCAGGTAATCAAGAGTGAAGGCTGTATACCTTCGGTAGTTCGAGTCAACGTCATTGCTCTGATATGTAACACTCGGGGGGATAAACGCTTGCTGTTTTTGATTGTTGATTTTCAGTTGTTGAACTTTAAATTGATTATTATTAAATATGTGTTGTTTTGAAGTTGCTGTATTATTGTTAAAGATGTTATTAAGAATTCCGATGCATAGATGTTGAGTTATTTAATTAAAGATGTTATTATGATGATTCATCCGATGTTTTGAAAGTGTTATATATCCACGATGAATGCAATGAATTTTGATAGAAGAATTTGTGACGTCCCGATTCGTTTGCATGAATGATTTTTATAACTCTGATTTATTTATATAATTTGCCAGGGTAGAATTGGGGTGTTACACTCTCTTCTTTGTTGGTGACCGCTTGATGCACCAATAGTTTGGGCTACTTCTTTAAAGGCTTCCCTAAGAAATTGTTCTTTCCTTTCAATGATATTCTTCAAAGCTAACAGAACTTGACTCGTATCTCCTTTCATTGAGTCAATATTTCCCTTCACTTGCTCCAAATCTTCCTTGAAGGCAGCTTGATTCTCTTTGATATGTTCCATCACTTTCTTTTAATGGGCTCTTGTTTGGTATGGTGGCCGGAGAAGTAGTGCTTTTTTACCAATGGTTTAATTGGAGAACAATTTTGAAAAAATGATAAGTCTTTATATGAATTTATGAAATGTGATGTTTGCGAATGCATGGATGCATATGAATATGCTAAAAGTTTTTGTTTTTGAATGTCTTATTCACTTGGATTTCATATTTTTTTTGTATATATTTTTTCTTAGGTTTTGATTTTTATTGGTGAGCATCTCAAAAAATAAATAACAAACAGGATAGGAACAAAGTACTGTTATTGAAATAACAATTCGTCTTTAAAAAGAGAATACAATTCCGATATTGAAAAATATTTAAACCAAAACATTAAAATTTAATTCTTAGAAGGCATAATAAAGGGAAACAAAATCTTCTAAGTGCACCAACATATATCTGCTCTAAAACCATCAACCATTTTCCTACAAAGCTTAAGGAAGTCTTCAACGTCTTTCAGAAGCGGGACCATCACATTTTCCGCATCTCTCAAACTTCTAGGGATGTCACCAATGATATTGTTAGCTAAGAAGGTGAGTCTTGCATGCTTGTCTTGATAGAACTGGTATTCTTGGTAAAGTTCTAGAATTATGTTATGATTATCGTTTCCCTGATTTGGCAATTTTTGCATACTGCTCTTCCCAATATAAATTTCCATCCCTCATCTCTGTATAGAGTCTTCTTTGTATAAGGAAATTCTTTTGGAGGTCTTCTAACTCATGATAAACATTCTCATATTCATAAGTCTTTTGGGTTAGAAGTCTTTCCACCCTCATCCTCTTGAGACGTTCTCCTACATCCGATTCTTTACTATCTTGGAGTCTCGTAGTAAGATATTGAATATGATCTTCTTGATCTTGAGAAGCTTGTGCCAAACTTTGAATTTGAGCCCTAAAATTTTCCTCCATCTCCTTTTTGTCTTGCATCATCTTTTTGTACCACTTATTTAGCCTACCGATTTCACTAGCAGCATTCTCCAAACGTTGGTTGTGAGAATCCAAGTTGAAGGTATCACTTAATAATCCTTTAATCAAATGTTTCCGTTTAAGTATCTCGTTTTCAAATGCTTCATGGCCTTTCTGAATCTGTTGGTCTTTTGACTCAAGCTCGTGTTGCATCTGTCTTTTCACTTTAGCGAGGTTATGAAGATTAAGCTCCAATTCTTCTTTCTCCTTTTGAGCTTGATTCAAAGATTTCTTCAAGTTGTCTATTTATTCTAAGGACAAAGGTAGAGGATCTGGAACATCTAGCTTGACGACACTATCACAGACAAGTTTTTCCCTCAAGCGTCAGTTTTTAAGATACTCACCAAAAACCTTTGATTATTATTATTTTTAATTATGTGAATAAGATAACAAAAAATTCAAAATAATGAACATTTGAAATGTAAGATGTATGAATGCATGATGACACAACATAGTGACGGGATTTATGAAAGGTATCCTTAGTTGGTAGATTCCTAGTTTTGGCCTACGGATGTTCTACCCTCCCCATAAGGGGGTTTCCTTAAGGGTATCATGGATAACACTAGAGGGAAAGGCGCAAGGGCCTCCCTTAAGCGGAGCCTCTTTGTAGACTAAAATTTATGTTTCTAAGGTCGTAAAAGGTCTCACCATGAGTCTTTGGCTTAAGGGTTATACAAAAAGTCATAGGTTTTATTCCAAAGTCCTATCCCCCAAGAGGATACCTCTTGAGACATATTTCTTTTTGAAATTCCACCGACTCTAGGCAAAGTCGTCACAAAAACTCATAGGGATGATATATCCCCTTGGCCAATAGACGAACCTTCTTTCTAAGGTTTTGAAAATATATATTTTTTAATTTAAAAATCCCCCATATATATAATAACACAATAAATAAAATAATAGAAAATAAAATAATTAAAAAGAACAAATATGGAAAGAAAAAAATAAGAAAAACCCTAACCAATAACCTAAACTTATAATGAATAGCCTTCTAAACCCTAGGGTTGAGTCCCAAGCATAGTCGCCAACTGTAATAACCGGAAAAAAATATAGAGTCGCCCATTTGATTAAGGGTTGTAGGCTTTCTAAATTTGAAAGACTCGTTTGATTTTGTTTGGCCCATTGAGGGTTTATGGTGCATTTTTAATATTGAAAAAGAGGGGGTATTACACTATTAATAAAGGATCCTGGGCTTTTCTAACATCAGAATGGCCCATTTATATAGAAAGAGGGGGTTTGCGGTCCACTAGGAGGGTTTAGAGTCCACTTTAATTATTGACTAAGTCAACATCCATTTTGGTACTATTATTATTTTTGTTAATTGTTATTTACTTATTATTATTATTATTATTATTATTATTATTATGTTATCAAATGTTTTATTTTCTGACTCGTTGACCCAAGTCAACACAAAGGGAAAAAACCTTAATTGTGTTTGTTCCAGCGGCACCCTGTTCCTCTTTACTCTACACTAAGTAACCAGAGTCCAAAAAGCTACTGTGAAAATCAAAACGCCTTGAATCAAATTGAATCAAATCTCCAAAAATTGCATTGCAAATCAAGATTATACTAATTAACATAATCAAATCAATAACAAATCAAATATTGCAATGCAAATCTTTACATATATCAAATTCGAATCAATTGCAACAAAATCAAATCAATTACAATCTAAGTCTTCCTAATTCCTGATTCAATCAACAAGTTGTAACTGTAAATCAATATAATTTCCTAATTCATCTAAAATCTAACCTATAAATAAAAGCATAAAAAAAATTGTAGGAGGAGAAGATAACAGAAAAAGAAAGATAAGCAGCATAAGCCGCGATCAACCTTCTTGCTTGAGATTTGGGTTTCAATTTCTAAAACCCTAGATCCGTGTTTCGATCCCTCGCTGCCGCATTATCTTCACCGCACCGTGTACCTGTGAACCAAAGAAAGAAGAGGAGATTAAAAGGGAAAATCGGAAAACAAAAAAATAATTAATACGACCAGAATCATTGCGGAAAGGTAAGCCTAATACTTAGCTTGATTTAAAATTGTGGTTGTTGATTGATTGTTGTTTTTTTTTATTTCAATTGGCATAAGGGTTTTTGGGTTTCGTTCTAGGGTTAGGCTTATGGTTCATATGAAGAACCCTAGGGTTAGGGTTCATACGCATTGAAGGTTTCTAGGTTTAGGATAAGTTAGGGTTCTTAGGGTTCATATGAACCCAAACAATGGTTTGGTTTGAATGTGGTGGCGCCTTGGAGCAGCCACCGGCAGAAACGATTTCTGGTTGGTGGAGCCCAAGGAGAAGGCAATTTCCGATGATAGAAATCTAGAGAGAAGTTGGAGCTTTTATCTCTAACCTCCAACGAATGTTTGTTTGTTTTGGTGAAGAGAGAGAGAGAGAGAGAGAGAAAGAAGAGAAATTGGGCCTCAAGCCCGGAAACTTGCTTTTATAAACACCCCAAGATCATATATGTCATCTCTTACCATGCACCATTAATCATTACCATCTGATCATCATTCAATGTTTCATAATCCCACGCCCATCATAAGCGTATGCGCGCGTCCACACGAGGTCCAAACAGACCTCCCAGTGTTCAAGAGTTTTTGGCCTAGCCCATTGCTAAACCAACCACCATGCTTATACTGCCAAGCTTAAAAATACACCCCCGCGCGTTTTATAATTAAAATTAATTAATTAATTAATTTTTATTTTATTTATTCATTTATTTATATTTTTCTATTTTACCTTATTATAATTAATATTTTCAATAAATATATTTATAATAAATTCAAAATTTATTTATTTGTTAATTTAAATTATTTTATTACTAACTCATTCAAATATTTTAATTACATTAAAATTATTTTTCTCATGCATTAAAAAGATTTTTTTCCATATATTAATATATTTGAAAGTATCTAACCAATCAAATTACTAACAATTTTCTACTAATTTAATTCAAACTTATATACATTTTCAAAAAGGATTATAGAGATATTTCTCATTAACTGCAAACTTCGTCTAACAACTCTGCCATTTACAAACCCAGACTTGGTTCAAGAAGAATTCGAGATATTTCTATAATCAATAAAAAGACCAACAAACAACTGCGAACTACGAATTTGGACTCTGATTCCTCATAAGAGGATATATAGGCATACGACTTAAAATCGTGGCGATTTCCCCTAATAAAACTTAAAACCCTATTTTCTAAATTATAATCTAAACCCTAGTATCCTTGTGAACAAGGTAGATAGGGGGTGCCTAACACCTTCCCTTCGTCTAAAACGAGTCAATAACTTAGAATCTTTGATCAAATTAGGGATATCTGTTATATTCCTTTCCATAGGATAAAATTTAATGGTGGCGAATCTACATTTTTTGTCGGTTATTATAGTTAGCGACTCTACTGGGGAGTCAGCCCTAGGGTTTAGAAGCATTTCCTTTTGGTTTTTAGGTTTTTAGGTTTTTTCTTATTTTTGGTATTTTTTTATACTTGCTTATTTAATTATTTATTTATTTTCTCCTATTATATTAATTGTCATTTTTATTCATTTGCTGACGGGATTTTATTTTTTTTAAAATTATTTTCAAAAAAACCTTAGAAAGAAGGTTCGTCTATTGGCCAAAGGGATACATCATCCCTATGAGTTTCTGTGACGACTTTGCCTAGAGTCGGTGGGATTCTAAAAGAGAAATATGTCTCAAGAGACATCCTCTTGGAGGGTAGGACTTTGGAATGAAACCCATGACTTTTTGTATCAACCTTAAACTAAAAACTCGTGGTGAGACCTTTCACGATCTTAGAGATAAAAGTTTTTGTCTGCAAAGAGGCTCCGCGTAAGGGAGGCCCTTGTGCCTTTCCCTCTAGTGTTATCCATGATACCCTAAAGGAAACCACCTTATGGGGAGGGTATAATATATGTAGGCCAAAACTAGGAGCCTACCATCTAAGGATACCTTGCATGAAATCCCATCACTAAGCAACACAATCATGCATTAATGCATCTTACATTTCACATATTCATTATTCTCCATTATTTTTGTTTGTCTTATTCACATGATTACAAAAATAATCGAAGGTTTTTTGGGGAATTGTCTTAAAAATGAATTCCAGAGGGAAACAACTTATCCGTGTCAGTGCCATCAAGCCAGATATGACGAAGATCAAGACCATCAAAGGGAAATTGTCTGAAAGACCTTTGAAGATGTTCACTCTCCATTATGGGGATACCCTTGAATTGACAAAAGTGGATGTATAATTGGATGTTATTTCTGCCTCGGTTCAGTTTTACGATCATCCATTGAGGTGTTTTACATTTCGCAAACTCTAGACTATATTGACCCTACAACTATCAATGTATTTTGGGGCACAAAAGTTTTGAATGCGGATCCAATCCCGCTTGACTTGCTGATATTTACTATGCTCTTCACACTCGTTACGAAAAGGGCAGGGGTACGCTGAACTCTTGTATCCCACTTCTACATTCTTGGTTTATGACTCATCTCTATAAGGAAGACTACATGGTTCAAAATCTGACAAGATACGAGTGGCCTCAAAATTTAAGCTTTCTTACTGCTAATTCTATGTTGTGTTATGCGAGGAAGCTAAACATTAAAGATATCATTCAAAGTTGCGGAGATTTTCCGAATGTTCCGTTGATTGGATCGCATGGTTGCTGAAATTCTAGTACAACAGACTCAAATGTCTTACAAGGATGTCGAGACATCTGATCTGACATAAACACACAGGCAAAACAATGCTAAAATGATAAAGAACGCACCAGAATTGTTCACCCAGTTAAGTGTACAACAACACCTACTATGGGGGCTACCAAGCTAGGAATGAAGTCCATTATCAGTAGTATCAATTTGCAGACCCTACAACTAACACTCCCGTTGAAGATCTACACAATTAATAACTACCTAATGACCCTTCTACCCAGGTCCTCCCTAGATATGGAATATCCCCATCCCACTTCCAATCATCACAATGATGTCTAGCAGTCAACACCTCACCACTATATCAACGACCCTTCACCAAGATTCTGATCACACAGATAGAAGTTTGGAAGACACACTTCCATGACAACCTAGCTAAGTCTCCAAGCTACACTCCACTGCTTGTTAGCTTTTCTCCTAACTAAGAACACATCTTGGAGTTTCTTCAAAGCTTCCTCCAAGAATAATACACCACTTGCCTACAGGCTTCGAGGTGAACATGGTAACCTTCCCACAACCCGAGAGGTTTACCTTGAACAAACCCTAGACTTCTACATCTTGAGCCGTGTTTCTTCTAGGTTACAAACCCTTCTATTTATAACTTGTTACTCAACTGGTTTTGGGCCTTCAATCACAGCAAATCAGCTGTAACAAACTGCAGAAACTTCTGCCCCAAGAAAGGTCTTCAATCTTTACTTTCCTAAATAATCTCCTTATTTAGAAAGTATTCATTCTCCTTGAATTCATATTGTATTTTCTAGACCTTTAAATATACGCCATATAGGATACATAATATTCTCCTAATATTCTTCTAATGTTGAGAACAAACATAATCTCATTAATCCAGCTCAGCAGGCGCAATGTCAAGACATCTTCTTCGACATGTTGTTCCAGTTGTTGAAAAAGTTCAACACAAGATGTTTTGACATTGTAATAGGACTTCTTGTTCTACCTGTTCTTCTTATCCTATTCTTCATTGTTGCTATTATTTATTTTACAGAAAATTAAGCCAATCCTAAAACAAGAGAACTAACAATCTCCCCCTTTGGTAAATTTTGGATAAAACAAATAATCTAAAAAAAATTTCAATCTAGGAGATTATAGTAATTCAGAAGCTACTGCATACAACAATGTCTCAACATATTGTTAGACATCTTCTTTGTAGAACTCAATTGCATCACCACCAACGAACATCAGCTTCAGGATAAAAGGAAGGAAAGTCCTAAAGTTTGGTTGATGCACACGAGGAAGAAGATAGCAGAAGACAACTTGTACTCCCCCTCAATGTAGGAACATCTTATAAACATAGAAGGCCAATGTTGGAATAAGAGAACTCTTAATAACTCCTTAAGACAAAATCAACCACCACCCCTGATAACTCATAACACATGTTACAATTGTGTTCATAACTCATATCACAGGTCACAAACATATGTCACAAAGGTAATAACCACTTGACATCTTATTTTGACATCTGTGAACATTAATAATAACCACTTGTGGAAGCAGCAGCTTCATCTGAGCTAATTCACCTTTCTCCCCCTTTATAGCCAAAACTTGGCAAAGGGGACCTTCATAATACCAGACCCAAGCACAGCTTACCCAAACTCGAATAAAATCCATAAGAATTATGGACTCAAGAAGCTCACGGGGTTATAGAGAAACAAAGAACTATCTATAAATAATTGGTATTTTTACTTGGAAAATAACGACCCTAGATTGTAGCACCAATCTTGGTCAAAAGGAAACGATATTTGAGGAGAAAACTTCAAGTATCAATGTGCGCCGTCCATAATGGCTTTGAATGCTGTAGCTACTTCCTGTATATACACATGCATAGTTAGACAAATTTTTCTCCCCCTATTTACAACCACGTGTTTGAACACATAGGCCACTCCACCCTATGTTGACCATGTAGGAACATGTCCTGTATAATGTCTTGACACTTAGTCAGACATTGTCTTCTTATTTCAGTGATCAACTCATCTTCTCCCACCAATAAGGGATGCTTCACCAGTTTATCCACATGTTCATACTGGATTCTAACTGTTCTTCTTTCACTTAGACTTAGTGACATACACTAAGATATCAAAATATCACATTTGTGACACCTCTTCATAATATAGACCCTCAAGGAGTCTTTTTGAAATCTATAGAGAAAAATAAATTCTCCCATACTTCCATTTTAAACTTCTAAGAGATATGTGAACTTCTGGTCTTCACCAAGTTTCTCATAATTAAAAACAACCATGTCTTGTTAAGTTTATCCATAACTTCATAATGTTACAACATGTTGTTTAGACATCATTTCCTCATAGAACCTTTACAAAAGGGAACAGTATTCTGGCTTGACAATCCCTTTGTTATGAGTAACTAATGCTCCAGCTGAAGATGAAGACTTGTGCACTAGATGAGAAACTTCAACACTTCCTACATATGTTGAACCTTGATTCCCTTAGTAGAGTCAAACCAGAGTCAGATATTGTCACTCTTTGAGAATACTTCCAGGAACCCTGACTTCTTCACAACATAAGGACACATTCGATCATTGTATTTTCATAACCACACTCTGTATCATGACCTTTTGAATATGCAAGATGTCATGCATACTATGTGTGAAGCCACTCACAAACTCCAAAAACTCTTAGTTTGCTTAAAAGCTTTACTAATATCCATATCACCAAACCTTTTCTAGAGTGACTTGTAGAAAAAAAGTACCACTTCAAGATGCTCTGCTCAGACCTCAGTATCTGTCAACAACCTTCTGCCTTTACATCCACTAGTAGTTGCTGATACTAGTGGAGTCTTCAACAAGGTAGTAATGCATTCATCAAGCATGCTACTGTAGACAAGTTTAGACTCTCCATATTCTAATCCACATAGTCAGAAATGCCACTTCTCACAATAATGCTTAAGCATCAAACTTCACATGAACAATCCCAAGCATTAGAAAAAATAGCCATCAACAATCATGATGTTAAGACATAATGTGGTACATAAACTCCAAAATAGAGAACCTAATCAAATTGGTTCTCAATCATTTAAAGGACTCATTGTGCATAGTAATCCTTTAAGAAGCTCCCATTAGAACACACAACCGGTGCACAGGTTCCTGCATGTTTTACAATCTGGTTTGCAGTAACGACTTTTCACACCTGATTATCAGTCACATCCAACTCATAGTAATCATCTTCAGACCTGTGCAAATAACTATAGATGAAAGCAAGGGAAAATTCAACACAAACACCTTCCTATATTCCTTACTTCTGTGATCAGCACAAGCCAACAAAAGAAATCAGGTCCATAATCTCTTTGCACTCCAGTGCACGTGCTCCCAATTCTCTTTCAAGGGCAATTCTTCTTTGAGACACATATTTCCACTTTTCAGCATTTCCAATGGAATGGAAGGAAATGTTGTCAAGAGGAGCATCAGGCCCCCAGAAATCTTCTTGCTTGCAGACTATTTCAAAGGAGAGATGTCCTGGACATCATCATCGACATTATAACCATAGTCAACATCTTCTAACAACCAGCAGGATAGTCTTCTTTATCCCATTCGCTATTGCAGAGAAAAATAAGTTCCCACAGAACCAGCACATCCTCTCGGAGAAGAATGGTATACTCTAGCAACATTTGGCTAGAGTCTTCAGAGACTCATAAGGACATAAACAACTACATCTTATAGAAACATGTCTCAGCACGTTATCCAACATCATCCTCATTGTAGGGCAATAACTCTATATGCTTGAACATCACAAGCTCCAAACAAACCAATTATTCCACTGACCCTCCTGTGATGGACAATTAAAACTTCATTATGGAGAAAACACAACACTAAACACCCACTAGTTCACTGGGAATAACTCCAAGTACCCTGAACTAGTCACATAACAAGCACACCTCTGATTCATGCCCTTGCACTTTTACACATATTATCATGACTCTTTGGATGGCTAATATGTCATGCAACCATAGTCTAAAACCAACTTCCAACCATTTCTTAGTGTGCTTAAAAGCTTTACCAAGATTTAGACTCTCCAACAGAAGCAGTACCCCTTAACCAATGTGCTAATTAAATCCTCCTTCTGCACATTACTAGTATTTGCTGACACTAGTAAAGTCTTTAAATCAATATAATAGTTATACATTACTTGAGCATACTTCTCCTTCAATCATAATCTCCTTATTCAACACCATAGACAGAACTACCACTAATGAGTGTGGAGTTTGAATATTGAGATTCATAGTTCCAAGTATCTTTAGTAGACTATCATCAAAAAATGATGTTCCAACATTATTTGAGACATCAACAACATTACCACATAGCTTATCTTCTTTGGTTCTAGAATCATCATCCAAGGGACTTATTTCCATCCATGCCCTTTAACAAACTCCCCATTCTCACAAGAGGATCTCACAAGGTCTCATAACAGAAATATTCTCACTATATTTTGTAGTAATCTTCTCACACTAGGTAAAACTGACAACTTTCTTCTTCACACCTGTGATACTTGTTGAATCTTCGACAAGATATCCAATCATGGCAGCCAAAACATTCGAGGTTAGGCCAGTGACTTGACCTTAAGCTCAACCCTTGGAGAACACAGGATATACTAGCTTCTTCTGACTAGAACCAGATAGACCAACCAGTGGCATAGACAGTTACACCTAGTAGCCACAGGTCACAACATGTTGCCTGTAATTTTTACAAGCTTGAATTACACGCAAGCTCCATAATTACTACAACAATAACCATATATAGGTTATAAGCTCCCCTATCATGGATAAACAAGGCTTCTGTTGAGGATGAACACTTGGACACCAGAAGATAAACAAGAGACTTCATGTACACACATAAAATAGCCCATCTTGAATCTGATATACCAACTCTAGGTCTTCAGATTTTTACAAGGTCATGTCTGATACATGGCCCTACATAACGACACAAATATCCATACCACTTTGTATAGCCAAGATATCGTGAACCCATACTTGGACATCATACAAACACAAGCCCTCAAATAGCTTGTTTTAAGCATACTTGCAACAAAGGAAAACCACCTTCTTCATATTCCTTTGCTCTAACAATCACTAGCAATTGCTAGTACTAGTAAAGTCTTCAACATAGTAGTTATGCAGTCACCAAAAATACTACTAATGACAGGATCAAGATCTGCATCTTCTAATCCACAAAGTATGAACTACTTCTTTTGACAACCATGTTGATCCTCAATCTTCCATAATCATAATCCCAAACCTTCCTTTACAAAATAATGTTACAACATCATTTAGGACATCAACCTTTCTTCACAGATCCCAATAATTCAGTTCTTGATTTATCAACCAAAGAGATTATTAAGCTTGATATTCATTTTACGAAAGATCACAAAAGATTACATCTTCTGCGACTCATTCAGGTTGATACATCCAGTTGATCACCATAGAGAGAAATAAACTCTCAACAATATCTGAATCATCAGTTCAGATAGTAGATTTGCATCCATACCTCAGATAAGTACTCAGCTCCCGACATGGTATTTATCATTAGAGGAAAAACTTCCCCACACAAACAACTGCAAATGATACTCCTTTTCAACAGATGTTAGAGAACTTGAATTGACATCCTTCTTCTTCATTGTACTTTCTTAACTTGGTCAGAGACTAGTCTTCAGCTCCATCATGATCAAACATTCCAACTTTGAAATTCACTGGTGAATAACAATACTCACCTCATGATCTAAACAACAACTTCCTTTTTAGAGGAAGCACACACCTATAGATGATGTCCTGATATCATCCATTCTTACTATGGTTCTGGGGGTAACTTCCATAGTAACTTATAATCAACTCTTATGGGGGTTAAGACAAGGAAACAAGCCAACAACAACTGATCAATCTTCAGGATGATACTACCAACATATGTAGGGGATTGCACGATTCACATCTCAATAAGCTTTTCTTTAGACCACATGTATGACTTTGAGATGATGGTTGCCATTGTTTGTAACTCTATTAGGTCTGTAGAACAGATTCTGTTAGGCTTGACACTAAAAAATACAGACTTTTCAAAAGCATTTGTTTCCCTTGATTCTTAAAAAACAATGCCCTTCAAATTTTTACATCTTCAAAGATATCATGACATTCTGTCTGACATCATATCAACCCTTAACAAGGGGATCTTTTTCAATAAATTCTGAGGGTACACAAAGGGAATCACAAATTCTCTTCCTTAAGGGAAATTAAAACAATACTCAGGAGCACAAAACACAGTGGTTGGATCACAATACTCCCCTTCAAACATAATTTGTTTTATGGCCACAAACAGGATTCCATGAATCTGGTTCCTTTGATTAGAAGGATCTTCCAGATACGAGCTCATCTCATATACATAAAGAATCTGGTGGAGATTCCTTTATGAGTTCTTCTCAAGAGCATGGAGCTCAACCTCTATACTCCCATAGGCCTTAAACTGACACATGGAGTAGATAAACTATTTATCATATCCTAATCAACCTACAAAAACTAGACGCCTCCTCTTCTAGATCAGGAGTAGGTTCCAAATAAAAAGTATTCATAAAATTTTTGTTCAGCGCCAAAAGCATTTGTTCTTCAGCTGGTAGTTACATGTCTGCTGAAATAATGTTCTAACATCCCATAGAACATCAGTTCCTTTTTCTTGGAACACACCATCCTTGACAGTCTTCAAGGTAAATATGTAGATGTATATGAGTATCATTGATCAATAAATCTTATTGATAAATGTCTTTATGAGTGGACTTGAGTAAAATCTCAAGTATCTTTGACACTTCTAATACGGTTGAAAATGTCAGCATATATTATGTTAAGGGTAACAACCCTAATGTCCTTCCCATACTTTCAGGGTTATATCAAAAATCATACAGCGGAATATAATGAACTCCTTAACAATATTCAGACACAATGCTTACACCACTATACAAGTACAAGCCTGGAAACCTAGGATTGAAAAAATAAACCCTACATACAGCAGCTTCCCATAAGTTGGAAGCCTGACGGCAAGAGCCAGGAACAATACCTGTCACATATAGCCAATGTTCCTTGCCAAGAGATCATCCATACAATAGTATGAATTGTCCAAGTTCATACCTCTTTTCAGTAAATACTTTCTTCCTTGCCCACGACCAGAAAGTACCTTCCCAAAATCTCACCCAGAGCAGAACAAGATGCCTGCTCTGATACCAATTGAAATTATGGTACAGTAGACTCAGATGTCTTACAAGGATGTCGAGACATATGATCTGACATAAACACATATAAAAAAGTACTAAAAAGATAAAGAACACACCAGAATTGGTCACCCAGTTCAATGTACAACAACACCTACTTTGGGGTCTACCAAGCCAGGAACAAAGTCCACTATCAGCAGTATCAATTTGGAGACCCTACAACCAACACTCCTGTTGACAATCTACGCACTTAATCACTACCTAATGACCCTTCTACCTAGGTCCTCCCTAGATATGGAATATCCCCATCCCGCTTCCAATCATCTCAATGATGTCTAGTAGTCAACACCTCAGTCACAACATCAACGACCCTTCACCAAGATTCTGATCACACATATAGAAGTTTGGAAGACACACTTCCATGACAACCTAGCTAAGTCTCCAATCTACACTCCACTTCTTGTTAGCTTTTCTCTTAACTAAGAACACATCCTGGAGTTGCTTCAAAGCTTCCTCCAAAAATAATACACCTCTTTCCTATAAGCTTCGAGGTGAACATGGTAACCTTCCCACAACCAGAAGGTTTACCTTGATAAAACCCTAGACTTATACATCTTGAGTCGTGTTTCTTCTAGGTTACAAACCCTTATATTTATAACCAATTACCCAATTGGTTTTGGGCCTTCAATCACAGCAAATCAGCTGTAACAAAATACAGAAACTTCTGCCCCAAGAAAGGTCTTCAATCTTTACTTTCCTAAATAATCTTCTTATTTAGAAAGTCTTCATTCTACTTGATTTCATATTGTATTTTATGGACCTTTAAATATGCACCACATAGGATACATAATATTCTCCTGAATATTCTGCCAATGTTCAGAACAAACCGAATTTCATCAGCAGGTGCGATGTTATGACATCTTCTTTGACATGTTGTTCCAGTTTTTGAAAAAGTTCAACACAACATGTTCTGACATTGTAATAGGACTTATTTTTGTACCTGTTCTTCTTATGCTATTCTTCATTGTTGCTATTATTTGTTTTACATAAAATTAAGCCAACCCTAAAACAAGAGAACTAACAGTTGCATCAACTACAACCTTACATTGGCTTTACGATAACCTGGATACCCTTTGGAGGATAAACCCTCCGATGAAGAACTTCAACAATTAATCATTCACGACATGTGCAAAAATGACAGAGAGTTTCTCAACAAGATCATCTAAGCTTGGAATAGGGTTAATAAAAATAAGGCCGAAAGAAATAATGTTATGGCGAAAGAACCTTACACTCGATGGGTTTTGGATAGGGTGTGCGTTGTGAAGTTACCATTTGACAATGATCCTGAGTACATGCCAGATGTCCTAGATCCTCTACCTATGTCCTTAGAAGAAATGCATAACTTGAATAAAGCTTTGAATCAAGCTCAAAAGGAGAAAGAAGATTTGGAGCTTGACCTCCATGACTTGGCTAAGGAAAAAAGACAAATGCAATGCGAGCTTGAGTACAAAGATCAATAGATTCAAAAAGACCGTGAAGCATTTGAAAAGGAGAGTCTCAAGAGGAAACTTTCGACTGAAGGGTTGTTAAATGATACCTTTAACTTAGATTCCCACAACCAACATTTAGAAGATGCTGCTAGTGAAATCGAGAGGATAAGTAGGTGGTATGAAAAGGAAATGCAAGACAAAAAGGAGATGGAATAAAACTTAAGGGCTCAAATTCAAAGTTTGGAACAAGCCTCTTTAGATCAATAAAAGAAAATGAAGTATCTTACTATAAGACTCCAAGATAGCCAATAATCGGATGTAAGGGAACGTCTCAAGAGGATGAAGGCAGAAAGATTTCTCGCCTAAAAGACTGATGAGTATGAGAAAGTGTGTGATGAGATAGAAGACCTCTAAAAGAATTTCCTCATACAAAGAAAACTCTATACGAAGATGAGGCTTGAAAAGTTATGCTGGAAAGAGCAGTATGCAAAGATCACCAAAGTAGGAGAGGATAATCATAAGATAATTCCGGACCTCTACCAGGAATATCGTTTCTATAAAGACAAACATGCAAAAATCGCCTTCCTAGACAAAAATCTCATTGATGACATCCCTAGAAGTTTGAGAGTTGTGGAAAGTGTGATGGTCCCTCATCCGAAAGATGTCAAAGACTTCCTCAAGCTTTGTAGGACTATGGTTGATGGTTTCAGGGAAGATATCCGCAGGCGCACTTAGAATATTTTTGTTCCACTTTGTTATTTCTTTCAGCAAGTTAATTTTGATGTTTTTTGGTTTGAATATTTTTAAATATCTGAATTGTATTCTCTTTTTAAAGACAATTATGATCAATAAAAGTTTTGTTTTCGTATCTCATTTGTTTACTTATTTTTAAGACACTCGCCAATGAAAAATAAAAACCTAAAGAATATATATATATATATATATATATATATATATATATATATATATATATATATATATATATATATATATATATATATATATATATATATATATATATATATATATATATATATATATATATATATATATATATATATATATATATATATATATATATATATATATATATATATGGAAAATCCAAGTGAATAAGAGATTCATGAACGAAACTCTTAGCATATTCATACGCATTCATGAATTCACAAACATCGTGTTGTACCCCCAAATTTCCCCCCTTGTTTTTTAATACAATTAATTCAAGACACCTCATCATGCTCATGAAGGTCTCAAGTACTCAAGTGTTGACCAGTCAAACCTCCTCATAAGCAAATGACCTACAACTAGGGTTATGTGTTTCTCAAAGAAAATTGAGCCTCTAATGCCTCAAATGGGTTTCATGGTTACTCATATGCTTCAAGGTACCCTCATGACAAGTTTCAAGCCTTTCATTACAAGTTTGCTCAGTCAATTGCTCAGATGGTTGAAAATCAACTATGTTGGACAAAAAGTCAACTATGGTCAACATATAGTAAAACTTCAAGATTTTTGGTCAACATCAACATTTTGAAGTCATATTCATCATTTCATCAATATTTGATCATGATTCATCAAGAAAACTCTCAATTCATCAAAAGTAAAAAATTACCAAATTAGGGTTTTCTTAAGAAGAAGTCAACTGAACTTTGACCAAGCATAACTTTTACATGCTTCATCAGATTTTTCTCAACCAAATCTCATCTTGAAGGAAATTCAATTCTCTACAACTTTGTCTTTCTAAGCTCAAGTCCAAAAAATGCTTCATTTGAGAGATATGTGCCAAAACTTTATAGGTCATTTCAAAAGTCAACACAAAGACACTTTTTGTCAAGGCAAATTACATCAAGGTAATGTATTCAAATGAAAAATTGATCAACATAGAGATTATAGGTGACACCTTGAGATTTCCAAAAAATCAAAGATCACCTTCAAATTATAAAATTTGAGAGAGTTATGATTGGTGCAGGTTGAGCAAATTCTGAGAAATGCATGAAACTTACATTGGTCAATTTTGAAATTTTAGACTAATGGACCTAACTTTTTAATTTCAAACATGTTCATGACATGATAAGAGACCCATAAATACACTCATGCCTTATATTTTATTTTTATTTTGTTTATTTTGTTTTTTATTCAATTAAATACAAAATAGTAAATGATGGACCAAGGCATATGGGCTTGGTGTTGAATCAAATTTGAGGCCCAAAGACTCTTGGACATTCATGAAAACATGGGGGACAAGTGTTGAGACATTATCTTCTCAAAATGGAATGTTTGAAAAGATGTTTTTTTGTGTTTTGCAAGACATTGAATACATGGTCTTTTCCTCTTTTGTCTTGATCTATTTTTCTTCCTCTATATAAACACACCACATTTAGACACAAGACAGACGAAAAATTGGCAAGAGAAGAGGGTTTCAAAGAGCAAAAATATTCAACTTTGCTTCACATTCAGTTCTCAAATTCTAAGCAACTTCAAAGCTATCAAAGGTCTACAGTCACTTCCTGCAGGTCTGAGAAACATTTTCAGACTCATACCCAATCAATTCACCACCTAAAACGAGCATGTGATATGGTGGCCAGAAACGGGACGTGTTTCCCTTTTTTAAGGAATTGCTGGTTTGCGTTTTGCGTTTGTGTTTGCAAAATTTCGCGGTAAGCAAGAGTCGCCACCGACTTTTATTTTATCCAACAAGGAAAGGAAAAAAGCACAAAAAAATTCCTTTTTCGAGATATTTCTGAGTACGGGGGGTAGATTATAGAAAGGGAAGGTATTAGCACCCTTTCTATCCATAGTTATCTATGGGCTCTTAGGTACTTGCTCATCATTTTCAAAATTGTTTTCTTTGTGTTTGTGGGCTTTGAAAAGTTTTTGTTTTAACTTCAATTTACCTCTTGCTTCTGTCTTCAAGAGTGTAATGAAGTGTTTTTTGAGAACTTGATTGTAAAGGAGTGTAAGTGTGAAAAAAGTTTGTTTTGATTGAGCAAGTACTTAATAACTAATCTACCTACTCGAAAAAAGAATTGTTCTATGTTTATTTCCTTTAGACAGCGCTATCCCACTATTAGTGAGTAGGTAGCACCGTCGTTGGAGTTTGAGGGTCAATTCGAAAGGGACGTTCGGTCACTAAAGCAATGTTAGGATGTCTTAGTAGTAACCCTAGTGTCTTAGATTAATTAATCCGAGGCAACAATATCCGAGGCAACCTTTCCGAGGCAACTATGATATTTAGACAAAAGGACGACCAATAAAGCATCATATACTCAATGACCGTTTACCGAAGGCAACCAAGTGGTAGTGTACCTTAGGAGTGTGCATGTGCGTGTGATTCAATTTCAGATTTATTATCTTTGCACATTTAGGGTTGTCTAACTGTTTTAAAATTAAACATATATTCCTGTCATGCATCCTAATATCATACATCTAACAGCTAAATATTTACGGAATTTAAAGTGCCAAAACTAACCTACGCTATCACAAGGCTTCAGGTATTTACATAGCCAAAAACAAACCCTTGAAAAGTAAAGCGGTAAATGTAAATAAACGTCCTAATTAACTATGACAAACTGTAGGCAGTTACATCAATATGATAAATAATAAAAATAAAGCGCGTGAAAAAAATTAAGATCGGAAAAAATAGGGTTTTGACCCTTCTAACCTAATTAAAAGAAAACTTGTTTTTTGTTGTTTTTAATCATTTTTAAGAAAAGAATTAGATTTTTAAAATTAAATATATAAATTAGTTAGCTAATTTAAATTAATTAATAAAAATAATTACATAGCCTATTTTTTAGTTTTTTGTTATTTTTAAGAAAAGAAAGAAAAATTAAATTTGAAATAAAACCTATTTTGTTCTAATTAATTTTAATTATGTACAAAAAATAAATTAAAGTTATCTAAATTAACAAACCTAATTAAATTAATAAATTTATTGATAAAAAAATATACCTAAATCTAATTGGTGAAAAATAATATTTTTGTGATTTTTTGATAAAAAGAAAATAATTTGATTGTTAGTAAAATAAAATAAATAAATTAATTAAATGAAATAATTAAAAAAGAGAAAAGAGGGTAAGAGATATGGGCCTGCAATATGGGGGTGTGAGAAGCCATTTTCTGGGCCCAAAAGAGTGAGGTCCACGTTGACCTTTGCTTCCAGTGCATTGCTTTGGGTAGGCCCCATGGTGGTCTCTCACATGTTGGCCATCAGATCTGGATCTCAAGACACTTGGCAAGCTGGATTATGAGGGTGTATGATAGGCCTTGGACTTGTATGCACATGTTATCACCTGAAAGGAATTAGGAAAAACACAAATGTTGGAGGCAGGGGTCGAACCCCTGACCTCAAGCATCCTAACGCCTTAAAGCTTGCCTGGCTACCACTGCATCACTTTGTATTTGTTGTACATAATATAAACAAAAATTATTATATATAAAACAAGCGAAGCAATAAAATTTTTGCGCGAAAATTCAAATGGACGAATTAGATGGAGCCACGCCATCATCCTTGTCCTCTCTCCGTGGCTAAAAGGTTTGAAAACCTTTACCTACAGACAACGTTCGTCACTACAGCCCTGCAGGTTCTCAAAATCAAATACAAGTGATATAAATGACTACCAAGGCCATGAATGGACTCGTCTCGTCCTCTTGAACATGATGGTACCATTTATGAAGGCTAATTTCACCTACAAGCAAAAACCCTAAAACGGAATCCAAAACCCTAACAATGGTGAAATCCACCATAGGCCATATAAATGTAATTAATTAATACAGGAAGCTTGCAAATGTTCCATGGATCAACAATATATGATTAATTCATGCTAACAATTCCTAAATCATGCTAACCGAATTCAAAAATTCATGGATATCGTGATGGACTTACAGAGCTTTTTGGGACTGGAAAGGCTTTGTTCTTGATTGCTTTAGCTTGCTGACACTCCCAGGAATCGATTGGGATAGGCAAAGAGTCTTGTATTGGCCTCTAAGTATAAATTCGATTCACCACTTTTTCTTGATTTTTCCAACTTTGAGTCTTGTTCATGCGCCTCCTTCTAACCTAGTTTTGAGTCTGCACACGTTCTATATGTATTGAGGAGTGAATTAGGTTTGAAAACCTGGCCTCAATATTCCTCCATTAATGAGTTTGATCTTGATTTGATTCACCTTAAAATCTTTCCAAAAATGGCCTAAATCCAATCTTTTTGTACACACCATGCCTTGATACGAATTTGAATACTTGCTAGCTGTAATTGAAGACCTGAAACAAGCACAAAATCTTGTGTTTTCAATGTTTTGGATTTTATATGATTTATTTTGATTAAAATTGATTTAAATCAAATAAAAATCAAAATAAATAATAAAAACATGATAATGACAAGTGTCAAGGGCTATAGCTCGTGGAATATATTTCCAATTCAAAACAAATGAAAAAGATTGGGCCCATTTGGCAAAAGTTGAAGTTTTAGGCATAGTTGACTTGTGGCAATTTTGCAAAAATGGTCAACTCCACCAGTGCATAACTTCCTCAATTTTGACTCTTTGGAGGTGTTATTAGACTTTTTAGAAATCTTGAGATGTCCTCTAATAAAAACTTTTATTCTCATCTCAATTTGATATTCCATACTCATGTATGAAGCTTTGACAAAAAATGTGTTTTTGTTGACTTTCCAAAATGACCTATAATGTCCAAATTCATAACTTCTTGTGAGTGCATATTTTGAACTTGGGAGCTGAATATGGATTGTAGAGAATGGAATCCTCTTCAAAATGAGCTTTGGATAGATCATTTCTCATAAAGTATGAGAAAGTTATGCTTGGTCAAAGTTGAGTTAACTTTTCCTCCAAAAACCCTAATTTAGCAACTTTTTAGTCTTGATGAATTATGAGCAATCCTTGATGAATCATGATCAACCCTTGATAAAATGATGAAATATCCTTCAAAATAAGGATGTTGACTAAAAATCTTGAAGTTTTACTGTATGTAGGCCACAGTTGACTTTTGCCCTAACACAGTCGATTTTCAGGCCTTTGAGCAATTGACTGAGCAAACTTCCTCTGCATGGCTTGAAACTTGACATGGATTATCTTGATAACTTATTAGGACATTGGTTAGCGTTTTGGATCCCTTGGACTCAAGTGTCTTGATGCAACATGAAACCCTAATTTGAGGTAGACTGCCTTAGGAGGGAGCTTGTCTGGCCAACCCTTGGACTACCTTGAGCAACTTGAGGATCTTTCTTGAAATGTTTTGAGAAATATAGGAGGGGAAATTTTGGGGTACAACAGCTTCCCCTGTTCAATCTTCTTAAACCTGAAGATTTAGATTGGCTTGTTTGCCTTTCGTGATCTGAAGGTGGAAGATGATTGAACACTAGAGTGCCCAGAAATTTGCACTCGCATGAAGTGGTAATTGTCTTATGATGTATGGAATGGGATTAAAGATTCCATCCGAAGGAGTGTCGATCGCATAAGAGATACCTTAGAGAGAGCTTGTATACCTGTCGTTGAGGAAGATTCCGCTGGGGAAAGCTGATCTTTGTTGAAAGAAGTAGAATTTTAAGAGTTTCGGTCGTCTGTTATTCTGCTTGTGAATCGTCTCTGTTTGAATTTTAGGAACTTCGGTCTTCCGTATTCTTATTGAGGAATCATCTCTGTTGAATTTTAGGAACTTCGGTCATCCGTATTCTACTGAGGAATCATCTTTGTTGAATTTTAAGAACTTCGGTTGTCCGTATTCTACTGAGGAATCATCTCTGTTGAATTTTATGAACTTTGGTCGTTTGTATTCTATTGAGGAATCATCTCTGTTGAATTTTAGGAACTTCGGTCGTCCGTATTCTACTGAGGAATCATCTCTGTTGAATTTTAGGAACTTCGGTCGTCCGTATTCTATTGAGGAAAACATCTCTGTTGACATTTAGGAACTTCAGTCATCCGTTATTCAACTAAGGAATCATCTCTATTGAAGAGGAAAGTTGAATTTTAGGAGCTTCGGTCGTCCATATTCAACTAGGGATTAAACTATTATCCAGTCGTACCCAGGCTTCACAGCTTGAATTTTGTGAGAATTTGATTGTATCTTTCCTGAAAGGTAAAGGTTAGCTGTATGTAATGCATGATATGTATCAGACAATGATGTTCTCAAAATAAATGAGATTGTGTTGTATGATGCGAATATGCATGTGTCATGATGTATGGAAATGTGATGTTTTTAGCTGGGGAAAATAAATCTCGGATTGCTGCTGGAGAAAAGAGTTGAATTCTTCATTTCCGCTGAGGATAGTGAATGAAGATGATTGTGAGAATAAACCTGCGGGAGAGGATAACTCCGCTGGGAAAAAAACTGATGAGGAAATGACTCTGTAGGGAGAAAAGATACCCTGCTAGAGGACCTATTGATTTGGAGAAATAAACTCAGCTAGGGATGAATTATCGTTGCTGGTGATAATGAAACTTGTTGGGGATTGAGTTTCTGTTTGTGAAAGGAATGAACTCCGCTGGGGATGATTTTCCAGTTGCGACTTCACTGGGGATGACCTTTTAGGCTCTATTGAGGACAATTGTCCCAAACTCCACTGGGGATAATTTTCTAGTGCTGATGATAAATAAACTCTGCTCGGGGAGAATTTTACCGACTCATTCGCGGTTGCGAGTCTCAGCTGGGGAGAGTTGACACTACTGTCTTTTTCTTGCTCTGCGGGGAGTGAATGTACCTTAGTCATATTCTTCAGCTAAATCTATCCCTGTACCTGGTGGATAGAGCAACTGTAAGGTCTGGACAATTCTTATTTTCCCCTGTTCCTGATGTTACGAGTAATCGTCTTTTGTTTCGTATGTAAATATTTATGAACAACAATTAATGTCAAATGCATATATCAAGAATGAACATTGGACGTTCTTGCAAAATAAAACAGAAAAAGAAAAACCATTTGAGATTTATTTGTGGAAATGAATTGTATTGACTTTGAAGTCAGCCTGTAAATAGGCGTTTTTTGTACAAGAGGCTGACGTCCTAGTAAGAGAACTCCGCCGAATGATAGAATTTACACAACTTATGAAAAACAAAGAAAAACAGCTATGTGAAGAATCCCACTGGGTTCCAACTCTATTATTGCCTTTATATCTTCGAGCATCTCATCACTTTGCTACTTGGTTGAAGGTAGATCAGATTGATTAGTGCCGTCCGAGCTTGATCATCGATACCGAAGTCTGATCGTGAGGTGATCCAATGAGACATAGTGTTACGCTTTAATCCCTAATTTTTGCCTGGACCTCCCTTTTGGGTTTTCAGTCCACCGGGATACCCTTTTTTGCCCAAGCCACCTTTCAGGTTTTCGACTTGCCGGGTGTACATTTTTTCATTTTCATCCCTTACTTTTGCCCGAACCCTTTTGGTTCTCCAGGAAGCCCTTATTTTTGCCTAGGCCAGTCGACCTAGCGGGTCTTTGATTATGTGTAGTATTTTTTCACTATTTCTGCATTGACGGGGTGAGGAAGGTCGTCACCATCCATGGTGGTTAGAATCATAACACCTCCCGAGAAAATGTTCTTAACCACAAATGGCCCTTCGTACATAGGGGTCCATTTGCCCATGGGATCACCTTGAGGTAGGATGATGCGCTTGATCACCAGATTCCCAACTTGATACTCTTGTCTTTTAAGTTTCTTGTTAAATGCCTTGATCATCCTCTTTTGATACGTTTGACCATGACAAATAGCAATAAGTCTTTTTTCATCGATTAAGTTTAGCTGATCAAGCCGGGTCTAAATCCAGTCATCTTCACTCAAACCTGCATCCTTCATAATCCGAAGAGAGGGTATCTGAACTTCAATGGGCAAGACTGCCTCCATACCATATACCAAGGAATAGGGTGTTGCCCCTGTTGACGTTCGCACTGAGGTACGGTACCCATGAAGAGCAAATGGTAACATCTCGTGTCAGTCTTTGTATGTCACCGTCATCTTCTGCATAATATTTTTGATGTTCTTATTAGCCGCTTCAATAGCCCCATTCATCTTCGACCGGTAGGGAGAAGAGTTGTGATGCTGTATCTTGAATTGCTGGAAGAGTTCGGTGATCATCGTATTGTTGAGATTTATACCATTGTCCGTAATTATCCTCTCTGGTAAACCATATCGACAGATCAAATTGTGCCGAATAAACCGTGCCACGACGTTCTTGGTCACTGTAGCAAAGGAAGCTGCTTCAACCCACTTTGTAAAGTAATCAATAGCTACCAGGATGAAACGATGCCCGTTGGACGCAGTAGGTCTGATCTCGCCAATCATATCGATGCCCCACATTGCAAAAGGCCAAGGAGCTGTCAAGACGTTCAGAGGAACTGGAAGTATGTGCACCTTATCAGCATAGACTTGGCATTTATGACAGGTCTGAGAATGCTGATAACAGTCAGCTTCCATTGTAGACCAATACTATCCTGCCCGTAGGATTTTCTTTGCCATGGTGTGTCCACTGAAATGAGTTCCGAAAGTACCTTCATGTAACTCTACCATGATCCTTTCTGCCTCGCTCTTATCCACACATCGCAGTAAGGTTGAATCATGATTACGCTTGTAAATAATACCATTACTAATGAAGAACTTTGCCGCGAACCTCCTTAGAAACTTCTTATCATTAACAGATGCACCCTCGGGGTACTCTTGAGCCTCAAGATACCTCTTCACCTCGTGGAACCAGGGTTTATCTGCTACCTCTTCAGTCTCAATGTCACATAAATGTGCGGGTTCGTCCAACCTTTCAATGGTAATCTGGGGAGCCTCATTGTCTCACTTGACCTTGAACATAGAAGACATCGTAGCTAGCGCATCTGCTAACTGATTCTCCTCTCTAGGGAAGTGTACAAAGGTTATCTCCTCGAAGTGCGGAAGCAACGTCAGTACATACTCCTTGTAAGGAATAAGATTTGGGTGCTTCGTATCCCACTCACCTTTGATCTAACTGATCACGAGAGCGGAATCTCCGAATACACTCATAAACTTTATCCTTAGGTCAATGGCTACTCGAAGACCCATGATGCACGCTTCATACTCCGCTATGTTGTTGGTGCAGTTAAAACATAATCGGGCGGTGAACAGAGTATGAGAGCCTTCAGGAGATATGATCACGGCGCCAATGCCATTACCCAAAGCGTTTGAAGCTCCATCAAAGTACATAGACCATCGGTATCCTTCCTCAGGTCCTTCATCCGGTCTAGGTGTTTCACAGTCAATCACCAAAATGATATTCTCATCCGGGAACTCGAAGTTCATAGATTGGTAATCGTCTACAGCCTGATGCGCAAAATGATCTACCAACACACTCCCCTTGATTGCCTTTTGGGTCGTGTATTGGATGTCATACTCAGTCAAGATCCTCTTCCATCTTGCTATTCTTCCGGACAAGGCAGGCTTCTCGAAGATATACTTGATTGGATCCATCTTTGATATTAATAGAGTAGTGTGAGTCAACATATATTGTCTCAGTCGGCGAGCAGCCCATGCCAAAGCGTATCAAGTTTTCTCAAGCAACGAGTATCGGGTCTCGAAGTCGGTAAACTTTTTGCTAAGGTAATAAATAGCATGCTCTTTTCGGCCAGACTCGTCATGCTGCCCCAGCACGCACCCCATTGAATTATCGAGTACTGTTAAGTATAAGATCAGAGGTCTCCCTTCAACTGGAGGCATCAGAATAGGTGGCTCTTGGAGATATTCCTTGATCCTTTTGAAAGAGGCCTGACATTCATCGTTCCATCTTACCACTTGATCTTTCTTCAATATCTTGAAGATTGGCTCACAAGTAGCAGTTAGGTGTGAAATGAATTAGGCAATATAGTTCAGACGTCCCAAAAAGCCTCTGACTTCTTTTTCGGTTCGCGGAGCTAGCATTTCCTATATAGCCTTCACCTTTGCAGGATCCACTTGAATACCTTTATCACTTACGACGAAACCCAGCAGCTTACCAGACCTCACTCCGAAAGTGCACTTGTTCGGGTTTAACCTCAGCTTGTACAACTTCAACCTGTCAAATAGTTTCTGAAGGTGGTCAAGATGTTCTTCTTCAGTCTGGTATCTTGCAATCATGTCGTCGACGTATACCTGAATCTCATGATGAATCATGTCATGGAACAAATTGACCATGGCACGCTGATACGTTGCCCCAGCATTCTTCAATCCAAAAGGCATGACTTTGTAGCAAAAGGTACCCCATTGAGTAACGAACGTTGTCTTCTCCATGTCTTCGGGAGCCATCTTAATCTGATTGTAACCGGAAAAACCATCCATAAAGGAGAAGACCTTATGCTGTGCTGTGTTGTCAACCAGAACATCGATATGAGGCAGAGGGAAATCATCCTTGGGGCTCGCCCTATTTAGATCCCTATAGTCAACACACATTCGAACCTTACCATCTTTCTTCGGCACCGGAACCACGTTGGCAACCCACTGCGTGTAAGAAGTAACTGCTAGAAAACCGGCATCAAACTGTTTCATAACCTTAGCCTTGATTTTCTCAGACATCTCTGGGCGCATTCGGCGAACTTTCTGTTTTACTGGAGGACAGTCTTCCTTGGTGGGTAGGCGGTGAACCACAATATTGGTATCCAACCCAGGAATATCTTCATAAGACCAGGAAAAGATCTCAACATAGTCACGCAACATCTGTATCAACCATTGCTTAACACTAGACTCCAGATTTGCACCGATCTTGACCTCTTTCTTGTCTTCCTCTGTACCCAGATTTACTATTTCCACTAGCTCTTCATGCAGCTATATGGCCCTCTCTTCCTGAAGCAGTAGTCTAGCAAGTTCCCCAGGCACTTCACAATCATCCTCACCTTCGTCCTCGGCTTGGTTGATTGGACTTTCGAAGTCATAACTGGCAGTAGCAGAGTTGTTATCAGTGGGATCTAGAGTGGATGTGGACCTGTATATGTGAGTGTGTGTAAGACAAATAGCTATTTTGCAAGATAGAAAAGAAAAACAAGGAGCGCAAAATTCGTAATGCAAGAAAACGTCCAATGATTTTATTGATGATATATGGAAATGACAAATATTAAGCCCTCACACAATGCCACGGTGTCTCGGGCAAGGCACTGGGCCGTAAAAGTTTTAAACTATCTATTACAAAAGAAATAGGCACGGAGTCCTTTGCCATCCAATTGCTTAATCCTCCGTCAGTAGTCGGGTAAATCCAGCTGTCAAACTCAGACTCTTCATCATCATCTTTAACTGCATTCACTTCTGGATTAGTGATACGCAGGGGAGGTCTTCCAATCTGCGCACGCCGAACAACCCTTTGAAATTCTGCAGTAAAACCCAAATCAAACTTGTCAGTCTTGTGTGCAAAGTGAGGGAGTTGGCCCCAATTCGCACACCAACCTTTCTCAATAACAGCCCGGGCATCCTTGAGGGAAGCCATCTTCATTGGAGGATCTTCAGCAACAGTTTCAGTTGACACCAGAGTCTGGGGTACTTCTTCAAAGTTCTGGCACAGGGTTTCAATAAACTCCCCATCCATCTCCACATACCGAAAAGAGTTAAGGTGGCTCACCATGTACTCCTCTTCTCCTCGTACTATAACAATTTTACCTTTCACCGGGTATTTCAACATTTGATGGAGCGTAGAAGTCATTGCCCCAGCTTTATGAATCCACGGGCGACCCAACAAACAAGAATAAGACGGTCGGATGTCCATCACATAGAATGTAGACGCGAAAGTCTGGGAACCAACCTTAATAGGAACATCCACCTCTCAATGTACCATCCTTTTGGACCCGTCAAAGGCCCTAACCACAATATTACTCGGCTTCAGCACCAACCCTTCACAGTCCAACCGATCTAACGCTTTCTTGGGTAAAACATTTAATGAGGACCCAGTATCCACCAGCACGTGGGCCAAAGTAGTGCCCCTGCACTCGATTGAAACATGCAGAGCGTCATTGTGATTCTTTCCTTTGGCAGTCAAATCTGCGTTGGAGAAACCCAACCCGTTGTCAGCTGTCAAACTAGCCACAGTCTTTGAATTGATCAGCAGATGTTTCCTGCAGCACATGCGCAGTTTTCAGGAAAGCAATTAAAGCCTTAGCATGGGCTTCTGAGCACAATAATAAAGACAACATAGAGATCTTCGACGGGGTTTGCCCCAGCTGTTCGACTATGTTGTAGTTGCTTTTCTTGATGATCTTCAAAATTTACTCTATCTCCTGCCTAGAGGTTTCAACAGTAATCTTCTTCGGTGCCTCCATCCGGGCAGGCTCACCGGTGATCCCTTTGCCCCGAGCGTCAGATGACTCAACAACAGGGGTAATGATTGGAACATGAACAGGGACATTAGCAGATGTACTGGCAGGTGAAATAGAAACAGGATTTTGAACAATTGGTGCGAAGATCTCAGGAGAGAAAAGTCTTCCGCTTTGGGTGACCTTGCTAGACCCAACAATATTGCTGACATCAGTATCAGCCTCTTCATCCTTCAAGTCTTGTTTGATCCCATGATAATACACATCGGCCCCATAGTGCCACGGGACAGCCTTATCTGACGTGTAAGGGATAGGTCCAGGAATAGTAATGATCAATGGAGCAACTCTCGAAACAGATGTAATCCTGACAGGCTTTCTCGAGGAAGCCTTGGAAGAATTGGCGGAAATGGTGATTATGGAAACATCTTCAACAGGAATTAATGGAACCAAAGTTTTCTCGAACAAGATTTCTTTTTTATCCATCAGGCGTTGGACACCTGACTTCAATAGATGGCAACTAGTAGGTAGGATGGAACATAGGTGGAAACCTTTGCCACAGCCCGGAAATAAACCGGCCAATAATAAGTTCTTCTTTATTGTCATCAACAGAGTAGAAACATCTTCTACAGAAGTTACAAATGAGTCATCATCCACAGCATTCACTCCATGCTTGGGCATAGGAGCAGTCATGACATTAGGCTTTTTCGGAACTTCAAATTAAATCTCCTTAGCATCAATCAGATCCTTCACTTTATTCTTGAAAGCCCAACAGTTATTGGTATCATGCCCTGGGCTATCGGAGTGATAAGCACAGCGGGCGTTCGGATTATACAACGGAGATGTAATACTGGGTTTCTTTGGAGCCTTCTTCAGAGTCACCAAGTTGGTTTTCAACAATTGCGGCGGAATTTAAGATAGAGTCATACTAAGCCGAGTATACTGCCTTTGCGGTCTCTCTACTCTTTGATGAGTGTTGCGTTATGGGGCAACAACAGGTCTTGATATAACTGCCGCATTAACTGCTTGGTGGCGTCAGGTCGATTTTGGCTTCTCGAGCTATAAACTGCACTAGATTCCTTCTTGAAAGGCTTCTTCTTTGTACTTGACGAAGCACCTTCCTGTATCTTGCCACTTTTAATACCGGCCTCAACTCTCTCCCCAGTCATAATCAATTCAGTGAACCCAGACGATGAACTACCGATCAAATGATTGAAATATGGACCCGACAAAGTCCCAAGAAACATATCTACCAACTCCCTATCAGCCAGAGAGGGTTGTACTCTTCCTGCCAAATCTCTCCATTTCTGAGCGTAGTCCTTAAAACCTTCGCTCGCACCCATAGACATACCCTAAAGTTGAGTACGTGTAGGAGCAAGGTCGGCATTATACTGGTATTGCTTGTAAAAGCAACAGCAAGGTCCTCCCAGTTGCGGACATTAGCTCCTTCCAGCTGATAGAACCATTCAAGTTGAGTCCCTGACAGACTATCTTGAAAGAAATGAACCCAAAGGTTCCTATCAGCAGTATATGGTTGAATCTTTCTAACATACGAGCGAAGGTGTAGCTTTGGGCAGGAGATTCCATCGTACTTAGCAAAGACAGGCGCTTTAAACTTGTGGTGGATCACCACCCCAGATACCAAACCCAAATCTCCGAAGTCCAACCCAGGTACCTTCTGGATCTCCATTGCGCTCAACCGGTCTTCGAGTTGCTTATACCTATCCTCAACAGGAGGATACTGGTCTTCATCAAAGTCAATGTCATTGTCAGAAACCACAGGGCTAGGACCCTTCCTTTCCTCTTGATTCTCTCCCCCTCCAGATGAATGGGACATATGAGCTTCCTGTCACAAATTGTTCCCAAATTTGTGACCCATATTTAGCAGGACCACCATTTTCTTCTTCTTCTTCTTGTCCTTCAAGATGAGAGTCTTCAAATCTTGTTGCCCTTTGACCAATTTCAAGAACATTTCCTGGAACTGAGCATTCTGAGCTTGAAGAGCCTTAATAGCTTGATCAGTAGATGTTTCAGAAGACATGTTGCGCTGAAATAAACAGCGAAGAAGATGAGAAACCTATAAGGGTACCTGTAATGAGGTGCATGGGAATGGAATGCGTATGATATGATTTCAAATACTTTAGGGAGATTCAAATTTGTAAACCAAAATAAAACACACTTTATTAGATCAAAACTTGAAAAAAATGTTTAACAAATGCCTTTAAGGAGTTACAAAAGAAATACTGAAAAGCAAATCTAAACTAGAAACAATAAAAAAAACATCAGAATTCCCATGGTCGTTTTCCTTTCGTGCTGACATAATCGTTGATTGTCCTCTCAGTCTCTAGCTGCCTTGTAAGCTTCAGGATCTTCCGTTCCTGCTCATGATACTTCTCTCTGTAGGTATCCCTTTCTTCCCTTAACTGGATCCAAGACCTCTTCAATACCCCCAGATCAGTAGGCATATGGGGATGGAGGACTGTATAAGGAACCCCTTCTTCATCATTATGCTCCACAATCACCGGCAAAACAGATTCATATTGAAGTGGTGAAAAACACAAGAGGGGGGGGGGTTGAATTATAAAACTGGAATCTAATGCAATGGACAAGATATTTTTATCCTGGTTCGTTTGATCTCAAACTACTCCAGTCCACCCGTCAAGGTGATTTCGCCTCTCTCCAATGAGGTCTTAATCCACTATATTCAACTGAATAATACAGACTGCTTTAACAACTGCTAAAGCCTTCTTGATGCAAACCACAACCCGGTTTGTCAAGGCAACACTTTCTTACAAAGAAATCAAATCTAAGTGTGTGAATGTTTTCTATAAAACTGTATCATAACTGTGATGTATACACAAATTAAAGCTTAGAAACTAGATTGCTAAACAATGATAGAATATCAGAATGTGTAGTGTTTAGCAAAACAGAGAGAAAGAAGATTTTGATCAGTCTTTATGCGTGTAAAGATTTGGAGAGCATTAGCCATTTCAATCTTCAAAGCCTTGTTTATATAGCACTGAGATGTTGAACGTTGGATGCAATATTCTTCATTCAATTCTATTAACAAACTTTCCTTATCGAGCAGATCTTGTCTGGAATGAGGCCATTGGTATTAATTTGCTTTCAATGCACAGTACCGTTGCTTACTTAATGCAAGTTCTGGCTTGGCTCATTCTGACTCTGCTTAGCTGCTGATGAACTATTGTGTTTCTTTATCAGAGTGTTGAGCGCAGTCTTGTTCATCAGGCTTCAGCATGTACGTGAGTTGATCATCTGATTCTGACATTCTGATATGGCAACTTCTGATGCTGGTGTCAAGAACCAAATTCTGATGCTGATTAGATGTGATCTTGCTTATATCAATCAGAGTATCTGCAAGTCAGAACATAACAATTTTAGACAGCAGATAGTTCATACATGAATCTTATAAATAATATATCTTTTCACTTTGTTATCATCAAAACTTAAATATAGGGTAGTAGATTCAAACTTTGTTCTAACAATCTCCCCCTTTTTGATGATGACAAAAACTAGATATTTTTAAATGAAAATAACGTGAAAAGGTATCAGAAAGATGCATCAGAGTAAGAGGTAAAAAAGAGATAAGGAGTAAAAAGATATCAGAGTTGAGAGATACTCCCCCTGAGTTTATTACTTCCCTTTGATTACAAGTGTTCTTCAGGATCAGATCTTTTTGCCTTTCTTTGAACATCAGAGTATCAGAGTCTTTGATTATCAGAAGCTTTAGATCAGCATGTCAGAGCAGAGCTTCAGAGCTTTTCTTGTCAGAGCTTTGCTTTGGATCAGAGTATCAGACCAGATCAGAGTTTCATAGTGATCAGAGCTTCTAGTCTTCAGAGTGTCCAGGAGTTTCCTTGTACCTGTTGACTTTAAGCAAAACAGAGAAAACATTTTCAAGTAATAGAGTTAGAATGTTTGAGAATTTCTGTCTAGTTAGCCGTTATTGTTTAAAATATCATTCTTGTTCTCCCCCTTTTTGTCAGCAATCAAAAAGTGTAAGTGAGTGCTAAAACAATTAAGATCAGAAAAACTAATCATATTAAAAGGGTTCAGAATCAAAACATGAAAATAGTACAAAACATATTCAAGTAGTACATCAGAAAATCAAAGAAAACATGAAAAAGACATGAATGAAAAAAGACTAAGGTTGAGGAGGCAAGCGTGTGAACAGGTTCTCCAGCATGGCTTTGATCTGATCAGCAGTCTCATTCTGCTTGTGCACCATGCTGACAACAGTGTCAATCTTGCTATCCTACACATCCATTCTTTCTTTCATCTTCTGGTCATTTTCATCCATCCTCTGCTGCAGACGCATGTCATTCAGCTTTAGTTCTTCCAGAGTCTGCCTGTCCAAGGCAGCTTGAGAAGCATCAGAAGCAGGAAGCTTCTGAGAGCTTTCTGCAACATCTTCTGCTTGACTTTCTTCAGCTTGAATGGTCTTGTCTTCTTCTGGTTGCACCTTTGAAGCTAGTTGTTTCTCAGACCAAGGTTCACTATCCAGAGGGAGCACGTCTTTTTTCAGAAGCTGACTTCCAACTTCATTCAGAAGCTTGCTGAAATTCTGTTGTGCCTGCTCATAGGTGATATCCTGCAACTTGAGGGCTTCAGCACGTACCCAAAGTCTGAATTGTGACCAGAGCTGATCAGAAGCAGCTGGGTCAATCATTCCAGGACAGACTTGCTTCAAAGAAGCAATCCATTGCTGTACACCTGTTTCAAAATTCATAATACCAGAGCCAACATCTGGTTGTTTTGGTTTAGGGATGGAAATTTTATGTTTCAGATCAGCAAGACGGTCAAGACTGGTTAAGTCTATGAAGGTCCTGCTGGGGTTTTCAGAGGTTTTCTTGGCAGCAGTTTGTTTTGGAGAGGGAGTTTCAGAATCAGAGATTATGATTGGACTGGGTGGTGTTTTGGGAGTATTCGGTGGTGTAGATTCTGGTGAGGATGGCAATTATGCTAAGGTGATTGTTGTTCCACCTGGCAGCTGGATTGCCAAAGGTGATGGTTGAGGTGAATGAGGTTCAGATGGTTGAGGATAAGGAGTTTCAGAGTGATGAAACTCTGGTTGAGGTGATGGTGGATTAATTTCTGGTTGAGGAGAGGGAGACGAAATTGCTGGTTGAGGAGAAGTTGTTGGAATTTCTGGTTGTTCAGGGATAAGAGGTTCTTCTGGAATGGGTGAAAGTGGTTGTTGTTGTTCTGGTTCTTCAGCAGATTGTTGTGGTTCTGGTTGTGGAGGAGGAACAAATTGTGGTTCAGAGTTTGGTTGATCAGAGGTGTGTTGATCAATGTCAGACAGCACTTGGTCAATTGCTGATGTTGTTGAGATTGTTGGTTTGGGATGTTTGGTTCTGGGTCTTTTGAGTTTTAATGCCTCAGAAGGGTCCTCTTCTGGTACAGTTTCATCTATGGTAGGGATGGGGATTGAGATTCTATGAGAGGTTTGAGGAGGAATAGATGCTGGAATAGTAGAAGAATTTAAAACAGAAGCAGCAGATAAATTACCTCTTTTCTTGGGTGTCTGCTGGGATGATCCTTCTGATGGTGCCTTCCTCTTCTTTGTCTTCTTCAGAGTCACTTCTTGCTGAGGTTGATGCAGAGCTTTGATAATCAGATTTGGATCTGTGCCATCTGCCTTGCACGCATCCAAGTACCTGAGAACCACCTCTGGTTTAGATTCTATTTCAGAAAATAAAGGAAAGTCACTCAGAGGAACTCTTCTGCTGGTGATATCAGCAATAGGAGTAGCTCTGGGTTCCTTCTAGATATTCTCTATCAGCTTCATTTTCTTCAAGTTCTTTGCATTCAGAGGTTTCCCAACTGTTGGTTCAATGGTGCTTAGCTCTTGAGCTTCTATCAGATGCTCTATCAGCCTATTCTCTGTCAGAATATCTGATATCAACCTTCCAAAGGGTATCCAATCCCTCTTGGTTCTTTCTTCTTCCCTGGTTTCCTTCACACTTGTTCTGAGGTGGTTGAACAGAAAATGAGCCAAATTGATTTTTACCTTCTGATCAATAAAGTAAATCAGAAACTGCTGATCCACATTTATGTAATCAGGTGAGCCTGTTGGCTTCCTATGGTTGAAGCACCCCAGAATTATCTTAGCCCAAACTCTGTAATGATCCTTCAGATCTTTGATCTTGCTGCTGGGCACCCCATGAGTGAAAATCCTTGCAGCTATCACGCCCACATCAACACATCTCTCAGCCATGTCCATACAACGGACGCCACCGCCACTGTAACCGATTAGCCTTGCAATGTGATCCTCAGTGATCACAATCTTCTTCCCCATAAAAAAGGAGGTGACTAGATGCGTTGAAGCCTTGGCGTGAATCCAGAATTCCTTGACTAGCATAGGGAATGTTGGTCCAACCAACCTGTCAAAATACCTTTCCCACTTTTGTGCCCTAACTTCTTCAGTTAGGTCAAAACCGTTCTCCTTCAAGTTTCCAAAATCAATGATTAATTCAGAAAGCACTTCAAGATTCTTCACAAGAGTGAGGAGTGTTCTGAATGGCACTTGATATTGCTCAGATGACGCTTTCTTCTGAGGACCTGCAGAAGCACTGCTGGAGGTTGCCATGTTCACACTAAAAAGGTTTTGAGAAGAAACTGAGGAAAAAGGGTTTTGCAAGAGATGAACACAGAAATATGCAGAGAATGCTTGAGTATTAGTGAGAAAACGTAAAGAATGAGAATGAGAGATTAATGTGTTTAAAAAGAGTTTCAAAATATTTTGAAAAGATAAACGTTTTTAAGAAAGAGAAAAATCATGATTGAATTTTAAAAGCATGATTACTTTTCATTAAATGCTTGCTGATTTTGGGGGATTTGAGAAAGATACTTAAAAACGGTTACCAGACATGTGTCTCAATGCACCCAATCAGCGCTTTGCCTTCTCAGAAGCGTGCACGCGTTCTTCTTCAAAGATTTGCTGATGATTGGATGACACTTGTTTGATGTAGTGATCAACACGTCTGTCTTTGAGCTTAGACTCTCAGATCTTTAGACTTGCATCTGATACAATCTGCATGTTCTATCTTTCTGAAAGAAGATTGATCAGAAGTTCACAGTAAAACAATTACATTCTGAAAGTAAATATATGGAATTAAAACATTTTCACTCTGGACAAACTTTCATGCTGAGATGTTTCAGAATGAAATTAAACCTATCTTCTGAAAGGGGTTTAGTAAAGATATCAGCCCATTGATGGTCTGTATCTATAAATTTTAAGTTCAAAATACCTTTCTGAATATAGTCCCTAATGAAGTGATGTTTTATTTCTATATGCTTAGCTCTAGAATGTAAAATGGGATTCTTACTTAAGCAAATAGCAGAAGTATTATCACAGAGTATAGGAATGTTACTCTCAAAAATCTGGAAGTCTTCAAGCTGACTTTTCATCCAGAGCATTTGTGTGCTACATCCTGCTGCTGCTATGTACTCAGCTTCTGCTGTAGATAGCGCAATTGTTGATTGCCTTTTGCTGGACCAAGAGATCAGATTTTCTCCCAGAAACTGGCAACTTCCAGAAGTACTTTTACGTTCCACTCTGTCTCCAGCAAAATCAGCATCGCAGTAGCCTACTAAGCTGTAATCACTAGATTTTCTATAAAACAAACCCAGATTAGTAGTACCTTTCAGATACTTGAAAATTCGCTTAACAACTGTTAAGTGAGATTCTCTAGGATCTAATTGGAATCTAGCACAGATACAAACACTGAATAATATGTCAGGTCTTGAAGCAGTCAGATAGAGGAGAGAACCAATCATACCTCTGTAGACTTTCTGTTCTACATTTTTGCTTACCTCTTCTCTTTCCAGAATGCACGTGGGATGCATTGGAATCTTTGATGGCTTACATTCTGAGAGGTCAAATTTCTTCAGAAGATCTCTGATGTATTTGCTCTGATGAATGTAAGTTCCCTCTAGAGTTTGATTGATCTGAATTCCTAGAAAGAATTTCAGTTCCCCCATGAGGCTCATCTCAAATTCTGCCTGCATACACTTAGCAAATTTTCTTCCAAGAGAAGGATTAGTAGAACCAAAAATAATATCATCAACATAAATTTGACAGACTAAGATGTCATTCTTAACTGATTTACAGAATAGAGTAGTGTCCACTTTCCCTCTGGTGAATTCATTTTCTAATAGAAAGTTACTCAGCCTTTCATACCAAGCTCTGGGAGCTTGTTTCAGACCATATAGTGACTTCTTTAGTTTGAAAACATGTTCTGGATGTTTTGTATTTTCAAAACCAGGGGGTTGGTGTACATAAACTTCTTCTTCTATATAACCATTTAAGAATGCACTTTT
Source organism: Vicia faba (assembly GCA_948472305.1). Taxonomy (NCBI): domain Eukaryota; kingdom Viridiplantae; phylum Streptophyta; class Magnoliopsida; order Fabales; family Fabaceae; genus Vicia; species Vicia faba. Next base: position 1,357,298,052 of record OX451740.1, read on the forward strand.
GACATCCATCTGATATAGAGTGATGCCTCTATTAACAGCAAATGAAATTAAAAGTCTGATAGATTCTAACCTGGCGACTGGGGCAAAGGTTTCTGTATAGTCTATCCCCTCTTGCTGACTATAACCTTGTGCAACCAGTCGTGCCTTGTTTCTGATGACTTCACCTTGTTCATTTAGCTTGTTTCTAAACACCCATCTTGTTCCAATGACGTTGAATCCTTTTGGTCTGGGAACGAGATCCCATACGTCGTTTCTGGTGAATTGATTCAGCTCTTCTTGCATTGCCAGAATCCAGTCATTATCCAGAAGTGCTTCATCAATAGAAGAAGGTTCAATCAGAGACACAAGTCCCATAAGAGTTTCTTCAGAGTTTCTGAAGCTTGCTCTTGTTCTGATTGGATCTTCCTTTCATCCTAAGATAGTGTCTTCTGGGTGATCCAAGCTGCTTCTAGGTAATCTCTTCTGAGGTTGATCAACAGCTGTTGTAGGATTGCTAGCAGTGCTCCTTTCAGACGTTGAAGGAGTGTCTGTATTAAGAGCTTCTGATGACTTGTCTTGAGAACCTGTAAATTCAATTTTTATACCTGCAAAAACTTCATTCTGCTTTGACTTTTCAGAGTCAAGCTTATCATCAAAACCAACACTGATTGATTCTTCCACAATCTGTGTTTCTGTATTGTATACTCTGAACCCTCTTGAGCGTTCAGAGTATCCTAACATAATACACTTCTGTGCTTTAGAGTCAAACTTGTTCAAATAATTCTTTGTATTTAATATAAAGCAAGTACATCCAAATGGATGAAAATATGAAATGTTGGGCTTTCTGTTCTTCCACAATTCATATGGAGTCTTTTCCAGAATAGGTCTTATTGAGATTCTATTCTGAATGTAGCACGCTGTGTTTATTGCCTCTGCCCAGAAGGTCTTAGCAACGTTTGTCTCATTGATCATGGTTCTGGCCATTTCTTGCAATGTTCTATTCTTTCGTTCTACAACTCCATTTTGTTGGGGAGTTCTAGGACAAGAGAAATCATGCAGAATGCCTCTGTCATTAAAGAATGACTCAAAATCTTTGTTTTCAAATTCTCCACCATGATCACTTCTGACTTTAACGATTCTAAGATCCTTTTCATTCTGAACTTGGTTACAGAAGGTAACAAACACAGAGTGTGACTCGTCCTTGTGTCTTAAGAACTTTACCCATGTCCATTTGCTATAGTCATCTACGATTACTAACCCATACTTCTTGCCACTGACTGAAGCAGTTTTAACTGGTCCAAATAAGTGAATGTGCAGAAGTTCTAATGGCTTAGAGGTAGAAACAACATTTTTGGATTTAAAAGAAGGTTTTGCAAATTTTCCTTTCTGACATGATTCACACAGAGCATCTGAATTGAACTTCAAATTAGGAAGTCCTCTGACCAGATTGAGTTTGTTAATCTGAGATATTCTTCTCATACTAACATGCCCCAATCTTCTGTGCCAGATCCACTGCTCGTTGTTAACAGACAGAGGGCATTTTACATTCTGACTCTTTAGTTCAGAAAGTTTGATTTTGTAAATGTTGTTTTTCCTCTTACCATTAAACAGGATAGTCCCATCTTTCTGACTAACAGCTTTACATGATTTTTGATTAAAGATTATATCATAACCGTTATCACTTAATTGACTTATGGATAACAGATTATGCATCAATCCATCTACTAGCAGAACATTATTAGTAGAGGGAAGATTTCCATTACCTACAGTTCCAGAGCCAATTATCTTTCCCCTCTGATTGCCTCCAAAGCCAACGTGGCCTCCAGGCTTAAGTTCCAGGCTTTGGAACATATGCCTTCTTCCCGTCATGTGTCGTGAGCAGCCAGAGTCCAGGTACCATGACTGGTGTTTCTGACTTGCTGCTAAAGATATCTGCAACATGTATTATTTTATCCTTAGGTACCCAGATTTTCTTGGGTCCTGATTTGTTAGTTTTACCAAAACTCTGGTTGAATTTTGGTTTCACAGAGTGCTTACTGCTAGTGTATTTAATGTCATGTGTGTGACCATATACAAAATGTGAATTCAGAGGAGTGTGTTTAATGGTTAAGTCCATGACATTATTTGGTGTAGGAACCTTACCTTGGTATCCTATTCCTTTCCTGCCGTTTCTGCTAACTCCATAGATCATTGAAGCCATTTTGCTTCTATCTATGCTTTTAGCTAGGAATTTCTGGAAAATGTGATCATACTCCTTGATGATCTCATCAGCGTTGCTGGGAGTTTCAGAAATTGGTTCCTTCTGAGAGTTTTGTAAAGTGTTTTCTAATTTTGAAATCTTATTTCTCAGCTCAGAATTCTCCAATTTGAGACTCTCAGTCTTATTAGAGTCAGATTCAAGATTCCTTTTCAAGTCTCTGAATTTAACTCTAATTTGCTGATACCGTTCCAGAATCTCATTAAGGCTTTCAGCAAGTTCAGCCTTTGTAAAGTTAACAGCAAAGTTAGGAAATACCTCTTCAGTATCTGATTCTGAGTCTGATTCAGAAGCTTCACTATCTTCTGAGATGTTAGCCATGAGAGCTATGTTTGCCCTCTCATCATCTGATTCTGAGTCAGCTTCAGACGAGTCAGAGTCATCCCATGTAGCCATAAGACTTTTCTTCTTCTCTCTTCCAAACTTCTTTTTGGGCTTTTCCCTCTGAAGCTTTGGGCAGTCACTCTTATAGTGTCCTTGCTCATTGCACTCATAGCAGATGATGTCCTTGGTGTTTGGCTTTTTGCTACTGGAGGAGCCTTCAGATCTTCTGTATCCAGATGAAGAATCTGTCCTTCTGTATCTGGAAGAAGACTCGTTCTGATCAGATCTTCTGGGATTCCTGAACTTCCTTTGTATTTGCTTCCACAGTTGATTTACTCTTCTGGAGAGGAGGGAGAGTTCGTCTTCTTCTGATGAGGATCCATCAGATGTTTCTTCAACTGCCTGCAAAACTTTAGACTCAAATTTTTTGTTAGATTTTAATGCTAAAGGCTTACCTTGCTTCTGAGGCTCATCAGCTTCTAGCTCTATCTCATGACTTCTGAGGGAGCTGATAAGTTCCTCCAGAGTGATTTTGTTGAGATCTTTAGCTAGCTTCAGAGCTGTAACCATTGGTCTCCACTGCTTGGGTAAACTTCTGATGATTTTCTTGACATGGTCAGCAGTAGAGTATCCTTTGTCCAGAACTTTGAGACCAGCTACCAGAATCTGGAATCTAGAGAACATGGTTTCAATGGATTCAGATTCTTCCATTTTGAACGCCTCATACTTCTGAATGAGCGCCAGAGCTTTTGTTTCTTTGACCTGAACGTTGCCCTCATGCGTCATTCTGAGTGAGTCAAAAATGTTCTTTGCTGTGTCTCTGTTGGAGATCTTTTCATACTCAGTATAGGAGATGGCGCTGAGGAGGATGGTTCTGGCCTTGTGGTGATTCTTGAAGTCACGCTTTTGTTGATCAGACATTGTTTTTCTATCAATCTTCTGACCGCTTTCATTCACAGGGTGCGTGTATCCGTCTGTCACCATATCCCACAGATCAGCATCATGTGCCAGAAAGAAGCTTTCAATTCTGTCTTTCCAGTAATCAAAATTTTCTCCATCAAAGACTGGAGGTTTGCCGCTGAATCTGTCTTTGTCCTCATTGTTGTCATTGCTGATGTGAGAATTGTTTCCTGCCATTGTGTTTTTCTGATGCTGGATCTTGTACTGACACGGTTAAGTGTTTTAGCTCAGAACCAGGCGCTCTGATGCCAATTGAAGTGGTGAAAAACACAAGAAGGGGGGGTTGAATTGTAAAACTGGAATCTAATGCAATGGACAAGATATTTTTATCCTGGTTCGTTTGATCTCAAACTACTCCAGTCCACCCGTCAAGGTGATTTCGCCTCTCTCCAACGAGGTCTTAATCCACTATATTCAACTGAATAATACAGACTGCTTTAACAACTGCTAAAGCCTTCTTGATGCAAACCACAACCCGGTTTGTCAAGGAAACACTTTCTTACAAAGAAATCAAATCTAAGTGTGTGAATGTTTTCTATAAAACTGTATCACAACTGTGATGTATACACAAATTAAAGCTTAGAAACTAGATTGCTAAACAATGATAGAATATCAGAATGTGTAGTGTTTAGCAAAACAGAGAGAAAGAAGATTTTGATCAGTCTTTATGCGTGTAAAGATTTGGAGAGCATTAGCCATTTCAATCTTCAAAGCCTTGTTTATATAGCACTGAGATGTTGAACGTTGGATGCAATATTCTTGATTCAATGCTATTAACAAACTTTCCTTATCGAGCTGATCTTGTCTGGAATGAGGCCGTTGGTATTAATTTGCTTTCAATGCACAGTACCGTTGCTTACTTAATGCAAGTTCTGGCTTGGCTCATTCTGACTCTGCTTAGCTGCTGATGAACTGTTGTGTTTCTTTATCAGAGTGTTGAGCGCAGTCTTGTTCATCAGGCTTCAGCATGTACGTGAGTTGATCATCTGATTCTGACATTCTGATATGGCAACTTCTGATGCTGGTGTCAAGAACCAAATTCTGATGCTGATTAGATGTGATCTTGCTTATATCAATCAGAGTATCTGCAAGTCAGAACATAACAATTTTAGGCAGCAGATAGTTCATACATGAATCTTATAAATAATATATCTTTTCACTTTGTTATCATCAAAACATAAATATAGGGTAGTAGATTCAAACTTTGTTCTAACACATATGGCATCCCCAGCTTTTAAGCATGGGCTCGAACCCACTGGAGATATGGTTGCACCGGGAGAGAAGTCTTCATTCCTAGCTCATGTGGATCATACCTATTCACCCTGTCCCAAGCTCGTATAAATCTACAGTGATGTCCTTTAACACCCACCTTGAAGTCAAAGACAATGTCTGGAAGCAGCAGCTCATGAGGACCGTCCCTTCGAGCTCGTCCAAACTGTCGTAAGGCTAAACAAGGATTATATGTTATCCCTTCTCTAATTCCAAGCAATGGAACATTGGGGTATTCCCCACACCGATCGATGACAACTACCTTTTCCATATCTTTAGTACTCCAAAGGATGTCCGTATGAGCAAGGGACATGATTCTGTAAGCCCAACCCATACCTTCCTGATTCTTCAATACAGATTTGGGGAGGTGAGAAATAAACCACCTCGCCAGCAACGGTGTACAACACATGAGAGTTCCCCTTCTCCGAACAGTATGGGTATAAAGAGCATGCATAATATCGCCCAAGAGTGTAGGCACTAGGTTACGAGACATGAAAATCTTGACTGCATTCACATCGACAAAAGAATCTGAATTTGGGAACAGAACCAAGCCATAGACGAGGAGAGCCAGGATGTCTTCAAATGCTTGAAAGTCCAAACTATTCCAGAACTGATGAGCTTGATCAATCAAGAACTTAGCCAAGAAACCTTTAACCCTGCACTGAATCTCCCAGTTAGATACTACATCAGCCATTGTTAGATGGAGGGCTGAAGCAATATCCTCTGGCCTAGGAGCTATCTCCAAACCTGTAAAGGGTGTCTCCTCTAGAATAGATATGCCAAGTAAATCAGAGAATTCCTCCAAAGTAGGGACCAACTGATAGTCGGGGAAGGTGAAACAGTGATGCAACGGGTCAAAGAACTGGAATAAGACGCTCATCATTTGCTCATCCAACTTGGAAGTGACCAAACTAAGGAGATGACCATGTATTCTAATAAAGGAAGAAGTATCAGGAACTTTTGAAACCAACTCTCTAAGCTGAGCAGGGATCTGCACGAAGTTGATTCGAATGGTATTTCTGCGCATAGAAGCCATGATCTGCAAACAGAACAAAGATGAATCCCCTCGGTCTTTGAAATGGTTAGTCTAATGAAATATTCATGCAATGTCATGATGCATGATGTCATGATAAAAACACACCACAGGTATCACAGATAACAAACATGGTAAGGGCAAACAAGTCACACAATAGCCCTTAAATTTCAGGCTGGCATGGAGTTTAGGTACTACCCTCTTGTAGTTTAGTTGGTTCAACCTGTCGTAGTAATAGTAACCGGGTTCTAGAGGTTCTTAATATCACTGACCATCCTCGATCGGTCATAGTTTCAGCTTAGTAACCTTTTCTTGCAGCCGAAACCATCGCGAGAGTATGGTCTCAATGAGTGTAGCATACTGCTACTTTTCTATGGCCAAGTTGGTCAATTATAGGTTCTAAGGTCAGTTGATGCTTAATGACCCATTAGAAGCCCCATACTCTCCTTGTTCCTCCACAAGGGATATCGGTACCAACTAATGTGTCACACCAACGTAGCTACTACTTCAACCGTATCGGTCTACGCCGTACAGTTCCCTCACAGTCTATTATTACTTACCTAAAAGGTATCCCCAGATCCAGGTTAGGATCTATAGTAACTCCAATATAAAGCCCACAAAGATAAAGCAAACAATTAAAGCAATTGAAAACAATATGATGAACTAATCCTAAGTTACACCCCACTTATTTAGCCCCAACAGAGTCTCCAGTTCCGTGATACGGTGGCCAGAACCGGGACGTGTTTCCCTTTTTTAAGGAATTACTGGTTTGTGTTTTGCGTTTTTGTTCGCAAAATATTGCGGTAAGCAAGAGTCTCCAATGAATTTTATTTTATCCAACAAGGAAAGGAAAAAAGCACAGAAAAATTCCTTTTTCGAGATATTTCTGAGTACGAGGGGTAGATTATAGAAAGGGAAGGTATTAGCACCCTTTCTATCCGTAGTTATCTACGGGCTCTTAGGTACTTGCTCATCATTTTCAAAATTGTTTTCTTTGTGTTTGTGGGCTTTGAAAAGTTTTTGTTTTAACTTCGATTTAACTCTTGCTTCTGTCTTCAAGAGTGTAATGAAGTGTTTTTTGAGAACATGTTTGTAAAGGAGTGTAAGTGTGAAAAAAAGTTTGTTTTGATTGAGCAAGTACTTAGGAACTAATCTACCTACTCGTAAAAATAATCGTTCTATGTTTATTTCCTTTAGACAGCGCTATCCCACTATTAGTGAGTAGGTAGCACCGTCGTTGGAGTTTGAGGGTCAATTCAAAAGGGACGTTCGGTCACTAAAGCAATGTTAGGACGTCTTAGTAGTAACCCTAGTGTCTTAGATCAATTAATCCAAGGCAACAATATCCGAGGAAACCTTTCCGAGGCAACTGATGTTTAGACAAAAGGACGATCACTAAAGCATCCTATACTTAATGACCGTTTACCGAAGGCAACCAAGTGGGAGTGTACCCTAGAAGTGCGCATGTGTGTGTGATTCAATTTCAGATTTATTATCTTTGCACATTTAAGATTGTCTAACTGTTTTAAAATTAAACATACATTCTTGTCATGCATCCTAATATCATACATCTAACAGTTAAATATTTGCGGAATTTAAAGTGCCAAAATTAAACTACCCTATTACAAGGCTTCGGGTATTTACATAGCCAAAAACAAACCCTTGAAAATTAAAGCGGTAAATTTAAATAAACGTCCTAATTAAACTATTACAAACTGTAGGCAGTTACATCAATATGATAAATAATAAAAATAAAGCGCGCGAGAAAAATTAAGATCGGAAAAAATAGGGTTTTGACCCTTCTAACCTAATTAAAAGAAAACTTGTTTTTTGTTGTTTTTAATCATTTTTAAGAAAAGAATTAGATTTTTAAAATTAAATATATAAATTAGTTAGCTAATTTAAATTAATTAATAAAAATAATTATATAGCCTATTTTTTAGCTTTTTGTTATTTTTAAGAAAAGAAAGAAAAATTAAATTTGAAATAAAACCTATTTTGTTCTAATTAATTTTAATTATGTACAAAAAAGAAATTAAAGTTATCTAAATTAAAAAACCTAATTAAGTTAATAAATTTATTGATAAAAAAATATACCTAAATCTAATTGGTGAAAAATAATATTTTTGTGATTTTTTGATAAAAAGAAAATAATTTGATTGTTAGTAAAATAAAATAAATAAATTAATTAATTAAATGAAATAATTAAAAAAGAGAAAAGAGAGTAAGAGATATGGGCCTGCAATATGAGGGTGTGAGAAGCCATTTTCTGGGCCCAAAAGAGTGAGGTCCACGTTGACCTTTGCTTCCAGTGCATTGCTTTGGGTAGGCCCCATGGTGGTCTCTCACATGTTGGCCATCAGATCTGGATCTCAAGACACTTGGCAAGCTGGATTATGAGGGCGTATGATAGGCCTTGGACTTGTATGCACATGTGATCACCTGAAAGGAATTAGGAAAAACACAAATGTTTGAGGCAGGGGTCGAACCCCTGACCTCAAGCATCCTAACGCCTTAAAGCTTGCCTGGTGTGATCGGTGGATCTGGAACTGACTGTTTAACGCTGGTTCGCGAAATGTCACGGAAGCAAGAGTCGCCACCGTCTTTTATTTTCTCCAAATGGAAAGGACAAAAGCACAGAAAAATTCCTTATAGAGATTGCTCTCGGTTCGGGAGGTAGGTTATAGAAAGGGAAGGTATTAGCACCCTTTCTATCCATGGTTATCCATGGGCTCTTAGATACTTGCTCAATGTGTTTTCAAAAATTGTTTGTTTGCTTTTCAATGTGGGTTTAAAAAGTTTCTTTGAAAAATTTCAGTTTGACTCATACGTCAGAGTGTTTGAAAAGTTTGCTTTGAAAGCTTTTGAAAAGTGTCGGTATGAAAAGATTTCAGTTTGTTTTGAAGAGAGCAAGTATCCTTGAGAACCTACCTACCCTAAGGAATTCGTCTGTGTAAATGTCCTTAAAAGTAGTGCCATCCCACCATTGAGAGGTAGGTAGCACCACCGTTGGAGGTGTTCGGGTCAATTCGAGTTTGTAGGGACGTGGTGATCACCAGAGCAATGGGAAGACACCTTAGAAGCTACCCTCATGCCAGGTTCCCGGATCATGAGGACTTACTAAGACATCCTCTACTCGACGATCACCTTTCGAGGCAAGGCAACAGTGAGGCGTACCCTAGGGGTGGTGTGTGATTTTGTGTGTCGGTTTCATTGATATTTGTCTTGTCATGTTCATTGTGATCTACGCTTGATTTTATTTAAGGCCATTCATTCTTGCATGCTTATTTAACAGTTAAAAGTTGCGAGGAAAAGTAAATCTAAAGCTATTACAAATGGCGCGGGTCCACATCGCCAAAATTTCCAGGACCCGATTTAGCGGAAAGTAAATGAAGCAATAGAAATAAAAGTAAAATTGTTACAACGCTTTGGGAGAATTACATAATTATAATAACGACATAAAATAAATGCGCGAAATTAAATGAATTACGAACATGGGCGTTGGACCTTTTTGCAAAAAATTAAAGTTAATGAATTAATTAATTAGAATTTTTTGTGGAATTAAAAATTAAAGTCAAATGTTTTTGGTATTTTGTATTTTTTGGATTTAAGGAGAAAAAAGAATTAATTAAAATTAAAATGAAATGTTAAATCCTAATTCTAATGCTTTAAGTTTATTATGAAAATGTTGAGTTTTAACCTAATTTAAACCTAATTATATTTACATGCAAAAATTTAATTATAGAAATAAAATAAATAAATAAATAATATTGTGATAAAAAGGAAAAATTAAAAAGATACAAAAATTATCAATTAACCTAATTCTATATTTTTATATTTTTTAGTTATTAAAAGAATTAAAGTTAAAACCTATTTTACTAAATTTATTTACATGTTAATTATTTAAAAGAAAATATGAACATTAAATATTTTATTATGTTTTTTATCCTTTTTTCTGATTTTTTTGTGATGTTTTTATATTTTATGACAATAATTAATTAAATTAAACAATCAAGAAAATAAAATAATAAATTAAGTAAAACATAAGAAAAACAAAAAGAATGGCAAACCAGGGGGGGTAGCCCCAATATGGAGGTTTTGATGGTAAAGCCTGGCCCATTAAGATTCAGCTTCGTTGACTTTTCCAAGCATGATGTGGCATGTTGACTGGGATGTAGGGTGTTCTTTGATTCTTGGCCATGGATCTGGATTGGATGGACGCGTGTATGCTTGATGGTGAGGGGATATGGTGTTTTTCACTATGAGCGCTGCATGGAATAATGATTGAAAAAATATTATTGAGAAAGTAAGAGACCTGGGGTTTGAACCCAGGTCATGAAGGTCACACGCACATACACCTGCCAGCTGAGCTATTGAATTTCAATTAATATATTATAGTGAATAAATAACAAAAGGCAAAACCAACGCGTAGTGGAGACAACGCGCGAAATTCAAACCACTGAATCACCAACTGACACGACGTTGTCTTCTTCAATTTTCCTGAAAAAAACACAAATATGAGGCAACGGTTTTTAAGCGTGGCGTTAGATGGGTTTACAGAAAATAGCGAATGGCTCGATTCTAAACATAAATTAGGCGCGACCATCTCAATTTCTTCGTCCAGACGTACTGATTGCAATGGTGGTACTGGGGACGTCCAATTTTTCCTCTAGTAAGAACCCCTAATTTGAAGCTCAAGAAACCCTAATATTCAATCATGGTATAATCTCGTATAGCACCAAAAAACGCAATTAAAGGTGTTAGTTAGCTTCAAAAACTTACAACAAACATGAATCAATAAATAAAAATGGCAAAGGATGTATGAATCATGATGTACGATTCCAAAAATTTTGAGATACAGTCTGAGTTTTATCTACCAATTCCTGGGGCTTTGTTTGTTGTTTGTGATTGGCACACGTTCAGGAATGCCTAAGGAAGCTATTGAAATAGGTTTGGTGTCTCGAATCGCCTTGTAACCTTGAAATCAGATTTGTGTTTTATGGAACAAAATTCAAGTTTGCAAAGTGTTCTTGGGCGCAGCTTTTTTGTCGCCTTTCATTAGGTTTTGATTCCTGATCATATAGTGAGCATATTAGGTTAAGAAAATTGTACAAAATCTTTTGAATTCAATGATTTGCATATTTGATTTTGTAAGATCTTTTTGAATCTTTTTCACATGGTTCTTTGTGTCAATTAGCTCCAATCACACCAATTCTTTCCATAATTGAACAAGCACGAAATATTGAGTCCAAATCATGCATAAAAAGATTGGTTTTGTTAGGTTAGATATTTTTCATGTATTTAAATAATTTAAATGAATTAATATAAATATAAATTCAAATAAATAAATAAAAATTGATAAAATACTTCCCTTTGGGCCAAGTGGTCGTGCATAGGCTTAGAATGATGAATCATGGAAGAAAAATGGGCCCATTAGCAATTTTGGATCATTTGCATCAATGTTGACTTTTCAAAATTCCCAAAAATTGCCCAACTTCCACAAGGCATAACTTGCTCAATTTTTAAGCTTTTCACATGTTCTTGGACATTTTGGAAAGGTCTTGGAGTCCTCTAACCAATGCCTTTGGTCCCATGTCATTTTGAATTACCAATCTTAAGTTATGGCCTTTGACTTAAAGTCCCTTTTTTGTTGACTTTTGAAAATGACCTATAATGTTGAAATTGATAACTTTTTGTGAGAGCATTTCTTGGACTTGAAGTATGAAGATGAGTTGTAGGAAATGTCTTTCTCTTCAAAATGAGCTTTGGATGGAATTTTTCTGATAATCCATGTGAAAGTTATGCCCTGGTCAATTTCAGTTGACTTTTTCAGCTGTCCAAATATAGTAACTTTTGCATCTCTGATGATTTCTGAGCCAAATTTTGAGAATCATGATCAAGCATTGATCAAATGATGTTTGTGGCTTCAAAATGATATGTTGACCAAAAATTTGAACTTTTGACTGTCAAATGACCATTTTGCCCCTACAGTTGACTGTAGTGCAATCTAGGGTTTTGACTGTGCAATTTTGAGCTGAATGCCTTGAAACTTGGTATGAGGATACTTGAACATCTTTGTAAGCATGTGAGACTTGATTGGGCCTTTGAAAACTTCATTTTCTTGATCAGAACATAAACCCTAGCTTTGACTGTATGGGAGACTGTTGCACTGCACAACCCTTGGGGGATTTTATGACTTGGCTTGGCAATTTCTTGAAGAATATGGGAGGGCAAATTTTGGGGTACAACACCTGGCTACCACTGCATCACTTTGTATTTGTTGTACATAATATTAAAAAAAATTATTATACATAAAACAAGCGAAGCAATAAATTTTTTGCGCAAAAATTCAAATGGACGAATTAGATGGAGCCACACCATCATCGTCGTCCTCTCTCCGTGGCTAAAAGGTTTGAAAACCTTTACCTACAGACAATGTTCGTCGCTACAGCCCTGTAGGTTCTTAAAATCAAATACAAGTGATATAAATGACTACCAAGGCCATGAATGGACTCGTCTCATCCTCCTGAACATGATGGTACCATTCATGAAGGCTAATTTCACCTGCAAGCAAAAACCCTAAAACAGAATCCAAAACCCTAACAATGGTGAAATCCACCACAGGCCATATAAATGTAATTAATCAATACAGGAAGCTTGCAAATGTTCCATGGATCAACAATATATGATTAATTCATGCTAACAATGCCTAAATCGTGCTAACCGAAGTCAAAAATTCATGGATATCATGATGGACTTACAGAGCTTTTTGGGACTGGAAAGGCTTTGTTCTTGATTGCTTTAGCTTGCTGACACTCCCAGGAATCGATTGGGATAGGAAAAGAGTCTTGTATTGGCCTATAAGTACAAATTCGATTCACCACTTTTTCTTGATTTTTCCAAGTTTGATTCTTGTTCATGCACCTCCTTCTAACCTAGTTTTGAGTCTGCACACGTTCTATATGTATTGAGGAGTGAATTAGGTTTCAAAACCTGGCCTCAATCTTCCTCCATTAATGAGTTTGATCTTGATTTGATTCACCTTAAAATCTTTCCAAAAATGGCCTAAATCCAATCTTTTTGTACACACCATGCCTTGATACGAATTTGAATACTTGCTAGCTGTAATTGAAGACCTGAAACAAGCAAAAAATCTTGTGTTTTCAATGTTTTGGTTTTATATGATTTATTTTGATTAAAATTGATTTAAATCAAATAAAAATAAAATAAAAAAAATAAAAACATGATAATGACAAGTGGAAAAGGCTATAGCTCGTGGACTATGTTGCCAACTCAAAACAAATGAAAAGATTAGGCCCATTTGGCAAAAATTGATGTTTTAGGCATAGTTTACTTGTGGCAATTTTGCAAAAAAGGTCAACTTCACTAATGCATAACTTCCTCAATTTTGACTCTTTGGAGGTGTTCTTGGACTTTTTAGAAAGCTTGAGATGTCATATATACAACCCTTTTGGTCTCATCTCAATTTGATATTCCATGCTCATGTATGAAGCTTTGACAAAAATGTGTTTTTGTTGACTTTCCAAAATGACCTATAATGTCCAAATTCATAACTTCTTGTGAGTGCATATATTGAACTTGAGAGATGAATATGGATTGTAGATCATGGAATCCTGTTCAAAATGAGCTTTGGATGGGTCATGTCTCATAAAGTATGAGAAATTTATGCTTGGTCAAAGTTGAGTTAACTTTTCCTGCAAAACCCCTAATTTAGCAACTTTTGAGTCTTGATGAATTATGAGCAATTCTTTATGAATCATGATCAAACCTTGATAAAATGATGAAATATCCTTAAAAATAAGAATTTTGACTAAAAATATTGAAGTTTGACTGTATGTAGGCCACAATTGACTTTTGCCCTAGCACAGTCGATTTTCAGGCCTTTGAGCAATTGACTGAGCAAACTTCCTCTGCATGGCTTGAAACTTGACATGGATGATCTTAATAACATATTAGGACATTGGTGAGCATTTGGGATCCGTTGGACTCAAGTGTCTTGATGCAACATGAAACCCTAATTTGAGGTAGACTGCCTTAGGAGGGAGCTTGTCTGGCCAACCCTTGGACTACCTTGAGCAACTTTAGGATCTTTCTTGAAATGTTTTGAGAAATATAGGAGGGAAAATTTTGGGGTACAACAGAGCCTAACCACTTGCTCCGATTGGTAAAATTTTGATTTTTTAAATCTTTTATTTCATGTGTGTTTCATAGCTACTAATCATTCAGATCTTCATATGTGAATATTTAGAACAGGTTGAGGTGATCACATGTGAAAATGAACGCCCCAGCCCCTACAACCCTTTTTTTGGCTTACCCACTTTACAATTTTCTTCCTTTTTTTTCCTTTTTATTTTTTTAATTAATTTTTTGTTTTTTTCTTTTAATTATTTTTAATCAACGAAAATCATAAAAAATAAAATAAAATCAGATTTAGACTTTTAATAGGTTAATTTAATTCTTGACAATATTTTCTTAATTAATTAATTAATTAGACATAGGTTTTTTTATATGATTAATTAAGTATTTAACTTAGGTTTAAAATCTATTTATTTTATTATTCAAATCAAACCAAAAACTGCACACAAAAATTAATTTCTAATCTTTTAGAAGTTAATACTTTAAAGAATCATTTTGCAAATATTTTGTGTTTACTTTTTCCATTTATTTTATTAGGAATAATTTTATAGGTCGCATATATATTTTTTGTAATAGCTTAGTGTTTAATCTCCCGCATAGTATTAAATATTGTAAATCTCCCAAAACCATGTAATAGTTGTAGGTCTTTACTTTCCCGTATTTTATTTTCTCGCGCTTATGCTTTGTATGCCTTGTAAGTATATATAAGTGTTAGCTAATAGGATTTTATGGCAAGATAATAATCAAATGCTAGAAAACCCTAATGAAAGATAAAATAACTGAATCAACACACTTGCACACTTGCACCTCTAGGGTAACCTCCCTCTGTTGCTTTCGAAAAAACAAACAGTCATGTTCCTCAAAAGTGGGGACGCTTTAGCAAAGTCCCTCAAATCAAAGATCATAGTCTCTCGATGACCCTTCGACGTGGCCTTTCGATAAATGATCTAGTCCCTTACGAAATTGCTAAAGTGTCCTTACAAGTTTCCTTTGATGACTGTACGATGACCCTACGCCTGTCTCTTTACATCCAACGATAGGGATTCCTACTAACTAATAAAATGAATAGCACTATCTAAATGAGGAGGAAAGTACAAGAACGACCTTGAGTGGGTAGATACTTTTAATCGCTTGCTTATAAAAACAAAAACAAATCACACTACACTCATAAAAATATTTTTAAAACACTTTGTATGCATTCTTGAGGACCGATACAAGAATCATTATAAAGTTTTGACTTACATTGACACTTTCAGAATATTTTTTCAAACACACACACAAAAAGAAAATTTTCAAAGTGAGCTTAGTGATTAAGAGCCTGTAGATAATAATGGATGAAAAGGATGCTAACACCTTCCCTTTTCATAACCTACCCCCCGAACTCAAAATCTTTAAAGATATTTCCTGTTCTTTTCACCCTTTCCTTGTTGGATAAAATAAAAGTCAGTGGCGACTCTTGCTATCCGCAAAATTTGTGATAAAACGCAAAATCAAGTCAATTCTCCCACAGTATTACAGAACTGGCGACTCTGCTAGGGATTAAAAATGAAAGATGGGTTACCTTAAGAACTTAGATCACTTTTTATTTGCATTGTTCGCTTTATCTTTAAGGGTTTCTTAGGTTTCATTACTTTTAAAGATCCTACACCCGGATCTAGGGATGCCTTAGGTAAGTAGCAATAAATCATGAAAAATGTACGACGTAGACCGATATGGTTGAAGTGATGGCTATGTTAGTGCAACATTTTGGTTTGTACCGATGTTCCTTGAGTCAGTCGAGGATAACATTGGGATGCCGCGTGGTGTCATAAGCACTAACTGACTTTTAGAATCTTAATTGACCCTTTAGCCATTGGAAGGTAGTGAGATATTAGGCTTTGGTTCACTCTGAAGTTGGCTGATACTCGATGCTACGCTCATTGAGATTCGACTCTCGGGTTTGTTTTGGTGGCAAGTCATTTGTCGTACTAAACGAAACCTGTGAGAAAAATCAGTGATATTGAGATCCCTAGAACCCAGTTACTATTTTAGGATAGTTTGAGCCAACTTGACTCTAATAGAAAAGGGTACTTACCTATGGACCTCATGCAAGCCTTTAATCCTAAGGCTCTTGTGTGATTTGTCTGTATTTAATTCTTGTCTAAACATGAAGATAACATCATGACATTATAACATCATAACATTTTCACTAACCGTTTCAAGGATCTAGGGATTTATCTTTGTCTGTTGTTGCAGGTCATGGCTTCTAGTCGCAGAAATACTATCTGAATCAACTTTGCAAAGGTACCTTCCAAGCTTGAGGAATTAGTCTCAAAGGTTCCCGAAAATTTTTAATTCACCAAAATACATGGCTATCTACTCAGTTTGGTTACTCCCGGTTTCAAAGAAGATATGATGAGTGTTCTGTTCCAATTATTTGATCCTAAGCATCATTATTTTACCTTCCTGAATTATCAGTTTATGCCCACAATGGAAGAATTCTCTAAGTTACTCAAAGTTCCTATTCTTGATCAGATACCTTTCACTGGTCTAGAGCAAGTCCAAAAACCTGAAGACAATGCAGCAGCCTTACATCTGAAATAATCAGACATCATATCTAATTGAAAAACAAGAAATGGAGTCAAGGGTCTTCTTCCTAAATTTCTGGTAGAGAAGGCTCAGTTGTTTCTATATGCCATGAGTTTTCATGCTTTTAAGGATATTTTGGCTTTGTTGATCTTTGGTTTGGTGTTGTTCCTTAATCCGGACCAACTCATAGATGTGAACACCATCAAAATATTTCTTACCCATAATCATGTACCTACTTTGCTTGGAGATATCCTACATTCTCTTCACACTCGTACTATGAGGAAGCGATGGACTCTCATGTGTTGCATACCTTTACTTTCCATGTGGTTTATTTTGCACGTCCCCCGATTAATAACGAAGAATGAACAAGGCTTGAGGTGGTCTCAAAGGTTGACGTCACTCGCTCATTCAGATATTTATTGGTGTTCCATATCTCAAGAGGACATCACTATTATTGACCATTGTGGGGAATTCCCTAATGTGCCCCTCCTTGGCATAAGGGGAGGTATTACTTACAACCCTTCTCTAGCTCTACGTCAGTTTTGTTATGCTCGAAGATACATTCCTCATGATATGCTCATCCAGGGTGTTATATTTGATTATGAGAATGATCCTCAAAGTTATCGTCAAAGGTTTATACGTGCTTGGGGCATGATCAATAAGATTGGTAGCAAGACTTTGGGGCATAAGAATTCCATTCCTCTGGAGCCTTACCTCAGATGGGTGCGATCTCGTGCTCAAAATCTTATGATGCCAGATCCTACTATCCTACCAGTGACCATAGAGCCTGTATGTTCCTCATACCATTCTTCATCCTGATATGCCTAATGACTTCGAAGAACTACAAAAGTCTTGGATTCAACTCAAGGAAGAAAGGGATACCTTTGAGACTCGGTTATATGCTAGTGAGAAGAAAGTATTGGAGTTGAAAAAACGAATCCATAAAGAGTAGAGCCTTAATTCATATGTCAACACAAAGAGGAAGCGTCCATATGAGACTTGATACATTAGGCCTCAGGATTTTTATAACTTAACTCTCTTGTTTTCATTGTAAGCCTAGAAGGCAGTTATAATTTGAACTTAATACTAAATTTATTTGTTTCCTTTTTGTTTAACAAATTTAAATCCCATAAGGTCCTTGAAAACATTGCATATTGTGATACGGTGGCAGAACCGACTGTTTTAAAAATGCTGGTTTGCGTTTTGCGTTTTGTGTTTGCAAAATGTTGCGATAAGCAAGAGTCGCCACCGACTTTTATTTTATCCAACCGGAAAGGAAAAAAGTACATAAAAAATCCTTTTTTCAAGATTTTGAGTACGGGGAGTAGATTATAGAAAGAGAATGTGTTAGCACCCTTTCTATCCATGGTTTTCCATGGGCTCTTAGGTACTTGCTCATCTTAAAATTGCTTGTGTACGTGCTTTGTTTTGAAAAGTTTTGACTTTGTGATAACCTCTGTGTCAGTCCTCAAAGGTGTGACGAAGTTGTTTTGAAAATTGTTTTGAAAAGTGGAAGTGTTAAAAGCTTGATTTGAGCAAGTACCTACTAGCATCTACCTACTCGAAAAAGGATCGTTTCTATTCTCGTTTCCTTTAGACAGCACTATCCTACTATTAAGAAATAGGTAGCACCGTCGTTGGAGTTGTAAGGGTGAGTTCAATAGGGACGTACGATCATTAAAGAAATGTTAGGACGTCTTAGTAATAACCCTAAAGTCTTAAGATCATATTCGAGGCAACATTTCCGAGGCAACATTTCTGAGGCAACATTTCCGAACGGGACATTTGATCTTTGTTAGACAGGAGGGAAACCACTAAGACACCCTATACTTAATGATCGTTTACCGAAGGCAACCGAAGTGAGAGTACCCTAAGAGTGCACATGTGCGAGTGATTAGTTTCAGTTATTTATCTTTGCACATTATAGTTTTCTAACTGTATTAAATTATCATGCAATCTTATCGTACAATCATATTAACATACATCTAAACAGTTAATATTTGCGAGAATTAAAATGAGGGAAAATAAAACTACACTATTACAAGGCTTCGGGATAGGGATTAATTACATAGCCAAAAAACCCGCAAAAGACGATAAATAAAAGAAAGTCCTAGATTAAGCTATTACATACCGTGGACAGTTACATCAATATTGCAAAAATAATAAACACGCGCGATATATTGAATACAAGATAATTAGGGTTTTGACCCCAACTATATCTAATTGTAATCTAAAGGGAAAATCATTTTTGTCGTTTTTTTTATTTGAGAAAATAAAGCTCAATTGAATCAAAAAAAGAACCTAATTACTAATTAATTTTAATTAAGAAAAATAATTAAATTAACCTATTTTTTGGTATTTTTATTTTGAGAGAGAAATAAATATTAAATCAAGAGTCTAACCCTAATTTTTCTAATTGGTTTTAATAAAAAATAAAGTTAGAATTTCCCTAAATTAATATAAACTAAATTAAATTAAATTAAATTTGATAAAAAAAAAACTATTTCTAAATTTTTTATGATTTTTTGATTTTTTGATTTTATGAAAAAAAGTGATTAATTTTGTGAAAAATAATTAAGCAAATTAACTTAAATAAAAGAAGTAAATAGAGAAAAGAAAAAAAGAATGGGCCTAATTGTTTTAGCAAAGGGGGGTGTGAATCTGATTTGTGGTAAGGCCCATTTATCATCAAGCCTAGTCACCATTGGATCTGATGGAGGCGTTGACTTGAGGAGCATGATGAACCTTCATTGTGGGCACATTGGATCTGGCCAGGAGCATATCAGATGGCTGATGTTAAGGGTGTATGGGATATGCTTGAGAATGTGAAGCACTGGATTGACCTACAATTGTTGAGAAAATAACAAAATGCACCCGCCTGGGATCGAACCCAGGACGTGTGCATCAAAGGCTAACATCCTCACCATCTGCACTAACATGTTAATTGTGATAATAATGAAATAAATGAAACATAATGCAAACAACGTGCCACGCCTCCAAAACGCGCGGAAATTCAAACGAGCCATTCACACACTGCCACGCCATCATCTTCTTCACTGATTCCTTCGTTTTAGGTAAAAGGACTTTTACCTACGGACATCAAGCGTAGGTATTGTTAGAACAAAGTTTGAATCTACTACCCTATGTTTAAGTTTTGATGATAACAAAATGAAAAGATATATTATTTATATGATTCATGTATGAACTATTTGCTACCTAAAAATATTACGTTCTGCCTTGCAGAAACTCTGATAGGTATCAGCAAGAGCACACTTAATCAGCATCAGAATATTGGTTCTTGACATCAGCATCATAAGTTGCTATATCAGAATACTAGAATCAGAAGATCAACTCACGTGTATGCTGAAGCTTGATGAACAGAACTGCGCTCAACACTCTGATAAATAAAACAACAGTTCATCAGCAGTTAAGCAGAGTCAGAATGAGCCAAGCCAGAACATGCATTAAGTAAGCAACGGTACTGTGCATTGAAAGCGTATTATTACCAACGGCCTCATTCCAGACAAGATCTGCTTGATAAGGAAAGTTTGTTATTAGCATTGAATCAAGAATATTGCTCCAACGTTCAACAATCTCAGTGCTATATAAACAAGACTATGAAGATTGAATTGGCTAATGCTCTCCAACATTTTACACGCCTAAAAGCTAATCATAATCTTCCTTCTCTCAGTTTTCTAAACGCTACATATATCCTTATTCAATCATTGTTTAGCAATCTAGTTTCATAAGCTTAAGTTGTGTATACATCACAGTTGTGATACAATTTTGTAGAAAACATTCACACAACTAGATTTATCTTCTTTGTAAGAAAGTGTTTCCTTGACAAACCGGGTTGTGGTTTGCATCAAGAAGGCTTTAGCAGTTGTTAAAGCAGTTTGTAATATTCAGTTGAATATAGTGGATTAAGACCTCGTTGGAGAGAGGTGAAATCACCTTGACGGGTGGACTGGAGTAGTTTGAGATCAAACGAACCAGGATACAAATATCTTGTTCATTGCATTGATTTTCAGTTTTACAATTCAACCCCCCCCCCTTCTTGTGTTTTTCACTTCTTCAATTGGCATCAGAGCGCCTGGTTCTGAGATAAAACACTTAACCGTGTCAGTACAAGATCCAGCGTCAGAAAAACACAATGGCAGGAAACTATTCTCACACCAGCAATGACAACCATGAGGACAGAGACAGATTCAGCGGCAAACCTCCAGTCTTTGATGGAGAAAACTTTGATTACTAGAAAGACAGAATTGAAAGCTTCTTTCTGGCACATGATGCTGATCTGTGGGATATGGTGACAGATGGATACACGCACCCTATGAATGCAAGCAGTTAGAAGATTGATAGAAAAACAATGTCTGACCAACAAAAGTGTGACTTCAAGAATCACCACAAGGCCAGAACCATCCTTCTCAGCGCCATCTCCTATACTGAATATGAAAAGATCTCCAACAGAGACACAACAAAGAACATTTTTTACTCACTTAGAATGACGCATGAGGGCAACGTTCAGGTCAAAGAAACTAAAGCCCTGGCGCTCATTCAGAAGTATGAGGCGTTCAAAATGGAAGAATATGAATCCATTGAAACAATGTTCTCAAGATTCCATATTCTGGTAGCTGGTCTCAAGGTTCTGGACAAAGGATACTCTACTGCTGACCATGTTAAGAAAATCATCAGAAGTTTACCCAAGCAGTGGAGACCAATGGTTACAGCTCTGAAGCTAGCAAAAGATGTCAACAAAATCACTCCGGAGGAACTTATTAACTCCCTCAGAAGTCATGAGATAGAGCTAGAAGTTGACGAGCCTCAGAAGCAAGGTAAGCCTTTAGCATTAAAATCTAACAAAAAATCTGAGTCTAAAGTTTTGTAGGAAGTTGAAGAAACATCTGATGGATCCTCATCAGAAGAAGACGAACTCTCCCTCCTCTCCAGAAGAGTAAATCAACTGTGGAAGCAGAGGCAAAGGAAGTTCAGGAATCCCAGAAGATATGATCAGAACGAGTCCTCTTCCAGATACAGAAGGACAGATTCTTCCTCTGGATACAGAAGATCTGAAGGCTCCTCAAGTAGCAAAAAGCCAAACACCAAGGACATCATCTGCTATGAGTGCAATGAGCAAGGACACTACAAGAGTGACTGTCCAAAGCTTCAGAGGGAAAAGCCCAAAAAGAATTTTGGAAGAGAAAAGAAGAAAAGTCTCATGGCTACATGGGATGACTCTGACTCGTCTGAAGCTGACTCAGAATCAGATGATGAGAGGGCAAACATAGCTCTCATGGCTAGCATTTCAGAAGATAGTGAAGCTTCTGAATCAGACTCTGAATCAGACACTGAAGAGGTATTTCCTAACTTTGCTGTTAACTTTACCAAGGCTGAACTTGCTTCAGCCTTAATGAAATTCTGGAAAGGTATCAGCAAATTAGAGTTAAATTCAGAGACCTGAAAAGGAATCTTGAATCTGACTCCAATAAGACTGAGAGTCTCAAATTGGAGAATTCTGAGCTGAGAAATAAGATTTCAAAATTAGAAAATACTTTACAAAACTCTCAGAAGGAACCAATTTCTGAAACTCCCAGCAACGCTGATGAGATCATCAAGGAGTATGATCACAGTTTCCAGAAGTTCCTTGCTAAAAGCATAGATAGAAGCAAAATGGCTTCAATGATCTATGGAGTTAGCAGAAACGGCAGGAAAGGAATAGGATACCAAGGTAAGGTTCCTACACCAAAGAATGTCATGGATTTAACCATTAAACACACTCCTCTGAATTCACATTTTGTGTATGGTCACACACATGATATTAAATACACTAGCAGTAAGTACTCTGTGAAACCAAAATTCAACTAGAGTTTTGGTAAAACTAACAAATCAGGACCCAAGAAAATCTAGGTACCTAAGGATAAAATAATACATGTTGCAGATATCTTTAGCAGCAAGTCAGAAACACCAGTCATGGTACCTGGACTCTGGCTGCTCGCGACACATGACGGGAAGAAGGCATATGTTCCAAAGCCTGGAACTTAAGCCTGGAGGCCACGTTGGCTTTGGAGGCAATTAGAGGGGAAAGATAATTGGCTCTGGAACTGTAGGTAATGGAAATATTCCCTCTATTAATAATGTTCTGCTAGTAGATGGATTAATGCATAATCTGTTATCCATAAGTCAATTAAGTGATAACGGTTATGATATAATCTTTAATCAAAAATCATGTAAAGCTGTTAGTTAGAAAGATGAGACTATCCTGTTTAATGGTAAGAGGAAAAACAACATTTACAAAATCAAACTTTCTGAACTAAAAAGTCAGAATGTAAAGTGCCTTCTGTCTGTTAACAACGAGCAGTGGATCTGGCACAGAAGATTGGGGCATGTTAGTATGAGAAGAATATCTCAGATTAACAAACTCAATCTGGTCAGAGGACTTCCTAATTTGAAGTTCAATTCAGATGCTCTGTGTGAATCATGTCAGAAAGGAAAGTTTGCAAAACCTTCTTTTAAATCTAAAAATGTTGTTTCTACCTCTAAGCCATTACAACTTCTGCACATTGACTTATTTGGACCAGTTAAAACTGCTTCAGTCAGTGGCAAGAAGTAATGGTTAGTAATCGTAGATGACTATAGCAGATGGACATGGGTAAAGTTCTTAAGACACAAGGACGAGTCACACTCTGTGTTTGTTACCTTCTGTAACCAAGTTCAGAATGAAAAGGATCTTAGAATCGTTAAAGTCAGAAGTGATCATGGTGGAGAATTTGAAAACAAAGATTTTGAGTCATTCTTTAATGACAGAGGCATTCTGCATGATTTCTCTTGTCCTAGAACTCCCCAACAAAATGGAGTTGTAGAACGAAAGAACAGAACATTGCAAGAATTGGCCAGAACCATGATCAATGAGACAAACGTTGCTAAGATCTTCTGGGCAGAGGCAATAAACACAGCGTGCTACATTCAGAATAGAATCTCAATAAGACCTATTCTGGAAAAGACTCCATATGAATTGTGGAAGAACAGAAAGCCCAACATTTCATATTTTCATCCATTTGGATGTACCTGTTTTATGTTAAATACAAAGAATTATTTGAACAAGTTTGACTCTAAAGCAAAGAAGTGTATTATGTTAGGATACTCTGAACGCTCAAGAGGGTACAGAGTATACAATACAGAAACACAGATTGTGGAAGAATCAATCAGTGTTCGTTTTGATGATAAGCTTGACTCTGAAAAGTCAAAGCAGAATGATGTTTTTGCAGGTATGGAAATTGAATTTACAGGTTCTGAAGACAAGTCATCAGAAGCTCTCAACACAGACACTCCTTCAACATCTGAAAGGAGCACTGCTAGCAATCCTACAACAGCTGCTGATCAACCTCAGAAGAGATTACCTAGAAGCAGCTTGGATCACCCAGAAGAAACTATCTTAGGAAGAAAGAAAGATCCAATCAGAACAAGAGCAAGCTTCAGAAACTCTGAAGAAACACTCATGGGACTTGTGTCTCTGATTGAACCTTCTTCTATTGATGAAGCACTTCTGGATAATGACTGGATTCTGGCAATGCAAGAAGAGCTGAATCAATTCACCAGAAATGACGTATGGGATCTTCTTCCCAGACCAAAAGGATTCAACGTCATTGGAACAAGATGGGTCTTCAGAAACAAGCTAAATGAACAAGGTGAAGTCATCAGAAACAAGGCACGACTGGTTGCACAAGGTTATAGTCAGCAAGAGGAGATAGACTATACAGAAACCTTTGATCCAATCGCCAGGTTAGAATCTATCAGACTTTTAATTTCATTTGCTGTTAATAGAGGCATCACTCTGTATCAGATAGATGTCAAGAGTGCATTCTTAAACGGTTATATAGAAGAAGAGGTTTATGTGCACCAACCCCATGGTTTTGAAAATACAAAACATCCAGAACATGTTTTCAAACTAAAGAAGTCACTATATGGTCTGAAACAAGCTCCCAGGGCTTGGTATGAAAGGCTAAGTAACTTTCTGTTAGAAAATGAATTCACCAGAGGGAAGGTGGACACTACCTTATTCTGTAAATCAGTTAAGAATGACATCTTAGTCTGTCAAATTTACGTTGATGATATTATTTTTGGTTCTACTAATCCTTCTCTTGGAAGAAAATTTGCTAAGTGTATGCAGGCAAAATTTGAGATGAGCCTCATGGGGGAACTGAAATTCTTTCTAGGAATTCAGATCAATCAAACTCCAGAGGGAACTTACATTCATCAGAGCAAATACATCAGAGATCTTCTGAAGAAATTTGACCTCTCAGAATGTAAGCCATCAAAGATTCCAATGCGTCCCACGTGCATTCTGGAAAGAGAAGAGGTAAGCAAAAATGTAGAACAGAAAGTCTACAGAGGTATGATTGGTTCTCTCCTGTATCTGACTGCTTCAAGACCTGATATATTATTCAGCGTTTCTATCTGTGCTAGATTCCAATCAGATCCTAGAGAATCTCACTTAACAGTTGTTAAGCGAATTTTCAAGTATCTGAAAGGTACTACTAATCTGGTTTTGTTTTATAGAAAATCTAGTGATTACAGTTTAGTAGGCTACTGCGATGCTGACTTTGCTGGAGACAGAGTGGAGCGTAAAAGTACTTCTGGAAGCTGCCAGTTTCTGGGAGAAAATCTGATCTCTTGGTCCAGCAAAAGGCAATCAACAATTGTGCTATCAACAGCAGAAGCTGAGTACATAGCAGCAGTAGGATGTAGCACACAAATGCTCTGGATGAAAAGTCAGCTTGAAGACTTCCAGATTTTTGAGAGTAACATTCCTATACTCTGTGACAATACTTCTGCTATTTGCTTAAGTAAGAATCCTATTTTACATTCTAGAGCTAAGCATATAGAAATAAAACATCACTTCATTAGGGACTATATTCAGAAAGGAATTTTGAATTTAAAATTTATAGATACAGACCATCAATGGGCTGATATCTTCACTAAACCCCTTTCTGAAGATAGGTTCAATTTCATTCTGAAACATCTCAGCATGAAAATCTGCCCAGAGTGAAAATGTTTTAATTCCATATATTTATCTTCAGAATGTATTTGCTTTACTGTGAACTTCTGATCAATCTCTTTTCAGAAAGATAGAACATGCAGATTGTATCAGATGCAAGTCTAAAGATCTGAGAGTCTAAGCTCAAAGACAGACGTGCTGATCACTACATCAAACAAGTGTCATCCAATCATCAGCAAATCTCTGAAGCAGAACGCGTGCACGCTTCTGAGAAGGAAAAACGCTGATTGGGTGCATTGAGACACATGTCTGGTAACCGTTTTTAAGTATCTTTCTCAAATCCCCCAAAATCAGCAAGCATTAAATGAAAGTAATCATGTTTTTAAAACGTAATCATGATTTTATTTCTCTTTCTTAAAAACGTTTACTCTTTCAAAATATTCTGAACCCTATTTAAACACGTTAACCTCTCATTTTAATCTTTTACAGTTTCTCACTACTTCTCAAGCATTCTCTGCATTTTTATGTGTTCATCTCTCTCAAACCCTTTTTCTCAGTTTTTCTCAAAAATCCCTAAGTGTGAACATGGCAACCTCCAGCAGTGCTTCTGCAGGTTCTCAGAAGAAAGCATCATCTGAACAGTATCAAGTGCCATTCAGAACACTCCTCAATCCTGTGAAGAATCTTGAAGTGTTATCTGAATTGATCATTGATTTTGGAAGCCTGAAGGAAAACGGTTTTGATTTAACAGAAGAAGTTAGGGCACAGAAATGGGAAAGGTATTTTGACAGGTTGGTTGGACCAACATTCCTTATGTTAGTCAAGGAGTTATGGATTCATGCGACGGCTTCAACGCATCAAGTCACCTCCTACATTATGGGGAAGAAGATTGTGATCACTGAGGATCACATAGCAAGGTTAATTGGTTACAATGGCGGTGGCGTCCGCTGTATTGATATGGCTGAGAGATGTGCTGACGTGGGCGTCATAGAAGAAAGGATTTTCACACATGGGGTGCCCAGCAGCAAGATCAAAGATCTGAAGGATCATCACAGAGTTTGGGTGAAGATAATTCTGGGGTGTTTTAACCATAGGAAGCCAACCAGTTCCCCTTATTACATAAATGTAGATCAGCAGTTTCTGATCTACTTTATCAATCAGAAGGTAAAAATCAACTTGGCTCATCTTCTGTTTAACCACCTCAGAACAAGCGTGAAGGAAACCAGGGAAGAAGAAAGAACAAAGAGGGATTGGATACCCTTTGGAAGGTTGATATCAGATATTTTGACTGAGAATAGGCTGATAGAGCATCTGATAGAAGCTCAAGAGTTAAGCACCATTGAACCAACGGTTGGGAAGCCTCTGAACGCGAAGAACTTGAAGAAAATGAAGTTGATAGAGAATATCAAAAAGGAACCCAACGCTACTCCTATTACTGATATCACCAGCAGAAGAGTCCCACTGAGTGACTTTCCTTTGTTCTCTGAGATAGAATCCAAGCCAGTGGTAGTTCTCAGATATCTGGACGCGTGCAAAGCTGATAGTACAAATCCCAATCTGAAGATCAAAGATCTGCACCAACCTCAACCAGAAGTGACTCTGAAGAAGACGAAGAAAAGGAAGGCACCTTCAGAAGGATCATCCCAGCAGACACCCAAGAAAAGAGGTAATTTATCTGCTGCTTCTGTTTTAAATTCTTCTACTATTCCAGCATCAATTCCACCTCCAACCTCTCATAGAATCTCAATCCCCATCCCAACAATAGATGAAACTGAACCAGAAGATGACCCTTCTGAGGCACTTCAACTCAGAAGACCCCGAACCAAACATCCCAAACCAACAATATCAACAACATCAACAATTGACAAAGTGCTGTCTGACATTGATCAACACACTTCTGATCACTCCTCCATCAATCCAAACTCTGAACCACAAATTGTCCCTTCTCCACAACCAGCAATTCCGTCTCCCTCTCCTCAACCAGAAATTCATCCACCATCACCTCAACCTGAGTTTCATCACTCTGAAACTCCAACTCCTCCACCTTCTGAACCTCATTCACCTCAGCCATCACCTCTGGAAATCCAGCTGCCATGTGGAACAACAGTCACAATGGCCCAGCTGCCATCCTCACCAGAATCTACACCACCAAATACTCCCAAAACACCAAACAGTCTAATCATTATCTCTGATTCTCCCATTCCATCTCCAAAACAAACAGCTCCCAAGCAAACCACCGAAAACCCCAGCAGGACCTTCATAGACTTAACAATCCTTGACCGTCTTGCTGATCTGAAACATAAAATAGCCATTCCAAAACCAAAACAACCAGATGTTGGCTCTGGTATTATGAATTTTGAAACAGGTTTGCAGCAGTGGATTGCTTCTCTGAAGCAAGTCTGTCCTGGAATGATTGACCCAGCTGCCTCTGACCAGCTCTGGTCACAATTCAGAATTTGGGTACGTGCTGAAGCCCTCAAGTTGCAGGATATCAACTATGAGCAGGCACAAAAGAACTTCAGCAAGCTGCTGAAGGAAGTTGAAAGTCAGCTGCCACAGGAAGACGTGCTCCCTCTGGATAGTGAGCCATGGTCTGAGAAACAGCTAGCTTCAAAGGTGAAACCAGAAGAAGACAAGACTATTCAAGCTGAAGCAAGTCAAGCAGAAGATGTTGCAGAAAGCTCTCAGAAGCTCCCTGCTTCTGATGTTTCTCAAGCTGCCTTGGACAGGCAGACTCTGGAAGAGCTGAAGCTGAATGACATGCGTCTGCAACAAAGGATGGATGAAAATGACCAAAAGATGAAAGAAAGGATGGATGTGCAGGATAGCAAGATAGACACAGTTGTCAGCATGGTACACAAGCAGAATGAGACTGCTGATCAGATCAAAGCCATGCTGGAGAACCTGTTCACACGCCTTCCTCCCCAACCTTAGTTTTCCATTCATGTCATTTCATGTTTTCTTTGATTATCTATTGTACTATTTTGTTTGATTCTGAACCTTTTAATATGACAAGTTTTTCAGCCTTAAATGTTTTAGCACATCACTTACACTTTTTGATTGCTGACAAAAAGGGGGAGAACAAGAATGATATTTTAAACAATAACGGATTACTAAGACAGAAATTCTCGAACATTCTAACTCTGATATACTTGAATATGTTTTCTGTTTTGCTTAAGTCTACAGGTACAAGAAAGCTCCATGATACTCTGAAGACTAAAGCTCTGATACTCTGACCCAAAGCAAAGCTCTGACAAGAAAAACTCTGATACGCTGATCTGAAGCTCTGCTCTGATATGCTGATCTAAAGCCTCTGATAGTCAAAACTCTGAGAATCTGATGTTCAAAGAAAGGCAATAAAAAAATCTGATCCTGAAGAACTCTTGGAATTAAAAAAGGAAGCAATAAACTCAGGGGGAGTATCTCTCAACTCTTATCCCTTATCTTTGATAACCTCTTACTCTGATACATCTTATCATTTAGTTACCTCTGATACTTTTTCACGTTATTTTCAATTAAAAAATATCTAGTTTTTGTCATCATCAAAAAGGGGGAGATTGTTAGAACAAAGTTTGAATCTACTACCCTATGTTTAAGTTTTGATGATAACAAAATGAAAAGATATATTATTTATATGATTCATGTATGAACTATTTTCTACCTAAAAATATTACGTTCTGCCTTGCAGAAACTCTGATAGGTATCAGCAAGAGCACACTTAATCAGCATCAGAATATTGGTTCTTGACATCAGCATCAGAAGTTGCTATATCAGAATACCAGAATCAGAAGATCAACTCACGTGTATGCTGAAGCTTGATGAACAGAACTGCGCTCAACACTCTGATAAATAAAACAACAGTTCATCAGCAGTTAAGTAGAGTCAGAATGAGCCAAGCCAGAACATGCATTAAGTAAGCAACAGTATTGTGCATTGAAAGCGTATTATTACCAACGGCCTCATTCCAGACAAGATCTGCTTGATAAGGAAAGTTTGTTATTAGCATTGAATCAAGAATATTGCTCCAACGTTCAACAATCTCAGTGCTATATAAACAAGACTATGAAGATTGAATTGGCTAATGCTCTCCAACATTTTACACGCCTAAAAGCTAATCATAATCTTCCTTCTCTCAGTTTGCTAAACGCTACATATCTCCTTACTCAATCATTGTTTAGCAATCTAGTTTCATAAGCTTAAGTTGTGTATACATCACAGTTGTGATACAGTTTTGTAGAAAACATTCACACACCTAGATTTATCTTCTTTGTAAGAAAGTGTTTCCTTGACAAACCGGGTTATGGTTTGCATCAAGAAGGCTTTAGCAGTTGTTAAAGCAGTTTGTAATATTCAGTTGAATATAGTGGATTAAGACCTCGTTGGAGAGAGGCGAAATCACCTTGACGGGTGGACTGGAGTAGTTTGAGATCAAACGAACCAGGATAAAAATATCTTGTTCATTGCATTGATTTTCAGTTTTACAATTCAACCCCCCCTTCTTGTGTTTTTCACTTCTTCAATTGGCATCAGAGCGCCTGGTTCTGAGCTAAAACACTTAACCGTGTTAGTACAAGATCCAGCGTCAGAAAAACACAATGGCAGGAAACTATTCTCACACCAGCAATGACAACCATGAGGAAAGAGACAGATTCAGCGGCAAACCTCCAGTCTTTGATGGAGAAAACTTTGATTACTGGAAAGACAGAATTGAAAGCTTCTTTCTGGCACATGATGCTGATTTGTGGGATATGGTGACAGATGGATACACGCACCCTGTGAATGCAAGCGGTCAGAAGATTGATAGAAAAACAATGTCTGACCAAGAAAAGCGTGACTTCAAGAATCACCACAAGGCCAGAACCATCCTTCTCAGCGCCATCTCCTATACTGAATATGAAAAGATCTCCAACAGAGACACAACAAAGAACATTTTTGACTCACTCAGAATGACGCATGAGGGCAACGTTCAGGTCATAGAAACTAAAGCCCTGGCGCTCATTCAGAAGTATGAGGCGTTCAAAATGGAAGAATCTGAATCCATTGAAACAATGTTCTCAAGACTCCAGATTCTGGTAGCTGGTCTCAAGGTTCTGGACAAAGGATACTCTACTGCTGACCATGTCAAGTAAATCATCAGAAGTTTACCCAAGCAGTGGAGACCAATGGTTACAGCTCTGAAGCTAGCAAAAGATCTCAACAAAATCACTCTGGAGGAACTTATCAGCTCCCTCAGAAGTCATGAGATAGAGCTAGAAGCTGACGAGCCTCAGAAGCAAGGTAAACCTTTAGCATTAAAATCTAACAAAATCTGAGTGTAAAGTTTTGCAGGCAGTTGAAGAAACATCGGATGGATCCTCATCAGAAGAAGACGAACTCTCCCTCCTCTCCAGAAGAGTAAATCAACTGTGGAAGCAGAGGCAAAGGAAGTTCAGGAATCCTAGAATATCTGATCAGAACGAGTCCTCTTCCAAATACAAAAGGACAAATTCTTCCTTTGGATACAAAAGATCTGAAGGCTCCTCAAGTAGCAAAAAGCCAAACACCAAGGACATCATCTGCTATGAGTGCAATGAGCAAGGACACTACAAGAGTGACTGACCAAAGCTTCAGAGGGAAAAGCCCAAAAAGAAGTTTGGAAGAGAAAAGAAGAAAAGTCTCATGGCTACATGGGATGACTCTGACTCGTCTGAAGCTGACTCAGAATCAGATGACGAGAGGGCAAACATAGCTCTCATGGCTAACATTTCAGAAGATAGTGAAGCTTCTGAATCAGACACTGAAGAGGTATTTCCTAACTTTGCTGTTAACTTTACCAAGGATGAACTTGCTGAAAGCCTTAATGAAATTCTGGAAAGGTATCAGCAAATTAGAGTTAAATTCAGAGACCTGAAAAGGAATCTTGAATCTGACTCCAATAAGACTGAGAGTCTCAAATTGGAGAATTCTGAGCTGAGAAATAAGATTTCAAAATTAGAAAATACTTTACAAAACTCTCAGAAGGAACCAATTTCTGAAACTCCCAGCAACGCTGATGAGATCATCAAGGAGTATGATCACAGTTTCCAGAAGTTCCTTGCTAAAAGCATAGATAGAAGCAAAATGGCTTCAATGATCTATGGAATTAGCAGAAACGGCAGGAAAGGAATAGGATACCAAGGTAAGGTTCCTACACCAAATAATGTCATGGATTTAACCATTAAACACACTCCTATGAATTCACATTTTGTGTATGGTCACACACATGATATTAAATACACTAGCAGTAAGTACTCTGTGAAACCAAAATTCAACCAGAGTTTTGGTAAAACTAACAAATCAGGACCCAAGAAAATCTGGGTACCTAAGGATAAAATAATACATGTTGCAGATATCTTTAGCAGCAAGTCAGAAACACCAGTCATGGTACCTGGACTCTGGCTGCTCGCGACACATGACGGGAAGAAGGCATATGTTCCAAAGCCTGGAACTTAATCCTGGAGGCCACGTTGGCTTTGGAGGCAATCAGAGGGGAAAGATAATTGGCTCTGGAACTGTAGGTAATGGAAATCTTCCCTCTATTAATAATGTTCTGATAGTAGATGGATTAATGCTTAATCTGTTATCCATAAGTCAATTAAGTGATAACGGTTATGATATAATCTTTAATCAAAAATCATGTAAAGCTGTTAGTCAGAAACATGGGACTATCCTGTTTAATGGTAAGAGGAAAAAGAACATTTACAAAATCAAACTTTCTGAACTAAAAAGTCAGAATGTAAAGTGCCTTCTGTCTGTTAACAACGAGCAGTGGATCTGGACAAAAAAAAAATTGGGGCATGTTAGTATGAGAAGAATATCTCAGATTAACAAACTCAATCTGGTCAGAGGACTTCCTAATTTGAATTTCAATTCAGATGCTCTGTGTGAAGCATGTCAGAAAGGCAAGTTTGCAAAACCTTCTTTTAAATCTAAAAATGTTGTTTCTACCTCTAAGCCATTAGAACTTCTGCACATAGACTTATTTGGACCAGTTAAAACTGCTTCAGTCAGTGGCAAGAAGTATGGGTTAGTAATCGTAGATGACTATAGCAGATGGACATGGGTAAAGTTCTTAAGACACAAGGACGAGTCACACTCTGTGTTTGTTACCTTCTGTAACCAAGTTCAGAATGAAAAGGATCTTAGAATCGTTAAAGTCAGAAGTGATCATGGTGGAGAATTTGAAAACAAATATTTTGAGTCATTCTTTAATGACAGAGGCATTCTGCATGATTTCTCTTGTCCTAGAACTCCCCAACAAAATGGAGTTGTAGAACGAAAGAACAGAACATTGCAAGAAATGGCCAGAACCATGATCAATGAGACAAACGTTGCTAAGATCTTCTGGGCAGAGGCAATAAACACAGCGTACTACATTCAGAATAGAATCTCAATAAGACCTATTATGGAAAAGACTCCATATGAATTGTGGAAGAACAGAAAGCCCAACATTTCATATTTTCATCCATTTGGATGTACCTGTTTTATGTTAAATACAAAGAATTATTTGAACAAGTTTGACTCTAAAGCACAGAAGTGTATTATGTTAGGATACTCTGAACGCTCAAGAGGGTACAGAGTATACAATACAGAAACACAGATTGTGGAAGAATCAATCAGTGTTCGTTTTGATGATAAGCTTGACTCTGAAAAGTCAAAGAAGAATGAAGTTTTTGCAGGTATGGAAATTGAATTTACAGGTTCTGAAGACAAGTCATCAGAAGCTCTCAACACAGACACTCCTTCAACATCTGAAAGGAGCACTGCTAGCAATCCTACAACCGCTGCTGATCAACCTCAAAAGAGATTACCTAGAAGCAGCTTGGATCACCCAGAAGAAACTATCTAAGGAAGAAAGGAAGATCCAATCAGAACAAGAGCAAGCTTCAGAAACTCTGAAGAAACACTCATGGGACTTGTGTCTCTGATTGAACCTTCTTCTATTGATGAAGCACTTCTGGATAATGACTGGATTCTGGCAATGCAAGAAGAGCTGAATCAATTCACCAGAAATGACGTATGGGATCTTGTTCCAAGACCAAAAGGATTTAACGTCATTGGAACAAGATGGGTCTTCAGAAACAAGCTAAATGAACAAGGTGAAGTCATCAGAAATAAGGCACGACTGGTTGCACAAGGTTATAGTCAGCAAGAGGGGATACACTATACAGAAACCTTTGCGCCAGTCGCCAGGTTAGAATCTATCAGGCTTTTAATTTCATTTGCTGTTAATAGAGGCATCACTCTGTATCAGATGAATGTCAAGAGTGCATTCTTAAACGGTTATATAGAAGAAGAGGTTTATGTGCACCAACCCCCTGGTTTCGAAAATACAAAACATCCAGAACATGTTTTCAAACTAAAGAAGTCAATATATGGTCTGAAACAAGCTCCCAGAGCTTGGTATGAAAGGCTAAGTAACTTTCTGTTAGAAAATGAATTCACCAGAGGGAAGGTGGACACTACCTTATTCTGTAAATCAGTTAAGAATGACATCTTAGTCTGTCAAATTTACATTGATGATATTATTTTTGGTTCTACTAATCCTTCTCTTGGAAGAAAATTTGCTAAGTGTATGCAGGCAGAATTTGAGATGAGCCTCGTGAGGGAACTAAAATTCTTTCTAGGAATTCAGATCAATCAAACTCCAGAGGGAACTTACATTCATCAGAGGAAATACATCAGAGATCTTCTGAAGAAATTTGACCTCTCAGAATGTAAGCCATCAAAGATTCCAATGCATCCCACGTGCATTCTGGAAAGAGAAGAAGTAAGCAAAAATGTAGAACAGAAAGTCTACAGAGGTATGATTGGTTCTCTCCTGTATCTGACTGCTTTAAGACCTGATATATTATTCAGCGTTTGTATATGTGCTAGATTCTAATCAGATCCTAGAGAATCTCACTTAACAGCTGTTAAGCGAATTTTCAAGTATCTGAAAGGTACTACTAATCTGGGTTTGTTTTATAGAAAATCTAGTGATTACAGTTTAGTAGACTACTGCGATGCTGACTTTGCTGGAGACAGAGTGGAGCGTAAAAGTACTTCTGGAAGCTGCCAGTTTCTGGGAGAAAATCTGATCTCTTGGTCCAGCAAAAGGCAATCAACAATTGCGCTATCAACAGCAGAAGCTGAGTACATAGCAGCAGCAGGATGTAGCACACAAATGCTCTGGATGAAAAGTCAGCTTGAAGACTTCCAGATTTTTGAGAGTAACATTCCTATACTCTGTGACAATACTTCTGCTATTTGCTTAAGTAAGAATCCTATTTTACACTCTAGAGCTAAGCATATAGAAATAAAACATCACTTCATTAGGGACTATATTCAGAAAGGAATTTTGAATTTAAAATTTATAGATACAGACCATCAATGGGATGATATCTTCACTAAACCCCTTTCTGAAGATAGGTTCAATTTCATTCTGAAACATCTCAGCATGAAAATCTGCCCAGAGTGAAAATGTTTTAATTCCATATATTTATCTTCAGAATGTATTTGTTTTACTGTGAACTTCTGATCAATCTCTTTTCAGAAAGATAGAACATGCAGATTGTATCAGATGCAAGTCTAAAGATCTGAGAGTCTAAGCTCAAAGACAGACGTGTTGATCACTACATAAAACAAGTGTCATCCAATCATCAGCAAATCTCTGAAGCAGAACGCGTGCACGCTTCTGAGAAGGCAAAACGCTGATTGGGTGCATTGAGACACATGTCTGGTAACCGTTTTTAAGTATCTTTCTCAAATCCCCTAAAATCAGCAAGCATTAAATGAAAGTAATCATGTTTTTAAAACGTAATCATGATTTTATTTCTCTTTCTTAAAAACGTTTACTCTTTCAAAATATTCTGAACCCTATTTAAACATGTTAACCTCTCATTTTAATCTTTTACAATTTCTCACTACTTCTCAAGCATTCTCTGCATTTTTCTGTGTTCATCTCTCTCAAACCCTTTTTCTCAGTTTTTCTCAAAAATCCCTAAGTGTGAACATGGCAACCTCCAGCAGTGCTTCTGCAGGTTCTCAGAATAAAGCATCATCTGAACAGTATCAAGTGCCATTCAGAACACTCCTCACTCCTGTGAAGAATCTTGAAGTGTTATCTGAATTGATCATTGATTTTGGAAGCCTGAAGGAAAACGGTTTTGATTTAACAGAAGAAGTTAGGGCACAGAAATGGGAAAGGTATTTTGACAGGTTGTTTGGACCAACATTCCCTATGTTAGTCAAGGAGTTCTGGATTCATGCGACGACTTTAACGCATCAAGTCACCTCCTACATTATGGGGAAGAAGATTGTGATCACTGAGGATCACATAGCAATGTTAATTGGTTACAGTGGCGGTGGCGTCCGCTGTATTGATATGGCTGAGAGATGTGCTTACGTGGGCGTCATAGCACAAAGGATTTGAAATTTTGAAATTGGTTCTGCCTCTTTCACATTTTCTCCACCCCTCTCTTTGGTCTGCCTTTGTTCACTATCTATAATAGAGTGCATTAGGGTTAAAGTTTGCATCAAATCTTTGCCATTTATGAAGATTGATCAATGATTTATTTCTTGCACCAAATCTTTCCAAAACAAACATTTTCAATCTTTTTTTGTCCATATGAAGCCTTGCACGATTTGATCTTGTCTCCAGCTGTGTAATGAATCTAATCATGCACAAAATCTCAAGATTTAATTAATTTTTGATATTTTCATTAATTCATATTGATTTTATTTGATTTAAATGAAATAAAATCAAAATAAATAAAAAAAAATAATAATGACAAGTGGAGGGGCTCATGGGTCATGGATCACATTACAAACTCAGTGCAAGCATAAAAAGTTGGGCCCATTTAGCAAAACAATGAAATTTTGGACACATTTGACTTTTGGCAATTTTGCAAAAAGGGTTGACTTGGCCAATGCATAACTCTCTATATTTTGACCCTAGAGATGTGTTCTTGTAATTTTTAGAAAGCTTAGGATGTCCTATAAGCAACCCTTTTGGTCTCATCTCAATTGGTCAAAGTTGAGTTGACTTTTCCTACAAAACCCTAATTTAGCAACTTTTGGGTTTTGATGAATTGTGAGAAATCCTTGAGGAATCATGATAAACCCTTGATAAAATTATGAATAATACATCAAAATAAGGATGTTGGCCAAAAATCTAGAAGTTTGACTGTATGTGGGCCACATTTGACTTTTGACCTAGCAAAGTCGACATCTAGGTATTTGAGCAATTGACTGAGCAAACTTCCTCTGCAAGGCTTAAAACTTGACATGGATAATCTTGAGAACATATCAGGACAATGGTGAGAATTTGGTATCCTTTGGACTCAAGCATCTTGATGCAAAATGAAACCCTAATTTAAGATAAACTGCCTTAGGAGAGAGTTTGTCTGGTCAACTCTTGGAC
This sequence comes from Vicia faba, assembly GCA_948472305.1. Classification (NCBI taxonomy): domain Eukaryota; kingdom Viridiplantae; phylum Streptophyta; class Magnoliopsida; order Fabales; family Fabaceae; genus Vicia; species Vicia faba. Next base: position 1,357,335,016 of record OX451740.1, read on the forward strand.
CTCCTTGAGCAATTTGAGGACCTCACTTGACATGTATTGAGAAATATGGGAGGGAAACTTTTAGGGTACAACAACTGCCCCTATTCAATCTTCTTAAACCTGAGGATGTAGATTGGTTTGTCTTCCTTTCGTGATCTGAAGGTGGAAGATGATTGAACACCAGAGTGCCCAGAAATTTGCACTCGCATGAAGTGATACTTGTCTGGCGATATCGAGAATGGGATTATAGATGCCATTTGGAAGAAGTGTCGATTGTATAAGAGATTCATTTGTGAGAACCTGTGTACCAATTGTTTAGGAGGACTTAGCTGGGGAATGTTGGTCTCTGTCTTGAGAGAAATATAGTTTTAGGAGCTTCAATTATCCATTACTATACTGGGGAATGATTCTGGTTTGGGAAGCGGAAGTGATTTTGTGTTCGGTCGGGATATATGTTACACCGCGACTTACTGGGGAAATGTGAAATCAATTGTGTTTGATCAGGTCCCGGTCTTATAGTGTTGTGGACTGCTGTCTAGGGATAATAGAGGAAGAAAACCCAGATAGTAAGGTTATGAAAAGGAACCTGGATAGTAGGGTTACTTCAATATGAGAGCCTGGGTAGTAGGGCTGTGAGAAGGAACCTGGATAGTAGGGTTACTTCGATATGAAATCCTGGGTAGTAGGGCTGTGAGAAGGGACCTAGATAGTAGGGTTACTTCAATATGAAATCCTATATAGTAGGGCTGTGAGAAGGAACCTGAATAGTAGGGTTACTTCGATATGAAAGCTTGGATAGTAGGGTTGTGAGAAGGAACTTGGATAGTAGGGTTTCTTCGATATGAAAGCCTAGGTAGTAGGGCTGCGAGAAGGAACCTGGATAGTAGGGTTACTTCGATATGAAAGCCTGGATAGTATGGCTGTGAGAAGGAACCTGGATAGTAGGGTTACTTCGATATGAAAGCCTGGGTAGTAGGGCTGCAAGAAGGAACCTGGATAGTAGGGTTATTTCGATATGAAAGCCTGGTAGTAGGGCTGCAAGAAGGAACCTGGACAGTAGGGTTACTTCGATATGAAAGCTTGGATAGTAGGGCTGCTTTTGTTACACTAATGATTACTCTGTTTAGCTTCGAGTGTTGATCATGGGCTTGCTGGAAATTGTTAATAATAATGTCTTTCCTGGAATAAATACAAGGTTAGTCATAGGTGATGCATGAGATACATTGTGTGTTGACATTCTCAAAATAAATGAGACCATGTTATATGTGGTGTATGCACGTGTCATGATGTATGAAATGCTGACGTGATAATCGGAATCGGGGAAAATAAATCCCTGATTGCCATGAAAACCATAGTTCCTCCACCTCTGTTGGGGATGGAGAACAAAAATGACTGTGTTGGGGATTTCCCCTTGGCTGGCGAATATTCTGCCAGACGAGACTCGGTCTGAGGATGACTCTACGGGGAATAACTCTATCGGAGATGAGATACTCTGTCGAAGAATCATGCTGATTTGGAGAAATAAACTCAGCTGGGGATGAATTTCTGTTGCTGGTGATAATGAATTCTGTTGGAGATTGAATTTCTACTTGTGGGAGAAATAAACTCTGCTTGGGGAAACAATTTACTGACTCACTCGCAAATGTGAACCTTAGCTGGGGAGAGTCGTGCCCTGTTGGGAAAGTTAACACCACTGTCTTTGGATACTTCTTACCTTGTGGGGGAGTGTATGTACCACTACTCATGTTCTCAAGCTGGCTCTATCCCGGTACCTGATGGGCAGAGTAACTGTGAGGCTCGGACACTTCTTGTTTGTCCCTGTTCCTGGAATTACGAGTAATCGTCTTTTGCTTCTTGTGTAAATATTTATGAGCAGGAACTATTTTCAAATGCATATATCAAAAATGAATCATTGGACGTTCTCGCAAAACAAAACAAAAAAAAAGAAAAAACAAGTTTGAAATTTCTTGTGAAAATGAATTATATTGATTTTTGAAGTTGGCCTGTAATAGGTGTTTTGTACAAAAGGCTGACGTCCTAGTAAGAGCACACTGCCGAAAGATAGAATTTATACAATTTGTGAAAAAGAAAGAAAGACAACTATGTGAAACAATCCCATTGGGTTCCAACTCTGCTATTGCCTTTATATCTTCAAGCATCTCATCACTTTGCTACTTGGTCGAAGGTGGATCAGATTGATTGGCGCCGTCGGAGCTTGATAGTCGATACCGAAGTCTATTCGCAAGATGATCCAATGAGACATAGTGTTATGCTTCGATCCCTAATTTTTTCCTGGAGTGCCTTTTCGAGTTTTTGGCCCACCGGGATACCCTTTTTTGCCCAAGTCGCCTTTTTAGGTTTTCAACTTGCCTGGTGTACAGTTTTTCATTTTCATCCCTTACTTTTGCCCGAACCCTTTTGGTTCACCGGGAAGCCCTTATTTTTGCCTAGGCCAATCAGCCTAGCGGGTCTTTGATTATGTGTAGTATTTTTTTCACTATGTTTGCATTGACGGGGTGAGGAAGGTCATCACCATCCATGGTGGTTAGAATCATAGCTCCTCCCGAGAAAATATTCTTAACCACAAATGGCCTTTCGTATGTGGGGGTCCATTTTCCCCTAGGATCACCTTGTGGCAGTATGATGCGTTTGATCACCAGATCCCCGACTTGATATTCTTGACGTCTAACTTTCTTGTTAAATGCCTTAATCATTCGCTTTTGATATGTATGACCATGACAAATAGCAGTAAGCCTCTTTTCATTAATTAGATTCAGCTGATCAAGTCGGGTCAGGATCCAGTCGTCTTCGCTCAAACCCGCATCCTTCATAATCCTGAGAGAGGGTATCTGGACTTCGATGGGTAGGACCGCCTCCATTCCATACACCAGAGAGTAGGGTGTTACCCTTGTTGACGTCCGTGCTAAGGTACGGTACCCACGAAGAGAGAATGGTAACATCCTGTGCCAGTCTTTGTATGTCACTGTCATCTTCTGCACAATCTTCTTGATGTTCTTATTAGCTGCTTCAACGACCCCATTCATCTTCGGCCGATAGGGTGAAGAGTTATGATGTTGTATCTTAAACTATTTGCAGAGCTCGATGATCATCGTGTTGTTTAAATTTGTACCATTGTCAGTAATAATCCTCTCTGGTACACCATATCGATAGATCAGATTGTGTCGGATAAACTACGCCACAACGTTCTTGGTTACTATAGAAAAGGAAGCTTCCTCAACCCACTTCGTAAAGTAATCAATAGCTATTAGAATGAAACGATGCCCGTTGGTCGCAGTAGGTATGATCTCGTCGATCATGTTGATGCCCCACATTGCAAAAGGCCAAGGAGTTGTCAAAACATTCAGAGGAACTAGAGGTACATGCACCTTATCAGCATAGACTTGGCACTTATGATAGGTTCGAGAATGCTGATAACAATCGGCCTCCATAGTAGACCAATAATATCCTTCCCGTAGGATCTTCTTCACCATGGTATGTCCACTGGAATGAGTTCCGAAGGTACCTTCATGTAGCTCTGCCATGATCCTTTCGGCCTCGCTTTTGTCCACACATCGCAGTAAGGTTGAATCATGGTTACACTTATAGAGGATACCATTATTGATGAAGAACTTTGCAGCGAATCTTCTCAGAAACTTCTTATCATTAACAGATGCCCCCTCGGGGTATTCTTGAGCCTCAAGATACCTCTTTACCTCGTGAAACCAGGGTTTATCTGCTACCTCTTCAGTCTCAATGTCACAGCAATGTGCGGGTTCGTCCAACCTCTCGATGGTAATCTGGGGAGCTTCATTGTCCCACCTGACTTTCAACATAGAAGACATGGTAGCTAGCGCGTCCGCTAACTGGTTCTCCTCTCTCTGGAAGTGTTCAAAGGTTATATCCTCAAAATGTGGGTGCAATGTCAGTACATATTCTTTGTAAGGAATAAGATTTGGGTGTTTCGTATCCCACTCGCCTTTGATCTAACTGATCACCAGAGCAGAATCTTCGAATACACTTAAGAACTTAATCCTCAGGTCAATAGCAGCTCGAAGACCCATGATACATGCTTCATACTCGACCATATTATTGGTGCAGTTAAAGCATAATCGGGCAGTGAACGGAGTATGAAAGCCCTCAGGAGATATAATTACAGTGCCAATGCCATTACCCAATGCGTTCGAGGCACCATCAAAATACATAGACCATCGGGATCCTTCCTCAAGTCCTTCATCTGGTCCAGGTTCTTCACAGTCGGTCACCAACATGATGTTCTCATCTGGGAACTCGAAATTCATGGATTGGTAGTCATCCACGGCCTGATGCGCCAAATGATCCGCCAATACACTCCCCTTGATTTCTTTTTGGGTGGTGTATTGGATGTCATACTCAGTTAGGATCATCTACCATCTCGCTATTCTTCCGAACAAGGCAGGCTTTTGGAAGATATACTTGATTGGATCCATTTTTTATATCAATAAGGTGGTGTGAGTCAGCATATACTGTCTCAGCCAGTGAGCAGCCCATGCCAAAGCGCAACAAGTTTTCTCGAGCAATGAGTATCGGGTCTCACAGTTGGTAAAATTTTTGCTAAGGTAGTAAATAGCATGCTCTTTTCGGCCAGACTCGTCATGCTGCCCCAACACACACCCCATTGAATTATCCAGTACTGTCAAGTATAAGATCAAAGGTATTCCTTCAACTGGAGGCATCAAAATTGGTGGCTCTTGAAGGTATTCCTTGATTCTTTCGAAAGCGGTCTGACATTCCTCATTCCATTTTACCACTTGATCTTTCTTCAGAAGCTTGAAGATTGGCTCATAAGTAGCAGTCAGATGTGAAATGAATCTGGCAATGTAATTTAGACGTCCCAAGAAACCTCTAACCTCCTTTTCTGTGCGGGGAGCCGACATCTCTTGTATGGCTTTTACCTTTGTAAGGTCCACCTGAATACCTTTATCACTGACGATGAAACCCTGAAGCTTAAAAGACCTTACCCCGAAGGTACACTTGTTCGGATTCAATCTCAACTTGTACATCTTCAGCCTGTCAAACAGTTTCTGGAGATGATCAAGGTGCTCTCCCTTAGTCTGAGACCTGGCTATCATGACATCGACGTAAACCTCAATCTCATGGTGAATCATGTCGTGGAACAAAGCAACCATGGCGCGCTGATAGGTTTCCCCGACATTCTTCAACCCAAAAGGCATTACCTTGTAGCAAAAGGTGCCCCACTATGTAACGAAGGTTGTCTTCATCATATCCTCAGGATCCATCTTGATCTGGTTGTATCCAGAAAAACCATCCATGAAGGAGAAGATCTTATGCTGCACGATGTTGTCGACCAGAACATCGATGTGAGGGAGTGGGAAATCATCCTTGGGGCTTGCCCTGTTCAGATCTCTATAGTCCATACACATCCGTACCTTACCATCCTCCTTAGGCACCTGAACAACGTTGGCAACCCACTGAGGATAAGAAGTGACAGCTAAAAATCCCGCGTCGAACTGTTTCATGACCTCAGCTTTGATTTTCTCAGACATCTCGGGCGCATATGGTGAACCTTCTGCTTTACCGAGGACAATCTTCTTTGGTTGGTAGGTGGTGTACCACAATATCAGTGTCTAAACCAGGCATATCTTCATAGGACCAAGCGAAGATCTCGACATAGTCGTGTAGCATCTGTATCAACCGTTGCTTGACACTAGGCTCCAGATTCGCCCCTATCTTAACCTCTTTCCTGTCTTCCTCTGTACCCAAGTTTACTGAATCAACTGGCTCTTCATGAGGTTGTATGGCCCTTTCTTCCTGCTGTAATAGCCTAGAAAGCTCTCCAGGCACCTCACAATCATCCTCACCTTCGTCCTCGGCTTGGTTGATCGGATTTTCAAAGTCATAACTGCTAGTAACAGAGTTGTTATCAATGGGATCCAGAGTGGATATGGATATGCATTATGATACGTGAGTGTGTGTAAGCGAATATCTGTTTTGATAAAGCGGGAGACAGAAAAGAAAAACAAAGAGCGCAAAATTTGTAATGCAAGAAACGTCCAATGTTTTATTAATGATATATGAAAATTCCAAATAATAAGCCCTCACAAGAAAAGCCAAGGTGCCTCAGGCAAGGCACCGGTTTATAAAGTTTCAAACTGTCTATTATAACTCTTAAAACAAAAGTCAATTACTGTAGAATAAAAGAAACAGGTATGAAGTCCTTCGTCGTCCAGTTGTTCAGTCCACCATTGGTTGTTGGGTAGATCCAGCTGTCGATGTCTGAATCTTCTTCACTGTCTTCAATTGCATTAACTCCCCGATTGCTGATGTGTAGAGGAGGTCTTCCGATCCATGCGCGCCTAACAACCCTTTGAGCCCCTGTAGTAAATCCCAAACCAAACTTGTAAGTTTTGTGAGTGAAGTCAGGGAGCTGACCCCAATTGGTACACCCACCTTCTACAATTACAGCCCTAGCGTCTTTGAGAGAAGCCATCTTCAACGGAGGTTTGTTGGTAGCAAATTCAGTTGACGCCGAGAACTGAGGGACCTCTTCGAAATTTTGACAAGGCATTTCTATGAATTCCCCATCCATCTCCACGTAGCGGAAGGAATTGAGATGACTCACCATATACTCCTCCTCATCTTGAACCATGACGATCTTCCCTTTCACCGGATATTTCAGCATTTGATGGAGCGTGGAAGTCACTTCCCCAGCCTTATGAATCCAAGGGCGACCCAGCAAACAAGAATATGATGGTCTGATATCCATCACGTAGAAGGTGGATGCAAAAGTCTGAGAGCCAACTTTAACAGGGATGTCCACCTCCTCGTGCACCATTCTCTTTCACCCGTCGAAATCCCTGACTACAATATTGCTCGGCTTTAGAATCAAACCTTCACAGTCCAGACGGTCTAGCGCTTTCTTTGGCAGAACATTCAACAAGGACCCGGTATCCACCGGTACATGGTCCATAGTGGTGCCCCTGCACTCGATCGAGACGTGCAGAGCATCATTATGATTTCTCCCCTTAGCAGTCAGATCTACATATGAGAAACCTAATCCATTGTCGACAGTCAGGCTAGCTACGCAATCTTTAAATTGATCGGTTGAAGTTTCCTGCGGCACATGCACAGTTTTGAGGAATGCAATTAAAGCCTTTGCACGGGCTTCAGAACACAACAACAAGGACAACATGGAGATTTTTGACGGGGCCTGCCCCAGCTGCTCGAATATGTTGTAGTCGCTCTTCTTGATAATCTTCAAAATTTCCTCTATTTCTTGTTTAGAGGTTTCTACAATGATCTTCTTAGGCGCCTCCGTCCGGGAAGGCTCACCTGTGCTTTCTTTGCCTCGAGTCCTAGGGGGCTCGGCGACAGGGGTGATAACTGGAATAGGAACTGGGATAGTAGTTGATGTACTAGCAGATGGAATGACAACAGGTTTGTGGACAGTCAGAGGGGAAATCTCGGGAGAAAAGAGTCTTCCACTTCTGGTGACCTTGCTTGCCCCAACAATATTACTGATATCCATATCGGCTTCTTCAGTCCTCAGATCTTGTTTAACACCATGGTAATATACATCAACACCGTAATGCCATGGGATAGCCTTATCTGAGGTATATGGGATGGGACCCGGAGCGGTGATTATTAACGGAGCAATTCTTGGAATGGGTGTAACCCTAACAGGTTTTCTCGAGGAAACCTTAGAAGGGTTGGAGAGAATGGTGATAATGGCAACATCTTCAAACAGAATCATAGTCTTCTCAAACAAAATTTCCTTATTATCCATCAGGCGCTAGACACCTGACTTCAATAAACAGCAACCGGAAGGCAGAATTGAACACATGTGGCAACCTTCACCACAACCCAGAAATAAACTGGCCAACAACAAATTATTCTTAACCGTCATCAAAGGAGTAGAGATCTCTTCCACAGAGGTTCCAAATGAATCGGTGTCCACAACATTGACTCCACGACCATGATTGGGCATAGGAGCAGTTATAACGTTGGGCTTTTCCGGAGCATCAAACTCAATCTCTTTAGCTTCCAACAAATCTTGGACTTTATTCCTCAGAGCCCAGCAATTATTTGTGTCGTGGCCAGGACTCTCTGAATGGTAGGCGCACCTCGCGTTGGGATTGTATCTGGGAGAAGCAGTGTTGGGATTCTTGGGAGCCTCTTTCAAGGTTGCCAAGTTGGACTTTAACAGATGAGGCAAAACTTCAGCCAGAGTCATGTTGATGCGGGTAAACTGCCGTTGTGGTCTTTCCACCCTTTGCTGATTATTGCATTGTGGAGTAACGACGGGTCTTGATATCACTACAACATTTACCGTTTGACGGTGTTCAGGTCTATTTTGGCTCCTCGGGCCATAGACTGCACTAGCTTCCTTATTACCGGTGAAAGGCTTCTTTACTGCACTTGATGAAGCATCCTTCTATATTTTACCACTTCGAATGCCAGCTTCTACTCCCTCTCCAGTCAAAATCAACTCAGTAAACCCAGATGACGAACTACCGATTAAGTGATTGAAAAAGAGACCAGATAGCGTCCCTAGAAACATATCGACCAACTCCCTATCAGACAAAAGGGGTTGGACTCTTCCAGCTAAGTCTTTCCACTTCTGAGCATAATCCTTAAAGCCTTCACCTGCACCCATAGACATACCCTGGAGCTGAGTACGGGTGGGTGCAAGGTCGATGTTATACTGATACTGTCTATAAAAAGTAGCAGCAAGGTCTTCCCAGTTCCGGACACTGGCTCCTTCCAACTGATAAAACCATTCAAGCTGAGTCCCTGACAGACTATCTTGAAATAAGTGTACCCACAAATTTCTATCAGCAGTGTGGGGTTGGATTTTTCTTACGTAAGAGTGGAGAGGGAGTTTTGGACAGGATACTCCATCATACTTGGCAAAAACCAGAGCTTTGAACTTATGAGGGATCACCACTCCCGATACCAGTCTCAGCTCTCTGAAATCCAAAACAAGGATCTTCTGAATCTCCATAGCACTTAGACGGTCTTCTAGCTGCTTGTACCTATCCTCATCAGGAGGATATTTCTTATCATCGTAATTCGTATCATTATCAGAAACTGCAGGACTAGGGTCCTTTACACTTTCTTGGTCCTCCCCATTCTTGGATGAGGAGGTTAGATCAGCTGATTGTCTTAACCTTTCTCCAAATCTTCTACCGATGTTCAGAATACCAACCTTCTTCTTCTTCTTCTTCTCTTTCAGAATAAGGGTCTTCAGGTCCTCTTGCCCTTTAGCCAGACTTAGGAACATCTGCTGGAATTGTATGTTTTGTGCCTGAAGATCTTTGATGGCTTGATCAGAAGACATTTCTGCTGAAATAAACAGCGAAGAAGATGAGAAACCTGTAATGGTTCCTGTAATGGTGTGCATGATAATGGGATGTGCATGTAATGATTTCAAAGACTTTGGGAGATTTAAATTTGCAAACCAAAAATAAACAAACTTTATTAGATTAACTTTGAAAGGTTCAACAATGCTTTTAAGGCGCTACAAAGAAGTAAATAAAATAAACTCTAAAAACTAGAAAAGCAAAATCAAAAGTCCCATGGACGCTTCCTCTTTGTGCTGATGTAGTCATTGATCACTTTTTCTTCCTCGAGCTGCCTGGTGAGCTTCAAAATCTTCCTTTCTTGCTCATGGTACTTTTCCCGATAAGTATCCATCTCCTCTTTCAGCTGAATCCAAGACCTTTGCAACTCCCCAGTATCAGTGAGCATGTAAGGATAAAGAACTGTGTAAGTAATGCCCTCTTCATTAGTGGGCTCCACAATCACTGGCAATACGGCTTCATAGGGAATCCCAAGCTTCTGGGCACGAGCTCGGACCCATTTGAGGCAAGGCTACATAGGAAGGGAAGTCCTTGGTCCCAACTCTTGGGGGTCAGATCTGTTCACCATGCCCCAAGCTCGTATAAACATCCGGCGGTGCTCATCGGCGTCCTCCTTGTAGTCAAATGCAATATTCTCAAGAAGTAGCTCATGGGGACCATCTCTTCGAGCACGACCAAATTATCACAAAGCTAGACAAGGATGGTAAGTTATACCCCCTCTGATTCCAAGCAATGGGACATTAGGATATCCCCCACAACAGTCAATAACAACAGTGTCTTCCATAGCCCAGGAACACCAAAGAATGTTTGTATGGGCAAGTGACATTATTCTGTAGGACCATCCCAAACCTTCTTCGTTCTTCAGCACAGACTTAGGGAGGTGAGAAATAAACCACCTCAACAGCAACGACATGCAACACATGAGAGTTCCTCTTCTTCGCACGGTACGAGTATAGAGGGCGTGCAAGACATCACCCAGTAGGGTAGGCACATGATTGCGAGAAAGGAAATTCTTGACAGCATTCACATCTACAAAGGAATCTGGATTCGGGAAGAGAACCAAACCATAGATAAGGAGAGCCAAGATATCTTCCAAAGCCTGAAAATCCAAATTATCCCAGAATAGTTTAGCCTGATCTATCAGAAATTTGGCTAAGAAACCTTCGACCCCGCTTCGTGTTTCCCAATTGGATACTACATCAGCCCGTTTCAGATGCAGAGCTGAGGCAATGTCTTCTGGTCTAGGAACATCTTCCATACCTGTGAAGGGTACCTGTTCAAGGATGGATATGCCCAACAGGTGAGAGAACTCTTCCAAGGTGGGAACCAGCTGGTAATCTGGAAAGGTGAAGCAATGATGCACAGGATCGAAGAACTGGAAAAGTACACTCATCATCTGCTCATCAAGATTTGAAGTAACCAGGCTAAGAAGCTGACCATGTCTCTTAATGAACATAGAAGTCTCGAAAACTCTCGAGGCTAACACTTTAAGTTGATCATGTATTTGCACAAAGTTGACTCGGATGGTATTTCTGCGCACGGAAGCCATAATCTGCAAAATAGAACAAAGATAAATTCCCTTGGTCTTTGAAATGGTTAGTATAGTGAAGTATGTATGCTATGTTATGATGCATGATGTCATGATAAAAAAAACAACAGGTATAGTAGATAACAGGCATGGCGAATACAAACAAGTCACACAAAGCCCTTAAGTTTAAGGCTTGCATGAGGTCAAAGGTATTACCCTCTTGAAGTTTAATTGGTTTCAACCTGTCCTAGCAAAAGTAACCGGGTTCTAGAGGATCTCAATATCATTGACCATCCTCCATCGGTCATGGTTTCAGCTCACACAATCTTTTCTTGCGGCTGGAACTATCTCGAGAGTATGGTCTCAATGACTGTAGCATCGAGTATCAACCAGTTCTCAGCTTTACACCAAGGCCGGCTATCTCACTACTTTCTGATGGCCAAGTTGGTCGATTAAAGGTTCTAAGGTCAGTTGATGCTTAACGACACCACGCAGCGGCCACGTATTCTCCTCGTTTCTCCAATGGATACCGGTACCAACCAATGTGCCATATCAACGTAGCTGCTGCTTCAATTGTATCGGCCTACGCTGTACAGTTCCCTCACAGTCTATTGCTACTTACCTAAAAGGTGTCCCCAGATCCGGGTTAGGATCTATATTAACTCCCAAACAAAACCCTTAAAAATAAAGCGATCAAAACAATCAAGAGAAGCAATTATGATGAACTAGATCCTAAGGTATACCCCACTTATTAAGTCCCCAGCAGAGTCGCCAGTTCTGTAATACAGTGGCAGAACCGACTGTTTTGAAAATGCTGGTTTGCGTTTTGCGTTTTATGTTTGCAAAATGTCGCGGTAAGCAAGAGTCGCCACCGACTTTTATTTTATCCAACCGGAAAGGAAAAAAGTACAGAAAAAAATCCTTATTTTCGAGATTTTGAGTACGGGGGGTAGATTATAGAAAGGGAAGGTGTTAGCACCCTTTCTATCCATGGTTTTCCATGGGATCTTAGGTACTTGCTCATCTTAAAATTGCTCGTGTACGTGCTTTGTTTTGAAAAGTTTTGACTTCGTGATAACCTCTGTGTCAGTCCTGAAAGGTGTGACGAAGTTGTTTTGAAAATTGTTTTGAAAAGTGAAAGTGTGAAAAGCTTGATTTGAGCAAGTACCTACTAGCATCTACCTACTCGAAAAAGGATCGTTTCTATTCTCGTTTCCTTTAGACAGCTCTATCCTACTATTGAGAAATAGGTAATACCGTCGTTGGAGTTGTAAGGGTCAATTCGAAAGGGACGTACGATCATTAAAGTAATGTTAGGACGTCTTAGTAATAACCCTAAAGTCTTAAGATCATATTCGAGGCAACATTTCCGAACGGGACATTTGATCTTTGTTAGACAGGAGGGCAACCACTAAGACACCTTATACTTAATGATCGTTTACTGAAGGCAACCTAAGTGAGAGTATACCCTAAGAGTGCACATGTGCGAGTGATTAGTTTCAGTTATTTATCTTTGCAAATTAGGGTTTTCTAACTGTATTAAATTATCATGCAATCTTATCGTACAATCCTATTAACATACATCTAAACAGTTAATATTTGCGAGAATTAAAATTCGAGAAAATAAAACTACGCTATTACAAGGCTTCGGGGTAGGGATTAATTACATAGCCAAAAAACCCGCAAAAGACGATAAATAAAAGAAAGTCCTAGATTAAGCTATTACATACCGTGGACAGTTACATCAATATTGCAAAAATAATAAACACGCGCGATGAATCAAATACAAGATAATTAGGGTTTTGACCCCAACTATATCTAATTGTAATCTAAAGGGAAAATCATTTTTGTCGTTTTTTGTTATTTGAGAAAATAAAGCTCAATTGAATAAAATAAAGAACCTAATTACTAATTAATTTTAATTAAGAAAAATAATTAAATTAACCTATTTTTTGTATTTTTATTTTGAGAGAGAAATAAATATCAAATCAAGAGTCTAACCCTAATTTTTCTAATTGGTTTTAATAAAAAAAAGTTAGAATTTCCCTAAATTAATATAAACGAAATTAAATTAAATTTGATTAAAAAAAACTATTTCTAAATTTTTTATGATTTTTTGATTTTATGATTTTATGAAAAAAAGTGATTAATTTTGTGAAAAATAATTAAGCAAATTAACTTAAATAAAAGAAATAAATAGAGAAACGAAAAAAAAGAATGGGCCTGATTGTTTTAGCGAAGAGGGTGTGAATCTGATTTGTGGTAAGGCCCATTTATCATCAAGCCTAGTCAGCGTTGGATCTGATGGAGGCGTTGACTTTAGGAGCATGATGAACCTTCATTGTGGGCACATTGGATCTGGCCAGGAGCATATCAGATGGCTGATGTTAAAGGTGTATGGGATACGCTTGAGAATGTGAAGCACTGGATTGACCAGCAATTGTTGAGAAAATAACAAAATGCACACGCCTGGGATCGAATCCAGGACGTGTGCATCAAAGGCTAACATCCTCACCATCTGCGCTAACATGTTAATTGTGATAATAATGAAATAAATGAAACATAATGCAAACTACGTACCATGCCTCCAAAATGCGTGGAAATTCAAATGAGCCATTCACACACTGCCACACCATCGTCTTCTTCACTAATTCTGTCGTTTTAGGTAAAAGGACTTTTACCTACGGACATCAAGCGTAGGTATAGCCCATGTCCATTTCAAAAATATTGTATGCACGTGATAAATGCAAACTAATGGTACCAATCAACTCGTTTCAACCTCACGAGCATCATGGTACCATTATCAATGCCCAATTTTCCCTGTATAAGAAACCCCTAAAAACAAATAACAAACCTTAGCCATGGCAGTTTTACGTACAGTCAATAAAAATGCAATTGAGTATAGTGATTAGCTTGCAAACTCAATAAGGAATAAGAATATGTAACCAAAAAGTGCAAATGATGTATAAATCAATAAAAACGAAAACAAATTTCTAAGCTAACCGTGTGATTTCTACAATGCATTTCAGGGTGTGGGGAGGCTTGCTAATGATTGAAACGCGATCCTGAGACGTCCAGCAATTGATTGGTATGGTTAGGATGGCTTGAGATGCCCTGCAACTTGGAATTTGGTATGCACTTTTTCTTTGAAATTTTTCAATTGGTTCTGCCTCTTTCACGATTTCTCCACCCCTCTCTTTGGTCTGCCTTTGTTCACTATCTATAATAGAATGCATTAGGGTTAAAGTTTGCATCAAATCTTTGCCATTTATGAAGATTGATCAATGATTTATTCCTTGCACAAAATCTTTCCAAAACAAGCATTTTTAATCTTTTTCTGTCCATATGAAGCCTTGCACGATTTGATCTTGTCTCCAGATGTGTAATGACTCTAATCATGCACAAAATCTCAAGATTTAATTGATTTTTGATATTTTCTTTAATTTATATTGATTTAATTTGATTTAAATGAAATAAAATCAAAATAAATAACAAAAATAAAATAATGACAAGTGGAGGGGATCATGGGTCATGGATCACATTACAAACTCAGTGCAAGCATAAAAAGTTGGGCCCATTTAGACAAAAAAAATGCAATTTTGGACACATTTGACTTTTGGCAATTTTGCAAAAAGGGTCAACTTGGCCAATGCATAACTCTCTATATTTTGACCCTAGAGATGTGTTATTGGACTTTTTAGAAAGATTAGGATGTCCTCTAAGCAACCCTTTTGGTATCATCTCAATTGAGTCTTCCATGTTCATGTATGAAGCTTTGACCCTAAATGTGTTTTTGTTGACTTTTCAAAATGACCTAAAATGTCTAAATTCATATCTTCTTGTGAGTTCATATTTTGAACTTGGGAGATGAATATGAATTGTAGGGAATTACATCCTCTTCAAAATTAGCTTTGTATGGGTCATTTTTTATAAAGTATAAGAAAGTTATGCTTGGTCAAAGTTGAGTTGACTTTTCCTGCAAAACCCTAATTTAGCAACTTTTGGGTTTTGATGAATTGTGAGCAATCCTTGAGGAATTATGATCAATCCTTGACCAAATGATGAATAATACTTCAAAATGAGGATGTTGGCTAAAAATATTGAAGTTTGACTGTATGTGGGCCATAGTTGACTTTTGACCTAGCATAGTCGACTTCTAGGTATTTGAGCAATTGACTGAGAAAACTTCCTCTGCAAGGCTTGAAACTTGACATGGCTAATCTTGAGAACATATCAGGACAATGGTGAGCATTTGGGATCATTTGGACTCAAGCATCTTGATGCAAAATGAAACCCTAATTTAAGATAATTTGCCTTAGGAGAGAGTTTGTCTGGTCAACTCTTGGACCTCCTTGAGCAATTTGAGGACCTCACTTGACATGTATTGAGAAATATGGGAGGGAAATTTTTTGGGTACAACACATATGCATATACATTTACATACCATATCATTGCATAACAGGTATTTCTAGGACAAGTTTTCTCATCTTCTTGCTGTTTATTTTAGCAGAAATGACTCTTAAACAAATCGTCAAGGATCTTTAAGCTCAGAATGCCCAGTTCTAACAGATGTTCTGAACCTAGCCAATGGGTAGGAAGAACTGAAAGCACACATCACCAAAGAGAAGAAGAGAAAGACAAAGAAACCAACTGGAATCCTTAACATGGGAAGAAGGTTCAAGGGGCCAGTCGAGCGAGTACAGGATCCCGATACTCCATTAGAAGAAGACGACGAACAAGATAAGGATGATAAGAGTGGTGAAATTGAAAAAAGAAACCATGGTTCTGCCAAGTACTCTGATGAAGAGGAGGAAGATTATGTGAATGAGAAATATCCCCCTGCTGATGAAAAATACAAACAACTGGAAGATCATCTGAACGCCATGGAGATCCAGAAAGTGCCTGGGATAAATTTTGAAGAGTTGGGATTAGTCTTGGGAGTTGTTATTCCTCACAAATTTAAGGTCCCCACTTTTGCAAAGTATGACAGTGTTTCTTGCCCAAAGCTACATCTGAGATCATATGTCCGGAAGATTAAACCGCACACTACTGACAGAAAGTTATGGGTGCACTTATTTCAAGAGAGCCTATCTGGAACACAATTAGAATGGTTCTATCAACAACAAAGGACCAATATCCGTACCTAGGAAGACTTTGTTGTTGCTTTAAAAAAAAATACCAATACAATGCCGACCTTGCACCAACCCGTGTGCAATTATAAAGTATGACTATGGGCTTAAACGTAGGTTTTAAAGAATATGCCCAGAAATGGAGAGATTAAGCTGGAAGAGTTCAACCTCCTTTGTCTGATAGGGATTTGGTTGATATGTTCAAGGGAAATTTGACGGGTCCTTTCTTCAATCATCTGATTTGAAGTTCTTCAGTTGGGTTCATCGAGTTGATATTAACGGGGGAACATGTTAAAGGCGGAATCAGAAGCAGAAAGATTCAGGTGGCTGCATTTTCAAGTACTGTGAAGAAGACGTTCAACAAAAGAAAAAAAGAATCTAATGTTGTGTATGGCTCAAAGGGTCGTGCTAAAAGTGACCATAACCAATCTTTGGGGGCAGTACTGGTCTCTAATCCTGCACCAGTGCAACAGTGACAACATGGTAATCAGCGTAAGAAGGATACACCCAAAAGACAATTTAGCAAAATCAACATGTCATTGACTCAAGCGTTGCAACACATGTTGAAGGTAGAGTTGATTACATTGAAGGATCCTCCTTGAAATCCCAATACCTTTTCTCCTAGCTATCATCCCAATGCAAGGTGTGCATACCATTCTAATAGTCTTGGACATGATACGAATGGTTGTTGGGCATTGAAGAACAAGATTCAAGATATGATTGATGCTAAAGAGATTGAGTTTGACCCTTCTCGTACTTCTAATGTGATCACTGCTCCCATGCCAAATCATGACTAATATTGAGAGCATCCAATTCATTTGAATTTTCAGTTGTAATTTCTTTTGTTTGTTTGATCACTTATCTTTATGTCAAACTTTGTTTTCTTTCCATTAATGTATTGCATATGTTTGTCTTGAATTAATCCATTCATTTTCACTATATTTAAACTGTGATTTTTACTTCCTTTTTGTGATATTCAACTCTCGTTAAAAGCTATAAGCCTTTAGAGGGAGGATGATGAAAATGATACCATAATCTCATACAATATGCTTTTGAACAGAACTTGCTGACGATTTACAAGCGTTGCTTCAATTCCTAAAAAATGGAGATATACGGAAGTTAATCCCAAGTCAACCCCTTTGAGCCTAAGAAGTAGTATTTTTCTTTTTCATGCAAATTGAAATCCTTAATCATAACTCGGGGCAGGGTAGTTTCTCAGTTAATTCAATTGTGCATTCAATCGCAAGCTTTTCCTTCGTACACAGCAGGTAGTATCAAAGACATCCTTCCAAATCAAAAGTCGGTGATGGTTCCCCATAATCATTAAGTTGGGAAGTCATTATCTTTCAAAATAAAACCCCCCTAAGTCGAAACCTATGAAGGAGACTTAGGAAAAAACTGGGGCATCCCGCTGACTATAATCTAAAAAAAAACAGTTCAGACAAAAGTTAGGGATAATAAAGTCAAAAAGAGTTCGCTACAAATCCTCAACAAAAAAAAAAGATGTTACAAGAAAAAATGACTTCCTTCTCAAATAAAATTTCGGTTTCTGAACCATCACCAAGTTTCAGTGCTATAATTCCAAACTCTATTGGAAACTAAATGCATAATTAACTGAGTATAGGACTGAAGGACATCATGGAGAACGGGTTGGGTACAAATAAACTTTGAGCCTTTATCCTTTGTTTCTTAAACCGTGAACCAGGCCATGTTACAACCCTTCAAATTCCTAACTGAAGCATGAGTTAGTTCGAAAACATATTGTTATAAAAGGTATCCTGACTCTTGTAAGGCTTACTATAAATCCTGAGTAGATATCAAATTCTTACAATTATTTTTTTTACTAAAAAATGCATTTTTAAACTTCAAGACATGCATAAGCTTTGCATTTTAATACCACCGTTTGCATATGACTAAGTTTTTGACAGTAGAGAAATCTGCATGACCGATATTCAATGAATGAAAATCCTCCCAATGGATAAAATTACTTCTGAGGATGGGTCAAAGAGAAAGACACCTTCAGTAACAGGCCTTTCGTGGACACAATTGGTTATAAATCAAGGGGCATGAAATGTTATTGTCCAACTCATCTATGGCAGTCAAGACAAGATTCAAAGAATCTTTCAAAAGTGCTGAATAGCCAGGGGCAGATCTCTATCTGAATCACTTGGGGCATGTTACATTGATCATGAGTTTCAGCAAAAGCCACTATGAAAATTGAATCTTTGGTATCACCAAATTGCTTGTCTATGTCAACAGTATCAGATGGTGTCGTTATGCCGTGACAGTTCTTAGAAAAATACTAAGGAAGGTCAAGACTATCAGAAACCTGGTAATTAATGGTTGATCAATAACTTCAAACATTGGGTGCACCAGACTAATCCCATGGGAAAATGGATTCCCGCATACGAAGGGCTATGTATGATCAAGAAAATATTTTATAGCAGTGCTACAACACTTACTACCATGGAAAGTGAAAATTCCCCGCGCCCTGTGAACGCGAACATAGTCAAAAATACTACACATGAAAAAGAGACCCGCTAGGTTGATTGGCCTATGCAAAAATAAGGGCATCCCGACTAACCAAAAGGGTTCGGGAAAAATTTAGGGATATATAAATAAAATTTTACACCTAGCAAGTCGAAAAACTGAGAAGGCGGCTTGGGCATAAAGGGTTATCCCAGTGGACTGAAAATCTGAAAAGACAACCCAGGAAAAAGTTAGGGATTAAAGCATATGACTATGTCCCGTTATCTCATCACTTTTTTATCACTCTGATCAGCATTTACTAAAGACTCTAGAAGTTGGGATAATGTTCAAGTCATCCACAAATACCCACAGAACAATCTCCATGGAACTATCTCTACAGAGCTATCTTCACAAGCTCATCCTCGACAAAGATATACTCCCTAGCCAGTCTAATATGCCCTCAGGAAAAACTTTGGGCATCTTCCAGCAGTTCATCTCCATATCCCTAATGGATAGCTTAACCTGATCATCATCCCTAATAGATCCCCTAAAGGATAGGGAAGTTTGATCATTTCCCCAGCATAAAGTGGAGACTTCCTCAGCACAGACTATAAAATTACAATCCCCATCATAGTTTATTCCCTCGACACAGTTTACAGGAATTTAATTCCCCAACGGCGTTTATTACTCCAACGCCATAAATCCCAAACAAAATTCTCTTTTCCAGCAAGGTTTAGTCAAATTTGCTATCCCCAGAAGAGTTGCTACGGTATCTGAAACCTGAACAGTTAGCACACTGGAGGAATATCCATCTCTTTTATCCCCAGTAGGGGTACATAAGAATCAAATACTTTAATGAAAAGAACGATGAACGACTTACTCTCCTTGAATGCCTTTATCCTCAAGAAGAAGTCGAAAATCCCCAACGAAGTATCCTCAAACAAGAAAGCGGGAATCCCCAGCAAAACTATTCCCAGCAGAAATTGAAGAATTGCTATATTCACCCCCCAGCAACAGTTAGGGATTTATTTTTCCCAGCCAGAGTTGTTACAAGGAGATACCGATACGCTTCAACGACATATTATGTCAATACATCATTTCACAATACAATATAGCATATTCATACCAAAACGCATATGAAATTCTCATTTATTTTGAGAGCATCATTGCGCAATGCATTACATGCATCATGACATTACATAAAGCCAATTTTGTCTTTTCAGGTAAAATTCGCGAACAGACGAATATCATCAACAATTTTCAAATAGGTCAGAGATTAATTCCTGAAACGGGATGGAGAAACTATCTATATGAACAGGCGGTATGAATTCTCGAAACAGGACATGTTTACCAACAAAAAACATGTTAGAGATTAATTCCTGAAACAGGACGGGGAAACTATCTATATGACTAGTCGGTATGAATTCCTGAAACAGTACGAGTTTACTAACAAAGAACAGGTTAGAGATTAACTCTTGAAACAAGACGGGGCAACTATCCATATGACAAAGCGGTATAAATTCCCGAAATAGGACGAGTTTACCAACAAAGAACAGGTTAGAGATTAACTCCCGAAGTAGGACGTGGTAACTATCTATATGACCAGGAGGTATGAATTCCCGAAACGGGATGGGTTTACCAACAAAGAACAGGTCAGAGATTAACTCCTGAAACAGGACAGGGCAACTATCTATATGACCAGGCGGTATATATCCCGAAACAGGACGAGTTTACCAACAAAGAACAGATCAGATATTAACTCCCGAAATAGGACGGGGCAACTATCTTTATGACCAGGCGGTATGAGTTCCCGAAACAGGATGAGTTTACCAACAAAAAACAGGTCACAGATTAACTCCCGAAACAGGATGGGGAAACTATCTATATAACCAGGCGGTATGAATTCTTGAAACAGGACAAGTTTACCAACAAAAAACATGTCAGAGATTAACTCCCGAAATAGGATGGGGCAACTATCTATATCACCAAGCAGTATGAATTCCCGAAACAGGATGAGTTTACCAATGAAAAATAGATTGTAGATCAGTTCCCGAAACAGGACGAGGCGACTATCTACATGACCAAATGATCTCCTTCAGGGCCTCCATTCTGAAAAAGCACCCCCAAAGACTTAATTGTGGCGAGATTCTCCTTCTAAAAAGCATTCTTCAGATACAGTCAGGCGTAGACTCATTCTAATACTCCTATCAACATTTACTTTGGATGGCATCTGTAAGCCCATCTTCGACGACACTCTATCACCTCTCCGAATGGTATCTTTAAGCCCATTCAAGCAGTATAATCAACCAACAGTGTCACTTCGTGCACTTAAGTGTCCAATCCTCTTCCACCTTCATATCACTTAAGTACCTCATAATAATTTTCAAGCCTTGCATCACAAGTTTGTCCAATCAATTGCTCAAATGGTTGAAAATCAATTGTGTTGGACAAAAAGTCAACTATGGTAAACATACAGTCAAAATTCAAGATTTTTGGCCAACATCAACATTTTAAAGTCATATTCATCATTTTATCAAGATTTGATCATGATTCATCAAGAAAACTCTCAATTCATCAAAAGTCGAAAATTACCAAATTAGGGTTTTCTTAAGGAGAAGTCAACTGAATTTTGACCAAGCATAACTTTCACATGCTTCATCATATTTTTCTCAGCCAAAGCTCATTTTGAAGGAAATTCAATTCTCTACAACTTTGTCCCTTTAAGCTCAAGTCCAAAAAATGTTTCATTTGAGAGATATGGGCCAAAACATTATATGTAATTTCAAATGTCAACAAAAAGATACTTTTTGTCAAGGCAACTTACATGAAGATAATTCGTCAAATGAAAAAATGATCAACATAGAGATTGCAGGGTACATCTTGAGCTTTCCAAAAAGTCAAAGATCACCTTCAAATGATGAAATTTGAGAGAGTTATGATTGGTACAATTTGAGCAAATTTTGAGAAATGCATGAAACTTACATTGATCAATTTTGAATTTGTGGACTAATGGACCTAATTTTATAAGTTAAAACATGTTCATGACATGATAAGAGACCCATAAATCCACTCATGCCTTATCTTTTATTTTTATTTCATTTATTTATTTTTATTCAATTAAATACAAAATAATTTAAATAAAATAGAAAATGATGGACCAAGGAATATGGGTTTGGTGTTGGATCAAATTTGAGGCCCAAAGACTCTTGGACAGCCATGAAAACATGGAGGACAAGTGTTGAGACATGATCTTCTCAAAATGGAATGTTTGAAAACATGTTTTTTTGTGTTTTAGCAAGGCATTGAATACTTGGTATTTTCCTCTTTTGTCTTGATCTATTTTTCTTCCTCTATATAAACACACCACATTTAGACACAAGACACACGAACAATTGGTAAGAGAGGAGGGTTTCAAAGAGCAAAAATATTCAAATTTTCTTCATATTCGGTTCTCAAATTATAAGCAACTTCAAAGTGATCCAAGGTCTATAGTCACTTCCTGAAGGTCTGAGAAATATTTTCAGACTCATACCCAATCAATTCACCACCTGAAAGGAGCCCAACCACTTCCTCCAATTGGTAAAATTTTTATTTTTTAAATCTTTCATTTCATGCGTGTTTCATATCTACTAATCATTCAGATCTTCATATGTGAATATTTAGAACATGTTGAGGTGATCACATGTGAAGATGAACGCCCCAGCGCCTGCAACCTTTTTTTCTTGCTTACCCATTTTACAATTTCTTCCTTTTTTTCCTTTTAATTTTGTTTAATTATTTTTTTTTCTTCTTTTAATTATTTTTAATCAACTAAAAATCATAAAAAATAAAATAAAATCAGATTTAGACTTTTAATAGATTAATTTAATTTTTGACAATATTTTCTTAATTAATTAATTAGACATAGGTTTTTTATATAATTAAATAAGTATTTAATTTAGGTTTAAAATATATTTGTTTTATTATTCAAATCAAACCAAAGACTGCACAAATAAAATTAATTTCTACTTTTTTAGATGTTAAGACTTTAAAGAATAATTTTGCAAATATTTTGTGTTTACCTTTCCCATTTATTTTATTAGAAACGATTGTATAGGTCGCATATGTTTTTTCTGTAATAGCTTAGCGTTTAATCTCCCGCATAGTTGTAAATATTGTAACTCTCCCAAAGCCATGTAATAGTTGTAGGTCTTTACTTTCCCATATTTTTTTCTTGCACTTATGCTTTGTATGCCTTGTATGTATATATAATTGTTAGCTAATAGGATTGTATGGCGAGATAATAATAAAACGCTAGAAAACCCTAATGAAAGATAAAATAACTGAATCAACACACTTGTACACTTGCACCTCTAGGGTAACCTCCCTCTATTATCTTCAGAAAAACAAACAGCCATGTTCCTCGAAAGTGGGAACGCTTTAGCAAATTCCCTCAAATTAAAGGTCATAGCCCATCGATGACCCTTCGACGTGACCTTTCGATAAATTATCTAGTCCCTTACGAAATTGCTAAAGCGTCCTTACAAGTTTCCTTCGATGACTGTGCGATGACCCTACGCCTGCCCCTTTACATCCAACGATAGAGCTTCCTACTAACTAATAGAACGGATAGCACTATCTAAAGGAGGAGGAAAAGTACAAGAACTACCTTGAGTGGGTAGATACTTTTAATCGCGTGCTCATAAAAATAAAAACAAATCACATTACACTCTCAAAAATATTTTCAAAATACTTTTTACACATTCTTGAGGACCGATACAAGAATCATTTTAAAGTTTCGCCTTACATTGGCACTTTCAAAATATTTTTTCAAACACACACACAAAAAGAAAATTTTCAAAGTGAGCTAAGCAATTAAGAGTCTGTAGATAACTACGGATGAAAAGGGTGCTAACACCTTCCTTTTTCATAACCTACCCCCCGAACTCAAAATCTTTAAAGGTCTTTCTTGTTTTTTTCACCCCTTCCTTATTGGATAAAAGAAAAGTCAGTGGCGACTCTTGTTATCCGCAACATTTGCGATAAAACACAAAAACAAGTCAATTTTCCCACCGTATTACACACCGCATTTCATAACTTCATACAAAAACTTATCATTTTTTAAAAACGTTCTCCTGATGGAACAGATCGAAGAGAACCAATCCGTATTCAAGGAAGATTTCGAGCAGGTGAAAGGCAACAATGACTCGATGAAAGGAGAAATGAGCCAAGTTCTTCTAGCCTTGAAGAACATCATTGAAAGACAATAACAAATTCCTAGGGCAGCCTTTGAAGAAGTAGCCCAAACTAATGATGCAACGGGCAGTCACCAACCAAGAAGAGAACCAGAGTCAGGACCTCAAAAGTCAACTGTAGCACAACAAGAGGTGAGACAAGCTGATACTTAAGGGTTTGTCTAACCTCCATTAAAGGTAGGGGCATCCCATACTTTGCAGATTTCGGTCAACAATGTGGACAACTATATAGATTTGCAGTATGGAGACCATGACATATAAGATGTTAATCAAACACTTCAAAGGACAACCCATGTCACTGAAAATCCCTTGGCGCTCAATCAATATAAAGCCCTTAAAGAAAGATTGAAGGCTATGGAGGGTTATGATGCTTTCAACGTGGATGCTCTTGAAATGGGTCTAGTACCGGATGTGATAATTCCTCCAAAATTCAAGGTACCTGGCTTTGGAAAATATAAGGGACTTACGTTCCCGAGAAGCTATCTACACATGTATTGCAGAAAAATGCACGCATATGCTTAGGATTAGAAGTTGATGATCCATTTCTTCCAAGACAGTTTGAGTTGGGCATCCTTAGATTGGTACATGCAATTGGAGATGATTCATGTCCATACATAGGCATATCTTGCTAATACTTTCCTGAGACAATACAAGTACAACTTGGACATGGCGCCTAACCGCATGCAACTCCAAAACTTGTCTCAAAGAAAGGAGGAGTCTTTCAAGGAGTATGCACAAAGGTGGAGAGAAATGGAAGCCCATGTACAACCACCACTCCTAGAGAAAGAATTAGTCGATATGTTCATGGTCACTTTACAAGGATTGTACTATGATAAAATGGTAGAAAGTGTCTCTTCCAGATTTTATGATTTGGTGACTATTGGTGAAAGGATTGAAGCAGGTATAAAGAGCGGTAAGATACAAGGGGCATCTAGTACCCCTTATAACTTAAAAGACATGTTCCTAACTTCTTGAAAAAGAAGGAAGGAGAAGTTAATGTTGTAACATCGCATCCAAGAACACAACAACCATTGGTGATTCCACGGTAACAACAACAACAACAACAAAACGTGTTTGAAAGGCCTCCGAGAAGATTTGATCCTCTCCCCATGCCACACAGTTAATTATTGAAACATTTAATCAAAGCATCTTTCGTAGAGTTGAAGCCTCTAGCTCCTCCAGTTGGGGCACTCCCACCAAATTATGATGCAAATGCGAGATGCAAGTATCATGCCAATTCTTAGGGGCATACCATAGAAAAATGTTGGGCTTTCAGACAAAAGGTTTAAGATTTGTTATATTCCCAAGATATCACTTTTGATAAGCCAAACATCAAGAAAAGTCCCATTCCCCTGCATGGTGGGCCAATTGTGAATGCAATTGAAGTGGTCACCGACTTTGGGGAATCCAGACAAGTAAAGGCCCCAATAAACATTTTGAAAGAATATCTGTTGGAGTGTGGGTTCCTCTTGGAACATAATGAATCTTTTGAGAAGACGTTACAAAAATTGGTGGATCAGGGGATAGTCCAATTCAGGAAATACCCTAGAGAAGAATACATAGCTGCGATCGATGGAAATATGAAGAAGCCATTGGTAATTCCATGCCAAGGGCCAAACCCTAACAAGAAGACTCTTGTGATTCCATGGGGAGAGTCAATAGAAGCACCCATGATGATACCACGCCAGACTCTGAGGATACGAGTAGCTCTAAAGACTACAATGATGATTAGGGGGCCATCTCCTACCCCTTACAAAAGCAATAAAGTTGTACCATGGAGTCATGATTTTACGGTCTACATCAATGGTTTAAAGCAAGAATGTGATCCATCGACAAGTCAAGGACCAACTATCATAAATATAGCTGGAATAGGAGGCATAACCCGCAGTGGTAAAATCTATAGTCCCGAACCGCCAAAGAAAAATGATGTTATAGTTAAAGATAAAGGGAAAGTTGTGGTGGATGCAAGCCAAGAGTAAGAACCTAGAAGAAAAAACTTTACTGACCAAGAGGTGAAAGAATTCTTGAAAATAATCAAGAGAAGTGATTATAGGGTGGTGGATAAGCTACACCAAACCCCAACTAAGATTTCAATACTCCCGTTTCTCCTTAACTCAGAAGCGCATCAAGACTCTCTGATGAAAGTTTTAAGTCCCGCTCATGTTGCGGAAGAGATTACGGTGAATCAGTTTGACAATGTTGTAGCAAATCTGATATTTGGATCATATCCAGGTTTTAATGACAGTGGGTTGCCTCCACAAGGAAGAGCTCACAACAAGGCATTGCACATTTCTATTCAGATAGGTACTACAAGCATGTCTAGGGTTCTCACCGATACTGGTTCCTCCCTCAATGTGTTACCAAAATCCAGCTTGATGAAGTTAACATTGGATGGTGTTGAAATAAGTCCAACTTCTATTATAGTCAAAGCTTTTGACAATTCTCAAAGTACAGTGTTTGGAGAAGTGGATCTTCCTGTCAAGATCGGCCCACATATGTTTTATATCACCTTTCGAGTCATGGATATAGAACCATCGTATACATGTTTACTCGGACAACCTTGGATCCATGCAGCGAGGGCTGTTACTTCAACTTTACATCATAAATTGAAATTCTTCATTGAAGGAAGATTGGTTATAATCGACGGTGAAGAGGACATATTTGTAAGTAAAATAGAGTCTACAGATATATCAGTGCCGATGAAGACTATATAGAAACGACATTTCAAGTCTTAGAGGTTGCTTCAATGGTAAACATACCAGTGGAGAAAATCAAGAAACCTATTGTGACTTAATGGAGAAACTTATAAATAGCTGTGGAAGATGGTACCTCAAAAGGTTGGGGTAAACTTGTGGAGATACCTGAGAAGAAGAATCATTTTGGTTTGGGCTACGAATCATCAAAGGCTACCCTGAAAGGCAAGGCACAGTTTCCTCCAATCCAGAAGACCTTCATCAACAAAGAAACTGAGCATGGCGGACAAGTGGCGATGATATCTAACAAGAGTAACACCAAGAGAGCATCTGACTTCATCCGTGAATATGCTCCAGGAGAAGAGCTCAAGAATTAGACAGCTGTGGAGATTCTGGAGATCTTTTTCTTTCCAAAGTAATTTTTCTTATTTTTGAAAGAACCTATGTCAAGCCCGAGGCATATGGGTAGCTTGTAAGGGTCCCCCAAATTTGCTTCAGACAATATTCGCAATAAAAAAAGTTATATTTCGCATTCAATTATATCCCTGTCTTTCTATTACATTTATCTCTTACATTTAAAAATTGGAAATACTTTTCTTCATATGCATTTTCCAAATTCACATACTAAAACTGCACCAAAACATGATAAATATGCAGATCCATGCCTAAAATCACCGATAATGTTACTGCTGTTATCCGATATAATTTTGATGCACCCATCAACCATGCGGAAGAGAAGGATGACGAAGATCTTGAACTCTTGGAAGAATTGGAAATGGAGATAGAGAAAAAAGCTGACAGTATACAACCATACCAAGAATCTATTGAGACCATTAACCTTGGCACATAGGAAGATCCAACAAATATCAAGCTAGGGCAACATTAGAGGAAGGCGTCAAAGAAAGGCTGATCAAACTTTAACATGAATATATGGATATATTTTCTTGGTGTTACGGAGATATGCCATGATTGGATACAGATATTGTGGTGCATAGACTACCTCTCAAGGGAGGTTGTTCTTCAATTAGACAAAAGCTCAGAAGAGCCCGTCCAGACATGTCTAGCAAGATTCGAGAATAAGTCCTTAAATAGTTCGATGCAGGGTTCTTAGAGGTGGTAGATTATCCACCTTGGATATCTAACATTGTGCGAGAGCCCAAAAGGACGACAAATTACACATGTGTGTAGATTATTGGGATCTTAACAAAGCAAGTCCAAAAGAAGATTTCCCGATACCTCACATAGATGTATCGGGGGATAATACAACTCAAGCTTCGGTATTCTCATCTATGGATAGTTTCTCAAGTTATAATCAAATCAAAATGGCACTCGAGGGTATGGAAAAGACTACTTTCATGACTCCTTGGGGCACCTTATGTTACAAGGTGATGCCTTTTGGTCTAAATAATGCAGGGGAAACTTATTAATGAGCTATGGTCACACAATTCCATGATATGATTCATAAAGAAGTTGAGGTATACGTAGATGATATGATTTCCAAATCCCTTATAGAGGAGGATTATATCATACATTTACAAAAATTATTCGAACGTCTGCAAAAGTTCAAAATGAGGTTGAATCCGAACAAGTGTACATTTGGTGTCAGGTTAGGCAAGCTATTGGGTTTTATTGTAAGTCAGTGCGGTATTAAGGTAGATCCCTACAAGGTGAGATCCATACAAGAAATTCCAGCTCCAAGGACAGAAAAAGAGGTTTGTGGTTTCTTAGGACGATTGAATTACATTTTGAGATTCATACACACCTAACTGCTACGTGCGAGCCTATATTCAAATTACTTTGAAAAGATAATACCGTAGTGTGGAATGATGATTGTCAGACAACCTTCGAGATGATAAAGCAATATTTACAAGAACCACCAATTTTGATTCCACAAGTTCCTGGAAGACCGCTCATCATGTACTTAATAATGCTTGAAGGGTCAATGGGATGTTTATTAGGATAGCATGATGAAATAGGTAGAAAAGAGCATGCAATTTACTACCTTAGTAAGAAATTCACCGACTAGGAAACTAGGGACTCACTTCTCGAGAAGACTTGTTGTTCATTGGCTAGGTCTATTAAACGATTGAGGCAATATATGTTAACTCACACTACGTGGTTAATAGCAAGAATGGATCCTTTAAAGTATGTGTTCGAAAAACCAGCTCTTACAAGAAGAATTGCTGGATGGAAAATGTTACTATCAGAGTACGACATCCAATATGTTACTCAAAAGGCCATCAAGGGTAGTGTCACCAGACACGGGCCATGTCAGGAAGAGGAATGAATCAAAGGACAAAAAACTAGATTCTCAACACGGGCGCCCGTGTCAAGTGACATGGACCTTGTCAGCCATCCTTGAAGTTGTTGTTTTTGAATATTGATTGGTGACCAACACGGCCACCCGTGTCACCTGACACGGGCCGTGTTGGCCTATGTATTGATGATTTTTGATATTGTTTATATTTCCCTAAGTGTGACTCAGAAGGGAGTTTTGGACTTTTTGGACGGGAAACATAAGATTTTCATAGTTGAGCCAGTTTTGACGACCTAGAGGGTAACTTTTTGACATTAGGAAGAATTCTATGATAAAGATTAGAGCTTTCAAGGGATTCATATAATGGGGGGTTTTCAAGAGAAATCGTGATTGAAGATCAACGGAATCCAATTATCTTGTAATATCTAACAATCTTATTGTAATTTCTTTGAATATTATGTGGAGCTAAACCCCCAATGCTAAGGAGGTGTCCCTGTTTTGAAGTGTAATGACTTTGAATTATTGATTTTTAACCCAGTAGTTTCCTTTCAATTTAATCGTTCAATGTTTCTAATTCTTTCCTGATCGGACCAATTAGGATTGATCTACGATTAACAATTAGTGTTGGACCATTGTTGTTAAGGTTTTTTGATACGATTAAACTATATTAGATATCACCTAGAACTAGGGATACCATATAGTTACTAGTAACATCCTGATAATATTGAAGGCTTGGTAGCATCGTAATTTTCTAAGGACTTAGATATTAGGATGGTTAACCAAAGGTTTTCCCACTGAAGACTTGGGGGAAAACAACCTAATGATCCGGTAGTTGAAGGATATAAACTAGTTGAAGAGTTCAATATTCAGGGCCATTATAGGGAAAATCACACACTTATCCTTAGCATAGTACTCATACTACTAAAAAAATCATAATTTTCATTCTGTTTGTTTTCATAATTGTTAAGGTTAAATCTAAAACCAAAGAAAATGTTAAGTTTTTGTTTAATTAAACCACACATTAAACTTGATACTATACGTAGTCCTCGAGATCGATATCCGAGGGAAATTCCCACTTATTACTACAAGGAAAAATAAGACACTTGTTATTTTATCGATCAAGTCAAGCGCACTACAAGAGAGTGTACAAAGAAAGAGGAGAAATTCTACAAAAGAGAAAAAATTTCAT
Organism: Vicia faba; assembly: GCA_948472305.1. Taxonomy (NCBI): domain Eukaryota; kingdom Viridiplantae; phylum Streptophyta; class Magnoliopsida; order Fabales; family Fabaceae; genus Vicia; species Vicia faba. The sequence continues at coordinate 1,357,364,853 of OX451740.1, forward strand.
AAAATCAGATCCATGACACGGCCACCCGTGTTAGGAAACACAGATCATGTTAAGAAACACAAACTGTGTTAATCTCCCTAAAGGCATTGCGTGAAAATAACAAATTTTGGCATCTCAGATCTGTAACACGGTCGACCGTGTCACCGGCCCATGTCAGGCTAGCGGACTTTGAATATTTTTTGTTTTCTCTTGTTCCATGTGGGACCCACTAGTCACTTAAGCACAAACTTCGCTCTCACCAAAGAAGACCACACGACCCTTCTCTTCCTCCTCAGTGAGCATTGTGAGCCCCCCCAAGAAATCTTGCATTTATTTATTGCTTTAGTTAAGTTTGGTGGAGTATTTTATTTCTTTTTGCATTGTTGGTTTTTGTTATCATGGATCTGTTGTATAGTCATTTAGTGTAGGATAATGGTATTGTATCTAGACAGGTGATGAGAATTGGTGATAATTGATGAAAGATCACTCCATTTACTGTACTCGTTGTGAACGATCCCCAGAAGTTGGTACTACCTTTGTGAATGATTGGACGCGACTTTTTGACACACTGGACTGATACGTGAGTACTGTGCACCCGAGACTGTGGTGAACTTACATTACACTAGAGGTATCTTGAAACCTGTGAGTTATACTAAACATGGTGAGGATCATAAAATTCCAAACACAATATCATCATGAGATTCTTCTGGTATGTAATTGTCGCTCTTAGTTTGCGTATGTGATCGGTGGATTTAGAACTGACTGTTTAACGCTGGTTCGTGAAATGTCGCGGTAAGCAAGAGTCGCCACCGTCTTTTATTTTCTCCAATATGGACAGGACAAAAGTACAGCAAAATTCCTTATGAGATAGTTTCTCGGTTCGGGAGGTAGATTTATAGAAAGGGAAGGTGTTAGCACCCTTTCTATCCATGGTTATCCATGGGCTCTTAGATACTTTCTCATTGTGTTTTCAAAAGTGTTTGCTTTTCAAGTGTGAGTGGGTTTGAAAAAGTTTTGTTTAAGATTTCAGAATGACTCTTGTATCAGTCCTCAAGAGTGTTTGAAAAATTATTTTGAAAGCTTTTGAAAGTGTCAGTGTGAAAAGATTTTTGATTTGTTTTTGAAGAGAGCAAGTATCCATGAGTTATCTACCTACCCTAAGGAATTAGGCTGTGTAAATGTCCTTAAGGTAGTGCCATCCCACCATTGAGAGGTAGGTAGCACCACCGTTGGAGGTGTTCGGGTCAATTCGTTTGTAGGGACAGTGTGGTCACCAGAGCAACAGTAGGATACCTTAGAAGCTACCCTTATGCCCTTGATCCTTTTTTTAATCCGAGGCAACCATTTCGAGGCAACTGGATCATGGACATAAGGACTTACTAAAACGTCCTATACTCGACGACCACGTTTCAAAGGTAAGGCAACAGTGAGGCGTACCCTAGAAGTGGTGTGTGAATTTGTGTGTTGTTTTCAATTTAGCAATTATCTTTGAACATGTTATGGTGAGCTACGCTTTGTTTTTAATTAGCCATTCATTCTTTCATGCAATTAGAATTTAAAAGTGCGGAAATTTAAATGCGGAAAGATAAATCCTACGCTATTACAAGGCGCGGGTCTATACATCGCCAAATTACAAAGACCCGTTTGGTAAAAGATGCAGAAAGTAAATTGACCTAATTACTATTACATGGCTTGAGCAGTTACATAATATTCAAAAAGAAAATAAATGCGCGAAAAGAAATTAGAATCGAATGTCCGAGGGTTTTGACCCTTTTGAGAAATTAAATTGAAATTAAAGGCTAATTGATTATTAAATTAAAGAAAAGAAATGTTTTTTAGGTTTTTGTTTTATGAAAATAAAGAAAATTGAAAATCAAGAGAAACCCTAATTCTAAGTTGTTTTTAATTATTAATGTAAAATATTAAAGTTTAACCTAATTTATTAAATAATTAATGTACATGTTTATTTACAAAAATATTTAGTAATTAATAATGATGAGAAAATTATTTATTAAAGAGAAAAAAAAGATGAGAAGGTCAAAAAACCCTAATTCTACTTATTTTAATTTATTAAGAAAAACATTAAAGTTTGAAACCTAATTTACTAAATTAATGGTTAGAGTTTATTTAATAAAAAAAAATATTTTAATGGTAAAATAATAATAATTAAATATATTGTATTTTTTAGTTTCTGATTTTTTATAGAAAATTATTTTATGGAATTAAAGAAAATAATTAAAACAATAAAAAGAATAAAAAGGAAAAAGAAAGTGAAATTAAATATACAAATAGGGGGGTGGGGGTGTCTGGCCCATTTAGGAGGTTTTTGTGAAGCAATTTGGCCCATCAGAATCCAAGCCTTTTTTGACTTTCCATGTTTGAGTGCGTGTCCATTGACTGAGGTACATGGTAGACATCCTTTTGTAGCCTTCAGATTGACCATCCTAATTATGTGGCAAGCTAGCATGTGAATGCGTATGGTGGACCTTTGGCTGGAAACTGCATAGGAACATATTAAAGCAAAAATTATTGAACATGTGGGGGGGCCTGGGAATCGAACCCAGGTCCCAACGCTGGAGGGACACGTTGCCAGCCAACTGCGCTGTTGAGTTTCTTTGTTAACATAATGGATGGATAATATAATATACAAAAGATATTAGTTAGTGGTGTAAATAAAAAAATGCACGCCAGATTTAAATTGTCCAGTAACATCAAGCCACGCTAGCTTTCTTCTTCGTTTTCCTGTAAATAGAAAACAGATAGCGGGGGTTTTAAACCCCCACTAAGTGAAGCCTGCAAAAATAGCGAATAGGATCTGGATTAATATAAAAAGGGCGTGAGGTATTGGTTGGATTCGTCTTGTTGTCACGAACGTGTTCATACAGGTTTGGTGGTCTGATTTTTCCATATGAGGAAAGCCCCAATTTAGAGCTTCTGAAACCCTAGCAAACGTTAATGGCAAATCTCGTTTCAAGCATTGTTAGGACAATTAAACTATGCCAAAAGTTTCAGAACATCATTAGTAGCAAGAATCAACAGTTAAAACATATGAATAATGCATGAAAATTAGAAAACGATTGTGGACATGTTCATGAAGAAGACGATTTTGTTCTACCAGTTCTCGGAGTATGGGGACTCGTTTTTGATTGCAATCGATTCCTAGCAATGTCAGGAACGTATTAGAATGCTTTTTGAGCCTTGAACCGTCCTGTAACTATGAGTTCAGTTCTCAAAATTTGGATGAAAAGTTGCAATTTGGTTATGGCCTCTTGAGCAGTTTTTCGTGTATCTCTTGATTCCATTAGGTCTTGCATATGTAAGTGAACGAAATTAGGTTAAAAAACCAAGCCCAATGTCCATGAATTTATGATTCCAATATTTTATTTTCTCCATATCTTTTCCAATCTTTTTCCATGCCAATCTTGCCAAATTTGGATGATATTGTCCCCTTGAGATGGTGCACGAAATCTCTTGCATATAATGGACATATTTGCTGCACAAAAAAGATTTAAAACCATTGTTTAATATTTTTCTCATAATTAAATTTAATTAAATGAATTAATAAGATTAAAAATTCAATTAATTAATTAAAAATAAGAAAATAACTCCCTTTGAGCTTAATGGGTCGTGCATATGCTTTGGGTAATGATTCATGGAAGAATTTGTGGCCCATTAGCAATTTTGAAGCTTTTGAAGCAAAGTTGACTTTTCAAAATTCCCAAACATTTCCCAACTTCTCCAAGGCATATCTTGCTCAATTTTGAAGCTATGAACATGTTCTTGGACATTTTGGAAAGTTCTTGAAGTCCTCTAACCAATGCCTTTGGTCCCATGTCATTTTGATTTACCAATCTCAAGTTATGGTCTTTGACTTAAAGTGCCTTTTTGTTGACTTTTGAAAATGACCTATAATGTTGAAATTGATAACTATTTGTGAGAGCCTTTCTTGGACTTGGAGTGTGAATATGAGTTGTAGGAAATGTCATCCTCTTCAAAATGAGCTTTGGATGGGATTTTTCTGATGAACCATGAGGAAGTTATGCCCTGGTCAATTTGCAGTTGACTTTTCAACTGTCCAAAAATAGAAACTTTTTGCATCTTGAGACCTTTTGAGCCATGCTTTGAGAATCATGATCAAGAATTGATCAAATGATGTTTGTGGCTTCAAAATAAGATGTTGACCAAAATTTTTGACTTTTGACTGTCAAATGACCATTTTGCCCCTGTAGTTGACTGTGGAGCATTTAGGGTTTTTGATAGTGCAACTTGATGCTGTGAGTCTTGAGACTTGGCATATGGATGCTTGACAATGTATGTAGGCATGTGGGACTTGATTGGACCCTTGAAAACTTCAATTTCTTTTCCAGAACCAAAACCCTAATTTTGACTATGTTAGGAGGCCATTGGATTGTGCACCCTTGAGTGATTTTGAACCATGATCTTGGCAAATATTTGAAGAATATGGGAGGGCAAATTTTGGGGTACAACAGTTGCCCCTGTTCAATCTTCTTAGACCTGAGGATGTAGATTGGATGGCGTGCCTTTCGTAATCTGAGGGTGGAAGATGATTGAACACTAGAGTGCCCAGAAATTTGCACTCACATAGTAGAATGTCAGCAGCATGATGCATGGAATGGGCTTACAAATGCCATTTGGAGACTGATGGATAGGAGGATGGGCTTATAGATGCCATATGATGTGGTGACGGAGTCTTGTCGGGAATGGGCTTATAGATGCCATTTGGAGATTGTCAGTATGTGGATGGGCTTATAGATGCCATCTAGGTGTCGATCGCGTAAGAGTTTCCTTAGCGAGAACTTGCGTACCTGAAAAAGAAAGATAATTACCTGGCCTGTTACAGGAGTTGATCTTCAAATTCTTTATGTAGATGTGCCCTGGCTGGATACAGGAATCGAATCTTTTAAACTCTTCAGACGTGCCCTGGCAAGATACAGGAATCGAGTCCGGAGAATACAGTCGTCAACAGATACACCCTGGCAAGATACAGGAATCGGATCTTCAAACTCTTCAGACGTGCCCTGGCAAGATACAGGAATCGAGTCTGGAATATAGTCGTCAACAGATACACCCTGGCAAGATACAGGAATCAGATCTTCAAACTCTTCAGACGTGCCCTGGCAGGATACAGGAATCGAGTCTGGAATTAGTCGTCAACAGATACACCCTAGCAAGATACAGGAATCGGGTCTTCGAACTCTTCAGACGTGCCTTGGCAGGATACAGGAATCGAGTCTGGAAATGTAGTCGTCAACAGATACACCCTGGCAAGATACAGGAATCGGATCTTCGAACTCTTCAGACGTGCCCTGGCAAGATACAGGAATCGAGTCTGGTAATGTAGTCGTCAACATATACACCCTGGCAAGATACAAGAATTGGATCTTCGAACTCTTCAGACGTGCCCTGGCAAGATACAGGAATCGAGTCTGGAATTAGTCGTCAACAGATACACCCTGGCAAGATACAGGAATCGGATCTTCAAACTCTTCAGACGTGCCATGGCAGGATACAGGAATCGAGTCTGGAATTAGTCATCAACAGATACACCCTGGCAAGATACAAGAATCGGATCTTCAAACTCTTCAGACGTGCCCTGGCAGGATACAGGAATCGAGTCTGGAATTAGTCGTCAACAGATACACCCTGGCAAGATACAGGAATCGGATCTTCAAACTCTTCAGACGTGCCCTGGCAGGATACAAGAATCGAGTCTGGAATTAGTCGTCAACAGATACACCCTGGCAAGATACAGGAATCGGATCTTCGAACTCTTCAGACGTGCCCTGGCAAGATACAGGAATCGAGTCTGGTAATGTAGTCGTCAACAGATACACCCTGGCAAGATACAGGAATCGGATCTTCGAACTCTTAAGAAGTGCCCTGGCAAGATACAGGAATCGAGTCTGGTAATGTAGTCGTCAACAGATTCACCCTGGCAAGATACAGGAATCAGATATTTAGTTGCGATCGCTGAATGTAATCATCTTTGTATTGACCTTTGTCCTGAAAAGACAAAACGTTAGTTGTATGCGATGTCATGATGTATGACATGCGTGATGTTCTCAGAATAAATGAGATTGTATGTTCATGATGCGTATGTGCATGCTATAATGTATGAAGATGCGATGTTTATGAATGTATGTTTTTGTCTAGGAAAGTAAATCCTTGACGAATGCCGAGAAGTTAAATCCTGGGCTGATGTTGAAGAGTATAGTGTTTCCGTTGGGGATGATAGCTGCCAGAATACCGGTAGGAGAAGAGGACTCTGTTGGGGACTAAACTTGGCAAATAGAATACTCTGCGGGGAGTGAACTCTGTGGGGGAAAGAGAGGTATTTTGTTGAGATGTTGATGATAACTCCGATGGGGATACCATTGTTGAGTTATGTTGAAGAATATGATGAACTCCGCTGGGGGATAGGAAGACTTCGTCGGGGACGATCTTTCCATGGTTATTAGCTGAGGATAACCCAGTTATATCCTGGTGGGGAAATAACCTTCTGAATAAAGCCGGGGGAGCGTTCGTGCTCTGCAGGGGACAAGCTTCCAGAATCTACTGGGGATAAGCTTCAAGACCTGCTGGGGAGTTTGATTCTACTCTCCTGGGGAAACCTTCGGACTGGACTCTCCTGGGGAAATTTTTGAGATGTACTGGGGAAGTGGCTCCACTGAATGTCTGTATACCGCTGGGGAAGAATCTTGGATCAAGACTGCCGGGGATGCTTGTTAGGAATGTTTGTATACTCCGCTGAGGAATTTTGAGATTTGCTGGGGATACCCAACTTCCTTGAGGCTGACAGGATAACTCTGCTCGGGGGAGTATTGCTGACTTGTTGGAGATATGGTGCCTTGTTCAGGACTGATTGGAGACCAGCTTCTTGGGGAGAGTATTGTTGAATCTTGGCTCACTCTCTGGGGAATTAAGGTATCTTGGTTGCATTCTTCAGCCGAATTTACCTTGGTACCTTGGTGGACAGAGCAATTAGATCGCTTAGACAACTCATTATTGCCCCTGTTTCTAATGTTGCCTGTAATTAATCCTTTGTTTCGCATGCAAATATTTATGAGTTAGCCATTAGTGTCAAATGCATATATCAAAAATTGAACATTGGACGTTCTTCGAAAACAAAAAAAGGAAAAACAATTGGCAATTGGTCTGAAAAGTGAATTTGTATTGATTTTTGAATTTGCCTGTAAAATACGCGTTTATGTACAAGAGGCTGACGTCCTAGTAAGAGAACGCCGCCGAACAAAAGAGTTTATACAATTTTGTGAAAAAGGAAAACAAAACAGCTATGTGAAAAAGATAATCCCACTGGGTTCCAACTCTGCTATCGCCTTTATATCTCCGAGTGTCTCATCACTTGGCTGCTCAGTTGAAGATGAAGCTGATTGATCGATGTCGTTTGAACTTGATGTCGATACCAGATTCTGGATGCAAAGTGATTCAATGAGACATAGTATTACGCTTTAATCCCTAACTTTTGCCTGGACCGCCCTTTCCGGTTTTCAGCCCACCGGGATACCCATTTTTGCTCAAGCCGCCTTTTCAGGTTTTCGACTTGCCGGGTGTACATATTTTTTCATTTCATCCCTCATTTTGCCCGAACCCTTTTGGTTCGCCGGGAAGCCCTAATGTTTGCCTAGGTATGTCAACCTAGCGGGTCTTTTATCATGCGTAGTATCTTTTTACTATGTCTGCATTAGCGGGGTGAGGAAGGTCGTCACCATCCATGGTGGTTAGAATCATGGCTCCTCCTGAGAACACATGTTTAACCACAAATGGCCCTTCGTACGTAGGGGTCCATTTTCCCCTGGGATCACTCTGAGGAAGGATGATGCGTTTGATTACCAGGTCTCCAACTTGATACTCTTGCGGTCTGACTTTCTTGTTAAATGCCCTGATCATCCGTTTTTGGTACGTTTGACCATGACATATAGCAGTGAGTCTCTTTTCGTCAATTAGGTTTAACTGATCAAGTCGTGTCTTGATCCAGTCATCTTCGCTCAGATCTGCATCCTTCATTATCCAGAGAGAGGGTATCTGGACTTCAATCGGCAAGACTTCCTCCATGCCATAGACCAAGGAAAAGGGAGTTGCCTCGGTTGACGTCCTTGCTGAGGTACGGTACCCATGAAGAGCAAACGGCAACATCTGGTTCCAATCTTTATAGGTCATTGTCATCTTCTGCACAATCTTCTTGATATTCTTATTAGCTGCCTCTACAGCCCCATTCATCTTCGGCCGGTAAGGAGAAGAGTTGTGGTGCTGTATCTTGAATTGCTCGCAGAGCTCAGTGATCATCTTGTTATTAAGATTGGTACCATTGTCCGTGATGATCCTTTCCGGGACGCCGTATCGACAGATCAGATTATGCCGAATGAACCGTGCCACGACGTTCTTGGTTACTGTAGCGTAGGAAGCTGCTTCAACCCACTTTGTAAAGTAATCAATCGCCACCAGGATGAAGCGATGCCCTTTGGATGCCGTAGGTTTAATCTCGCCAATCATATCAATACCCCACATCGCAAAAGGCCAAGGTGCAGTCAAGACATTCAGAGGAACTGGAGGAACATGCACCTTATCTGCATAAATCTGGCACTTATGACATGTCCGAGAATGTTGGTAACAGTCGGCTTCCATCGTGGACCAGAAATATCCTGCCCGAAGGATTTTCTTTTCCATGGTGTGTCCACTGGAATGTGTTCCGAAGGTGCCTTCATGTAGTTCTGCCATGATCCTTTCTGCTTCAGTCTTATCCACACAACGCAGTAAGGTCGAATCATGGTTTCTCTTGTACAGAATGCCGTTGCTAAGGAGGAACTTCGCTGCGAACCTTCTCAGAAACTTCTTGTTGTTGACAGATGCACCTTCAGTGTATTCTTGAGCTTCCAGATACCTCTTCACCTCATGATACCAAGGTTTCTCAGTTACTACCTCAGCCTCAAGATCACAATAATATGCAGGTTCGTCTAGTTTCCAGATAATGATCCGGGGAGCCTCATTGTCCCATTTGACTTTGAACATGGAAGACATCGTAGCTAACGCGTCCGCCAACTGATTCTCCTCTCTTGGGAAGTGTTCAAAGGTTATCTCTATGAAATGAGGGATCAATGTCAACACACACTCTTTGTAAGGAATAAGGTTTGGGTGTTTCGTATCCCACTCTCCTTTGATCTGATTGATCACGAGAGCGGAATCTCCGAAGACACTCAGAAACTTGATCCTTAAGTCAATCGCAGCTTGAAGACCCATGATGCATGCCTCATACTCCGCCATGTTGTTGGTGCAGTTGAAACATAGACGGGCAGTAAGTGGAGTATGAGTGCCTTTGGGAGATATGATCACAGCGCCGATACCGTTACCCAAAGTGTTGGAGGCTCCGTCAAAGTGCATAGACCATCGGGATCCTTCCTCAGGTCCTTCATCCGGTCCAGGTACTTCACAATCAGTCACTATCATGATGCTCTCGTCTGGAAACTCGAGGTTCATTGATTGGTAGTCGTCTACTGCCTGGTGTGCCAAGTGGTCTGCCAATACACTTCCCTTGATAGCTTTCTGAGTCGTGTAATGGATGTCGTATTCTGTCAAGATCATTTGCCATCTTGCTATTTTTCCAAACAGAGCAGGCTTTTTGAATATGTACTTTATTGGATCCATTTTTGAAATCAACAGAGTAGTGTGAGTCAGCATATACTGTCTCAGCTGGCGAGCAGCCCATACTAAAGCGCAGCAAGTTTTCTCGAGAAGTGAGTATCGGGTCTCACAGTCGGTAAACTTTTTGCTAAGGTAATAAATGGCGTGCTCTTTTCGGCCAGACTCGTCATGCTGCCCCAGCACACACCCCATTGAGCTGTCAAGCACTGTCAGGTATAGTATCAGAGGTCTCCCTTCCACTGGTGGCATAAGGATGGGTGGTTCTTGGAGATACTCTTTAATTCTGTCAATAGCGGCCTGACATTCATCATTCCAACGTACTACCTGATCTTTCTTCAGCAGCTTGAAGATTAGTTCACAGGTAGCAGTTAGGTGCGAGATGAATCGGGCAATGTAATTCAGACGTCCTAGAAAGCCTCTGACTTCTTTCTCTGTCTTTGGAAACGTCATCTCTTGTATGGCTTTAACCTTGGCAGGGTCCACTTGAATACCCTTGTCGCTCACGAAGAAGCCCAACAACTTCCCAGATCTTACCCCAAATGTGCACTTGTTCGGGTTCAACCTCAGCTTGTACAACTTCAGACGGTCAAACATCTTCTGCAGGTGGTCAAGGTGTTCTTCCTCGGTTTGGGACCTTGCAATCATATCGTCGATGTACACTTCTATCTCATGGTGGATCATGTCATGAAATAAAGCAACCATGGCACGTTGGTAGGTTTCCCCAGCATTTTTCAACCCGAATGGCATGACCTTGTAGCAGAAGGTGCCCCACTGAGTAACAAAAGTAGTCTTTTCCATATCTTCAGGAGCCATCTTGATCTGATTATAACCTGAAAAACCATTCATGAAGGAGAACACCTTATGCTGAGCAGTATTGTCAACCAAAACGTCGATGTGAGGCAAGGGGAAGTCATCCTTGGGGCTGGCCCTGTTCAAATCCCTGTAATCGACACACATTCTGACCTTACCATCTTTCTTAGGTACCGGCACCACGTTGGCAACCCACTGAGGGTAAGAAGTCACTGCAAGAAAACCGGCATCGAATTGCTTCATAACCTCAGCTTTGATCTTTTCGGACATCTCTGGACGCATACGGCGGACCTTTTGTTTCACCGGAGGGCAGTCTTCCTTGGTAGGCAAGTGATGGACCACAATGTCAGTATCCAACCCAGGCATGTCTTCGTAAGACCAGGCAAAGATCTCCACATAATCATGTAGCATCTGAGTCAACCGTTGTTTCACGCTGAGCTCTAGATTAGCACCAATCTTAACTTCCTTTCTATCTGTCTCAGTACCCAGATTTACAGTTTCCACTGGCTCTTCATGTGGCTGAATGGCCCTCTCTTCCTGGAGTAACAGTCTTGCAAGCTCGCCAGGCACTTCGCAATCATCTTCACCTTCGTCTTCGACTAAGTTGATCGGATTTTCGAAGTCATAACTGGCAGTAGCAGAGTCGTTACCAGTGAGATCCAGAGTGGATTGAAACCTGTATGGGTGAGTGTGTGTAAATATAGCTGTTTTGCAATATATAGAGAAAGAAAGAAAGGGAGCACAAGATTTGAAATGCGAAAAACGTCCAATGTCTTTATTCATGATATATGGAAATGACAAGTAATAAGCCCTCACAAATGAAGCCAACGGTGCCCCGGGTAAGGCACCGGGCCATAAAGTTTCAGTTTATTGTTCATTACAAAATTAAAAACAAGGGAATTCATTACTGCGTAACAAAAGTAACAGGTATGTGGTCTTTTGCAGTCCACCGTCAGTCGTCGGGTAAATCCAGCTGTGAAACTCTGATGCCTCCGCATCACCTTCAATAGCATTCACTCCCGGGTTGGTGATGATCACGGGAGGTCTTCCGATCCTTGCTTTGCGTATAGCCCTCTGAGCCTCTGCAGTAAAACCCAACCCAAACTTGTCAGTTTTAGGAGTAAAATCAGGGAGCCTGCCCCAGTTAGCACATTCACCTTTCTCAATTACAGCCCGGGCGTCCTTTAAGAAGGCCATCTTCAAAGGAGAACCCTCTTCAGTTACTGCTTTTGCTGCTGCCAATGTTGGAGGTACCTCTTCAAAATGTTGAAAGGGGGTTTCAATAAACTCCCCGTCCATCTCAATATACCGGAAGGAATTTAGATGACTAACCATGTATTCTTCCTCCCCCTGCACAGTAACAATCTTCCCTCTGACATGGTATTTGAGCTTCTGGTGTAGAGTGGAGGTCACAGCCCCAGCTTTGTGAATCCAAGGTCGACCCAACAAACAGGAATAAGATGGACGAATATCCATCACATAGAACGTTGAATCAAAGACTTGGGAACCAACACGAATCGGAATATCTACCTCACCATGAACCATCCTCTTCGACCCATCAAAGGCCCGGACAATGATGTTACTAGGCTTCAACTCCAGACCCTCACAATCCAACCGGTCTAAGGCCTTCTTGGGCAACACATTCAGCGAAGAACCGGTGTCCACCAACACGTGTGCGAGAGTAGTGCCCCTGCATTCAATGGAGACATGCAGGGCATCATTGTGGTTCTTTCCCTTAGCGGTAAGATCAACATCCGAGAAACCCAAACCATTGTCAGCTGTCAAATTGGCCACACAGTCAGTGAATTCATCTGCAGATGTCTCTTGTGGCACATGGGCCGTCTTCAGAAATGAAATCAGGGCCTTGGCATGGGCCTCTGAGCACAGCAGCAATGATAGCATAGAGATCTTGGAGGGGGTATGCCCCAGCTGTTCAACGACATTGAAGTCACTCTTCTTGATTATCTTAAGAATTTCCTCCATCTCTTGCTGGGAGGCTTCAACATTGACATTCTTTGGTGCCTCCATCCGGGCAGGCTCATCATCAATCCCTTTGCCCCGAGTGTCAGATGACTCGGCAGCAGGGGTAGAAACTGGGTCAGAAGTGGAAACAGGCGCACTTGCAGGTGTAATGATAAGAGGTCTTCGGATAACTGGTGGCGAAAGGTCAGGCGAGAAGAGCCTGCCACTGCGAGTAACTTTAGCTGGACCGGTGATGTTGCTGATACCGGTACCGGTGTTGAACTCCTGCTTCACTCCAAGTACATATACATCGGCCCCATAGTGCCATGGGACAGCCTTGTCAGATTCATAGGGGAGGGGCCCCGGAACAGTAATGATAATGGGTGCAACAGACATGATCTTGACTGGCTTCCTCGGGGGAGCCTTGGTAGGATTGTTAAAAATGGTGACAACAGATACTTCTTCAGCGGGAACAAAAGGAACAGCGGTCTTCTTGAACAAAATTTCCTTGCTATCGATCAGGCTTTGGATGCCTGACTTCAGCAATGGACAACCAGTAGGGGAAACAGCACACAGAAGGCAACCCTTGCTACAACCCGGAAATAAACTGGCTAGCAATAGGTTCCTCTTAACAGTCAATAGAGGGGTAGCAACATCATTCACAGAAACTGCATACAAGTCTTCATCAACAGCATTTACTCCATGCTGGGGCATAGGAGCAGTCATAACGTTTGGCCTTTCAGGTGCCTCAAACTGTATTTCCTTCGCATCAATAAGGTCCTGAACCTTATTTTTCAGGGCCCAACAATCATCAGTAGAGTGCCCCGGGCTATCATAGTGATAAGCACAGCGGGAATTTGGATTATACTTCGGAGAGGTCGTGTTCACTACCTTCGGAGCCTCTCTGACGGTTACCAAGCTGGTCGATAGCAATTGCGGCAAGATTTGTGACAAGGTCATACTAAGCCGAGTGTATTCTCTTCTGGGTCTCTCGCCCCTTGGTTGGTTAGGTTGCCGAGGAGCGGCAGCAGGCTTTGCAATAACCACTGCGTTGACAGCTTGGCGGCGCTCTGGTTTATTTTGCCTTCTAGGCCCATACACAACACTGGCTTCCTTTTTAAAGGGTTTCTTCTTAGAACTTGAGGACGCACCTTTCTGAATTTTCCCTGATTTCATACCAGCCTCTATCCTTTCCCCAGTCAGAATGAGGTCTGTAAACGCTGCAGACGAATTGCCAATGAGATGATTAAAGAACGGCCCGGATAGGGTCCCCAAGAACATGTCCACTAGCTCACGGTCGGTCAATGGTGGTTGCACCCTGCCAGCCAGGTCCCTCCACTTCTGCGCATACTCTTTAAAACCTTCTCCCGATCCTAGCGACATACCCTGGAGTTGGGTACATGTAGGAGCGAGGTCGGCATTATACTGATACTGCTTGTAAAAAGCAGTAGCCAACTCCTCCCAGTTACGAACTTTGGTTCCATCGAGCTGATAGAACCATTTGAGACGAGTCCCTGAAAGACTCTCCTGGAAGAAGTGGATCCACAAGTTCTTGTCCATAGTATACGGCTGAGTCTTCCGCACATAAGATCTGAGATGTAGCTTAGGGAAAGACGCCCCGTCATACTTTGCGAAAGATGGTGCTTTGAACTTGTGTGGGATTACCACACCAGAAGATAGACCCAAGTCTCCGAAATCCAAACCAGGCACCTGTTGAATTTCCATGGCATTCAAACGGTCTTCCAACTGCTTGTACTTGTCTTCAGCTGGAGGATACGGCTCCTCATTGAAATCAGTCTCGTTGTCAGAGACCACCGGACTAGGAACTCTTCCCCCCTGGGGACTGCCTTTCCCCATAGAAGAACCAGCTTGATCAACCTCATTCTGCAGTGTGTTACCAAACCTCCGGCCAGTGTTGAACAGTACCGTTCTCTTCTTCTTCTTCTTGACCAGCAGAGCCTTCAACTCCTCTTGACCTTGGGCCAAACTCATGATTAGCTCTTGGAACTGGGCGTTCTGAGCTTGAAGGGCCTTGATGGACTGCTCGGTAGATGATTCAGGGTTCATGATGCTGAAATAAACAGCGAAGAACATTAAGCAACCTGAAAAGAAGAGTACATGTGATGCATATGATGAATGACATGCGTATGATTTATGTTTTCAAAGACAATCGGGAATCAACTTTGTAAACAAAAAGGAACACACTTCATTAAATTCAACTTTGAAATTTAAATTGTTCAACAGGTTGCCCTTAGGCGTTACATAAAATGAAAATACTGAAAAGGGAAATAAAACTGTAAAAGAATATCTAAAGTTCATCATTGATCCCAGGGTCTCCTCTTCTCAGTACGGGTGTAGTCATCCAAGGCTCGCTCGTTCTCCAATTGCTTTGTCAGCTTCTGGATCTTCAATTCCTGCTCGTTGAACTTTTCCCGATAAGAATCCAGTTCTTCTCGCAGTTGCGCCCAAGACCTCTTTAGTGTATCAATATCAGTAGGTATCTGAGGAGGGAGAACAGTTGGAGAAGCCCCATCTCTATCAGGATATTCAAGAATGATAGGTCTGACAGCTTCGTATGGCATACCTAACTTCTGAGCACGGATGCGGACCCATTTGTAGTAGGCTTCCATAGGTAGAGAAGTCTTTGGCCCCAACTCTTGTGGGTCAACTTTGTGAATTCTGTCCCAAGCCTTGATGAACCTACGACGCAGCTCGTCACTATCTACCTGAAACTCAAAACTGATGTGAGGCACCAACATCTCATAAGGCCCTGCTCTTCTGGCTCTTCCAAACTGACGGAGAGCTAGACATGGATTATAAGAGATTCCTTCTTGGGTACCAATCAGAGGAACATTAGGGTATTCTCCGCAACGATCAATAACAGCTACCTCATCCAAACCTCTGAGAGTCCAAATGATGTCATTATCAGTGAGAGACATTAACCTATGAGCCCAGCCTCTTCCTTCTTTGTTCTTCAGCACGAACTTAGGGAGGTGCGAAATAAACCACCTCACTAACAAAGGAGTGCAACACCACAGAGTTCCTCGTCTTTGGGCAGTACGAGCATAGAGTTGTTGCAGGATGTCACCCAAGAGAGTGGGCACAGGGTTCCGAGACATGAAGATCCTTATGGCAGTGACGTTAATGAAGTTGTCAGGATTAGGGAACAAGACTAGACCATAGATTAAGAGAGCCAGAACGTCTTCATACGCCCTAAAGTCCAAGTCATTCCAGAAACTGTTAGCCTTACCAATCAGAAACTTGGCCAAGAAACCCTTAACTTTGCTTCTAGTCACCCAGTTGTCCATTACCTCCTTGTGGGTCAAAGGAAGAGCTGCAGCAATCTCCTCAAGCCTAAGAGTCTTTTCCCAACCAGTGAAGGGAGTCTGATCCAAGATAGGGATGCCAAGCAAATCAGAGAACTCTTCCAGGGTAGGGACCAGCTGGAAGTCTTGAAAGGTGAAGCACTGGTACAGAGGGTCATAAAACTGGGTCAGGACACTCATCAGTTGTTGGTCCCATTTTGCAGTGACTAAGTTGAGAAGAGAACCATGCCTCTGGATGAAGGAAGTAGTATTTGGGATTCTGCTAACCAATTCTTCAAGCAACTAAGGTGGGTGAACAAAGTTGAACCGGATAGTATTTCTTCGCACAGGCATCATGATGTCCTATAAAACAGAGCAAAGGTGAAACCCGCTTGTCTTTGAAATGGTCAGTCCTTATGCAGGATGCATGCAATGTTTATGATGGCATGATGTTATGATAAAGCACACCACAAATATTCACAAAGGCAAACATGATAAGGCACACAAGTCACACAAGACAACCCTTAGGGTTTAGGCCAGCATCGGGTCTAGGTATTACCCTATTTCAGTTTGTTGGTTAAGACCTGTCCTATCAGAAGTAACCGGGTTCTAGAGGATCCCAATATCACTGACTACCCTCCATCGGTCATAACTCCAGCATCGCAATCTTTTCTTGCAGCCAGAACCATCACGAGAGTTTAGCCTCAATGGGTGTAGCATACTGCTACTGTTCTATGGCCAAGTTGGGTCATTTAAGGTTCTAAGGTCGGTTGGTGCTTAATGACTCCTCAGAAGACCCATATTCTCCTTGTTGCGACACAAGGGATATCGGTACAGACCAAGGCGCCACACCAACGTAGCCACTACTTCACCCATGTCGATCTACGTCGGACAGGTCCCTCACAGCTTATGCTACCTAACAGGGTATCCCCAAATCCGGGTTAGGATCTATGTAACTCCGATGCAGCCCACAATATAAAGAAAACAAGCACAACAATTGAAAACACAAGTGATCTTAGTCCTAAGGTACACCTCACTTTACAATATTCCCCAGCAGAGTCGCCAGTTCTGTGATCGGTGGATTTAGAACTGACTGTTTAACGCTGGTTCGCGAAATGTCGCGGTAAGCAAGAGTCGCCACCGTCTTTTATTTTCTCCAATATGGACAGGACAAAAGCACAGCAAAATTCCTTATGAGATAGTTTCTCGGTTCGGGAGGTAGATTTATAGAAAGGGAAGGTGTTAGCACCCTTTCTATCCATGGTTATCCATGGGCTCTTAGATACTTGCTCATTGTGTTTTCAAAAGTGTTTGCTTTTCAAGTGTGAGTGGGTTTGAAAAAGTTTCGTTTAAGATTTCAGAATGACTCTTGTATCAGTCCTCAAGAGTGTTTGAAAAATTGTTTTGAAAGCTTTTGAAAGTGTCAGTGTGAAAAGATTTTTGATTTGTTTTTGAAGAGAGCAAGTATCCATGAGTTATCTACCTACCCTAAGGAATTAGACAGTGTAAATGTCCTTAAGGTAGTGCCATCCCACCATTGAGAGGTAGGTAGCACCACCGTTGGAGGTGTTCGGGTCAATTCGTTTGTAGGGACAGTGTGGTCACCAAAGCAACAGTAGGACACCTTAGAAGCTACCCTTATGCCCTTGATCCTTTTTTTAATCCGAGGCAACCATTTCGAGGCAACTGGATCATGGACATAAGGACTTACTAAAACGTCCTATACTCGACGACCACGTTTCGAAGGTAAGGCAACAGTGAGGCGTACCCTAGAAGTGGTGTGTGAATTTGTGTGTTGTTTTCAATTTAGCAATTATCTTTGAACATGTTATGGTGAGCTACGCTTTGTTTTTAATTAGCCATTCATTCTTTCATGCAATTAGAATTTAAAAGTGCGGAAATTTAAATGCGGAAAGATAAATCCTACGCTATTACAAGGCGCGGGTCTATACATCGCCAAATTACAAAGACCCGTTTGGTAAAAGATGCGGAAAGTAAATAGACCTAATTACTATTACATGGCTTGAGCAGTTACATAATATTCAAAAAGAAAATAAATGCGCGAAAAGAAATTAGAATCGAATGTCCGAGGGTGTTGACCCTTTTGAGAAATTAAATTGAAATTAAAGGCTAATTGATTATTAAATTAAAGAAAAGAAATGTTTTTTAGGTTTTTGTTTTATGAAAATAAAGAAAATTGTAAATCAAGAGAAACCCTAATTCTAAGTTGTTTTTAATTATTAATGAAAAATATTAAAGTTTAACCTAATTTATTAAATAATTAATGTACATGTTTATTTACAAAAATATTTAGTAATTAATAATGATGAGAAAATTATTTATTAAAGAGAAAAAAAAGATGAGAATGTCAAAAAACCCTAATTCTACTTATTTTAATTTATTAAGAAAAACATTAAAGTTTGAAACCTAATTTACTAAATTAATGGTTAGAGTTTATTTACAAAAAAAAATATTTTAATGGTGAAATAATAATAATTAAATATATTGTATTTTTTAGTTTCTGATTTTTTTATAGAAAATTATTTTATGGAATTAAAGAAAGTAATTAAAACAATAAAAAGAATAAAAAGGAAAAAGAAAGTGAAATTAAATATACAAACAGGGGGGGGGGGTGTCTGGCCCATTTAGGAGGTTTTTGTGAAGCAATTTGGCCCATCAGAATCCAAGCCTTTTTTGACTTTCCATGTTTGAGTGCGTGTCCATTGACTGAGGTACATGGTAGACATCCTTTTGTAGCCTTCAGATTGACCATCCTGATTATGTGGCAAGCTAGCATGTGAATGCGTATGGTGGACCTTTGGCTGGAAACTGCATAGGAACATATTAAAGCAAAAATTATTGAACATGTGAGGGGACCTGGGAATCGAACCCAGGTCCCAACGCTGGAGGGACACGTTGCCAGCCAACTGCGTTGTTGAGTTTCTTTGTTAACATAATGGATGGATAATATAATATATAAAAGATACTAGTTAGTGGTGTAAATAAAAAAATGCGCGCCAGATTTAAATTGTCCAGTAACATCAAGCCACGCTAGCTTTCTTCTTCGTTTGCCTGTAAATAGAAAACAGATAGCGGGGGTTTTAAACCCCCACTAAGTGAAGCCTGCAAAAATAGCGAATAGGATCTGGATTAATATAAAAAGGGCGTGAGGTATTGGTTAGATTCGTCTTGTTGTCACGAACGTGTTCATACAGGTTTGGTGGTCTGATTTTTCCATATGAGGAAAGCCCCAATTTAGAGCTTCTGAAACCCTAGCAAACGTTAATGGCAAATCTCGTTTCAAGCATTGTTAGGACAATTAAACTATGCCAAAAGTTTCAGAACATCATTAGTAGCAAGAATCAACAGTTAAAACATATGAATAATGCATGAAAATTAGAAAACGATTGTGGACATGTTCATGAAGAAGACGATTCTGTTCTACCAGTTCTCGGAGTATGGGTACTCGTTTTTGATTGCAATCGATTCCTAGCAATGTCAGGAACGTATTAGAATGCTTTTTGAGCCTTGAACCGTCCTGTAACTATGAGTTCAGTTCTCAAAATTTGGATGAAAAGTTGCAATTTGGTTATGGCCTCTTGAGCAGTTTTTCGTGTATCTCTTGATTCCATTAGGTCTTGCATATGTAAGTGAACGAAATTAGGTTAAAAAACCAAGCCCAATGTCCATGAATTTATGATTCCAATATTTGATTTTCTCCATATCTTTTCCAATCTTTTTCCATGCCAATCTTGCCAAATATGGATGATATTGTCCCCTTGAGATGGTGCACGAAATCTCTTGCATATAATGGACATATTTGCTGCACAAAAAAGATTTAAAACCATTGTTTAATATTTTTCTCATAATTAAATTTAATTAAATGAATTAATAAGATTAAAAATTCAATTAATTAATTAAAAATAAGAAAATAACTCCCTTTGAGCTTAATGGGTCGTGCATATGTTTTGGGTAATGATTCATGGAAGAATTTGTGGCCCATTAGCAATTTTGAAGCTTTTGAAGCAAAGTTGACTTTTCAAAATTCCCAAACATTTCCCAACTACTCCAAGGCATATCTTGCTCAATTTTGAAGCTATGAACATGTTCTTGGACATTTTGGAAAGGTCTTGAAGTCCTCTAACCAATGCCTTTGGTCCCATGTCATTTTTATTTACCAATCTCAAGTTATGGTCTTTGACTTAAAGTACCTTTTTGTTGACTTTTGAAAATGACCTATAATGTTGAAATTGATAACTTTTTGTGAGAGCATTTCTTGGACTTGGAGTGTGAAGATGAGTTGTAGGAAATGTAATCCTCTTCAAAATGAGCTTTGGATGGGATTTTTCTGAAGAACCATGAGGAAGTTATGCCCTAGTCAATTTGCAGTTGACTTTTCAGCTGTCCAAAAATAGAAACTTTTTGCATCTTGAGACCTTTTGAGCCATGCTTTGAGAATCATGATCAAGAATTGATAAAATGATGTTTGTGGCTTCAAAATAAGATGTTGACCAAAAATTTTGACTTTTGACTGTCAAATGACCATTTTGCCCCTGCAGTTGACTGTGGAGCATTTAGGGTTTTTGACAGTGCAACTTGATGCTGTGAGTCTTGAGACTTGGCATATGGATGCTTGACAATGTATGTAGGCATGTGGGACTTGATTGGACCCTTGAAAACATCAATTTCTTTGCCATAACCAAAACCCTAATTTTGACTGTGTTAGGAGGCCATTGGACTGTGCACCCTTGAGTGATTTTGAACCATGATCTTGGCAAATCTTTGAAGAATATGGGAGGGCAAATTTTGGGGTACAACAGCGTAAGTATTTGTTGGAATTTCTATGCACATGTATACACACCGAGGCCCTTGTTGTTTTAACCCAGAGCCTTTCCAGCCATCCATTTCTTTTTATCCTTCGTTAACCCCACTCGAGCCTTGTTACCTTTTGCTTGTTTGTTAACCACATAATTTAACCATGAGCCCAAACACTCCCTCACCATGCTTAGATAAGTGTTGTTGTTTTCTGATCTGTGAAACATCTTAAGTTTGGGGGTTGGGACACCATAAATAGTTAGAAAAAAATAGGTAAGTGCAGTAAAAAGAAATAGAAAAATTGAAGAAAGAAAAAGAGAAAAGAAATGAGAAATAGAATAAAGAATTTTCCTAGAGGAGGATTTAGTTTGAAAAGAAAGCAATGCTCAAAGAAACACTTGAGTAGGAAATAAATAATCCTAAGAGAACGGTATCTGATACTCGTGACTATGAATAGTGTAAATAATACAGTGATGAAAGTAGCAACACTGACTCTGAGCCAAAAACCACTCGTTTTCCCTTTTGATTGTTTATCCCACTGATAGGAAAAATAACAAGTGTACTATTTTTGCCTCTTGTAATAATAGGGAGATTCCCTGAATGTCAATCTCAAGGATTGCATGCAATTATCAAGTTAAATTCGTAGTTCAATTAAACAAAAATTGATATGGGTTTTGGTTTTGGATTTGTCACTTTACATGTAGCAGAAATGTAAAATGGATTTTTCACATATATGAGGAACATGCTAGGGTAAGGTGTATAATTTGCTTTGTAATTATCTTAAACCTTGATCTCTTCAATAAATTCATATCCTACAATTACCAACCCTTTAGGTTATTTTAATGGGAAAAATTTTGAACATCAGTCCTAAATCCTAAGTCCTTAGAGATATCTGATGGATTCAAGTCTTTGTTTATCAAGAGTTATCTGGTCACTATAGAGTATCCCTAGTCCTAGGTGATATCTACTATAGCCTAATCGTACAAAAACCTTAACAAATGCGATCCATCTAGTTGTTAACCATAAATCAATCCTAATTGGTCTGATCAGGAAAGCATGAAAACATTTCACGACTAAATTGAATAGAGAAGACTATTATATTAAAGAAATTCAGGAATCAACATCATTTACAGAGTCAAATCAGGGACACCCCCTTAGAAATGGGGGGTTTAGCTACTCATATTGTTCAAAATAATTACAAGATAAAGATTAGACATAACAAGTAAATGGATAACTTCGAATCTTCAATTGTTTCCGCTCATGAGAATTTTCCACTCTCCAAGAACCTTGATCTCCACAATCTTTAGTCGTGTAAACTATTCTTCACTCTAGAAAAAGTTCACCAATTCCTCTTTCAAACTTTACTAAATAGTGAACGATTCATTTGTCTTAATCAAAAATGTCCAAAACGCCCCTCAAGGTCCCATGTCATAAAAAAATCATAAAAACACTAAAAATTTGCATCCTGGCCAACACGGGCCGTGTCACCTGACACAGGAACCCATGTCAGCCTCTGTCCATTGCTCCGACAAAACGTCTCGCCCAGGCCTTCTGACACGGGCCGTACACGGGCACCCGTGTCAACCTCTGCCTTCTTCTCCCTAACTGCAGTTGTGCATCATCTCATGACATGGCCCGTGTCAGGTGACACGGGTGGCCTTGTTAGGTACCCTGTAGCTTGGTTTTTGAGACTTCCTCTTAAACTCAGAATTTGCACTTTTCGCACTAATTTTCCTAGTTTTATTCCTCTGAGCCTGAAAACAAGAAAATACACAACCAACACATAAAACATAGAAGAATGAAATAAAACACTTGACAAAATAAAGAAACAAATAACTAAAATCAACTGCAAATTAAGGTGGAAAAACCACTGATCAAACTCCCCCAAACTTAAATCGTTGCTTGACCTCAAGCGACCATTACAAGAACTCATGAAAATCACAGCAGCCCCATACTCATATGTGAGACATCCGTTCTAATTGATCAAAATGCATCTCGTCCGATGTTCACATGACGCAAAGAGTTTGTGTAAGAACCTTTAAATATTGAGCTTGCTCTTCAAATACCTCTCTAATTATGCTTTTTACTTAAGTCTTATTCTGATTTTCCTCTTTTTTTCATTCGGACTGTCAAATTAAGGCAATCATAATTTTTGTGATCATCACATGCACAAGACTGATCAAGAAATTTTTTGTTCAAGCACCAAATAAGATCTTTTGCTCCTTTTTAGTTTCAGATGAAATTTTCAAAACTCTTTAGTTTATATATTGTCTTTTATGGAAGACGTTTGGGGATCAACCCCCTTTGGGCTGAATAACCTGGTGAGGCTTACCAACTTAGCGAGCCAGTTGCCTTTTACCGCCTTTTCATCATTTAGTGCCAACTTTATTTATTTCTCAACCAATCATACTTGTATGTGAATCTATATTATTCCAGACTATAAAGATAAATTACTCAAGGAATACTTCTCAGGATTCAAGTACTATGGTACAAATCTACATGTTATACTTGTATCCCTGTCACGTTATTTCGAAATTCCTACTCTAAACCAATTATTCCTTTGTCTCTATATACTATTCCTGATCTCTATGAAATACAAACTCTTGAGCAAAACAAAACAAAAAAAAAGGTCAAAATTTAGGAAAGACTTCAACTCATGGATTTACCCAAAATTAGCTTAAGAAAAGCAGTAAGACTAACAATAAAGTAAACCATTCCCCCCTAAACTTAAACTAAACATCGACCCCAATGTTTCAGAACAAGCGCGAGGAAGGTGACTCACGGAGGGAAATGCAACACCAGCTTCTGCCTCCTAGCTTTCACTAGTAAGACTCCCTTTTTATTACCCGCAAACAAAACAAAAAGAAAAACTAAGTTATTAAAAGCATGGGTTGTCTCCCACGAAGTGCTTCGTTTAATGTCGCATGACTAGACAGTTGTTCCTCTTATGGGGGATACTTCCTCTTCCACACCTTGTTGTTTGTCTCTTCCGTAATCTAGAACTTATTCAGATCAAAAGAACCAACCCATTTATGCTTCCAGCCACTTCTAACTTCCATCTACTCAAGTCTATGTTCCTTCTTATTTCTCTTCTTTCCTTCTTGACTGAACTTAGGGATTTTTATTGATGCCACCTGAGAGATTATGCCAGAGACTTCTTCTGGAAGTGATTTTGAGATTTTTCTTTCTCCTTCTACTTTGATCATACTTGTAATACGGTGGGAGAATTGACTTTTGGTTTTGTGTTTTATTGCAAATGTTGCGGATAGCAAGAGTCGCCATCGACTTTTCTTTTATCAAATAAGGAGAGGGTGAAAAGAACAGGAAAGACCTTGAGATTATTGAGTTTGGGGGTAGGTTATAAAAAAGGAAGGTGTTAGCACCCTTTTCATCCGTAGTTATCTATGGGCTCTTAATCGCTAGCTCACTTTGTTTGAAAATGCTTTGTGTTGTATGTTTTGAAATTATTTTTGAAATTTGCGAATAGTTAGGCAACTTTGTAGTTATTCTTGTATTAGTTAAGAATGCGTACAAAGTGTTTATTTGAAAACATTTTGAAAGTGTGATTGTGAGAAATGTTTTCATTTTTAAAAATGTGAGCAACTGATTAAGAACTATCTACCTACTCAAGGTCTTTATCATTCTTTTCCCCCTCCTTTAGATAGTGCTATCCTACCATTAGTTAATAGGAAGCCATATTGTTGGATGTGAAGGGACATGTGCGGGTCATCGTAGAGTCATAAAGGTAACTCGTAGGGGAGCTTTAGCAATTCGTAAGGGAGTAGATCGTTTACCAAAGGCAGCATCAAAAGGGTCATCGAGGGACTACGATCTTTTTAATCGAGGTACAGTGCTAAAGAGTCCCCACGTTCGAGGGACATAACAGTGTTTCCAAAGGCAACAAGTGAGGTTACCCTAGAGGTGCACGTGTGAAGATTGTTTTGATTTCAACTAACTTATCTTGCATTAGGGTTTTCTACGATTGTTTTTAATCTTGCCATACAAACCCTATTAGCATACATCTAACATTCATATACAAGGCATAAAAATATAAGTGCAGAAAAGTAAAATCCAACGCTATTAAAACGGGGGACATATAAGCCCTAGTTAAACTATTACAAATTGTAAACAAATACATAATTGGGAATAAACGCAAAAGTAATAAAATACACAAAAGTAAAAGGAAAGGGAAAAGGAAATCGTCTTGTTATCGTTTGATAGAAAAAGTTTGATGATTAACCTAATAACCTAATTAATTTTAATTAATTAAAAAGGAAATTGATTAAAAACCTAAAAAACCCTAAGTTGATTTCAATTTAAAAAGTTTAGTGAAAAACCTAAAAACGTAATTAATTTATTAATTAAAAAAGAATTAATTAAATGAAAACCTAAAAATTAATTAGGGTTTGTGAAAATGTTAGGGTTTTGAAAAAAACGTTTTTTGTAAAAAATAGGAAAAGGAAAGAGTAAGAAGAAGAGAGAGAATTGAGAGATAATAAACCAAATGGTAGGGGTGGGTGTTGAACCCATGCCCTTGCAACCTTCAGCCAATACCTTCACCATCGGGCCAAGCGCGCCTTGGTGATAGTAAACAGCTCCAACGCATTTTGTAATAAACCTGCAAAAATATCAAAATGTGAAGAAAACAAATAGCAAAAGGCAGGATCGAACTCGTTCCCTTTGATACCAATGGCTTAACGCGTGCTCTTCAACCGCTGGGATGGTGATACATCCAGTATATAAAACAAACCAATATATATATATATATATATATATATATATATATATATATATATATATATATATATATATATATATATATATATATATATATATATATATATATATATATATATATATATATATATATATATATATATATATATATATATATATATATATATATATATATATATATATATATATATATATATATATATATATATATATATATAATATAATATAAGAATGATGCATGAATCAGGGAGACGCAGGAGCCCTAGCTCCAGCTGTCTTCTCCAGTTGCCTTTTTTTTTCAAAACCTGCAAAACATAAGAGGTTAGCAAGCCAAAAACACCCTATCCCCCTAAATTGAAGGTTGCAAGTTCAATGGGACAATTATTTGGAGCTAAAATAGCCTAGTTTAAGATCTATGGTGAAAATGACCCGGATCGGTGCTAACATGGTATTTTACGATTTCGATTGCATGGAACCTCCACGATGGTTCTATCCTGCACTATCAAACCTTATGAACACGTCAATGAATGACATTAGTATGTGTTAAAGCAAACAGAAAATCAAAAATACGATTTTTTTGCAAAAATATGAAATCAGAGATGCCATGCAATGGTATTTTATGCGTTTTGGACCATCAAACTTGATCCAATATTACCCTATATGATTGCTGGGAATGAACAGAGTGGATGTTTTGTAGTGAAAGGGTTGTGATAAGGGTTTGAAGATCTTTAGGGTTCTTTGAAAAATTTGAATTTTTTGACAACTTTCTTGAGGCAAGGTTTCATGTTTGTTTGTATGAGAATGAATGGGAATATATAGGCAAATTAGGTCAAAGATATGGGCTTGGACTTTGTGTAAGAAAGGCTTATATTATATCTTATTTGTTTTTGAAATATTAATGAATAAATCAAAATAATTAAAATAAAAATAGGCCAAGGGGTGCATGAACAATATGTGAGGTATATAAGGAGTATAAAGCATGTTTGGACTCTAAAATAATGGTCCAATAGCCCAAAATAACAAGTTTTCTCAATTTGAACTTCATACATTTGCTCAAAATTTCCCAACTTGCACTGATCATATAACCCTCTAAATTTCCATCTTTTGAAATTGATCTTAGACTTTATGGAAACCTCAAGATGTCTTCTACAATCCCTATTTTGATCATTTTTTCATTTGGAGACTTTATCTTGATGTGAGTTGCCTTAACAAAAAGTGTCTTTTTGTTGACTTTTGAAATGACACGTAATGTATTGGCTCATATCTCTCATATGAATCATTTTTTGGACTTGAGCTTAGAGATGCAAAGATGTAGAAAATTTAATTTCCTTAAAAATGAGCTTTTGTTGGGAAAGAACTGATGAAGCATGTGAAAGTTATGCTTGGTCAAAGTTCAGTTGACTTCTCCTTAAGAAACCCTAATTTGGCAACTTTTGACTTTTGATGATTTGAGGGATTTTCTTAAGAAATCATGATCAACCCTTGATAAAATGATGAATATGACTTCAAAATATTGATTTTGACCAAAACTCTTAAAGTTTGTCTGTATGTTGACCATAGTTGACTTTTTATTCAATATAGTTGATTTCCAGTCATTTGCGCCATTGGCTGAGCAAACTTATGATGCAAGGCATGAAACTTGGTATGAGCTTTCTTTAAGACATATAAGATACCACTAATTCCATTTAAGACCTTAGAAACCCAAATCTACTTGTTAAAAGTGAAACCCTAGTTGTAAGTCCATTGCTTAGGAGGAGATTTTGTCTGTTCAATTCTTGAGTGTTGTACCCCAAAATTTTCCCTCTCATTTTACTCAATACATACTCCTAGAGATCCTCAACTTTCTCAAGGATACCCAAGAGTTGACCGGACAAACTCTCTCCTAAGGCAATATGTATCAAACTAGGGTTTTCATTTTCATCAAGATGGGTGAACTCCAAAGGCTTCATATGCTCTCCATGGTCCTAATATGTTCTCAAGACCCTCCATGTCAAATTTTATGCCTTGCACAAGAAGTTTGCTCAGTCAAATGCTCAGATGCTTAAGAATCGACTATATTAAGTCAAAAGTCAATTGTGACCCACATACAGTCAAACTTCAAGATTATTGGTAAAAATCAACATTTTGAAGTGACTTTCATCATTTGATCAAGGGTTTATCATGATTCTTCAAGGAGTGCCCTAAATTCATCAAAAACCAAAAGTTTCTAAATTAGGGTTTCTCAATAAAAGTCAACCAAACTTTGACCAAGCATAACTTCTTCATACATTATCAGAAATTTCCCATCCAAAGCTCATTTTGAAGAGGATACAATTCCCTATAATTCATCTTCAGCCTACAAGTACAAAATATGCACCCACAAAAAGATATGAATTTCTACATTATGGGTCCTTTTGAAAAGTCAACAAAAACACCTTTTGGGTCAAAGCTTCTTACATGAACATGGAAGACCCAATTGAGATGAGACCAAAAGGCTTACTTAGGGGACATCCTAAGATTTCTAAAAAGTCAAAGAACACCTCTCTAGGGTTAAAATTGGAGGAGATATGCCTTGTCAAAGTTGACCTTTTTTGCAAAATTGCCAAAAGTCAAATGTGCTAAAAAAATGCATTTTTCGCCAAATGGGCATAATGTTTTATGCTTGAACCTCACTTATAATATAGTCCAAGACCCAAATATTCACCCACACATTATTTACTTCATTTTTCAATTTAATTTAAGATTTTATTAATTGAAAATTTAATTAAATCAAATAATTGGTGAATAATAGAAAAGATATGATTATATTTGATTTTTTGACAGGCTTGCAATCAAAATATGCTGAGATAAAAAGACCAAAAAAAATCAAGCATAATCGGTACAAGAAATGGATGATTTGGCTCAATATAGCAAGTTTACATATGGCATGGAAATCAAATCAAATCTTCCATAATTGCAAAGATACAAGCCAATTTTATAACCCTAATTCACTCCAAGATATATATTGAACATGTACAAAGCCTAAGAAGAAGGTTGCAGTCATGGAAAAGGAAGAAAAAAGTTTCAATTTTTCCAAAGAAAAGTGCAGAGCCAATTTTGCTCCATAGGCTGTTTCAAGCGTTTCTAAAGATCAAGTCATATCCCTAGGTACTCATTGAACCTGTAGCAAGCATTTGCAAGGCCTGAAGCATCCAGAATCACGCACTACAGCTCTCACGGTTTACCTTATTTTTTGAAATCAATTACATCAATTCCTGCATTGTTAACACATTTGATTGGCATATTTGTGATCTTTATCATGTTTGCAAGCTGACTGAATAGTATAATTGCATATTTGAAGCCTATATATGTACTTGCCATTGTTAGGGTTTCCATATGTGTTTTAGGGCTTCTTGATACAAGAAAAATTAGGCCAAGAATCGGATACTGGGATGATCGTGGCATCAAGACCAATCGATCCCTTGTCTTTAAATCCATTTATCATGTATATTTTTGATGTTTGAAGCATGCAGGTTGTAGCAACGGACATGGTCTATAGGTATAGGTTATATACCTAAGACGACGGGCTGGAGGTAGAAGAAGGTGATTTGGCATCACCCTATTGGTTTATTTGAAATTTGTGCGCGTGGGATTCAGCTGTTTGTTTTCTTTATATTATATTTTATTTTCACTATGCTAATAACAAGTCACAATAGCGCAGCTGGAAAGGGCATTCAGTGGTAAGCATAAGGACCTGGGTTAGATCCCAGGTCCCAGCGTTCTCTTTATTTTATTTTCTCTCAACAGATCCTGTGTATCTCCCACTCAGGCGCCTACCATACACCTTGGCATCCAGCCACTTGATCAGCCTAGCATGAGATCTAACGCACTCCAAATGAGAGACCATGGTATACCCTCAAGTCAATGCCACATGAAATCATGTGCTGACTGGGCTTGAAGGGCTATTGGGCCTGGAGAGTTCAGAATCACACCCCCTCCTTCAGCAATTCATTACAGGCCCATTATTTAATCCTTTTTTTATTTCTTTTATTTTCATTGATTTATTTAATTATTTTTCACTAAAAAATTAATTATTTTTTTAATTCACGATAAAATCAACAAATCACAAAAATTTATTTTAATGTAATTAATAAACTAGGTTAATTTAATTCTTTTTTTGTAAATAAAATTAATTAGAAACTAGGTTTTAAATTTTGTAATTAAATTGTTTTTTTCTCAAATAAAAACCACAAAAAATACATAAAATATTTTTTATAACATATTTTATTTTCTTGAATTATTTAATTTGGTTTAAATTAGGTTAATTTCAATTTCTTTTATAATTAAAAATAATTAGAATTAGGGTTTTAGTTGTACATAACTGAATTAATTCTTTTCTCAAAAATAACTTAAATATTTTTTCAATTAGATTTTTAGGGTTTTCAATTTTTCTCACATTTAATTTGCCGCGCGCATTTTAATTCTTTTTATCATTATTGTAACTATTTCGAGGTTGTAATAGTAATTAGGGTTTTAAGCTTCCGCATTTTATTTTCCGTCAAGATGATTATGTAACTGCCAAAGCCTTCTAATAGCTAGGTTTATTTATCGCACTTTAAATTCCTACAAATATTTAACTGTTAGATGCATGCTAATAGGATTGTATGGCATGAATGTCTTGAAATTAAAACGGTAGATCACTTAATGCGCAAAGACTAAATAACTGGAAAAAATCACATGCACATGCTCACTCCTAGGGTTTGCCTCACTTCGGTTGCCTTCGGTAAACAATGATTAAGCATAGGAGATTTTAGTGGTCGTCCTACAGTCTAAAAGATCTATATCTCCCATTCAAATGTTGCCTCGGAAATGTTGCCTCGGAAATGTTGCCTTGGAAATGTTGCCTCAGAAAGATCTTAAGACTCTAGGGTTACTACTAAAGTTTTCTAACTGTTTCTTTAGTGACTGTACTTGTCCCTTTCGAATGCCCCTTACAAACTCCAACGATAGGGCTACCTACTCCTTAATAGTAGGATAGCGTTGTCTAAAGGAAACGAGAACAAATAATCTTTTTCGATTAGGTAGAATCTTAAGTACTTGCTCAACACTTTTCACACCAACACCTTTCAAAACAAATTTTCAAAACAAACTTCGTCACACCCTTGAGGACTGATACAAGGGTTATCACGAAGTAAAACATTTTCAAGAACAAGCAAGCATACACACAAGCAATTTCAAAATGATCAAGTACCTAAGAGCCCATGGAAAACCATGGATAGAAAGGGTGCTAACACCTTCCCTTTCTATAATCTACCCCCCGTACTCATAATATCTCGAAAAAAGGTTTTTTTTCTGTTCTTTTTCCTTTTCCATGATTGGATGAAACAAAAGTCGGTGGCGACTCTTGCTTACCGCAACATTTTTTGAACAAAAAATGCAAAACGCAAACCAGTATAACAGTCGGTTCTGCCACGGTATCACAGAACTGGAGACTCTGCTGGGGAATATAAAGTGGGGTTTACCTTAGGATCTAGGTCATTTTAAAAATACTTTCTTGTTTTGCCTTGCCTGCTTTAAATTCAAGGGTTTTGTTTGGGTATTATTAATGATCCTACACCCGGATTTGGGGACACTTTTTAGGTAAACCGCAATAGATCGTGGAGACTGTACGGTGTAGACCAATATTGTTTAAGTGATGGCTGTGTTGGTGTGGCACATTGGTTGGTACTGGTATCCTTCGTGGGGAAACGAGGAGAATATGGGGCTGCTGCGTAGTGTCGTGAAGCACTAGCGGTCCTTATAACCTTAGTTGAACAAACTTGGCCATTAGAAAGTAGTGAGATAGCCGGCCTCGGTGCAGAGCTGAGGATTGGTTGATACTCGATGCTACACTCATTGTGATCAGACTTTCGGGATATTTCGGCTGCAAGAAAAGATTTCTTAAGCTGAGACAATGCCCGGTAAAGGATGGTCAGTGATATTGAGATCCCTTAGAACCAGGTTACTTTTTAAGATGGGTTTGAAACCAACTGAACTTCAAGAGGGTACTACCTTTAACCTCATGTAGGCCTTAAACCTAAGGACTTTGTGTGATTTGACTATGTTTGCTATACCTGTGGTTTATCATGACATCATGCATCATAACATAGCATCCATTCTTATTGCACTAACCATTTCAAAGACCAAGGGAATTTATCTTTGTTCTATTTTGCAGATCATGGCTTTTGTTCATAGAAATACTATCTGAATCAGCTTTGTGAAGATACCTTCCCAACTCAAAGAGCTAGCATCAAAGGTTTCTGAAACTTCTGCGTTCACTAAAAGACATGGTCGACTTCTCAACCTGGTTACTTCAAAATTTGATGAAAAGATGATGAGTGTACTCTTTCAGTTCTTTGATCCCATACACCACTGCTTCACCTTTCCAGACTATCAGTTGGTACCTACCATTGAAGAATTCTCTAAACTGTTAGATATACCCATCCTTGAGCAGTTGCCCTTCAAAGGTCTAGAACAAGTTCCTAATCCAGAAGTCATTGCCTCAGTGTTGCATCTGAAACGGGTCGACGTGGTATCCAATTGGGAAACAAGAAGCGGAGTCAAGGGTTTTCTAGCTAAGTTTCTGATAGACAAGGCCCAGTTGTTTTGGGATGATATGGATTTTCAGGCTTTTGAGGAGGTCTTAGATCTTCTAATCTATGGGTTAGTCCTATTTCCTAATCTCGGCTCATTCATAGATGTGAATGCTATCAAGATCTTCCTCTCTCGCAACCCTATGCCTACCTTGCTCGGAGATATTCTACACACTCTCCATACTCGTACCATGAAGAGAAGAGGGGTTCTTATGTGTTACATGCCTTTGCTGTTGAGGTGGTTTATTTCTCACCTCCCTAAGTCTGTACTGAAGAATGAAGAAGGTTTGGGTTGGTCATAAAGGATAATGTCACTCGCTTACACAGATATTCTCTGGTGTTCCCGGGCTATGGAAAACACTGCTATTATTGACCGCTGTGGGGAGTACCCTAATGTCCCGTTACTTGGCATCAGAGGGGGTATAACCTACAATCCTTGTTTATCTCTGTGACAATTTGGTTACGCTCGAAGAGATGGTCCCCATGAGTTACTTATTGAGGGCATTGTATTTAACTATGAGGATGATGTTCAAGGGTATCGCCAGAGGTTCATACGAGCTTGGGCCATGGTAAACAGATCTGGCACCAGGGCTTTGGGGCCAAAAACTTCCATTCCTATGGAACCTTACCTCCAATGGGTACGAGCTCATTCCCAGAAGCTTATGATGCCCTATGTAGCCGTTTTACCAGTGATTGTGGAACCCACTACTGAAGGGGGTATTCCTTACACGGTTCTCTATCCTTACATGCCCACTAATCTTGGAGAATTACAGAGGTCTTGGATTCAGTTGATGAAGGAGTGGGATACTTACAGGGATCAGTTCCATGCTCATGAGAGGAAGGTTTTAGAGCTCACAAAGCAACTACATGAAGAAAGAGGGCTCATTGATTATCTCGGCACAAAGAGGAAGCATCCATGGATATTTTGATTTATTTTCTAGTTTTAGATTTATTTTTAATTGTAACGCCTAAAAGGCATGTTGAACCTTCAAATTCAGCTAATAAAATATTTGTTTATTTTGGTTTGCAAATTTAAATTTCTCGAAGTCTTTGAAATCATTGCATGTGCATCCCATTCATAACATTGCATGTTCAGGTACCATTACAGGTTTCTCATCTTCTTCGTTGTTTATTTCAGTAGAAATGTCTTCCGAACAAACAATCAAGGACCTTCAGGCACAGAACGCCCAGTTCCAATAAATGTTCATAAGTCTGGCAAAAGGGAAGGAGGATCTGAAAGGCCTCATCCTGAAAGAGAAGAAGAAAAAGAAGAAGGCTGCTTGTATCCTGAATATGGGCAGAAGTTTTGGAGAGTTGTTGAAGCGACAAGTCGATCTGACCTCTTCATCCAAGGAAGGGGAGAATCAAGAAGAAGAGAAGGACCCCAGTCCTGCAGTTTTTGACAATGATACCAATACAATGATGAGCAATATCCTCCTGCTGAGGATAGATACAAGCAGTTGGAAGAACGTCTGAGTGCCATGGAAGTTCAGAGGATACCTGGACTGGATTTTAAAGAATTGGGATTGGTATCGGGAGTGGTCATCCCGCAGAAGTTCAAAGCTCAATTTTTTGCTAAGTATGATGGGGTGTCCTGCCCAAAACTCCATCTCCGCTCTTATGTCAGAAAGATCCAGCCCCACTCCGCTGATAGAAATTTTTGGGTTCATTTCTTTCAAGATAGTCTATAAGGGACTCAGCTTGAATGGTTCTACCAGCTGGAAGGATCCAATGTTCGAAATTGGGAAGATCTGGCTGCTGCTTTCTATAGGCAGTATCAATACAACGCCGACCTTGCTCCTACTCGTACTAAACTCCAGAGTATGTCCATGGGTGCCAGTGAAGGCTTTAAAGACTATGCACAGAAATGGAGAGACTTGGCTGGAAGAGTTCAACCCCCATTGTCTGATAGGGAGTTGGTTGATATGTTTCTGGGGACGCTATCTGGTCCATTTTTCAATCATTTGATCGGCAGCTCGTCAGCTGGTTTCACCGAGCTGATTCTAACTGGAGAAAGAGTAGAAGTTGGGATTCAGAGCGGCAAGATACAGAAGGATGCCTCTTCGAGTTCAGTAAAGAATCCTTTTGATGGTAAGAAGGAAGCCAGTGCCATCTATAGCCTGAGCAGCCAAAATAGAGCTGAACATCGTTAGACAGTAAGTGTCGTAATGATACCTAGGCCTGCAGTTGCTCAACAACACAACAACCAACAAAGGGTGGAAAGACCACAACGGCAGTTTACCCGAATCAACATGACTTTAGCTGAAGTTCTACCTCATCTGCTGAGATCCAACTTGGTAACCTTGAAAGAGGCTCCCAAGAATCCAAATACTACATCTCCCCGATATAATCTGAATTCCCGGTGTGCCTATCATTCTGAGAGTCCTGGCCACGATACAAATGACTGCTGGGCTCTGAGGAACAAAGTACAAGACTTAATTGAAGCAAAGGAAATAGAGTTTCATGCTCCGGAAAAGCCAAATGTCATAACTGCTCCCATGCCTAAACACAGTCGTTGGGGTTAATGTTGTTGACACTGATTTGTTCGTTACCTTTGTTGATGAAGTTTCTACTCCTCTCATGATTGTCAAGAAGAATTTGATGTTGGCCGGTTTATTTCCGGGTTGTGGTGAAGGTTTCCACATGTGTTCGTTTCTACCTTCTGGTTTCCGTTTGCTGAAATTAGGTGTTCAACGCCTGATAGATGGCAAAGAAATTTTGTTTGAGAAAACTTTGGTTCCCGTTGTTCCATCTGAATACATTTCCATTATAACCATTTACGCCAATCCTTCCAAGGTTTCCTCGAGAAGACCTGTTAGGATTATATATGCTCCAAGAATTGCTCCGCTGATAATCACTGTTCGTGGTCCTGTCCCGTATGTCTCGGACAAAGCTGTCCCATGGCATTATGGTGTCGATGTGTACTATCATGGCATCAAACAGAATGTAAAAGACGAAGAGGATGATCCTGATATTGGTAACATTGTCGGAACCAGCAAAGTTACCCGAAGTGGAAGGGTCTTCTCTCCCTAGATTTCCCCAAAGACTATCAACAAACCTATTGTCATTCCATCTGCTATTCCTGCTAGTACCTCAACTATTGTTCATGTTCTTACTCCAGTTATTACCCCTATCGGCGAATTTTCTGATACCCATGACAAGGAAATTATAGGTGAGCCTGCCCGGAAGGAGGCGCCTAAGAAAATGGTTGTGGAAGCCTCTAAGCAAGAGATAGAGGAAATACTGAAAATAATTAAGAAGAGCGACTACAATGTAGTCGAGCAACTGGGGCAGACCCCATCAAAGATATCCATGTTGTCCCTACTGTTGTACTTCAAGGCCCATGCGAAGGCTTTGATTGCATTCCTCAAAACTGCGCATGTTCCGCAAGAGACTTCAGCTGATCAGTTCAGAGATTGTGTGGCCAGCCTGACTGCTGATAATGGGCTAGGGTTTTCAGATGCGGATTTGACACCAAAGGGAAGGAAGCATAATGATGCTCTGCATGTCTCGATTGAATGCAGGGGAACCACTATGGCTCATGTGCTGGTAGATACTAGGTCTTCACTGAATGTTTTGCTGAAGAAGGCGTTGGACCGGTTGGATTGCAAGGGTTTGACTCTAAAACCTAGTAACATTTTGGTAACGGATTTTGACGGATCAAAGAGAATGGTGCACGGGGAAGTGGACATCCCTGTCAAAGTAGGTTCTCAAACTTTTGGGTCCACCTTCTATGTGATGGATATCAGGCCGTTGTATTCTTGTTTGCTGGGTCGTCCTTGGATCCATGAGGCTGGGGCAGTTACTTCCACACTCCACCAAATGCTGAAATATCCGATGAAAGGGAAAATTGTCACTGTGCGGGGTGAAGAGGAGTATATGGTGAGCCACCTCAATTCCTTCTGGTACATAGAGATGGACGGGGAATACATAGAAACTCCTTGTCAGAACTTCGAAGAGGTCCCTCAGATCTTGGCATCGATTGAAACTACTACCAACAGCAAACCTCCTCTAAAGATGGCTTCCCTCAAGGATGCCAGGGATGTGGTTGAAGAAGGTGGGTGTACCAATTGGGGTCAGCTCCCTGTTTTCACTCACAAAACTGATAAATTTGGTTTGGGCTTTACTACAGGGACTCAAAGGGCTGTTCGACACGCTCAGGCTGGAGGACCTCCCCTATGCATTAGCAATTGCGGGGTTAACGCCATTGAAGACAGCGAGGAGGACTCAGATATCGACAGTTGGATCTACCCAACTAACAACGGTGGACCGAGTACCTGGACGACTAGGGACTTTATACCAGTTTCTTTTATTCCACAATAATTGACTTATTTGTTTTAAGATTTGTAATAAACAATTTAACACTTTACGGCCTTGTGCCTTGCCCGAGGCACATTGGTTATGTTTGTGAGGGCTGTTATTTGTCATTTCATATATCATTAATAAACATCGGACGTTTCTTGCATACAAGTTTTGGGCTCTCTGTTTTTATTTTCTGTTTTTCACTTTATCGAAACAGCTATGCTCTTACACACACTCACGTATCATAATGCAGATCCATATCCACTCTGGATCCCATTGATAACAGCTTTGCTATTTCCAGTTATGACTTCGAAAATCTAATCAACCAAGTTGAAGACGAAGGTGAGGATGATTGTGAGGTGCCTGGAAAACTTGCTAGACTACTACAGCAGGAAGAAAGGGCCATACAGCCTCATGAAGAGCCGGTTGAGATAGTGAACTTCGGTACTGAGGAAGACAGAAAAGAGGTTAAAATAGGTGCAAATCTGGAGCTTAGTGTCAAACAGAGGTTGGTACAGATGTTGCACGACTATGTTGAGATCTTCGCCTGGTCCTATGAAGACATGCCTGGTTTGAACATTGATATTGTGGTACACCTTCTGCCGACCAAAGAAGACTGTCCTCCAGTTAAACAGAAGGTCCGTCGTATGCACCCTGGAATGTTAGAGAAGATCAAGGAAGAGGTCATGAAACAGTTCGACGCAGGATTCTTGGTTGTCACTTCGTATCCAAGTGGGTTGCTAATGTCGTTCCGGTACCTAAGAAGGATGGTAAGGTACGGATGTTTGTGGATTACAGAGATCTGAACCGGGCAAGCCCCAAGGATGACTTCCCACTTCCTCACATTGATGTTCTGTTCGATAACACCACGCAACATAAAATCTTCTCCTTCATGGATGGTTTCTCTGGCTACAACCAGATCAAGATGACTCCTGAAGACATGGAGAAGACAACCTTCGTTACACAGTGGGGCACCTTCTGCTACAAGGTGATGCCTTTTGGGGTGAAGAACGCTGGGGAAACCTATCAACGTGCCATGGTCGCTTTGCTCCACGATATGATTCACCATGAGATCGAAGTTTATGTTGATGACATGATAGCCAGGTCTCAGATTGAGGAAGAGCACCTTGATCATCTCCAAAAGTTGTTCGACAGGTTGAAGATATATAAGCTGAGGTTGAATTCGAACAAGTGCACCTTCGGGGAAAAGTCTGGTAAGCTTATGGGTTTCATTGTCATTGAAAAGGGTACTCAGGTAGACCCTGCAAAGGTAAAGTCCATACAAGAGATGCCGGCTCCCCGTACAGAGAAGGAAGTTAGAGGCTTCTTGGGACGCCTGAATTATATTGCCATGTTCATTTCACATCTGACTGCTACTTGTGAGCCAATCTTCAAGCTTCTGAAGAAAGATCATGTGGTAAAGTGGAATGATGAATGCCAGACCGCTTTCGAAAGAATCAAAGAATACCTTCAACAACTGCCAATTCCGATACCTCTAGTTGAAGGAAGACCTTTGATATTATACTTGACAGTGTTAGACAATTCAATGGGGTGTGTGCTGGGGCAGCATGACGAGTCTGGTCGAAAAGAGCACGCAATATACTACCTCAGTAAAAAGTTTACCAACTGTGAGACACGATACTCATTGCTCGAGAAAACTTGTTGCACTTTGGCATGGGCTGCTCGCCGACTGAGACAGTATATGCTGACTCGCACTACCTTATTGATATCAAAGATGGATCCGATCAAGTATATTTTCGAGAAGCCCGCTCTCTCCGCAAGGATAGCAAGGTGGCAAATGATCTTAACTGAGTACGACATATAATATACAACCTAAAAAGCAATAAAGGGGAGTGTATTAGCTGATCATTTGGCTCATCCAGCCGTGGATGACTACCAGTCCATGAATTTTGAGTTCCCGGATGAGAATATCATGTTGGTGACTGACTACGAAGAACCTGGACCGGATGAAGGACATGAGGAGGAATATCGATGGTCTATGTATTTTGATGGAGCCTCAAACGCACTAGGTAACGATATCGGCGATGTAATCATATCTCCCAAGGGCTGTCATACTCAGTTTACTGCCCGATTATGTTTCAACTGCACCAACAACATGGCGGAGTATGAAGCGTGCATCATGGGTCTTCGAGCTACTATTGACCTAAGGATCAAGTTCTTGAGTGTATTCGGGGATTCCGATTAGGTGATAAGTCAGATTAAAGGCGAATGGGATATGAAGCACCTGAATCTCATTCCTTACAAAGAGTATGTACTGACATTTCACCCACACTTTGAGGAGGTAACTTTTGAACATTTCCCACGAGAGGAGAACCAGTTAGCGGACGCGCTAGCTACCATGTCTTCTATGTTCAAAGTTTGGTGGGAAAATGAAGCTCCCCAAATCACCATTGAGAGGTTGGATGAACCAACACATTGTTGCAAGATCGATACCGAAGAAGTGGCAGACAAACCCTGGTTTCACGAAGTCAAAAGGTATCTCGAGGCTCAAGAGTATCCCGAAGGGGAATCTGTCAATGATAAGAAGTTTCTGAGAAGGTTCGCTGCAAAGTTCTTCCTCAGTAATGGAATCCTCTATAAACGCAACCATGACTCCACACTACTACGGTGTGTAGACAAGAGCGAAGCGGAGAGGATCATTACATATCTACATGAAGGAACCTTCGGAACCCATTCTGGTGGACATACCATGGCTAAGAAGATCCTACAGGTAGGATATTACTGGTCCAATATGGAAGCCGATTGTTATCAGCACTCTCGAACTTGTCATAAGTGTCAAATCTACGCTGATAAGGTGCATGTGCCTCCGGTCCCCTTAAACGTCTTGACAGATCCGTGGCCCTTTGCAATGTGGGGGATTGACATGATTGGATAAATCAGGCCCACCGCTTCCAATGGATATTGCTTCATCCTAGTAGCCATTTATTACTTCACGAAGTGGGTTGAGGCAGCTTCCTTTGCTACAGTAACCAAGAACGTTGTGGCGCGGTTTATCTGACATAACCTGATTTGTCAATATGGTGTACCATAGAGAATTATCACTGACAATGGTACGAATCTCAACAACACAATGATCACCGAGCTCTGTAAACAGTTCGAGATACATCACTATAATTCTTCTCCCTACCAGCCAAATATGAATGGCACTATCGAAGCAGCTAACAAGAACATCAAAAAGATTGTACAGAAGATGACAGTGACATATAAAGACTGGCATGAGATGTTACCATTCGCTCTTCATGGGTACCGTACCTCAACACGGACATCGACATGGGCAATGCTCTTTTTCTATGGTATATGGTATGGAGGCAGTCCTACCCATCAAGGTCCATATACCTTCTCTCAGGATTATGAAGGATGCGGGATTGAATGAAGACGACTGGA
The DNA here is from genome assembly GCA_948472305.1 of Vicia faba. Lineage (NCBI taxonomy): Eukaryota > Viridiplantae > Streptophyta > Magnoliopsida > Fabales > Fabaceae > Vicia > Vicia faba. The sequence goes on from OX451740.1 coordinate 1,357,404,436, forward strand.
TCCAAACCCGACTTGATCAGTTAAATCTAATTAATTAAAAGAGACTTCCTGCTATCTGCCATGGTCAGACGTATCAAAAGCGAATGATTAAGGCTTTTAACAAGAAAGTCAGACGCCAAGAATATCAAGTCGGGGATCTAGTGATCAAAAGCATCATATTGCCGCAAGGTGATCCCAGGGGAAAATGGACCCCCACGTACGAAGGGCCATTTATGGTTAAGAACATTTTCTCGGGAGGAGCTATGATTCTAACCACCATGGATGGTGATGACCTTCCTCACCCTGTCAATGCAGACATAGTGAAAAAAACTACGCCTAATCAAAGATCTGCTAGGTTGATTGGCCTAGGAAAAAATAAGGGCTTCCCGGCGAACCAAAAGGGTTCGGGAAAAAGTAAGGGATGAAAATGGAAAAAATCTGTACACCCGGCAGGTCGAAAACCCGAAAGGGAGGTTTGGGCAAAAAGGGGTATCCCGGTGGACCGAAAACCTGAAAGGGCGGTCCAGGAAAAAGTTAGGGATTTAAGCGTATCACTATGTCTCATTGGATCATCTTGCGACCATACTTCAGTACCGATTATCAAGCTCGGACGACACCAATCAATATGATCAACCTTCGGCCAAGTAGCAAAGTGATGAGACGCTTGAAGAAATAAAGGCAATAGTAGAGTTGGAACCCAATGGGGTTGTTTCACATAGATGTTTTTCTTTCTTTTACACAAATTGTATAATTTCTATCTTTCGGCGGCGTTCTCTTACTAGAGCATCAGCCTCTTTGTACAAAAACGCCTATTATAGGTCGACTTCAAAAAATCAATACAAAATTATTTTCACTTCGAGTTTTTTCTTTTTCTGTTTTGTTTTGCAAGAACGTCCACTGACTTATTTTTGATATATGCATTTGAAAATGATTGCTGCTCATAAATATTTACATAAGAAACAAAAGACAATTACTCGTAATTCCAGAAACAGGGGCAAAAACAAGAAGTGCCAAACCCCACAGTTACTCTGCCCAGCAGGTACCGGGATAGAGCCAGCTTGGGAATATAATTATTGGTAAATACACTCCCCACAGAGTAAAATTATCCAAAGGAATTGATGTCAGCTTCCCCGAAACAGGATATAACTACCCCCACCCAAGGTTCTTAATCGCGGGCGATTCAGTTAATTTCATCCCCCAAGTGGAGTTTATTTCTCTGCAAACAGAAGCTCAATCTCCAATAGAGCTTATCATCTTCAGCAACGAAATTTCATCCCCAGCTGAGTTTATTCCTCCAGGTCAGCAGGTTCCTTCTCACAGCCCTACTATCCAGGATTTCATATCGAAGTAACCCTACTATCTAGGTTCCTTCTTACAACCCTACTATCTACTCTTTCATATCAAAGTAACCCTATTATCCAGGTTCCTTCTCACAGCCCTACTATCCAGGCTTTCATATCGAAGTAACCCTACTGTCCAGGTTCCTTCTCACAACCCTACTATCCAGGCTTTCATATCGAAGTAACCATACTATCCAGATTCCTTCTCACAGCCCTACTATCCAGGCTTTCATATCAAAGTAACCCTACTATCCAGGTTCCTTCTCACAGCCCTACTATCCAGGATTTCATATCGAAGTAACCCTACAACCCAGGTTCCTTCTCACATCCCTACTATCCAGGCTTTCATATCGAAGTAACCCTACGACCCAGGTTCCTTCTCACAGCCTACTATCCAGGCTTTCATATTGAAGTAACCCTACGACCCAGGTTCCTTATCACAACCCTACTATCCAGGCTTTCATATCGAAGTAACCCTACGACCCAGGTTCCTTCTCACAGCCCTACTATCCAGGCTTTCATATCGAAGTAACCCTATGACCTAGGTTCCTTCTCACAACCCTACTATCCAGGCTTTCATATCGAAGTAACCCTACTATCCAGGTTCCTTCTCACATCCCTATTATCCAGGCTTTCATATCGAAGTAACCCTACTATCCAGGTTCCTTCTCACAGCCCTACTATCCAGGCTTTCATTTCGAAGCAACCCTACTATCCAGGTTCCTTCTCATAACCTTACTATCGAGGTTCCTTCTCTCTTATCTCCAAACAACAGTTCACAACACTGTAAGACCGGGACCTGATCAGGCACGATTGGTTTCGCATTTCCCCAATAAGTCGCGGTGCAGCATATACCCTGACTAGATATACAGTTCACTTCCGCTTCCTCAAGCAGGAGTTATTCCCCTAGTAGAGTAACGGACAACTGAAGCTCCTAAAATTCTATTTCCCCCGAGACAGATACCAACAATCCTCAACAGATTCCTCCTCAATGATAGAAATAGTAACTCTCATCGAAGGAATGTCTCAGTAAATCAACATCCTCTAAATGGCATCTTTAAGCCCATCTCTGACAATTCTCTAGCAACTTCCAAATGGCTTCTATAAGACTATTCCCGATATCACAAATCAAGTGCCACTTCATGCGAGTTCAAATTTTTTGGCACTCTAGTGTTCAATCATCTTCCACCTTCAGATCACGAAAGGCAAGCTAGCCAATCTACATCCTCAAGTTTAAGAAGATTCAACAGGTGCAACTGTTATACCCCAAAATTTTCCCTCTCATTTTACTCAATACATACTCCTAGAGATCCTCAACTTGCTCAAGGATGCCCAAGAGTTGACCAGACAAACTCTCTCCTAAGGCAATATGTCTCAAACTAGGGTTTCCATTTTCATCAAGATGGGTGAACTCCAAAGGCTTCATATGCTCTCCATGGTCATAATATGTTCTCAAGACCCTCCATGTCAAATTTCATGGCTTGCACAAGAAGTTTTCTCAGTCAACTGCTCAGATGCTTAAGAATCGACTATATTAGGTCAAAAGTCAATTGTGACCCACATACAGTCAAACTTCAAGATTTTTGGTCAAAATCAAAATTTTGAAGTGACTTTAATCATTTGATCAAGGGTTGATCATGATTCTTCAAGGAGTGCCCTAAATTCATCAAAAACCAAAATATGCTAAATTAGGGTTTCTTAGTAAAAGTCAACCAAACTTTGACCAAGCATAACTTCTTCATATTTTATCAGAAATTTCCCATCCAAAGCTCATTTTAAAGAGGATGCAATTCCCTACAATTCATCTTCATCGCACAAGTTCAAAATATGCACCCACAAAAAGATATGAATTTCTACATTATGGGTCCTTTTGAAAAGTCAATAAAAACACCTTTTGGGTCAAAGCTTCTAACATGAACATGGAAGACCCAATTGAGATGAGACCAAACGGGTTGCTTAGGGGACATCCTAAGATTTCTAAAAAGTAAAAGAACACCTCTCTAGGGTTAAAACTGGAGGAGATATGCCTTGTCAAAGTTGACCTTTTTTGCAAAATTGCAAAAATTCAAATGTGCTCAAAAATGCATTTTTTGCCAAATGGGCCTAACTTTTTATGCTTGCACCTCACTTATAATATGGTCCACGGCCCAAATATTCACCCACATATTATTTGCTTCATTTTTCAATTTATTTTGTTTTTTTATTAATTAAAAATTGAATTAAATCAAATAATTGGTGAATAATAGCAAAGATATGATTAGATTATATTTTTTGACAGGCTTGCAATCAAAATATGCTGAGATATCAAGATCAAAACGAATCAAGCATAATTGGTACAAGAAAGGGATGATTTGGCTCAATATAGCAAGTTTACATATGGCATGGAAATCAAATCAAATCTTCCATAATTACGAAGATATAAGCCAATTTTATAACCCTAATTCATTCCAAAATATATATTGTACATGTACAAAGCCTAAGAAGAAGGTTACAGTCGTGGAAAAGGAAGTACAAAGTTTCAATTTTTCAAAGAAATGTGCAGATCCAAATTTGCTCCATAGGCCGCTTCAAGCGTTTCTAAAGATCAACTCATATCCCTAGGTACTCACTGAACCTGTAGCAAGCATTTGCAAGGCCTGAAGCATCCATAATCGCGCACTATAGATCTCACGGTTTGCCTAATTTTTTGAAATCGATTACATCAATTCCTGCATTATTAAAACATTTGATTGGCATATTTGTGATCTTTATCATGTTTGCAAGCTGACGGAATAGTTTAATTGCATTTTTGAAGCCTATATATGTACTTTCCTTTTTTAGGGTTTCCATAAGCGTTTTGGGGCTTCTTGATACAGGAAAAATTAGGCCAAGAATCGGATACTGGGATGATCGTGGCATCAAGACCAATCGATCCCTGGTCTTTAAATCCATTTATCATGTATATTTTTTATGTTTGAAGCACGCAGGTTGTAGCAATGGGCATGGTCTATAGGTATAGGTTATATACCTAAGACGAAGGGCTGGAGGTAGAAGAAGGTGATTTGGCATCACCCTATTGGTTTATTTGAAATTTGCGCGTGTGGGATTCAGTTGTTTGTTTTCTTTATATTTTATTTTATTTTCACCATGCTAACAACAAGTCACAATAGCGCAGCTGGTAAGGGAATTCAGTGGTAAGCATAAGGACCTGGGTTCGATCCCAGGTCCCAGTGTTCTCTTTATTTTATTTTCTCTCAACAGATCCTGTGTATCTCCCACTCAGACGCCTACCATACACGTTGGCATCCAGCCACTTGATCAGCCTAGCATGAGATCTAACGCACTCCAGATGAGAGACCATGGTATACCCTCATGTCAATGCCACAGGAATTCATGCGCTGGCTGGGCTTGAAGGGCTATTGGGCCTGGAGAATTCAGAATCACACCCCCTTCCTTCAGCAATTCATTACAGGCCCATTATTTAATTCTTTTTTATTTCTTTTATTTTCATTGATTTGTTTAATTATTTTTCACTAAAAAAATTAATTATTATTTTTTAATTAACCATAAAATCAACAAATCACAAAAAAAGCATTTTTTATAAAATATTTATTTTAATTTAATTAGTAAACTAGGTTAATTTAGTTCTTTTTTTGTAAATAAAATTAATTAGAAACTAGGTTTTAAATTTTGTAATTAAATTTTTTTTCTCAAATAAAAACCACAAAAAATACATAAATTCTTTTTTATAAAATATTTTATTTTCTTGAATTATTTAGTTTGGTTTAAATTAGGTTAATTTCAATTTCTTTTATAATTAAAAATAATTAGAATTAGGGTTTTAGTTGTACATAACTGAATTAATTCTTTTCTCAAAAATAACTTAAATATTTTTTCAATTAGATTTTTAGGGTTTTCAATTTTTCTCCCATTTAATTTGTTGCGCGCATTTTAATTCTTTTTATCATTATTGTAGCTGTTTCGAGGTTGTAATAGTAATTAGGGTTTTAAACTTCCGCATTTTATTTTTCGTCAAGATGATTATGTAACTGCCAAAGCCTTGTAATAGCTAGATTTATTTTTCGCACTTTAAATTCCTGCAAATATTTAACTGTTAGATGCATGCTAATAGGATTGTATGGCAAGAATGTCTTGAAATTAAAACGGTAGATCACCTAATGCGCAAAGACTAAATAACTGAAAAAAAATCACATACACATGCTCACTCCTAGGGTTTGCCTCACTTCGGTTGCCTTTGGTAAACAGTCATTAAGCATTGGAGATTTTAGGTCGTCCTCCAGTCTAAAAGATTAAAATGTCCCATTTGAATGTTGCCTCGGAAATGTTGCCTCAGAAATGTTTCCTCAGAAAGATCTTAAGACTTTAGGGTTACTACTAAAGTTTTCTAATTGTTGCTTTAGTGATTGTACTTGTCCCTTTCGAATGTCCCTTACAAACTCCAATGATAGGGCTACCTACTCCTTAATAGTAGGATAGCGCTGTCTAAAGGAAACGAGAATGTTGTACCCCAAAATTTGCCCTCTCATGTCTCAAGGACTCTTAGAATTACTTCAGTCAAGTTGTAAACCTCAAATCATAATTTTCTAAGAAGAACCATTCAAGTTGTCAAAAGGGGGCAAAATGAGCAAAATCGGAATTTCAGCTGGAAAAAGTCAATCGGACGCTAAAAATTCAAACTTTGACTTTTTGACCAAATTTCAGTCCCAAAAATCACATTATGTCAAGACATCCAAAAAATGGAGTTTGATCATCAAAAATCAAGAGAATAAAAAATCCAACTTTGCAAGACTTTGAATTTTTCCAAGTATTTTTTATACTTGGTTAATTTCATTTGCTTCATGACATTTTTCACTACAATTCCGATTAATTCAAAATGATGCAAGTAATTCAAGTTATTACAAAGTGACATTTTGCAAAATTACAAATTCTAAAACTATGTCTTGATTAAAACCTTGTCACAATATTTTTGCCTTTGACATAATGTGCACAAGACCAAATTTGTGACATGCTACAAACTATGTTGTCCAAGTTATTGTTGAACAAAAATTGATATGTTACTTCTATACATTACCACAACACTCCAAACCCTTGCTCATTTGTTGTCTTACAAAACCTTGTGCCATGCTGCACCATAAACCTGTCACAAAACCTGCATTGATGTCCTATACAATCCAAAATATGTCCACAAAACCAGTCAAAAACTGCTCTATGCAGTCAGCCAAAGCCTGCACCACAACAGCCCCAAAATTGCACCAAATGGCAAAGGAAAATTGTGTGCAGAAAGTATCAAAGCAGTAGGAAAAAACAATTCAAAATGACTTATTTGTTTTCCCCCCTAAACCACAGTCCAGGGGTCTACAAAAAGAGGACTGTCTCATAAGGCAAGGGGGGATTTTGAAGAGAGGTTAAAAATTTTCTAGAGAGAAGATATAGAGTTTTGTTGAGCAGAAAAACAATATTCTATGCAACTTTCACTCATTTTCAAAACCAAAACTGCTCTTGTTCAAAACAGAAACCCAACCCATTACTCCACCATACAAACTCTTCCTCAAAGACTGTCCAAACATAACAAAAAAAAACAGTCTCTGTAGTGCTGTTCATCCCTATCCTCAAAATAGCAAAAACATTACAGTACAGTCCAGCTTAGTTTCAATAGTCCAGAGTAGCTTTCTGGAGATTCATTGAGGCCCTCATCACATTTGGAAAAACATTCAGATTTAAAACCGACAGTGCAGTCCAGAGGTAAGTCTTCTTGACTTGATATCTCTCCATACATCATTAATGATTTGTTTATTTTGAAGACAAGATGTAGTACTTTAATATCTTTTTGAACTAGTCATCTGCACCTTGTTTAGGCTTATTCAATCATTTGTTGTTCATGTTTATCCATCATATGCCATAAGCTAACTTGTACATTCAGTAAAATAATGTTTAAGGCAGGAAAATGCAGCATGTATCGACACATATCATCATGTATCGACCCATCCTAGTGAAAAAAAATGGGTATGAGTCGACACATAATCCTCATGCGTCGACCCATACTGAGTTCAGGTCACAAAACAGAAGCTGGAAGAGCTTATGAGTCGATACATACGCGTTTCGCGTCGACACGAGAATGGTGCATGAGTCGACACATTCCATTATGTGTCGACTCATACTGAGTTATTTTGTTCTGTAGGAGCAGGGAAAAGCTATATGTCGATGCATAGCAGCATGGGTCGACACATGGTGGTTCAAAATGCATTTCTTCCTATATTTGGAACTGTTTTTACATTATCTTTGTTGTTGTTCGATATGGTTGAAATATTTTAGTTTCTACTTCATCCCCATTATTAATTTTTACCCCTATCCCCATAAAATGATGTAATAGCTTAGATTTTACTTTCCGCATTTTACTTGCTTTTCATGTATTTCTAGTAAATAGGATGCATGGCAAGATAAAATCAACAAATAGACGACTTTCAAATACAAAATAAAACGTATGCAAACTAACACACTTGCACACTAACACCTCTAGGGCAATCTCACTTTGTCGCCTTTCGGAAAATAGTCATGCCCCTCGAATATGAAGCGTTTTAAGCAAAGACCCTTCGATAAAAGAGATCGTAGTCCCTCGATGATCCTCGATGTTGCCTTCGGTAAAACGATCTAGTCCCTAAACGACATTGCTAAAAAGTCTCATAAGTTTCTTTCTATGACAATACAAACGTCCCATACTCGTTGTTGTACCCCAAAATTTTCCCTCTCATTTTATCAAGATTTCCCATCACAAGACTTCTTGGACTCAAGACCAGATTAGGGTTTGCTCAGCTCAAGACATCTCCTTGCACTGATAACCTAAAATTAGGGTTTGAGTTTGCACAAGGATTTTTGGACTTCCAATGCCTCATGTGACTTTCATACTTCATGTTGGACCTCTAAGATTGCTCATATCAAGTTTCAAGCCTTGAATCTCTTTTTTGCCCAGTCAATTGGACAGTTGACCTTAAAATCAGCTATATTAGGGGGAAAAGTCAACTGTGGCCAATTTACAGTCAAACCTCATAATTTTTTATCCACATCAACATTATAGACTCATATGAACCATTTGATCAAGTTTGTACCACAACTCCTCAAGAAATTTGATCAAATCATCAAAAGGGCAAAAAGGTCAAAATTAGGGTTTTGATTGGAGAAAGGCAATTTCTGATTTTTGACCTAGCCAATGGAAAATTAGGTTCAAGCACGGTTTCAAGGGCTCAATAACATCATCTTGACCTAATCAAATAGTTCAAAATATCTCAAATGCATTGGATTGACAGATGAATTTTCCAGTCAACTGATATAAAATCAACTGTACACTGAAAATTCAAACTTTGGCTTTTTGGTCAAAATCAAGTGCCAAGGGTCATATTTCATCAAGATGTGTCAAAATGTGAAACTTTTTCACCAAGAAACTTAATTTTGGAAATTAGGGTTTAAGTTTGAAAATTTTCATAACTTAGAATTTTTCTAAGTTATGCAAATTTCTTATTTTTTCCCAACTTTTTCACCATGATGCAATTGGACTCAAAGAAAACTTCCAACATGAAAGTTGTAGTCCACCAAAAAATCTACAACTTTTATTCACAAAGTTTTCCCAAAAGATGCTTGGATCTGAAGTTATGATTTTGTGAAGAAGGGTCCATAAAACGTTTAACTTAGTGAAATTTTGCCCTAGTTTAGGCAGATTTTTGACCTAACTTCATGGCAACTTTTCACCTAGTTCCAAGAGGAACCTAAAAATTCATTTCAAAGATGGATTGTAGAGCATGTTACATGCTTTCCAAAATGTCACAGAACACTCCAAGATCATTTATGGTTAGGGAGAATCGAAGAAACGAAAATGGCAATTTCTCACTTTTGTCCATGGCATTTTTCACATTGTTACAAGTTGCAAATCTGTCCTAAGCATGCTTGTACTTGGTTTAGAGGTTCTAATCCCTTCTACACTCCAAAACTGAATGCAAATACATTTGACAATGGCTTTGTTCTAAGCTATGGAGCATTACACAAAAGAATTATTCCAAAAATGGCATAAAGTTCACATTGCTACTTTGATAAAGCATGCTTTTTGCAATTTTGTATTTCTTGAGCCATGGACCTGATCTCTTGATGCAAACAATATCCACAAACTTCAGGCAAAGTACACCAGCTATGTGCAGCTAAGGAACAGGCCTGTACAGGCTTTGGCATTGTCACTTCTCACCTTTTCTTCAAAATCAAGCAACTTGGCAAAAGTCAAGACAACTCTTGTATCTGATAAAACCAAGACTTGGTAACATTTCAAACAAGCTCAAAACTTTGTTGCAAGACAAAACACGATTGCCCAAGCTCTCAAACACCCTTAAACACAGAAATCACCATTTTTTACCCAAACAGGGCATCCTCTGCAAAACCACTTCCAAAACATATTTCACTCGTGCGTTTTGCTTTGAACCACTTCAAACACATTCCATACAACACACCTGAACTATCCAGGCCCCTGTCTTGCAACTGTGAGTTCATTTTCACACTTCACCATTTTCATTTTGAAGCTTTGCAGGTTGAGTCGTGCAAGGAGTTCTAGCTATCTACAAGACTAGCTGAGCATTGGAGAAGCTTGAGGGAACCTCAAGGAAGCTCACAAGAACTTCAGGCCTCACTCAAATTTGCTACATTTCCATATCCAAACTCAATTGAACAAGGTATTTGTCAAGTTTCTATCTCTCTATTTAGACATCCTTAGGCTTAGGTTTGTGAAGCAAAAATATAGTCTTTAATGTGCTTGAGTTGTACATATGCATAGCTTCCATTTATATAGACTGAGCTAAGAGTATTGGATGTTAGAACAAAGTTTGAATCTACTACCCTATATTTAAGTTTTGATGATAACAAAGTGAAAAGATATAGTATTTATAAGTTTCATGTATGAACTATCTGCTGCCTAAAATTATTATGTTCTGACTTGCAGATATTCTGATTGATATAAGCAAGATCACATCTATTCAGCATCAGAACTTGATTTCAGACACCAGCATCAGAAGTTGCCATATCAGAATGTCAAAATCAGATGATCAACTCACGTACATGCTGAAGCCTGATGAACAAGACTGCGCTCAACACTCTGATAAAGAAACACAACAGTTCATCAGCAGCGAAGCAGAGTCAGAATGAGCCAAGCCAGAACTTGCATTAAGTAAGCAACGGTATTGTGCATTGAAAGCAAATTAATTCCAACGGCCTCATTCTAGACAAGATCTGCTCAATAAGGAAAGTTTGTTATTAGCATTGAATCAAGAATATTGCATCCAACGTTCATCATCTCAGTGCTGTATAAACAAGGCTTTGAAGATTGAAATGGCTAATGCTCTCCAAATCTCTACACGCACAAAAGCTAATTATAATCTTCTCTCTCAGTTTTGCTAAACCACTCACTCTGATATTCTTGTTTAGCAATCTAGTTTCTAAGCTTCAATCTGTGTATACATCACAGTTGTGATACAGTTTTGTAGAAAACATCCACACACTTAGTTTTATCTCTTTGTAAGAAAGTGTTACCTTGACAAACCGGGTTGTGGTTTGAATCAAGAAGGCTTTAGCAGTTGTTAAAGCAGTCTGTAATATTCAGTTGAATATAGTGGATTAAGACCTCGTTGGAGAGAGGCGAAATCACCTTGACGGGTGGACTGGAGTAGTTTGAGATCAAACGAACCAGGATAAAAATATCTTGTTCATTGCATTAGATTTCAGTTTTACAATTCAACCCCCCCTTCTTGTGTTTTTCACCACTTCAATTGGCATCAGAGCGCCTGGTTCTGAGCTAAAACACTTAACCGTGTCAGTACAAGATCCAGCGTCAGAAAAACACAATGGCAGGAAACAATTCTCACATCAGCAATGACAACAATGAGGACAGAGACAGATTCAGTGGCAAACCTCCAGTCTTTGATGGAGAAAACTTTGATTACTGGAAAGACAGAATTGAAAGCTTCTTTCTGGCTCATGATGCTGATCTGTGGGATATGGTGACAGATGGATACACGCACCCTGTGAATGCAAGTGGTCAGAAGATTGATAGAAAAACAATGTCTGATCAACAAAAGCGTGACTTCAAGAATCACCACAAGGCCAGAACCATCCTCCTCAGCGCCATCTCCTATACTGAGTATGAAAAGATCTCCAACAGAGACACAGCGAAGAATATTTTTGACTCTCTCAGAATGACGCATGAGGGCAACGTTCAGGTCAAAGAAACAAAAGCTCTGGCGCTCATTCAGAAGTATGAGGCGTTCAAAATGGAAGAATCTGAATCCATTGAAACCATGTTCTCTAGATTCCAGATTCTGGTAGCTGGTCTCAAAGTTCTGGACAAAGGATACTCTACTGCTGACCATGTCAAGAAAATCATCAGAAGTTTACCCAAGCAGTGGAGACCTATGGTTACAGCTCTGAAGCTAGCTAAAGATCTCAACAAAATCACTCTGGAGGAACTTATCAGCTCCCTCAGAAGTCATGAGATAGAGCTAGAAGCTGATGAGCCTCAGAAGCAAGGTAAGCCTTTAGCATTAAAATCTAACAGAAAATTTGAGTCTAAAGTTTTGCAGGCAGTTGAAGAAACATCTGATGGATCCTCATCAGAAGAAGACGAACTCTCCCTTCTCTCCAGAAGAGTAAATCAACTGTGGAAGCAAAGACATAGGAAGTTTAGGAATCCCAGAAGATCTGATCAGAACGAGTCTTCTTCCAGATACAGAAGGACAGATTCTTCCTCTGGATACAGAAGATCTGAAGGCTCCTCCAGTAGCAAAAAGCCAAACACCAAAGACATCATCTGCTATGAGTGCAATGAGCAAGGACACTATAAGAGTGACTGCCCAAAGCTTCAGAGGGAAAAGCCCAAAAAGAAGTTTGGAAGAGAGAAGAAGAAAAGTCTCATGGCTACATGGGATGACTCTGACTCGTCTGAAGCTGACTCAGAATCAGATGATGAAAGGGCAAACATAGCTCTCATGGCTAACATTTCAGAAGATAGTGAAGCTTCTGAATCAGACTCAGAATCAGACACTGAAGAGGTATTTCCTAACTTTGCTGTTAACTTTACAAAGGCTGAACTTGCTGAAAGCCTTAATGAGATTCTGGAACGTTATCAGCAAATTAGAGCTAAATTCAGAGACCTGAAAAGGAATCTTGAATCTGACTCTAATAAGACTGAGAGTCTCAAATTGGAAAATTCTGAGCTGAGAAATAAGATTTCGAAATTAGAAAACACTTTAAAAAACTCTCAGAAGGAACCAATTTCTGAAACTCCCAGCAACGCTGATGAGATCATCAAGGAGTATGATCACAGTTTCCAGAAGTTCCTAGCTAAAAGCATAGATAGAAGCAGAATGGCTTCAATGATTTATGGAGTTAGCAGAAACGGCAAGAAAGGAATAGGATACCAAGGTAAGGTTCCTACACCAAAGAGTGTCATGGACTTAACCATTAAACACACTCCTCTGAATTCACATTTTATATATGGTCACACACATGATATCAAATACACTAGCAGTAAGCACTCTGTGAAACCAAAATTCAACCAGAGTTTTGGTAAAACTAACAAATCAGGACCCAAGAAAATCTGGGTACCTAAGGATAAAATAATACATGTTGCAGATATCTTTAGCAGCAAGTCAGAAACACCAGTCATGGTACCTGGACTCTGGCTGCTCACGACACATGACGGGAAGAAGGCATATGTTCCAAAGCCTGGAACTTAAGCCTGGAGGCCACGTTGGCTTTGGAGGCAATCAGAGGGGAAAGATAATTGGCTCTGGAACTGTAGGTAATGGAAATCTTCCCTCTATTAATAATGTTCTGCTAGTAGATGGATTGATGCATAATCTGTTATCCATAAGTCAATTAAGTGATAACGGTTATGATATAATCTTTAATCAAAAATCATGTAAAGCTGTTAGTCAGAAAGATGGGACTATCCTGTTTAATGGTAAGAGGAAAAACAACATTTACAAAATCAAACTTTCTGAACTAAAGAGTCAGAATGTAAAATGTCTTCTGTCTGTTAACAAAGAGCAGTGGATTTGGCACAGAAGATTGGGACATGTTAGTATGAGAAGAATATCTCAGATTAACAAACTCAATCTGGTCAGAGGACTTCCTAATTTGAAGTTCAATTCAGATGCTCTGTGTGAAGCATGTCAGAAAGGCAAATTTGCAAAACCTTCTTTTAAATCCAAAAATGTTGTTTCTACCTCTAAGCCATTAGAACTTCTGCACATTGACTAATTTGGACCAGTTAAAATTGCTTCAGTCAGTGGTAAGAAGTATGGGTTAGTAATCGTAGATGACTATAGCAGATGGACATGGGTAAAGTTCTTAAGACACAAGGACGAGTCACACTCTGTGTTTGTTACCTTCTGTAACCAAGTTCAGAATGAAAAGGATCTTAGAATCGTTAAAGTCAGAAGTGATCATGGTGGAGAGTTTGAAAACAAAGATTTTGAGTCATTCTTTAATGACAGAGGCATTCTGCATGATTTCTCTTGTCCTAGAACTCCCCAACAAAATGGAGTTGTAGAACGAAAGAACAGAAGATTGCAAGAAATGGCTAGAACCATGATCAATGAGACAAACGTTGCTAAGACCTTCTGGGCAGAGGCAATAAACACAGCGTGCTACATTCAGAATAGAATCTCAATAAGACCTATTCTGGAAAAGACTCCATATGAATTGTGGAAGAACAGAAAGCCCAACATTTCATATTTTCATCCATTTGGATGTACTTGCTTTATATTAAATATAAAGAATTATTTGAACAAGTTTGACTCTAAAGCACAGAAGTGTTAGGATACTCTGAACGCTCAAGAGGGTACAGAGTATACAATACAGAAACACAGATTGTGGAAGAATCAATCAGTGTTCGCTTTGATGATAAGCTTGACTCTGAAAAGTCAAAGCAGAATGAAGTTTTTGCAGGTATAGAAATTGAATTTGCAGGTTCTGAAGACAAGTCATCAGAAGCTCTCAACACAGACATTCCTTCTACGTCTGAAAGGAGCACTGCTAGCAATCCTACAACAGCTGCTGATCAACCTCAGAAGAGATTACCCAGAAGCAGCTTGGATCACCCAGAAGAGACTATCCTAGGAAGAAAGGAAGATCCAATCAGAACAAGAGCAAGCTTCAGAAACTCTGAAGAAACACTTATGGGACTTGTGCCTCTGATTGAACCTTCTTCTATTGATGAAGCACTTCTGGATAATGACTGGATTCTGGCAATGCAAGAAGAGTTGAATCAATTCACCAGAAACGACGTGTGGGATCTCGTTCCCAGACCAAAAGGATTCAACGTCATTGGAACAAGATGGGTGTTCAGAAACAAGCTAAATGAATAAGGTGAAGTCATCAGAAACAAGGCACGACTGGTTGCACAAGGTTATAGTCAGCAAGAGGGGATAGACTATACAGAAACCTTTGCCCCAGTCGCCAGGTTAGAATCTATCAGACTTTTAATTTCATTTGCTGTTAATAGAGGCATCACTCTGTATCAGATGGATGTCAAAAGTGCATTCTTAAATGGTTATATAGAAGAAGAAGTGTATGTACACCAACCCCCAGGTTTTGAAAATACAAAACATCCAGAACATGTTTTCAAACTAAAGAAGTCACTGTATGGTCTGAAACAAGCTCCCAGAGCTTGGTATGAAAGGCTAAGTAACTTTCTGCTGGAAAATGAATTCACCAGAGGGAAGGTGGACACTACTCTATTCTATAAATCAGTTAAGAGTGACATCTTAGTCTGTCAAATTTATGTTGATGATATTATTTTTGGTTCTACTAATCCTTCTCTTGGAAGAAAATTTGCTAAGTGTATGCAGGCAGAATTTGAGATGAGCCTCATGGGGGAACTGAAATTCTTTCTAGGAATTCAGATCAATCAAACTCCAGAAGGAACTTACATTCATCAGAGCAAATACATCAGAGATCTTCTGAAGAAATTTGACCTCTCATAATGTAAGCCATCAAAGATTCCAATGCATCCCACGTGCATTCTGGAAAGAGAAGAGGTGAGCAAAAATGTAGAACAGAAAGTCTACAGAGGTATGATTGGTTCTCTCCTCTATCTGACTGCTTCAAGACCTGACATATTATTCAGTGTTTGTATCTGTGCTAGATTCCAATCAGATCCTAGAGAATCTCACTTAACAGCTGTTAAGCGAATTTTCAAATATCTGAAAGGTACTACTAATCTGGGTTTGTTTTATAGAAAATCTAGTGATTACAGCTTAGTAGGCTATTGTGATGCTGATTTTGCTGGAGACAGAGTGGAACGTAAAAGTACTTCTGGAAGCTGCCAGTTTCTGGGAGAAAATCTGATCTCTTGGTCCAGCAAAAGGCAATCAACAATTGCTCTGTCAACAGCAGAAGCTGAGTACATAGCAGCAGCAGGATGTAGCACACAAATGCTCTGGATGAAAAGTCAGCTTGAAGACTTCCAGATTTTTGAGAGTAACATTCCTATACTTTGTGATAATACTTCTGCTATTTGCTTAAGTAAGAATCCCATTTTACATTCTAGAGCTAAGCATATAGAAATAAAACATCACTTCATTAGGGACTATATTCAGAAAGGTATTTTGAACTTAAAATTTATAGATACAGACCATCAATGGGCTGATATCTTTACTAAACCCCTTTCAGAAGATAGGTTTAATTTCATTCTGAAACATCTCAGCATGAAAGTGTGTCCAGAGTGAAAATGTTTTAATTCCATATATTTACCTTCAGAATGTAATTGTTTTACTGTGAACTTCTGATCAATCTCCTTTCAGAAAGATAGAACATGCAGATTGTATCAGATGCAAGTCTAAAGATCTGAGAGTCTAAGCTCAAAGACAGACGTGCTGATTACTACATCAAACAAGTGTCATCCAATCATCAGCATATCTCTGAAGCAGAACGCGTGCACGCTTCTGAGAAGGCAAAGCGCTGATTGGGTGCATTGAGACACATGTCTGGTAACCGTTTTTAAGTATCTTTCTTAAATCCCCCAAAATCATCAAGCATTTAATGAAAAGTAATCATGCTTTTAAAATGCAATCATGATTTTTCTCTCTTAAAAAAAACGTTTATCCTTTCAAAATAGTTTTGAAAACTCTATTTAAGCACACTAATCTCTCATTCTCATTCTTTACGTTTTCTCACTAATACTCAAGCATTTTCTGCATATTTCTGTGTTCATCTCTTGCAACCTATTTTCCTCAGTTCATTCTCAAAACCCCTTTTAGTGTTGACATGGCAACCTCCAGCAGCGCTTCTGCAGGTCCTCAGAAGAAAGCATCATCTGAGCAATATCAAGTGCCATTCAGAACTCTCCTCACTCCTGTGAAGAATCTTGAAGTGCTTTCTGAATTAATCATTGATTTTGAAAGCTTGAAGGAGAACGGTTTTGACCTAACTGAAGAAGTTAGGGCTCAGAAGTGGGAAAGGTACTTTGATAGGTTGGTTGGACCAACATTCCCAATGCTAGTCAAGGAATTCTGGATTCACGCCAAGGCTTCAACACATCTAGTCACCTCCTTTGTTATGGGGAAGAAGATTGTGATCACTGAGGATCACATTGCAAGGCTAATCGGTTACAGTGGCGGTGGAGTCCGTTGTGTGGATATGGCTGAAAGATGTGCTGATGTGGGTGTGATAGCTGCAAGGATTTTCACTCTTGGGGTGCCCAGCAGCAAGATTAAAGATCTGAAGGATCATTACAGAGTGTGGGCTAAGATAATTCTGGGGTGCTTCAACCACAGGAAACCAACCAGTTCTCCTGATTACATAAATGTGGATCAGCAGTTTCTGATCTACTTTATTGATCAGAAGGTAAAGATCAATCTGGCTCACTTCCTGTTCAACCACCTCAGAACAAGTGTGAAGGAAACTAGGGAAGAAGAAAGAACCAAGAGGGATTGGATACCTTTTGGAAGGTTGATATCAGATATTCTGACAGAGAATAGGCTGATTGAACATCTTATAGAAGCTCAAGAGCTAAGCACTATTGAACCAACAATTGGGAAACCTCTGAACGCAGAGAACTTGAAGAAGATGAAGCTAATAGAGAATATTTAGAAGGAACCCAGAGCTACTCCTATTGCTGATATCTCCAGCAGAAGAGTGCCTCTGAGTGACTTTCCGTTATTTTCTGAAATTGAATCCAAACCAGAGGTGATTCTCAGGTACTTGGATGCATGCAAGGCAGATGGTACAGATCCAAATCTGAATATCAAAGATCTGCATCAACCTCAACCAGAAGTGACTCTGAAGAAGATGAAGAAGAGGAAGGCACCATCAGAAGGATCATCCCAGCAGACACCCAGGAAAAGAGGTAATTCATCTGCTGCTCCTGTTTTAAATTCTTCTACTATTCCAGCATCTATTCCTCCTCAAACCTCTCATAGAATCTCAATCCCCATCCCTACCATAGATGAAACTGTACAAGAAGAGGACCCTTCTGAGGCATTAAAACTCAGAAGACCCAGAACCAAACATCCCAAACAACCAACAAATTCAACAACATCAGCAATTGACCAAGTGATGTCAGACATTGATCAACACACTTCTGATCAACCAAACTCTGAACCACAAACTGTTCCTCCTCCACAACCAGAACAACAGCAATCTGCTGAAGAACCAGAACAACAACAACCACTCTCATCATTTCCAGAAGAACCCCTTATCCCTGAACAATCAGAAATTTTGTCTCCCTCTCCCCAACCAGAAATTAATCCACCATCACCTCAAACAGAGTTTCATCACTCTGAAACTCCTTCTCCTCAACCATCTGAACCTCATTCACCTCAACCATCACCTCTGGCAATCCAGCTGCCATGTGGAACAACTGTTATCATGCCCCAGTTACCATCCTCACCAGAATCTACACCACCAAATACTCCCAAAACACCACCCAGTCCAATCATAATTTCTGATACTGATACTCCATCTCCAAAACAAACAGCTGCTCAGAAAACCTCTGAAAACCCCAGCAGGACTTTCATAGACTTAACCAGTCTTAACCGTCTTGCTGATCTGAAACACAAAATTGCCATCCCAAAACCAAAACAACCAGATGTTGGCTCTATTATTATGAATTTTGAAACAGGTGTGCTGCAATGGATTGCTTCTTTGAAGCAAGTCTGTCCTGGAATGATTGACCCAGCTGCTTCTGATCAGCTCTGGTCACAATTCAGACTTTGGGTACGTGCTGAAGCCCTCAAGTTGCAGGATATCAACTATGAGCAGGCACAACAAAATTTCAGCAAGCTTCTGAATGAAGTTGGAAGTCAGCTTCTGAAAGAAGACGTGCTACCTCTAGACAGTGAACCTTGGTCTGAGAAACAGCAAGCTGCAAAGGTGCAATCAGAAGAAGACAAGACCATTCAAGCTGAAGAAAGTCAAGCAGAGGATGTTGCTGAAAGTTCTCAGAAGCCTCCTGCTTCTGATGCTTCTCAAGATGCCTTGGACAGGCAGACTCTGGAAGAACTAAGGTTGAATGACATGCGTCTGCAGCAGCGGATGGATGAAAGCGATCAGAAGATGAAAGAGAGAATGGATGTGCAGGATAGCAAGATTGACACTGTTGTCAGCATGGTGCACAAGCAGAATGAGACTGCTGAAAAGATCCAAGCCATGCTGGAAAACCTGTTCACACGCTTGCCTCCTCAACCTTAGTCTTTTTTTTTTCATTCATGTCCTTTTTCATGTTTTCCTTGATTTTCTGATGTACTGTTTAAATATGTTTTGTACTATTTTCTTGTTTTGACTCTGAACTCTCTCAATATAATTAGTTTTTCTGATCTTAATTGTTTTAGCACATCACCTACACTTTTTGATTGCTGACAAAAAGGGGGAGAACAAGAATGATATTTTAATCAATAACGGCTAACTAGACAGAAATTATCAAACATTCTAACTCTATTACTTGAAAATGTTTTTCTGTTTTGCTTAAAGTCTACAGGTACAAGGAAGCTCCTGGACACTCTGAAGACTAGAAGCTCTGAAGCTCTGATCACTATGAAGCTCTGATCCGCTCTGATATTCTGATCCAAAGCAAAGCTCTGACAAGAAAAACTCTGAAGCTCTGCTCTGACATAAAGCTTCTGATAAGTCAAAGACTCTGATACTCTGATGTTCAAAGAAAGGCAAAAAGATCTGATCCTGAAGAACACGTGTAATCAAAGGGAAGTAATAAACTCAGGGGGAGTATCTCTCAACTCTGATATCTCTTTACTCCTTATCCTTTTACTTCTTACTCTGATACATATTCCAGATACCTTTTCACGTTATTTTCATTTAAAAATATCTAGTTTTTGTCATCATCAAAAAGGGGGAGATTGTTAGAACAAAGTTTGAATCTACTACCCTATATTTAAGTTTTGATGATAACAAAGTGAAAAGATATAGTATTTATAAGTTTCATGTATGAACTATCTGCTACCTAAAATTATTATGTTCTGACTTACAGATATTCTGATTGATATAAGCAAGATCACATCTATTCAGCATCAGAACTTGATTTCAGACACCAGCATCAGAAGTTGCCATATCAGAATGTCAAAATCAGATGATCAACTCACGTACATGCTGAAGCCTGATGAACAAGACTGCGCTCAACACTCTGATAAAGAAACACAACAGTTCATCAGCAGCGAAGCAGAGTCAGAATGAGCCAAGCCAGAACTTGCATTAAGTAAGCAACGGTACTGTGCATTGAAAGCAAATTAATTCCAACGGCCTCATTCCAGACAAGATCTGCTCAATAAGGAAAGTTTGTTATTAGCATTGAATCAAGAATATTGCATCCAACGTTCATCATCTCAGTGCTATATAAACAAGGCTTTGAAGATTGAAATGGCTAATGCTCTCCAAATCTCTACACGCACAAAAGCTAATTATAATCTTCTCTCTCAGTTTTGCTAAACCACTCACTCTGATATTCTTGTTTAGCAATCTAGTTTCTAAGCTTCAATCTGTGTATACATCACAGTTGTGATACAGTTTTGTAGAAAACATCCACACACTTAGTTTTATCTCTTTGTAAGAAAGTGTTACCTTGACAAACCGGGTTGTGGTTTGAATCAAGAAGGCTTTAGCAGTTGTTAAAGCAGTCTGTAATATTCAGTTGAATATAGTGGATTAAGACCTCGTTGGAGAGAGGCGAAATCACCTTGACGGGTGGACTGGAGTAGTTTGGGATCAAACGAACCAGGATAAAAATATCTTGTTCATTGCATTAGATTTCAGTTTTACAATTCAACCCCCCCCCCCCCCCCCTTCTTGTGTTTTTCACCACTTCATTGGATTGTTGAAATTGCTGAAAATTTTAGGTCAGAAATTGGGGGTGATAAAATTCTTCTTGATCTTTGAGAGTTAGGTCATGTTTTTTATACCAATGGAATCGTGACTAAAAATGCTACAAGTTTCATGTTGTAAGATTTCGTTTTTTATGCACGTATGCAAGAGATACAGGTTGAGGAAGAAACGCACGCAGCAAGGTACAAAGGTCAGGGATGAAGTGGAGTCTGGGCCTGGCGCTTGGGCCTGCTTCTTTTGGCACCCCCCCCCCCCCCCCCCCCC
The DNA here is from genome assembly GCA_948472305.1 of Vicia faba. Classification (NCBI taxonomy): domain Eukaryota; kingdom Viridiplantae; phylum Streptophyta; class Magnoliopsida; order Fabales; family Fabaceae; genus Vicia; species Vicia faba. The sequence continues at coordinate 1,357,425,378 of OX451740.1, forward strand.
TTTTACTTTTTGCACCCCCTTGATCTTTTTCTTTTATTTGTTTTTTTTTGTACAATTTATATTTTCTGACTTTATTTATTTTTTATAAATATTTAAAATCACAAAAAATATTTTCTTAATTTTTCACATTTTATTTTATTATTTTTTTGGTATAAAAATAGTTTATTAAATAACAATATACTTTATTTTCTTAAATAAAATTGTAAATAATATTAAAATACTTAAATATTTTATTTTATTATATTATACATATAAAATATTATTTTCTCACATATTTTAATTTTTAACATATTTGTACATATTATTATTATTTTTCTTGAATAAAAAATAAATAATATAAAGCATAATTTCTTTAAAACAAAATTAGGGTTTTCACCCTTTCAAAAAATAATCATTTTATTTTTTCTTATTTTTAAGACTTAAATAAATTTATTTTACATACATAAAGTAAATACAAAAACATTTTTGCATACATCCATTTAATTGCATATTTAAATAATTGTTTATTTATTTATTGTGCAATATTTCAATTTGGTTGTAATAATAATTTAGGGTTTATTTTGTGCAATATCCCCCTATTCAAAACTTGTCCCCCCCTTCCCATAATATTGTTATAATAGTCTAGAATTACTTTACGCATTTATTGCTTTCATATAACATGATAGTAAATTAGGGTTTTGAATGAAAAGACCAAAAATTAAACAAATAGCATGACTTAATGCAAGGAATTTTTTTTATTAATAACCAAGTATTAAAATAATATTTCGCAAATAACCGGGTTTCGGGAAAAAAATACGCAAATAACCATGTTTCAGATGACTCCCCAAAGGAGGAGCCATCTGAAATGGCGCATGCACCTATATTTTTAAGGGAGGCGCCATCTCACTTGGCGCCTATGTGCTTAGGGCATGCCCTAAGCCAAGTGAGATGGCGCCTAGGTGTATTTTTAGGGCAAAAAAATATTTTTTTTTCTCCGGTGCATTGCGTGTTGGACAGAGATCAACAAAATGGACTTTTTATTAAAAAAAAATAATTACATCCAACTGTATTACATTAAAATAACAGTAAAAAAAACAGACTAAAAAAAATGGATACAAAAATACTGGAAAAAAAAAGATTCATCAGTGATCCCCCGGAACCCGGTAATGACCCCCGGTTCCGCATCTCCGTCCTCGCCTTCCTCGTGTTGGGTGCCGTCGCGTTTCCTGTTGCGGCAAGGTCGATGGCCCAGCGAAGTCAATGTGGTCCAAATCCATAAAATTAGTCAGATCTCCATATCTAGAAGATCCGTTTTGGTACAGTCGGTTACCCATACCCTCATAGTTTGGTCGTGTTGGCGGTGGGTGCGGTTCCATGGTTAGTCTGTAGCATTGGTCGTCTGAGTACGGGGGGTAGAAAGGAAATGGATCTTGGGGTGTTTGGTATTGAGGATGTTGGGTGGTTTGGTGATATTGTGGGTGATGGTAGGTTGGGTCGTCTTGTTCGTAATCTTCCGACATTCCCATATCAGGGCTAAGGCTGGATGTTGAGGGCGCCATATTGGGATATGTGGAAGACTGAAATTGTGTGTGGGGTATGCGGGTGTGCTGGTATTGGGGTTGGTATTGTGGTTAGGTTTGAGGCATATCGGGGTATTGGTAGTTTGGTGGTGATTGTGGTTGGTTGTGCGGCATTTGATTGTAGTTGTGTTATGGTGTGGAATGTGGTTGGGTGTTTGTGGGTCTGTTTCTTCTTGGGGGTTGGTGGGAGGTTGATGGGTTTTGGGTTTGTTGATGGGGAATCGAGGGTTGTGCCCATTGTGTGCGTGAGTCAACCAAGTACCTTGGATGAGACACGTGCATTTCTGGGTTACTAACCGACCTGTACCACGACAAATATTGATCTGTGTGTCACATGTTACCTTGAGTAAGGAAAACCGGGAATTGCAAGACATAGTGGTGACGCCTCTGCCACATCTTACACCATTCCGGAGCGAAGTCTTTCCAGTTGGTAAGACCCCACTGGGCGTCGACCCTTTTAAGATTCCATGGGGACAAATCTGTTGGATCACTTGGTATCTCTTGATGCATTCCGAACTGCATCTTCACACGGTCGCTATGGTGCATCTCCACAATGTTGAACCGAATGATTGCAGTCTTCGTAGTCCAAGTTGCTGCATCCTCCGGGTTTGGATCATGGCCCAAACCCAAATATGGTCTCCAGACGAACTGCGATAGAATGTAAATCAGGTTAATGCAAAAGTAATGTATAAATAATTTAGTTGGACAAAAGTTAAAAGTTACGACGTACGTCATCCGGGCCTAAGTGATCCAACAGGTTGCGGTAGAGTGCGACATTGAATCTTGGATTCTTGCCGTAATCCATACCCCTCACGCAGTACCTAAAGGAAATGAGAAACATTTTATTCTTGGCATATATTTTGGGAAGAGCAGAATAGTTATAAATGCTATAACTTGATGACTTACTCTGTTGCGTACGGGAAACCGAAAGTGTTGTTGTTGACGGGGTTTAAGGCTGAAAGTGCTAAAGCCAACACTCACATGGTTACACGGTTTGACCGACACAGCCACAACTTCATTGTGAAAGAGACAATCGACCACAATGAAGGCCTGCCAAGACAAGAATACAGGGTCATTTTACCTTCTCAATGGTGCGATTGTGGCAGGTTTCAAGAATTTCGTATGCCTTGCTCTCATGTCATTGCCGCTTGTGCTCATACCCATCAAGACGCGCTTCAACTGCTGTCAAACGTTTACAAATCTGAAACGTTGCTCACTGTTTACAACAACAACTTTCCTTTGGTGGCAAAACCAGATTATTGGCCTGAATACAACGGCGATATAGATTGGCACAATGACCAAATGCGAAGGAACAAGAAGGGTCGTCCCAAAAGTAGGCGCATCACAACAGAAATGGACGATCTTGACAGGTTGGAAAGAAAGTGTGGTCTATGCCGTCAGGTCGGACACAATCGCAAAAACTGTCCGAATCGGGCGTCTGGCTCGACCACATAAATATTGTAATACATAAAATCTTTTCATAATTGTGTTGTAAACATTTGGGTTTTCCGTTAACAGATTTTGCTACAATTAATAAAACGCGTACAACAATAATTAACGATATTCAATCTAGGAAATTACAACTGTTAATACAATTTCATCTGACCCATGCATCATCAGCATTACATCACTGTCTGTTTTGACTTCCTCCAACCACACATTAGGTATTCCTGTCGCATGTGAGGTTGTTGTTCGTTTTCGCTGGATCCTTCGAATTTTTCCCCCCTCCGCAATGTCTCCATCTAGCCACCGCATCAACTCCCGCTTCAGACGCTCCATGGAGTGAATGTGCCAGAATTCCATTTTCATCGCAGGTTTCGTGGCGGAGAATATAACGTAACCATCTCTGCTAAAAATCATAGGCGACATCATGACGCAAATAACGGAGTACAAAATAAAAATACAGTGCGAGAAAGTGTGAGAAATTTTGGAGAAACGGACGAATTATTTATAAAACAGCATTTTGCCCTAGTTTTGCCCTAGGAGCCAAGTGAGATGGCGCCTCCTCTCACTTTTAAGGAGCATGAGCCATCTCACTTGGCTAAAAGCCAAGGGAGGCGCCAAGTGAGATGGCGCCTAGGGCAAAACCCTAGGTGGAGGCGCCAAGTGAGATGGCTCCTCCTTTGGGGAGTCATCTGAAACATGGTTATTTGCGTAATTTTTTCCGAAACCCGGTTATTTGCGAAATATTATTTTAATACATGGTTATTAATAAAAAAAATTATAATGCAAGAAAAAAATGCATGAAAAATGACAACACATTGCACACAACACCCCTAGGGTTCCATCCACTTTGTTGCCTTAAAAATGGCCATGGTATGCATGCTAGGTATCTTGGCAAAACAAAACAAAACAAAAGATCATAGTCCCTCGATGACGCTATCTTGGTTGCCTAAACAAAAATGATCTTAGTCCCACAAAACTTGCTAAAGATACTTGGCAATGTTGCTATCATGGTCATACGATGACCCACGCCCGTCCCGTTTAACATCAAAAGATAGGGTTGTTTACCAAATACAATGGTAAAGCAACAATATCAAAGGAATAAAAATGTGTAGGAAAGACTTTTGAGTAGGTAGATGCTTCTAGTTACTTGATCAATTTGCAAACCATCCTTGCTATTTTCAAACAAACACACACACTTTCAAAACATTTCCAAACAACTTTCAAAACAATGAAACATTTTTCAAAAGACAAAACATCTTTGTATACATTCTTCCGAACGAGAATCATTACAAAGATTGCCTAAACAAAGGCCTCTTTTCAAAATACTTTCAAAACCATACAAAGCACCATTTCAAACAATTGAAAAGCAAAATCAAGTGATCTAAAACAAGTAACTAAGAGCCCATGGAAAACCATGGATGAAAAGGGTGCTAGTACCTTCCCTTTTCATAATCTACCCCCGAACTCAAAAACAATCTCAAAGGTCTTTCCTGTGCATTTTTACCTTTCCTTTTGGATAAAATAAAAGTCGGTGGCGACTCTTGCTAAATCGCAACACTTGCGAACACAAGCGCAAAACCTCAAGTCAGTTCTCCCACCGTATCAAAGAATTGGCGACTCTGCTGGGGAGAATTCTAAAAGTGGGGTTACCTTAGGGTTTTAGATCACCTTTACATGCTTATCTTGCTTGACTTGTTTGCTTTACACTTTGGTTCTATTGTTTGTGTTTGAATCCTCTACCCGGATTTGGGAAACATTCATAGGTAAATAGCAATACGTTGTGGAAATTGTGCGGGGTATACCGACATGGTCTAAGCAATAGCTATATTAGTGCGACATATTTGTGGGTACCGGTAGCCTTTGAGTCAATCAAAGAGAATACGGGGCCGCTGAGTGATGTCATGAAGCACTAATGGACTTTTAGAACCTTTACTTGACCAACTTGGCCTTTTAGGATGTAGTGAGATGACCGGCTTTGGTGCAGTCCGAAGTTGGTAGATACTCGATACTACACTCATTGAGGGTTGTTTTCTTGGAATATTTTGGTCGCCAGTAAAGTGTCTAAACTGAAAAAATGAACACAGAAAACAATCCAGTGATATTGAGCTCCTTAGAACCCGGTTACTATTTATAGGACAGGTTGAGCCAACTATACTTATGCATAACATCATGGACATCATGAAGCATCATATGCATCCAACTAACCATTTATAGGATTTTGGATTTTCATCTTTGTTCCTGTTTTGTAGGTAATGGATTCACTTCGCAGGAAAATTGTCCTAATCAGCCTTGTAAGAATTCCTCCTCAACTCAAGGAGCTAGCTTCAAGGATTCCTGAGAATTCTCCATTCACTGAGAGGCATGGTCGTCTTCTCAACTTAGTCACCACCAACATTAAGGAGGATATGATGAAAGTTCTCTTCCAGTTCTTTGACCCTTTGGATCATTGCTTCACATTTCATGACTACCAACTTGTGCCTACTTTGGAGGAATTTTCTCAACTCTTGAGGATTCCTATTCTCAATCAACTACCCTACAACGGTACGGAAAGAGATCCAAAGCCAGAAGAGATTGCTCAAGCCTTACACTTGCACTCATATGATGTCACAACATATTGGGAAACTAGAAGTGGTGTCAAAGGCTTCCTGTCAAAGTTTCTGTTTGAGAAGGCCCAAAGTTGCTGGAATTCTTTGGACTTACAAGCTTTTGAGGAGATTGTAGCTCTTCTCATCTATGGGATGGTCTTGTTCCCTACCCTGACCAACTCATAGACGTGAGTGCTGTTAAAATCTTCATGGCTCGAAACCCGGTGCCTACATTGCTTGGGGATATCCTCCACTCTTTTCACACTCGAACAATGAGAAAAAGAGGTGTTCTCATGTGCTGTACTCCTCTACTGGCAAGATGGTTTATTTCTCATCTTCCCCAATCAGTTTTGAAGAATGAGCAAGGTTTGAGGTGGCCACAACGATTGATGACTCTTACCCATTTAGACATTCATTGGTGTTCTCGATCAAAAGAGAATGTCATCATCATTGACCGTTGTGGGGAATTTCCTAATGTCCCTCTACTTGGCATTAGGGGAGGCATCACCTACAACCACTTCTTAGCTCTGAGACAGTTTGGGTATGCCTGAAGGGATGGCCCACATGACATGCTGATTCCAGATTTAGTTTTTGACTTCGACAACAACGATCAAGGACTTCGACAAAGGTTTATCCGAGCTTGGAGGATGCCCAACAAGGTAGACAGTAAGACCTTAGGAACCAAGAATTCCATCCCCCTTGAGCCTTACCTCAAGTGGGTACGAACCGGCGCCCAAAGTCTTATGATGCCTTACCCCTACATTCTCCATGTGATTAAAGAGCCTGTTATAGAAGGAGAGGTTCCATACACCCAATGCATCTGCGGTACTCCGCGGGAACCTTTTGAAATATCTGTTTTTTGGTTTAAATTATTTGTTTGATAAAAATGGTTTGTTTGGCTAAAAATGAGCGGGAATGAGATTTCGAAGACACAACGACCTAATGTCGAAGTTTCGACTTAAAAGGGGTGGGTTTTAAAATTACAGAGATATTTAAATACAAATAAAAGAGAATGTAACTAATTATCTAAAGAAGTTATTTGAACAAAATTAAAAAAATTAAGATTACTTATTAAAATAATTCTAAACTAACTACAAATTCTAAGATTGTAAAAATAGTTCTAAAATTACTAAACTGGATCTAAGCTAAATTAAAATTTTAAAATTAGTAAATTAAATATAAACTAAATTAAAATTCCAAGGTTGCTAATCTAAAACAAAAAAAAGTTCCAAAGTTACTAAACTAAATCTAAATCAAATAAAATTCTAAAAGAATATTGAACTAATTCTAAACATCTAAAATTCTAAACTTATCAAATAAAAATTATAAACTTATTAAACTAATTCTAAATCAAATAAAAATTATAAACTTATTAAACTAATTCTAAATCAAATAAAGTTCTAAAGTCACTAAACTAAAACTAAACAGCTAAAATTCTAAAGTTAATTAAATAAAATCAAATAAAATTCTAAAGTTTACTAAATCAAATCTAAATGAAATAAAATTCTAAAGTTACTAAAATAAAACTAAAACAAATAAAATTCTAAAATTTACTAAATTAAAACTAAAAAAAATAAAATTCTAAAGTTTACTAAATCAAATCTAAATGAAATAAAATCCTAAAGTTACTAAAATAAAACTAAAACAAATAGAATTATAAAGTTTACTAAATCAAATCTAAATGAAATAAAATTTTAAAGTTACTAAAATAAAACTAAAACAAATAAAATTCTAAAGTTTACTAAATCAAATCTAAATGAAATAAAATTCTAAAGTTACTAAAATAAAACTAAAACAAATAAAATTCTAAAGTTTCTAAAATCAAATCTAAATGAAATAAAATTCTAAAGTTACTAAAATAAAACTAAAACAAATAAAATTCTAAAGTTTCTAAAATAAAACTAAAACAAATAAAATTCTAGAGTTACTAATTATGATTCTACTCAGGTCTCTTAAGTTACAGCATACCAACCTTGCCAAGTGAACTATATTTTTTAATTGTTATTACTATGATTTAATTAAAACAAAATGCTAATAATGATAATGGATTGGGTCAAAGAAAATGGGCCCAACACCAGCCCGGTTTGAGAAAAGATATGAAGGGTTTTGTAAACCCTAGGGCATGTGGAAGAGGCGCCGCGGACAGGGAAGAGGAAAAAGAAAAAATTTAAAAAGGTGATTCCAATTATTACTGTTTAATTCCCAAAAAAAACTCAATAATTAAAACCAAAAAAAGGAAATCTCTCTCTCTCACGGTTATCATTGTGTTTTCTTTATTCCATCTTTCCTCTCTCAAACAAATCACCATCAACAACGATTCCTCTCTCTCTCTCTCCATGTTCCTCCATGTGCCCTCTCTCACCCTACTGTCCTTCTTATTCCTCTAACAACCACTAGCCCTAAAACGAGAAACTCGCCCGCGGCGCTACCCCCCTTTACTCTCCAACGTCAACCAGCATAAAACTCTCTCCTCTTCCAATGTTCAATAAACCTTCCATTTTTCTCAAACACAAAACAAAACACAAACGGTGAAAAGTAAAAAAAAACAAAAGGCGAAGGAGTACCCAAACGTTGTGGCCAACAATAGAGGTCAGAGGAATCGGCGTCGCCCGCGGTGTTTGATGGCGACGGGATCTGCGCGAGAACGGTTAGGGGTTGTGGAGGATGTCGTGATGCAACGAAAGTGAGAAGAAGTCGGCGCGAGCAGAGGGAGGCCGAACGGAGGTGAGAGTGTCTTGGTGATGGCAGATCGAGGAGGCGAAGGGTTCTTCACCTCTGTAATTTAAATTTTTTTTTGCCTTTTCTCCCTTCATGTAACTATATTTTTGGTACTGTAATACTTCCTGTTGTACCCCAAAATTTTCCCTCTCATTTTATCAACATTTCTCATCACAAGGCTCTTGGAACTCAAGACCAGGATAGGGTTTGCTCTTCTCAAGACACCTCCTTGCACTGTTAACCTAAATTAGGGTTTGAGTTTGCACAGGGATTTTTGGACCTTCAATGTCCAAATTGACTTTCATACTTCATGTTGGACTTATAAGTTTACCCATACCAAGTTTCAAGCCTTGAATCAAATTTTTGCCCAAGCAATTGGACAGTTGACCTAGAAATCAACTGTATTGGGGGAAAAGTCAATTGTGGCCAATTTATAGTCAAACTTCATGAAATTTGACCCACATCAACATTATGAACTCATATGAACCATTTGATCAAGTTTGGACCATAAATCCACAAGAAATTTGATCAGATCACCAAAAGGGCAAAATGGTCATTTTTAGGGTTTTGACTGTACAAAGGCAATTTTTGACTGTTTGACCTAACCAATGGCAAATTAAGCTCAACCATGGACTCAAGGACTCAATTACATTATCTTGACCTTTTCAACAAGTTCAAAAGATCTCAAATGCATTGGATTGACAGATGAATTTTTCAGTAAACTAATCAATATTTGACTGTACACTAAAAAGTCAAACTTTGACTTTTTGGTCAAAATCAAGTGCCAAGGGTCATTTTTTATCAAGATATGTAAAATTATTAAACTTGTTCACCAAGAAACCCAAAATTGCAAATTAGGGTTTGAAATTGAAAATTTTCGTAACTTAGAATTTTTGAAATTTTCTTAATTTTTCCTAACTTTGCCCCACATTTTCACCATGGTGCAAGTGGATTCAAACAAAACTTAAAACATGAAATTTGTAGTCCTCAACAAAGTCTACAACTTTGATTCTCAAAGTTTTCTCAAAAGAAGCTTGGATCTCAAGTTATGATTTTTGGAACAAGGGTCCCTAAAACTTTTAACTTAGATAAAATTTTGCCCTAGTTTAGGCAGGATTTTGCCCTATCTTCTTGGCCATTTTTCACATAGTTCCACTTGGAGTCTCAAGTTGCACTTCAAATATGGATTATAGTACATGTTGCAAGCTTTCCAAATTTTCCAAGAAATCCTCAAACACATTTGTTGTTAGGGAGAATCGAATGCTTGAAGTTGGTAAAAACTCACTTTGTATCCATGGCCAATACATGTTCATACAAGTTGCAAAATCTATCCAAACTAGCTTTGTACTTGTTTACAGGTCTCTCAACCAATTCACACTCAAAAATTAATTGCAAATACATTGGACATTGGTATTGTTCTGATCAATGGAGCTTGGCACAATGAATAAATCCATTTTGGGCATAAAGGTAGCACTTCCATTTACATAAAGCATGCTTTATGTCAAATTGCATTTCTTGAGCCATACACCAAGCCCTTTGTTGCAAACAAGGCTCACTAATGTCAGGAAAAGTTCAACAACTTTGTGCAGCTAGGTTACAAGCCAGTACAACCATAGCATTGTCAACTCTCACTTTTTACTTCAAAACCAAGTAATTATGCAAAAGGTCAACAACTTGCATATCTGATATATTCAACTCTTGCCAACATTCAAAACAAGTTTTGTGCATTGCCTTGAGCCAAAAACACTAATTGTTAATCCCTCAAGCCTTCCAAAACACCAAATCACATTCTTCTTGCAAAACAGGGCACTCCTTGCAGATTCACGTCCATCACACTAACCACTCGTCCGTTTGGCCTCAAACTTGTTCAAATACCTTCCATTCAACTCACTCAATCTATCCCAAACCTCCATTGCCAACTGTAACTCCATTTACAGTGTTCACCATTTCTGTTTTGAAACTTTGCAGATTGAGTTCTATAGAGAGATTCAGACCATTTCAAAGCAAACTAAGCATTGGGAAAGGTTCAGGGAACATCAAGCAAGCTCAAAAGAACCTCAGGCCTCACTGAAAGTTGTTGCATTGCCATACTTGAGCTTGACTGAAATAGGTATTTCTCAAACTTCTATCTCTCTATTTAGGAACATTTAGTCTTAGGTTTGTGAATGAAAGATGTAGTACTCATTGCCATGAAGCCATACATGTGCTCAGTTTTCATTTATATTAAGCATGCTAATAGAATTTCATCCATGAACATGCTGAAAAAGTTTGGTCAGATTTTAGGGCTAGAGAAATTCTCTCTGGTCTTTGAGAGTTAAGATTAATGCTTTATATGGTTAGAATCGTATTAAAATTCTTTACAAGTTTGATGTTGTGAGTTTTGGAAAAAAATCACGTTTCCAGGATGTTCAAGTTGGAACAAGGCGCGCGCGTTTGACAGTTCTGGAGGAAGAAGATGAAGTAGTTGGGTTGGGCCTAGCTATTTCTCACTTTTGACAACCCCCTTTTCAGTTTCACACCCCCTGGCCCAATTTCTTTATATTTTGTTATTTTTGCATTTTTATTTCATTTCTGATTTTATTATTTTATCCCCAAATATATAAAATGCTAAAAAATATTTTCACATTTTTTTTAACATTTATTTAGCATATTATTCCATTTTTTCTAACATTAAAACATTTTAATACTTTTCATTATTTGTTTAATTTTAAAAACAATGTAAATAATACTTTTATTTTTATTTCTTATTTTTATTCACATTGAAAATATTTTCTTGAATATATTTTATTTTTGTAAATATTTTATTTTATTTTACACATACTTAATATATATATATATATATATATATATATATATATATATATATATATATATATATATATATATATATATATATATATATATATAACCAGCTCATTATGTATATGACACCCCATGCCAACTATAAACCAACTTATTAGAAACACAAGACAGCCAATCCGGACTGTAACAAAATCTCCCGCTCTTCGAGGATGCCTCAACGCCGAGGAACATGTATTAAGGTGTATGTGCGACTCGTTTAGATCATATACTGAAATTAAAAAATATATTCAATTAATAAGAATTGTATATATATAATTCTATTATATATATATATATATATATATATATATATATATATATATATATATATATATATATATATATATATATATATATATATATATATATATATATATATATATATATATATATATATATATATATATATATATATATATATATATATATATATATATATATATATATATATATATATATATATATATATATATATATATATACTTTTATTTTATTAAATAATTAGAATAAAAATATAAAAATATTACCTTTTTATTTTTTATTATTATTTATACTAAAAAATACCTTTTTTCAATATATTTCATTTTTGTACATATTAATATTTTTTGTATATAAATAATATATAATATTTATTTTCTTAAGGAAAATTAGGGTTTACCCCCTTTAATAAATAAAATTAATCTTTTATTTCATTTCTTTATACTCTTGTTCATTGAAAATATTTTACATACATAAACAAATAAAAACTTCTTTTTTTTTGCATAATACATTTTATTTAACATTTATTTATTTTGTTCATTTAAATAATTGTACATTTAAATATTGTTGCATTGAGATTCAATTTGGATGTAATAGTAATCTAGGGTTTATATTTCTTGTCAAATACCCCCCCTATTCAAAATTGTACCCCCATCCTCATAATCATGTTGTAATAGCTTAGAATTTAAATTCTCGCACTTAACGCTTTCAATTATGCCATGATTAGAGAATTAGGGTTTGTATGCCAAAATCAAATTAACAAATAGTTTTACCTAATCGAAGACAAAATGCATGAAAATCAAACACAATACACACTTGTACCCCTAGGGTTATAATCCACTTGTTGCCTTCAAAAATGGGCCATGGTATGCATGTTGAGTACTTTGGCAAAACAAAAACAAAAACAAAAGATCATAGTCCCTCGATGACGTTATCTTGGTTGCCTAAACAAAAATGATCAAGTCCCACAAGAAAAATTGCCAAAAATACTTGACACAATTGCTATCATGGTCTATACGATGACCCGCGCCTGTCCCGTTTAACATCCTAACACAAGGTTGTTCACCAAATGCAATGGTGAAACAACCCTGTTAAAAGGGTTAAAAACACAAGAAAGATCTTTGAGTAAAATAGGGTAGATAGCTCTTAGTTACTTGATCAAAAGCTTGCAAAACACCCTTGCTATTTTCAAACACACTTCACAACACAATTTCAAAATCCAACTTTCAAACATTGAAAACTTTTCAAAAGACAAAAACACCTTTGTATACATTCAAACAAGAATCATTACAAAGGTCGCCGCAACGATGGCCTCTTTTGAAAACGTCTTTCAAAACCACACACAAAGCACCATTTCAAACAATTGAAAAGCAAAGCAAGTGATCTAAACAAGTAAATAAGAGCCCATGGATAACCATGGATGAAAAGGGTGCTTGTACCTTCCCTTTTCATAATCTACTCCCTGAACCCAAGAAAACATCTCAAAGGTCTTTCCTGTGCTTTTTGACCTTTCCTTAGGATAAAATAAAAAGTCGGTGGAGACTCTTGCTAAACCGAAACATTTGTGAACACAAAATGCAAAACCTCAAGTATGTTCTCCCACCGTATCACAGAACTGGCGACTCTGGTGGGGAATATTTAAAAGTGTAGTAACCTTAGGGTTTAGATCACCCTTTTCATGCTTATCTTGATTGCTTTGATTACTTTACATTTGGTTCTCTTGTTTGGGCTTGAAATCCTCTACCCGGATTTGGGAAACATTCATAGGTAAATAGCAATGCGTTGTGGAAACTGTGCGGGGTATACCGATATGGTTGAAGCAATAACTATATTAGTGCGACATATTTGTGAGTACGGGTAGCCTTTGAGTCAATTAAAGAGAATACGAGGCCGCTGAGTGATGTCATGAAGCACTAATGAACTCTTAGAACCTTGCTTGACCATCTTGGCCTTTTTTAGGGGTAGTGAGATGACCGGCTTTGGTGCAGTCCGAAGTTGGTAGATACTCGATACTACACTCATTGAGGGTTCTTTTCTTGGAATATTTTGGTCGCCAGTTAAGTGGCTAAACCAAAACAATGAACACAGAAAATAATCCAGTGATATTGAACTCTTTAGAACCCGGTTACTATTTATAGGACAGGTTGAGCCAACTAACTTCAAGAGGGTACTTACCTATGAAACCTCATGCAAGCCTGAAACTAGGATCTTGTGTGACTTGCTTGTACATATGTTTGTGCATACATCATGAACATCATAAAGCATCATATGCATCCACTAACCATTTCAAGGGTTTGGATCTTCATCTTTGTTCTTGTTTTGTAGGTCATGGAATCTCTTCGCAGGAAAACAATTCAAATCAACATTGTGAGAATCCCTCCTTAGCTCAAGGAGCTTACTTCCAAGATTCCAAGGAATTCTCTCTTCAGTGAAAGACATGGTAGACTTCTCAACTTGGTCCACTCCAACATTGAAGAAGACATGGTGAAAGTTCTCTTCCAGTTCTTTGACCCCCTACATCGCTGTTTCACATTCCCTGATTACCAACTAGTACCTACTTTGGAGGAAGTTTCTCAACTCTTGAGAATTCCTATTCTTCATCAACTACCCTACAACGGTACGGAAAAAGAACCAAAGCCTGAAGATGTTGCTCAAGCATTACACTTGCAACCATCTGATATCAAAGGTCATTGGGAAACCAGAAGTGGTGTCAAGGGTTTCTTGGCAAAGTTCCTGTTTGAGAAGGCACAAGACTGCTGGAATTCTCTAGATCTACAAGCTTTTGAAGAAATTGTGGCACTCCTCATCTATGGGTTGGTCTTGTTCCCAAATCCTGATCAGCTTATAGATATGAACACTGTCAAAATTTTCATGTCTCGGAATCCTCTGCCTACATTGCTTGGGGACATCCTACACTCATTTTACACACGAACAATGAGGAAAAGAGGTGTTCTCAGGTGATGTACTCCTCTCCTAGCAAGGTGGTTTATTTATCATCTTCCACAATCAGTTTTGAAGAATGAGAAGGGTTTAAGGTGTTCACAACGGTTGATGACCCTCACACATTCTGATGTTCATTGGTGTTCTCGGTCCAGAGAAAATGTCATCATCATTGATCGTTGTGGGGAATTCCCTAATGTCCCACTACTTGACATTAGGGGAGGCATTACCTACAACCCCTGTTTAGCTCTGAGACAATTTGGATATGCTCGGAGGGATGGCCCTCATGACATGTTGATTCCTGACTTGGTTTTTGACTTCGACAACGATGCGCAAGGACTTCGACAAAGGTCCATCAGAGCTTGGAGGATGCCCAACAAAGTGGATAGTAAGACACTGGGGCACAAGAATTTCATCCCCCTTGATCCTTATCTCAAGTGGGTATGAACCCGCGCCCAGAATCATATGATGCCTGTTGTACCCCAAATTTTGACCTAAGATACCATCTCCCATCTGCATCATTACATTGCAAGTTGTTTTTGACCTATTTTATCAATTTTTCAAAGCAGCTTTTAAAATTCATAACTTTTTTCAAGTCAAGAGCTGTTTATTTTTTGAACGCTAAATTTATTAATTGATCAATGCTAAAACAATGTTTATTAATTATTTATTATCTTAAATTTAAATAATTGGAATTTATTTTCAGTTATTATATAATTTAAAGATTTATAAATAATAAAGTAAATATTTGAAAAGAAGTTTATTAATTGATCAGACGATGTTTATTAATTATTTATTATCTTAAATTTAAATAATTGAAATTTATTTTCAGTTATTATATAATTTAAAGATTTATAAATAATAAAATAAATATTTGAAAAGAGTTTATTAATTGATCAACAATGTTTATCTAATTATTTATT
The DNA here is from genome assembly GCA_948472305.1 of Vicia faba. NCBI lineage: Eukaryota > Viridiplantae > Streptophyta > Magnoliopsida > Fabales > Fabaceae > Vicia > Vicia faba. The sequence continues at coordinate 1,357,440,648 of OX451740.1, forward strand.
ATTCTAAGTTTAAATAGTTGAAATTTTATTTTCAGTTATTATAATTTAGAAGAATTATAAATAATGAAGTAAATGATTGAAGAGAAGTTAATTGATCAACGATGTTTATTTAATTATTTATCATTCTGAATTTAAATAATTGGAATTGATTTTCAGTTATTATATAATTTAAAGAATTATAAATGATAAAATAAATAATTGGAAAGAAGAAAAGAATTGACTGAAATAATAGAATTTTATTCATCTTTATTCTAATTATTACAATTGTTGTTTAAATACTGTATTATGTACAAAGTATTTACAATAACAATTACATAAAATGTTTAAAGTAAAATAAAAACTATTTTTCTAAGATTCTAAATCTTCATCTTCTATCCAATACTTCTTTGATTGCTCATTTGATTTTACCTGCAAAAATTAAAAGAAAAAAGTCAGAAATGAATATATAATTAAAAGCAGATAATTAATTTAAGCATTCATCATTAAAAGCAAACGGCTGGAATCAGTTTTTACCCTCTTTGCAAATCACGGGATTTCTCCCGGTTCACAAAAAGGGATGAATTTTATTGACAAATATGAATGCACAAATTTAAATATGCACAAATTCACTCTTGTCAAAATTGCATTTTTCAAAATAAACTGCATAATTAAAAATCAATTGCACATTTCAAAAGCCAACTGCATATTTCAAAAAAAAAAGCAACAGCATATGCAAGTATGCAAGTCAAGTTTCAATTTTTCAAAAGCCAACATGTAACGTAAACTACCCCAAGTATGGAAGAAGTCAAAACACAAGGCTCCTCTACTGTTACATTGCAGTTGACAAAGAGATATGTGCAGTTTTAAAATCAAACTATGCAAGCAATATATTTCCATTTCTCATCATTTTCCAGCTTTCACTTTTTCAGAACAAGTACAGTATATAACATTTTAGTGTTTCAATTGTACTAGAGAGAGAGAAGAGAGGAAGAGTGTTGGGTTTTACAGGTTTTGGCTTAGGCAGAAAAGAGATACAAAACAAACTGCAGCAGCATCCAATAAGAAAAAGAAAGCATGAAAAAGAATATGGACAAACTGATGGAGCAGTAAGAGTGCAGAGTATCAAGAAAAATATAGTTAAATATACCAAAACCTGAGTTATCAAAGAGGCCAGCAACTATTATAACAATAAACCCTTCAAAACAAGAGTTCAGAGTTCAACCTGTGGTAAGCCTTCCAAACTCAAAAAAAAAATCTGTCAAACAAATACAAAAGAAAATTTTTCAAGGTCTCAAAGAAAGAAACAGAACCTTCTATCTCCAACCAAAACTATGGCCTAAACCATAAAAACCAGTAAAACCAATATGGCCTAAAAACCATAAAATCACAAACCTGTTTCCATGACCTACAGAGACCAACATAAACCTTATGGCCTAAAACCATAAAACCTGTCAATCCATACAAAGACCACAAACCTGTTTCCATAACCTGCATAAACCAACATAAACCTTATGGCCTAAGACCATAAAACCTGTCAATCCATACAAAGGCCAAAAACCTCATCAACCTTAAACCACGGCCAATCCAACCAAAGCAAAAACCAGAACAATGCAAGCTTTTATCAAACCAATGTCCAAGCCCACAAAAGCCTCAGAATTACATCATCATAGGCTAATATAAAAAAAGGGCAACAGAAGTGAGACAAGAAGAAGAAGAGAAGAAAAACATTCAAAGGCAACATTAAAGTATACGAAAGCTACCAAGAGGAAGAGGACAAAGTTTCGTTTTCAGGGTTTTCATCACAAAACAGAAATAAGAACGAAATACCGGGAGCAAGCCACAGCATCGCTCTTCCTTCCTCCGCCAGCGAGCCTCCGTAACGCCTCTCCCTCCTCCTCCATAAAGGTAGCCTTGCTTTTCTCTTTCCCTTTTCACCATCTCAACAGAAATCATGTAAGAAAAACGAAGTTAGAATCGAAATGGGTACAAATCATAAACATGCAACAAAAATCATAAAAACTTAACGCGTTAACGGACGAATTGTCATCTTCACTGTATCACTGAGCGGCACATGGAGAGAGGAGGCGTTGGTGGCTCGGGCAAGAGAAGGCGAAGAGAAGGCGTTTTCATGAGAGCAACGAAGAAGACGATCGAAGGAGAACGCACAAGGATGAAGAGAACGGCGCAAACCTTAAGCCATTTTGCTAACCCTAACATTTCCCTAATGAACTAAAGATGTTTAACCCTAAAAAAAACAAATTATGAAATAATGTATGGACCTGACCTGCTTCCTGCCAAAGCCCAAACGAATTTCTTATACACCCCCATCTCTGTTTCTTTGTTTGGGTCCTTTAAAAACCTTTTGGCCCATACATTGTCAATTTACCCCTTTATTTCTTAATACTTTTTTTCTATTTTGTTTTCTTTAGCCTTCTTTTTAGAGTTTTTATTAATCTAGTTAATTAGACTTAATTAATAAGAGGTGTATTTTAATTAAAACAAATTTTAATAATTGGATCATTTTTATTAAGTTTAGCTTTAGGTTTAATTTAAGTAATTTTTTAGTATTCCTTTTTTTAATTAGATTTAAGTTAGTAATTTTAAAGTTTTAATTTAGTTTAAAAATATTTAATAATTCTTAAAGTAATACTTTATATTAATATTAAAAAAACATATAAAAAATAGGAACATAAAAAATAGTAAAAACTTAAAAAAAACATGTTATTTTCTTTAATTAATTCCTTCGCTTTAATTAATATTAAAACAAAAATATAAAAATGCATGTTCATATCATTTAATCTGTTATTTAATCATTGTTGTGGTTATATGTCATTTAGCTATTTAATCATTATCTATCTGATTTTCAGTTTGATTTATTTCATCGTTATTTGGTTATTCTGTTTACGTCTAAATCCAAGGGAAAAATGATTAAACTGGTCGACTTCATGTCCTCGAGTCCAATCACGCGAATATCTTCATTTCATTAAAACTTAAGACAATTTTTTCCCCAAATATTCAATCTTTTCAAAACTTATACCTTTTAAGCCAAAACTCCGACATTAGGTCGTCGTACCTTCAAAAACCCGTCCGTACCCCTTTTCGGCCAAAACAATTTATTTTTAATCAAACGAACATTTTAATAAACAGATATTTCAAAAGGTTCCTATAGAGTACTATAGATACATTGGGTGCTAATACCTTCCCATTGTATAACCAACCCCCGAACTATAGATCTCTTTTCAAAAACGCTTGTATTTTTATTACTTTTAGAAAGTATTATTTTACATTGTATATTTAGGGTTTTATTTCGCTCCTTTTCCCTTTTCCCTTGGAAATAATAAAGCGCGGTGGCGACTCTTGCTTTTTGTGAGACGAATTAATCAATAATTCGATCTCCGATTTACCCCGCTACATTTTTTATCGCTACAGAATTGGCGACTCTGCTGGGGACAGATTGACCTCTTGTTGGTCCATCCCTAAGTGGGTTAAGCCTAGTTTGTTTTATCTGTTTTATTATTATTTGATTTTTTTGATTATGTGTTTAAATTGGGTTTGTTTGGGTTTTTTGCAAAGGACGAATCCTATACCCGGATTAAGTTACACTTAAGAATAGGACGGGCGGTACAGTCATGTTAACTTTGAGGGAGTAATAACGAAGAAGGAGGCATGAGATCCCCCACTCAATGGAAGGCCCTCTTGAACTTAATATTTGTTTACCGAGTAATCGGGAAGACATTATTATTTTCGACCTAGGAGCCAGAGAAATTGAGGACCGTAGAACCCTAACCCATCTTGGCCTTTTTAGGTGTAGCGCGGAGACTATAACGGAGTAATGCGGAAGTAGTTGTTACGCGATGCTACGCTCGGACGAGTTTCTCTTGAGAATATTGCTAATTATTGAGTAATCAAGACGTTGGTAATATCTGAAGGAGGAATGTAGACTCTGGGAACTTTTAGAACCTTGTCTTACATGTGTGATTGAACCATTAGTACATACCTTGGGGTGGGCTTTACCCTCGACACCATGCTGAAACGTTGAACCTTTGAACCCCATGTTTGTGAACTTGTGTGTAACTGTTGCATTATCATTCATTCATGCATTCATCCATATTTTTTGTAAAAAACTTATTTTTCAAGGAACTTAGGAATGATTTTTGCAGACATCTCAGGTACTATTATTATGGAATTTGGAAGGAGAAACACTCGAAGTTTTAGTTTTAAGGAGCCCGAGATTGAAGAATAGAAGAGTTTAATTCCTAAGATCCAGAACCCGACGGATTTTCAGAAAACGTACGGGTCCATTATACCTCTCATGAAGCGCAAGATGAAAGAAGGCATCCTTAATACGTTGGTCCAATTCTACGATCCTTTGTATCGATGTTTCACCTTTTACAAATTACCAGTTGATGCCCACCTTAGAAGAGTACTCCTACATACTTGGTTTGCCGATCACCGACTGTGTTCCTTTTTCTGGATTAGAAGAGGAACCCAAATCTCACGAGATAGCGACCATCACCCACTTGAAGAAATCAGAGATAGAGGAGAACATGACTACAAAAGGGGGAATCCGAGGTTTGTCTACGCAGTTTCTGTTGAGGAAAGCTCGTCATTTCGCTGAGATAAAAGATACTATTGCCTTTGAAGACATCTTTGCTTTACTCGCTTATGGTCTATTCTTGTTCCCTAACGTTGATAAGTTTGTGGATATCAACGCCATCAGAATTTTCTTGATTGGAAATCTGATCTCTACGCTGCTAGGAGATACCTACTATTCCATCCATCTTCGGAACTCTTATCAAGGAGGGATGATTATTTGTTGTGCACCATTGTTGTATCAGTGGTATGTTTCTCATCTACCTAGGTTTGATGTTTTCTGGGATCTCGAGAAGGAGCCGCGAAGGGCGCCAAAAATTATGGCTCTCACTCATTTTGACATTGATTGGTATAATCGAGTTTACTATGACGTGTAGATCATCGATAGCTGTGGTGCTTTTCCTAACGTGCCTCTTCTTGGTACGAAAGGTGGAATCAACTATAATCCTGTTCTTGCGCGCCGTCAGTTTGGATACCCGATGAGGGACAAGCCGAACAACATCCATGTGAGTGGTTTCTTTCTACAGGAAGGACAAGATCACCAGGCAGCTAAGAGGGAGATCGAAGGAGCTTGGCGCCATATCCATAGGAAAGGGAGAGACATGTTAGGACATAGGGGTGCCGTTTCTTTGGAGCCTTACCTACAATGGGTCCGTGCTAGGGCTTGTGCTCTCAAGATGCCCTATAAACCTGAGAAACCTTTATTCCCTACCGTTGCATCATCATCTGTTGATATCCCTATCGAGAATATGGGAGAATACCAAGGAAATCTGGCTAGGATGAAGTCCGAGAGAGATGCTTGGAAAGAAAAGTATAATATGTCTGAATATGAGAATCGGGTCCTGGCTCGACAACTAAAGGAAAAGGAATATTTGATATTTATTCAAGACGGCTGGTTCGTTGATCATGATGAGAAGCTTCGTCAAAAGGATGCTTTACTGAAGAAGTATGCTAGTGAAAGGAAGAGAAAGAAGGAAGGTTCGGTAAGCGTTGCTCTTATTCCTAATCCACAAAAGGAAATCGTTGATCGACTGGTAGCTGAGAAGAAAGAGATGGAAGACTTTTATGAAGAGAAGATCAGGAAGCTCCGGTTACAGTTGGCATTTGGTCCTTCATCTGATGATTCTGAGTGATGTTTAGTTCTTAGTTTTATTTTACTGATGTCATTTTGTAAAACTTTGTAAAAGGGCTTCATGTTCCGAAGTTGTAATTTACTGCTTTTATTATGGGCTTCATGTTCCAAAGTTGTAATTTACTGCTTTATTATTGGGCTTCATGTTCCAAAGTTGTAGTTTACTGCTTTATTATTGGGTTGTTACCCCAAAGTTGTAATTTATTGTTTTGTTGTTCCAAAGTTGTAAGTTGTAATTTACCGCTTTTGATTAATGGATGAGTTTTTGTTGTTCCAAATTCCTTTACCATTGATGTGTGCAAAATTATTGAAGTTCCTTGAAAAAACTATTAAAATGAATCATCATTTGCATCACATATCATGCATCATTCAACATTCCACTTCACATGTTTTCTAGAGTCTTATCCTTGTTTCTTTTTCCACTCCGATAGATTGTCAAGCTGTCTCATCGATACGATACTCGAGCTAATCGTCAGAGGAAGATGGAAGATCTGGAACAGGAAAACCACGAGCTTCGTGAGGAGGTCGCTACCCTTCGTGTCGGTATGGAAAAGTTAACTGCGTTAGTGGAAAGTTTGATGGCTGCTCAGAATCAGCCATCGACTACAGCTGCTGAGATTCAGACTTCAACTATTGTGGTTTCCGAGGTTGTCACCATTCCAACATCTGTGACTCAAATCAACTCTCCGCTTCAACATCAGATGCCAAAAGGTTTTCCGTGGGGAATGCCTTACAACTTTGTGCCAGAGGGGTATCAGCCTGTCGTACAGCCTTTGTTTCAACCTACTTTGTCTCTTCCTCAACCAGAGACAACTGCCATGCCGCCAGTAATCCCGTCTGTGACACCTTTCCCGCAACCGGTAATGACAACTGTCGCTCCTGTGGTTCATTCCGTGCCATACTTGAATGAACCTACTTATCCTGCCGAGCCTGCTGAAAGTTTGGGTCTTTTTGATAGAATGGAAGAATTTCAAGACCAATTCCAAGAAATGCAGAGGGAGCTCAGAGCGTTAAAGGGGAAGGATTTGTTTGGGAAGAACACGCATGACCTTTGTTTAGTTCCGAATGTCAAGATTCCAGCAAAATTCAAAGTGCCAGACTTTGAAAGATATAAGGGTGATTCGTGTCCTCGGAGCCACTTGACTATGTACGTGAGAAAGATGTCTACATATTCTGATGATCATGACTTGTTGATTCACTATTTTCAAGACAGTTTGACGGGTGCTGCTCTAAAGTGGTATATGGGTTTAGACAGCATTCGGATCCGCAACTTCAACGAACTTAGCGAAGCTTTTGTCCATCAGTATAAGTACAACGTTGACATGGCGCCGGACAGGGAACAACTCCGGGCGATGTCGCAGAGAGACAGAGAATCTTTTAAGGAATACGCCCAGAGGTGGCGTGAAATTGCTGCTCAAATCTATCCACCTCTTGAGGAGAAAGAGATGACGAAGATATTCTTGAAGACTTTAGGTTCCTTTTAGTATGGAAGAATGATTGCCAGCGCACCCAGTGACTTCATCGAAATGGTAAGCATGGGCATGCGGTTGGAGGAAGGGATTCGTGAAGGGCGTTTGGTTAAAGAAGGAAGTCCGTCTAGCAGTACCAAGAAGTTTGGAAGTGTTTTTCCGAAAAGAAAAGAACAGGATGTCAGCGCAATCTTCCCAGGGAGACCGAGGAGAGTTTACTCACATGTTGCGGCAGTCACTCCGGCTGTCCGCCCAACATTGATGACCCCAGCTCATCAAACCCCACCAACTCAACAACGGCCATTTCAGCAGCAGCCTCGACAACAGGCTTACCCATTCAACAACAAGAACCGTTCACCAAGAAAACCGCAATTCGATGCCATTCCTATGACTTATACTGAATTGTTCCCTGCTCTTATCAGAAAGAATCTCATAACGACGAACCCTCCTCCTGTCGCACCGAATAGTACTTCTCTGTGGTACAAAGCGGATCAGTTTTATGAATATCATCAAGGGTCGTCGGGGCACAACCTTGAAAATTGTTTTGCTCTAAAGGCGGACGTGCAGAGGTTGATTAAGAATGGTATCTTGTCTTTCAAGGATGTTAACCCAAATGTTAGAGATAATCCTTTTCCTCGACATGGGGCAGCCTCAGTGAATATGGTGGAAGGTTGTCCGGGAAAGTTTTGAGTTTTTCAAGTTGAACACATAAGAGAGTCGTTGATCAGGTTACATCAGAGTTTAAGAAGACTTGCCTTTGTTAGGCATCAGCATGATTATGATGTTTGTGAATTTTGTTCAAGAGAGGTTGATTGCCCTATTGTGAAGGAGGATATTCAGAAGTTGTTAGATCAGAGGGTTATCACTATTACATATGACAGAGATCCGGAGGATGAAGTGAATGTTATAATACCACAATTCAATTTGCCTGAATTAGTAGAGATTGTTTACGACAGTCAGACTGCACCTGTTGCTCCTTTGATCATTTATCCACCTGGTCCTATGCCTTACAACTCAGACCAAGCTATATCGTATAAGTATAATGCCACAATGATTGAGAATGGGGTAGAAGTCCCCATACCGACAAGGCCGACTTTTGTTAACATTGCTGATGTGAGTAGAGTTACGAGAAGTGGATGTGTCTTTGCAGCAGTACCTTTGAAGAGACCAGAAGTTCAAGTCAGGAGGCCCATACCGGCAGAAATTCCAGCGAGAAATGTTGAACCGAGGGTTGAGATAGGCCGATCCAATGAACCTATCCCTCATCCTGAGGATGATGAGATTCTGAAGGTTATCAAGAGAAGTGAATATAAGATTGTGGACCAACTTTTGCAAACTCCTTCCAAGATTTCTTTGCTTGCTTTACTGAGAGATTCTGGTGCCCATAGAAAAGCTTTGATGAAGGTCTTTGACCAGGCATTCGTGGATCATGACGTGACGGTTGACCAATTTGATGGAATTGTGGGAAATATTACTTCGTGTAACAATCTTGGTTTCAGTGATGAAGAGCTTCCGGAGGAGGGAAGGAACCATAATATGGCTTTACATATCTCAATAAGTTTTGGAAATGATACTTTATCAAGTGTGTTGGTAGATACAGGTTCGTTGTTAAATGTAATGCCCAAGACTACATTGTCTCGACTCTCATATCAAGGTGCTCCCATGAGACCTAGTGGAGTAATTGTTAAAGCGTTTGATGGTTCTAGGAAGACTGTCATTGGTGAAGTGGATCTTCCTATAGTAATTGGTCCTCATACTTTTCAGATCACTTTTCAAGTAATGGATATTCGTGCCGCCTACAGTTGCCTATTGGGTCGTCCATGGATCCATGATGCAGGGGCAGTCACTTCCACGCTCCATCAAAGATTGAAGTTTGTAAGGCATGGAAAGCTGGCAATGATTGGTGGAAAGCAGGCTATGGTGGTAAGCCATTTGTCATCTTTCTCTTTTATTGATGCTGATGAGGATGTTGGAACCCAATTCCAAGCTTTGTTTGTTGCTAATAATGAAGTGAAGAAGCAAGGGACATCTATTTCTTCTTTTGAGGATGCGCGACGAGTGGTTGAAAGTTGTTCGGCTGAAGGTTGGGGCCAGGTGTTGACTTTGCCCGAGAACAAGTCTGGAGAAGGTCTTGGTTTTCATCCCGTGTCTACAAGAGTCAAGCAGGAAGTGGTTACTCGTCCGATTCAAGAGGTTTTCCGAAGCGCAGGTTTTATCCATCCGACTCCTCCTGAAGTTGATGCTATAATAGGAGATGATTCTGAAGAGGATTTACCCGATTTTGTGACGCATGGAGTGGTTTGCCAGAACTGGATTGCTGTTGATGTTCCTGTTGTGATGCACATTTCTGAGTAATGTTTTGTTTTATTTTTGAAAAAAAACTTTCGCTCTGCCCAAGGCGAAAAGTATTTGTGTCGGGCTATGATGAAAATAAATCCTTTTGCTCTGCCCAAGGCAAAAGAGAAATGTCTGGGCTCTTTGTTTCAAGTATTTTCCCTCATGAATAAAAATGTTATTTTGTCCACTACTGTTTTATTTTTCACATTTTCTGGGAAATAGTAATGAAAATTAATTGGTAGTAATAGGAAAATATAATAATATTTTGTTTCATTTGTACAACATTCATATTAATCGATTTCTAAATTAAAGCATAATCATATGTGCAGATTAATCCATGACTTAACCATTGAAAACAATGATCCTATGCCCTCTCCCAACTTTGAATTCCCTGTGTTCAGAGCCGAAGAAGAGGATAGTGAAGAGATTCCTGATGAAATTTCCCGTTTGCTTGAGCACGATGAAAAGACTATTCAGCCGTTTGAAGAACCTGTAGAGTTGATCAATTTGGGGGATGAAGAAGATAAGAAGGAAGTCAAAGTCGGAGCATTGCTTATCCCAGAGGTCAAAGAGAAAATGTTGGAGCTTCTCAAAGAGTATGTTGATGTGTTTGCTTGGTCCTACCAAGATATGCCAGGTTTGGACAACAATATTGTGGAGCATCGTTTACCGTTGAGACCTGAATATCTGCCGATTAAGCAGAAGTTGAGAAGGACTCGTCCCGATATGGCTGACAAGATCAAAGAAGAAGTTCAAAAACAAATTAATGCAGGTTTCCTTGTTACATCAGTCTATCCTCAATGGTTAGCCAATATAGTGCCCGTTGCTAAGAAAGATGGCAAAGTTCGGATGTGTGTAGACTATAGAGATCTGAATAGAGCTAGCCCAAAGGATGACTTCCCATTACCGCACATTGACGTATTGGTCGACAGTACCGCAAAGTTCAAAGTCTTTTCTTTCATGGATGGTTTCTCTGGTTACAATCAAATCAAGATGGCACCAGAAGATATGGAGAAGACAGCTTTCATTACACCTTGGGGAACATTTTGTTATCGGGTTATACCGTTTGGTTTGAGGAATGCTGGTGGAACATACCAAAGGGCCATGACTGCTTTGTTCCATGACATGATGCATAAAGAGATAGAAGTGTATGTAGATGACATGATTGCCAAATCACAAACTGAAGAAGATCATTTGGAACATTTATTGAAGTTATTCCAGCGTTTGAGAAAGTATAAACTCCGTCTGAATCCCAACAAGTGCACTTTTGGTGTTCATTCTGGAAGACTTCTGGGTTTCATTGTCAGTCAGAAAGGTATTGAAGTAGATCCTGATAAAGTCAAAGCTATTCGGGAAATGCCCGCACCCAAGACGGAAAAACAAGTAAGAGGATTCCTTGGGAGATTGAATTATATTTCTAGATTTATATCTCATATGACTGCTACCTGTGGGCCGATTTTCAAGCTTCTCCGAAAGAACCAAGGATGTGTGTGGATAGAGGATTGTCAGAGAGATTTTGATAGCATCAAAGAATATTTTCTTGAACCTCCCATTTTGATTCCTCCAGTGGAAGGAAGACCCCTGATTATGTACCTGACTATATTGGAAGATTCCATGGGATGTGTGCTTGGTCAACAAGATGAGACTGGAAGAAAGGAGCATGCTGTATATTATCTGAGTAAGAAATTCACAGACTGTGAGTCTAGTTACTCATTGCTTGAGAAAACCTGTTGTGCTTTAGCTTGGGCTGCTCGCCGTCTGCGCCAGTATATGATTAACCACACCACTTGGTTGATCTCCAAAATGGATCTGATCAAGTATATATTTGAGAAGCCCGCCTTATCTGGAAGAATAGCTCGTTGGCAGATGTTGTTATCTGAATATGACATTGAGTATCACACTCAGAAGGCAATCAAAGGGAGTATTTTAGCCGACCATTTGGCTCACCAACCAATTGACGATTATCAATCCATCAAGTTTGATTTCCCGGATGAAGATGTTATGTACTTGGAAGCTAAAGATTGTGAAGAGCCGTTACCTGAAGAAGGGCCTGATCCCGAATCCCATTGGGGTTTAATATTTGATGGAGCTGTGAATTCTTATGGAAATGGAATTGGGGCAATCATCGTCACTCCCAGAGGTACTCATATCCCGTTCACGACGAGATTGAAGTTTGACTGCACGGACAACATGGCTGAATATGAGGCATGTATTATGGGTCTCGAAGAAGCAGTGGATCTAAGGATTAAGATTCTTGATATTTACGGAGATTCGGCATTAGTAATTAATCAAATCAAAGGAGAATGGGAGACTCGTCATCCTGGTTTGATCCCTTACAGAGACTATGCTAGAAGATTGTTAACTTTCTTCAACAAAGTGGAATTACATCATATCCCTAGAGATGAAAACCAAATGGCTGATGCTTTAGCTACTTTGTCTTCAATGTTTCAAGTGAATGGTTGGAACGATGTGCCTACAATCCGGGTTATGCGCCTTGATAGACCTGCTCATATGTTCTCAGTAGAAGAGGTTGCCGACGACAAACCGTGGTTCTATGACATTAAACGTGTTCTTCAAACTCAAGAGTACCCGCCTGGGGCATCCAATAAAGATAGGAAGACATTGAGAAGATTAGCAAGCAGTTTCTTCCTCAATGAAGAAGTTTTGTACAAGAGGAATTACGACATGGTCTTGCTCAGATGTGTAGACAGACGTGAAGCAGACATGCTGATGCAAGAAGTACATGAAGGGTCTTTTGGCACTCATGCCAACGTACATGTGATGGCTAAAAGGATGTTGAGAGCTGGTTACTATTGGATGACAATGGAATCTGATTGCTGCAAATATGTGAAGAAATGTCATAAATGCCAGATTTATGCGGACAAGATGCACGTGCCACCGACCCTCCTTAACGTTATATCTTCACCTTGGCCTTTCTCTATGTGGGGCATTGATATGATTGGAATGATTGAACCCAAAGCTTCAAATGGTCATCGTTTCATCTTGTTAGCGATCGATTATTTTACTAAATGGGTGGAAGCAGCATCTTATGCTAATGTAACCAGACAGGTGGTAGTCAGATTTATCAAGAATCAGATCATTTGTCAATACGGCATCCCGAGCAAGATCATCACTGATAATGGTTCGAATTTGAATAACAAGATGATGAGAGAACTTTGTGAAGAGTTCAAGATCGAACATCATAATTCTTCTCCTTACAGACCGAAGATGAATGGGGCTGTTGAAGCTGCTAACAAGAATATCAAAAAGATTGTCCAGAAGATGGTGGTAACTTATAAAGATTGGCATGAAATGCTTCCGTTTGCTTTACATGGATACCGTACTTCAGTTCGAACTTCCACAGGTGCAACCCCATTTTCCCTAGTTTATGGTATGGAAGCAGTACTCCCCGTGGAGGTTGAGATTCCGTCTTTGAGAGTGTTGATGGAAGCTAAACTTTCTGAAGCTGATTGGTGTCAAAGTAGATATGATCAGTTGAATTTAATTGAAGAAAAGAGATTGACAGTGTTGTGTCACGGTCAATTGTATCAGCAAAGAATGAAGAAGGCTTTTGATAAGACGGTTCGACCGCGCGAGTTCAGAGAAAGTGACCTTGTGCTCAAGAAGATATTATCTTTCCAACCTGATTCTAGGGGCAAGTGGGCTCCGAATTATGAAGGACCATATGTCGTTAAGAAGGTTTTCTCTGGAGGTGCTTTGATTCTCATCAATATGGACGGTGAAGAGCTCTCGCGCTCTATGAACGCCGATGCAGTCAAGAAGTATTTCGCTTAGGTTTGAGTTGACAGTTCGCTAAGTTGAAAACCCGAAAGGGTGGCTTAGGCAAGCTTTTGGTCAGACCAGTCTTGGCATTCGAGCACATTTCGGAATTCGAAGTTGTTAGGGAGAATAGTGATCATTATTTTTGTGTAACCTTTTCTTTCATGTACTATTTCCCAAACTTTTATAAACCGTTGGAGTCGCGTTTTTAGCGAACTACCATCTTATTAATGAAATTTGAGCATTTACCTTTTGTGGGCAAAATCAAAAAATTTTACGGAAATATTTGAAACAAAGTTATTTAAAGTATTCTTATTTTAAAAATGTGTCGTGAATAATGAAAGGAATATCAACAGTTGTTCCGAGGATGGTCAAGCCATGAAATGCGAAACAGTACAGTAATTTATCCTTGCATGATGAACATGTTTTCTTTCAAAATCGTCATGAGGTGTTGGTTGTGTTAAACTTGCGTTTCTCATGGTACTAAGTTTGTTGACTCCCCAGTTTTTCCAGTTAAGTGTTGTTTTGGTTACCTTTATTTGGGTGATTTCTGAAGTGTGGTACGCTTTGTCTCATGCCAGTGGTCTATTGGTATTAGAAGTTCGGATTTGATTGTTTTTCTCCTCAGAAGACTTGAACCTTGTGGCGTGTTACGCTCCGACGTTGCTTTGTGTTTCCAGTTCCAGTTATCTTCCGTTTTTTTAAGATCGGCCGAGTATCTATCTTGTCGTGACATCTTATCGTCTTCAAAATATTCCATCTGTTCGTTTTGTCAGCATAACATTCATTTATTCATTTACACTTATATCACGCACGCATATTCACATTTGCCGTTGATTTTGGGTTGTACTTTGTTTTAATACAATTTACATGTTTCTCTCCACATATAAGGTTAGCTTAGGCAGAAAATGTGCTTCCTTTCTAAATTCCCCAATTGAGCTAATCCTCGTGGATGATTTTTGATTTAGTTTGCCTTGTCCATTTCTGGATGGGATGAATTCCCCAATCGAGTTACTTTCTCATTGGTGGGAGTCTCGTTTGACTGTTTTCTCTCTGGTTTATTCCTGGATGCAGTTGTTGTCTCTTGCATAGGCTATCTCATGATTTTCCCCAGTGAAATCGCGACCTAGACGAATGGTGCATTTATTTTGCACATTTAAGTATGTGATCTCCTCGGGAAGGATTGATTCATGATTCTCTTTGAAGAAGATTTTATTCTCTGCCAGTGTCATCGCAATTTCCTTCTGAGTTTTTTTGGAAAACGGCAAGCGGCAGCTCTTCACGAGCAACTTGTGCGTTATTATTTTTGGAAAACGACAAGCGGCAGCTCTTCACGAGCAACTTGTGCGTTATTATTATTTTTGGAAAACGACAAGCGGCGGTCTCTTCATGAGCAACTTGTATGTTATAGACATCGTTGGAAAACGACAAGCGGCAGCTCTTCACGAGCAACTTGTGCGTTATTATTATTTTTGGAAAACGACAAGCGGCAACTCTTCACGAGCAACTTGTGCGTTATTATTATTTTTGGAAAACGGCAAGCGGCGGTCTCTTCATGAGCAACTTGTATGTTATTATTTTTGGAAAACGAAAAGCGGCAGCTCTTCACGAGCAACTTGTGCGTTATTATTATTTTGGAAAACGGCAAGCGGCAGTCTCTTTATTTGAGCAACTTGTACGTTATTATTTTTCTGGAGGACAACAAGTGGCAGCTTCTTTATTTGAGCAGCTTGTATGTCATCGTATTTTTGGAATACAACAAGTGGCAGCTTCTTTATTTGAGCAGCTTGTATGTTATTGGCATAGTATTTTTGGAAGACAGCAAGAGGCGGTTTCTTTATTTGAACAGCTTGCGTGTTATTGACATCCCTGGACGACAGCAAGTGGCAGCCTCTTTATTTGAGCAGCTTGTATATCATAATATTTTTTGGAAGACAGCAAGTGGCAGCTTCTTTATTTGGGGCAACTTGTGTATCTACAATCTTATTATTATCTCAGCATTAATGAGTATATCTCCGGAAATCTCGCAGAGAAGTTTGTTGTGAATCTTTACCTTCAGAAGTTGGTAATCTGTCGCCAGCAAATTTGATACTCTCTGTCTATCTTTGACCTTGAGTTGTGAGCTCACTGACATTTTGGGTCAATAATCCGTTTTATGGCCTATGCAAGATACCTTCTTTGTTAGGGTCAGAGTCCGTTTTCGCTCAAATTTTTATTCGCCGTCAAGAGTCTCTTACTTGAATTCGATGGCTCATTTCCCCAGTATTGTATAGTCCTTGTCCCTGTGTTTTGTTGGTGTTTGGTTTCTCCAGCATTGTCTTGTCTCATACAAATCTTTTCTCTGTGAATTCAATCACTACATTCATATCAAACATAATGGCGGTATCTTAGGGCAAAAATTTGCGTATTATGTATTTAAGTACCTTCAATCTCGTCGAGACGAAGATTTTAATCTTCATATCTCCGGATAGAAGAAACTTAAATAGGGGCAGCTGTTGTACCCCAAATTTTGACCTAAGATACCATCTCCCATCTGCATCATTACATTGCAAGTTGTTTTTGACCTATTTTATCAATTTTTCAAAGCAGCTTTTAAAATTCATAACTTTTTCAAGTCAAGAGCTGTTTATTTTTTGAACGCTAAATTTATTAATTGATCAATGCTAAAACAATGTTTATTAATTATTTATTATCTTAAATTTAAATAATTGGAATTTATTTTCAATTATTATATAATTTAAAGATTTATAAATAATAAAGTAAATATTTGAAAAGAAGTTTATTAATTGATCAGACGATGTTTATTAATTATTTATTATCTTAAATTTAAATAATTGGAATTTATTTTCAGTTATTATATAATTTAAAGATTTATAAATAATAAAATAAATATTTGAAAAGAGTTTATTAATTGATCAACAATGTTTATCTAATTATTTATTATTCTAAGTTTAAATAGTTGAAATTTTATTTTCAGTTATTATAATTTAGAAGAATTATAAATAATGAAGTAAATGATTGAAGAGAAGTTAATTGATCAACGATGTTTATTTAATTATTTATCATTCTGAATTTAAATAATTGGAATTGATTTTCAGTTATTATATAATTTAAAGAATTATAAATGATAAAATAAATAATTGGAAAGAAGAAAAGAATTAACTGAAATAATAGAATTTTATTCATCTTTATTCTAATTATTACAATTGTTGTTTAAATACTGTATTATGTACAAAGTATTTACAATAACAATTACATAAAATGTTTAAAGTGAAATAAAAACTATTTTTCTAAGATTCTAAATCTTCATCTTCTATCCAATACTTCTTTGATTGCTCATTTGATTTTACCTGCAAAAATTAAAAGAAAAAAGTCAGAAATGAATATATAATTAAAAGCAGAAAATTAATTTAAGCGTTCATCATTAAAAGCAAACGGTTGGAATCAGTTTTTACCCTCTTTGCAAATCACGGGATTTCTCCCGGTTCACAAAAAGGGATGAATTTTATTGACAAATATGAATGCACAAATTTAAATATGCACAAATTCACTCTTGTCAAAATTGCATTTTTCAAAATAAACTGCATAATTAAAAATCAATTGCACATTTCAAAAGCCAACTGCATATTTCAAAAAAAAAAGCAACAGCATATGCAAGTATGCAAGTCAAGTTTCAATTTTTCAAAAGCCAACATGTAACGTAAACTACCCCAAGTATGGAAGAAGTCAAAACATAAGCCTCCTCTACTGTTACATTGCAGTTGACAAAGAGATATGTGCAGTTTTAAAATCAAACTATGCAAGCAATATATTTCCATTTCTCATCATTTTCCAGCTTTCACTTTTTCAGAACAAGTACAATATATCACATTTTAGTGTTTCAATTGTACTAGAGAGAGAGAAGAGAGGAAGAGTGTTGGGTTTTACAGGTTTTGCTTAGGCAGAAAAGAGATACAAAACAAACTGCAGCAGCATCCAATAAGAAAAAGAAAGCATGAAAAAGAATATGGACAAACTGATGGAGCAGTAAGAGTGCAGAGTATCAAGAAAAATATAGTTAAATATACCAAAACCTGAGTTATCAAAGAGGCCAGCAACTATTATAACAACAAACCCTTCAAAAAAAGAATTCAGAGTTCAACCTGTGGTAAGCCTTCCAAACTCAAAAAAAAAATCTGTCAAACAAATACAAAAGAAAATTTCTCAAGGTCTCAAAGAAAGAAACAGAACCTGCTATCTCCAACCAAAACTATGGCCTAAACCATAAAAACCAGTAAAACCAATATGGCCTAAAAACCATAAAATCACAAACCTGTTTCCATGACCTGCAGAGACCAACATAAACCTTATGGCCTAAAACCATAAAACCTGTCAATCCATACAAAGACCACAAACTTGTTTCCATAACCTACATAAACCAACATAAACCTTATGGCCTAAGACCATAAAACCTGTCAATCCATACAAAGGCCAAAAACCTCATCAACCTTAAACCACGGCCAATCCAACCAAAGCAAAAACCAGAACAATGCAAGCTTTTATCAAACCAATGTCCAAGCCCACAAAAGCCTCAGAATTACATCATCATAGGCTAATATAAAAAAAGGGCAACAAAAGTGAGACAAGAAGAAGAGAAGAAAAACATTCGAAGGCAACAGTAAAGTATATGAAAGCTACCAAGAGGAAGAGGACAAAGTTTCGTTTTCAGGGTTTTCATCACAAAACAGAAATAAGAACAAAATACCGGGAGCAAGCCACAGCATCGCGCTTCCTTCCTCCTCCAGCGAGCCTCCGTAACGCCTCTCCCTCCTCCTCCACAAAGGTAGCCTTGCTTTTCTCTTTCCCTTTTCACCATCTCAACAGAAATCATGTAAGAAAAACGAAGTTAGAATCGAAATGGGTACAAATCATAAACATGCAACAAAAATCATAAAAACTTAATGCGTTAACGGACGAATTGTCACCTTCACTGTATCACTGAGCGGCACATGGAGAGAGGAGGCGTTGGTGGCTCGGGCAAGAGAAGGCGAAGAGAAGGCGTTTTCATGAGAGCAACGAAGAAGACGATCGAAGGAGAACGCACAAGGATGAAGAGAACGGCGCAAACCTTAAGCCCTTTTGCTAACCCTAACATTTCCCTAATGAACTAAAGATGTTTAACCCTAAAAAAAACAAATTATGAAATAATGTATGGACCTGACCTGCTTCCTGCCAAAGCCCAAACGAATTTCTTATACACCCCCATCTATGTTTCTTTGTTTGGGTCCTTTAAAAACCTTTTGGCCCATACATTGTCAATTTACCCCTTTATTTCTTAATACTTTTTTTCTATTTTGTTTTCTTTAGCCTTCTTTTTAGAGTTTTTATTAATCTAGTTAATTAGACTTAATTAATAAGAGGTGTATTTTAATTAAAACAAATTTTAATAATTGGATCATTTTTATTAAGTTTAGCTTTAGGTTTAATTTAAGTAATTTTTTAGTATTCCTTTTTTTAATTAGATTTAAGTTAGTAATTTTAAAGTTTTAATTTAGTTTAAAAATATTTAATAATTCTTAAAGTAATACTTTATATTAATATTAAAAAAACATATAAAAAATAGGAACATAAAAAATAGTAAAAACTTAAAAAAAACATGTTATTTTCTTTAATTAATTCCTTTGCTTTAATTAACATTAAAACAAAAATATAAAAATGCATGTTCATATCATTTAATCTGTTATTTAATCATTGTTGTGGTTATATGTCATTTAGCTATTTAATCATTATCTATCTGATTTTTAGTTTGATTTATTTCATCGTTATTTGGTTATTCTGTTTACGTCTAAATCCAAGGGAAAAATGATTAAACTGGTCGACTTCATGTCCTCGAGTCCAATCACGCGAATATCTTCATTTCATTAAAACTTAAGACAATTTTTTCCCCAAATATTCAATCTTTTCAAAACTTATACCTTTTAAGCCAAAACTCCGACATTAGGTCGTCGTACCTTCAAAAACCCGTCCGTACCCCTTTTCGGCCAAAACAATTTATTTTTAATCAAACGAACATTTTAATAAACAGATATTTCAAAAGGTTCCTATAGAGTACTATAGATACATTGGGTGCTAATACCTTCCCATTGTATAACCAACCCCCGAACCATAGATCTCTTTTCAAAAACGCTTGTATTTTTATTACTTTTAGAAAGTATTATTTTACATTGCATATTTAGGGTTTTATTTCGCTCCTTTTCCCTTTTCCCTTGGAAATAATAAAGCGCGGTGGCGACTCTTGCTTTTTGTGAGACGAATTAATCAATAATTCGATCTCCGATTTACCCCGCTACATTTTTTATCGCTACAATGCCATATCCTCACATGCTCCCCGTGTTCAAAGAACATGTTATGGAAGGAGAGGTTCCATACACCCTCCTACATCCTGACATGCCAGCATCATTGGAAGAATTACAAAAGAGTTGGATCCAACTCAAGGAGGAACGAAATACTTTTTAAGCCAGCTTCTATGCCAGTGAGAAGAAGGTTTTGGAGCTTACCCGCCGACTTCATGAGGAGGAGACTCTCAACACTTACATCGCACCAAAGAGGATGCGCAATGTCTTTTTACATTAAGAATTTTGTAATATTTTGCCCATGGGGAATTTATGTACTAACAAATTTCTTCTTAATATGACGTGTGTTCTTTTTGTTTGCAACAAATTTGAATTTTCTGAATCCTTGAATGCATTACATGAATAACATATCATTCATCATATGCATAAACAGGTCTTCACACCAGGTTTCCTTATCTTTCTGCTGTTTATTTCATCCAGATGGATTTGGAGCAGACGGTTATGGATCTGCAAGTGTAGAATTCTCAATTCCAGCAACTCCTCATGACCTTAGAAAAGAGTCAGGAGGACCTTAAAGCACTGTTGGAGAAAGATAAAGAGAAAAAGAAGAAAAGGTCAGGTGTGGTCATTATGGGAAGAAGGTTTGAAAACCATGCTAGAAAGGTTCTCGAGTTCCCCTCAACGTTTGATGAAGGGGCTGGTAAAGGAAAAGGAACTGCGATGCCTTCTGAATCTGAGGTTGAAGAAGAAGAAGAGGAAGAGGATGAAGATTACTCCGAACAGCAATATCCCCCGGCGGATGATAAATTTAAAAATCTTGAGGATTGGTTGGCAGCCATGGAGTTGCAAAGGGTACCCAGTTTAGATTTCGAAGAACTAGGGTTGGTCGCTGGGATCGTCATTCCTCCCAAGTTCAAAGTTCCTACATTTTCTAAGTACGACGGTCTGTCGTGTCCGAAGATGCATCTAAGATCCTACGTCAGAAAGATCCAACCCCACTTATCTGATAAGGATCTTTGGGTCCATTTTTTCCAAGACAGCTTGTCAGGCACACAATTGGACTGGTTCTATCAACTCGAGAGATCGGAGGTTCATAACTAGGAAGACTCAGCTGCTCCTTTCTACCAACAATACCAATACAACGCTGATTTAGCGCCCACTCGTACTCAACTGCAGAGTATGGGTATGGCTTCTAACGAGGGATTTAAAGAGTATGCCCAGAAGTGGCGTGATCTGGCTGGAAGGGTGCAGCCACCTTTGTCGGATAGAGAGCTGGTTGACATGTTTTTAGGGACCCTGTCTGGCCCTTTCTTCAATCATTTAATCAGAAGTTCCTCTACAAGATTCACCGAATTAATTCTGACCGGTGAAAGGGTCGAGGCTGGCATTAAAAGTGGTAAGATTCAGAAAGATGCCTCCGCGTCCACTGCTATTAAAAAGACCTTCCCAGCTAAGAAGGAAGCTTCTGCTGTTTATTCTCAGAAAAGCCAAGGAAGAACCGAGTGCCGACCAACTGTGGGGGCTGTGATGATCCAAAACTCTTCAAATGATCAACCTCGCAACAATCTGCCAAGATCTAGTCAGCAAAGGGTAGAAAGGCCACAATGGCAATTCACCCGAATCAACATGACACCGGCTCAAGTACTCCCTCATCTACTAAAGCTGAATCTTACCAATTTGAAGGAAGCGCCAAAGAACCCTAATACCTCTTCTCCATATTACCACTCCAATGCAAAATGTGCTTACCACTCTGACAGTGTAGGGCATGATACCAACAATTGTTGGGCTCTTAAGAACAAAATCCAAGACCTGATCGATGCCAAGGAGGTAGAATTCGATGCGCCCGAAAAGCCGAATGTGATTTCTGTCCCAATGCCTAAGCACGGTCATAATGTTCATTCCGTTATGGAAGACCTTCATGTTACCAATGTTGCTGACCTTTTGACTCTGTTACCAGTGATTAAAGTGAATTTGATGAGAGCCGAGATATTCCCAGGCTGTGGAAAAGACTGTTACTTTTGTTTAAACATACGAGCTGACGTCTGATGGATACCCAAGAGATACTCTTTCAAAAGAATCCTTTTGATACTGTCATTCCTGATACTCCTGCTACCTTTGTTACTTCAACCAATGACATTGCAATAATAACCATCTCCGACAATCTTCCTAAGGCCTGCAAAAGGCCTGTCAAAATTACGCCTGATCCTAAGTTTATGTCGTTAAAAATCACCATGTCGTGGCCTGTCCCGTATAAATCTAACAAGACGATACCATGGAACTACGGAGGAGAAATCTTCTACCATGGTGTCAAACAGATTGAATTAGTCCAAGAGAATTCTGATGATGAAATCCCCGATATAGGGAATATTGCGGGAACAAGCAAGATAACTCGCAGCGGAAGGATATTTTCTCCAGAGATTGCTCCTCCACGAGCGTTCTTCGGACCCTCGAGAGTTTCTGTGCCTATCAAGCCATCTGTGCAAAGCCCGATAATTAAAGAAGTTGATGTACCCGTTGGACCCTCTGATGTTACTTTCAATAAAGGTAAGGGGATACTAGAAGCGCCTGTCAGGATGAAGGCTCAGACTATGGTAATCCCTGAGACCACCCAGAAAGAGATGGAAGAAATCTTAAAGATAATCAAGAAGAGCGACTACGATGTCGTGGAACAGCTAGGGCAGACCCCTTCCAAAATATCCATGTTGGCTCTCCTACTCTGCTGTGAGGCTCATGCTAAGGCCTTAATCAAATTTCTAAAGACGGCTCATGTGCCTCAAGAAAGTTCGGCTGACCAGTTTCAAGAGTGCATGGCTAGTCTTACTGCTGATAATGGTCTTGGTTTTTCCGATACTGATTTGACCCCTAAGGGCAGGAAGCACAACGACGCGCTGCATGTCTTAGTAGAATGCAGGGGAACCACACTTGCCCATGTCCTAGTGGATACCGGTTCATCTTTGAATGTACTACCGAAAAAGGCGTTGGATAGACTGGACTGCGAAGGTTTGACCCTGAAGCCTAGTAACATCGTTGTTAGAGCCTTCGACGGTTCTAAGAGGATGGTTCATGGAGAAGTGGAAATTCCTTTCAAAGTGGGCGCAGAAATTTTCAACTCCACCTTTTATGTGATGGACATCCGTCCTTCATATTCTTGCTTGTTGGGAAGGTCGTGGATCCACAATGCTGGGGCAGTCACTTCCTCTCTGCACCAAATGCTATAATATCCAGTTCAGGGAAATATTATAACGATTAATGGGGAGGAAGAGTACATGATAAGTCACCTCAACTCCTTCCGCTATGTGGAGTTGGATGGCGAGTTCATAGAAACGCCTTTCCAACATTTTGAAGAGGTTCCTCTTGAAGTCGCAGTTGCGAAGACAATGACTGATGTGCCTATTATTTCCAAGCCTGTGTCTAGGATGGCATGCTTCAAAGATGCAGAGGCTGTAATCAAAGAAGGAAGGAGTACAGTGTGGGGGCAACTGCCTGATTTTCCTCACAAGACGGACATGGGTGACTATTTTGCTTTAGCCTTCGGTAACTCTGAAGATTTGGTCAATCATGCTGAGTACGAAGTTGACGAAGACTGTGAAGTGCCGGGAGAGTTATCCAGACTGTTGCAACAAGAAGAGAGGGCTATCCTGCCCCATGAAGAGTTGCTAGAGACCATCAACTTGGGAACAGAGGAAGACAAGAAAGAGGTTAAGGCGGGTACCAACCTGGAACCAAGTGTCAAAGAGCGTTTAGTTCAGCTGCTGAATGAATATGTTGAAATCTTTGCCTGGTCCTACGAAGACATGTCGGGGTTAGATACAGATATCGTGGTTCACTGTCTCCCTACAAGAGAAGATTGTCCATCGATCAAACATAAAGTCCGCCGAATGAGGCCCGACATGTCTGAAAAGATTAAAGCTGAG
Organism: Vicia faba; assembly: GCA_948472305.1. Classification (NCBI taxonomy): domain Eukaryota; kingdom Viridiplantae; phylum Streptophyta; class Magnoliopsida; order Fabales; family Fabaceae; genus Vicia; species Vicia faba. The sequence continues at coordinate 1,357,464,184 of OX451740.1, forward strand.
GTGATGAAGCAATTCAATGTTGGCTTTCTGGCTGTTACTTCCTATCTACAATGGGTTGCTAACATTGTTCCCGTGCCTAAGAAGGACGGCGAAGTCAAAATGTGTGTGGACTATAGGGACCTAAACAGGGCTAGCCCTAAAGATGATTTTCCCCTACCACACATGGACATCTTGGTTGACAACACAGCTCAACACAAGGTATTTTCCTTCATGGATGGGTTCTCGGGATACAACCAGATCAAAATGGCCCCCGAAGACATGGAGAAAACTACTTTTGTCACGCAGTGGGGTACCTTCTGCTACAAAGTGATGCCATTCGGACTGAAGAATGCTGGGGCAACCTATCAACGTGCTATGGTAGCTTTGTTTCATGACATGATACATCATGAGATTGAAGTCTACGTAGACGACATGATAGCCCATTCACAGACAGAAGAAGAACACCTTGACCATCTGCAAAAGTTGTTTGTCAGATTGAAGGAGTATAAGCTCAGACTGAACCCTAGCAAATGAAGTTTTAGAGTCAGGTCTGGTAAACTTTTTGGATTTATCGTCAGCAACAAAGGCATTGAGGTTGATCCTGCTAAAGTAAAAGATATACAAGAAATTCCTGCCCCCCGCATTGAAAAAGAGGTTAGAGGTTTCTTGGGACGCTTAAACTATATTGCGAGGTTCATCTCTCACCTAACATCAACCTGTGAGCCAATCTTCAAGCTGTTGAAGAAAGATCAGGTGATTGAATGGAACAATGATTGTCAAGTTGATTTTGATAAGATCAAGGAGTATTTACTGGAACCTCCTATTTTGATGCCACTCGTCGAAGGAAGGTCGTTAATCATGTTTCTAACTGTTTTGGATAACTCAATGGGGTGCGTACTGGGCCAACATGACGAGTCTGGCCGAAAAGAGCATGCCATTTATTACCTTAGAAAAAAGTTTACGGACTGTGAGACTCGCTACTCACTGCTCGAGAAAACTTGATGCGCTTTGGTATGGGCTGCTCGCCGGCTAAGGCAGTATATGTTGACTCATACCACTTTGCTGATTTCCAAGATGGATCCGATCAAGTATATCTTCGAGAAGCCAGCTTTATCTGGAAGGATCTCTAGATGGCAAACGATCCTAACTGAGTATGATATCTAGTATACTACCCAAAAAGCTATAAAGGGGAGTGTACTAGCTGACCATCTAGCTCATCAAGCCATCAAAGACTACCAATCTATGAGATTCGACTTCCCTGACGAGGACATCATGACATTGGATAACATTGAAGGTAACGGACCGTATGACGGACCTGAACAAGGATCCCGATGGACCCTGTACTTTGATGGTGCTTCAAATGCGCTTGGTAACGGTATCAGTGCAGTGCTTATTTCTCCAGAAGGTTGCCATACACCCTTCACTGCCCGACTTTGCTTCAGCTGTACCAACAACATGACTGAATATGAAGCTTGCATCTTTGGTCTCAAGGCTGCTATAGACTTGGGAATCAAATCTTTGGTCGTATTTGGGGACTCGGCTTTGGTTATCAGTCAAATCAAAGGAGAGTGGGATACTAGACATCCTAATCTTATCCCATACAAAGAACATGTCCTGACATTATTGCCTCATTTCGAGCAGATTACCTTTGAGCACTTCCCACGAGAAGAAAATCAGCTAGCAGATGCTCTGGCTGCAATGTCTTCCATGTTTAAACTCAACTGGGATAATGAGGCTCCCCAAATCACCATCGAGCGAATGGACGAACCTGCACACTATCATGAGATTAATACCGAAGAAGTAGTGGAACAACCCTGGTTTCACGAAATCAAAAGGTATCTCCAGACTCGAGAATACCCTGAAGGAGCTTCCGTCAATGACAAAAAGTTCTTAAGGAGATTTGCTGCCAAGTTCTTCCTGAGCAATGGTATCCTTTATAAGCGCAGCCATGATTGTGTTCTACTTCGTTGTGTGGACAAGGTTGAAGCGGAGTTGATCATGACCGAAATACATAGTGGCACATTTGGCACCCACTTAAGCGGACATACGATGGCTAAGAAGATTCTAAGGGTAGGCTACTACTGGTCTACCATGGAAGCTGATTGTCATCAACATTCCCGTACTTGCCACAAATGTCAAGTCTACGCCGACAAAGTACATATTCCTCCTGTTCCTCTCAACATTCTAACAGCTCCTTGGCCATTCACAATGTGGGGCATTGACATGATTGGAGAGATCAAGCCTACGGAATCTAATGGACATCGCTTCATCTTGGTCGCTATTGATTACTTCACTAAGTGGGTCGAAGCAGCTTCATACGCCTCCGTTACAAAGAATGTGGTTGCCCGCTTCATTAAGCAGAATCTCATATGCCAGTATGGTATCCCCGACAGGATTATCACGGACAACGGTACAAATTTGAACAACACTATGATCACCGTTCTGTGCAAGTAGTTCAAGATTTATCATCACAATTCATCTCCCTATCGGCCAAAGATGAACGGTGTTATTGAAGCCGCGAACAAAAATATCAAGACGATCATTCAAAAGATGACAGTCACCTACAAGGACTGGAATGAGATGTTACCGTTTTCTCTGCACGAATATCGTACCACGGCGTGTACTTCAACAGGGGCAACCCCCTTTCTTTGGTATATGGCATGGAAGCTATTTTACCTATGGAAGTTCAGATTCCTTCCTTGAGGATTATGAAGGATTCCAGTTTGAGTGAAGACGATTGGATTCAGACCCGGCTTGACCAACTTAATTTGATCGACGAAAAGCGACTTACTGTTGTCTGTCATGGTCAGACGTATCAAAAATGGATGATCAAGGCCTTCAACAAGAAAGTTAGGCGTCAGGTATATCAAGTTAGAGATCTTGTAATCAAGCGGATCATCTTGCCGCAAAGTGACCCCAGGGGCAAGTGGACTCCTACTTACGAAGGACCATTTGTGATCAAGAGCATCTTTTCTGGTGGGGCAATGATTCTGACCACCATGGACGGCAACGACTTTCCACACCCTATGAACGTAGACATAGTAAAAAGATACTACACATAAAATGACCCGACAAGCCGAAAACCCGAAAGGGCGATTTGGGAAAAAATGGGCATCCCGGTGAATCGAAAACCTGAAAGGGCGGTTCAGGAAAAAATTAGGGATAAACAAAAAAAATTTGTAAACCCGGCAAGTTGAAAACCCGAAAGGGCGACTTGGGCAAAAAAGGGTTTCCCAGTGGACTGAAAACCCGAAAGGGCTGTCCAGGCAAAAATTAGGGAATTAAAGCGTATGACTATGTCTCGTCGGATCACTTTAAGGACAATCTCTTCACCAACAAGCTCCAAGCTTCTGATCAATCCAATCATCGGCGGACGAAGCAGCGAATGGACAAGATACTCAGAGTTGTGAAGACCATAGCAGAATGGGAACCCCATGAAATTATTGCACATAGCCATCTTTCTTTTCTATAAAATTTTTCTCAATTTACGACAACATTCTCTTACTAGGATGTATGTCTCCTTTGTACAAAGATACTTACAAAAGTTAATACAAAAATACTTCAAAGTGCAAAAATTTGCTTGCCTTTCCTTTCTTTTTTTACACTTATGTTTTATTTGAAAACGTCCAACGGTTTGTTAAATAGGCATATGCATTTGAATATAATCATTGCTTACAAATAAAACGAATTGAGAAAGGATAATTACTGGTAGGTTGAAGTGTAGGAAGACGTCTTTGTGCTATTCCAGAGAGAATCCCCTGCAGTATGTCATTCAGATCCTCAATAAAGCTAAAACCTTGGAGTATATATCCCCAGCAGAGTTAAATTTCAAGATCCCTAGCGGAGCCAGTGTATTCTAAACTTTATCCCCAGCGGAGTTTAAATTTCAAGATCCCCAGTGGAGCTAGAATATCCTAAACCTTCTTCCCCAGAAAAGTCAATTTTCCAAACTATCAATCCCCATTATGAACCATTCAATTTTCCCCAACTTCCCCAGTAGATTGGCGTACAATCCAAGCTCCTGATTTCCCCGGCCGAGTAAACACTCTCCCCACAGAGTTACTTCCCAACAGACTGAGGATTCTAGTTCCTGTTTCTCCATTTAAAGCCTCCCAGGTTTTAGTTCCCCAGTAGAGGTCGTCGGAGTTTTCCTTATTTCCCAGGAAAGTCATGAAGGATTCTCATTCCCCGCAGAAGTTGTCGAAGCTCTTGTTAAATCCCCACAAGTCACCAAGGATTTTCAATCCCCAGTGGTAGTCCCAGGATTTCTCATTCTCAACAACCAAAGATCTTTAATCCCCAGGCAGTCAGCAAGGATTTCTCATCTTCAACAATCAAATATTTTTTAGTCCTCAGCATCAGTCAGGATTCACTTTCCCCGGCAGCAGTCAAGGATTTCTTTGTCTCCAGTTATCAAGGATTTATTTTCCTCAGCAAGATAGCTAATCAGCTTACGTGCACATCCATTACATTCATATATCATAAACATTGATGAAACATATTCTATTGCATCATACATATCATGCAACATGACTTTGTGTTTAGCTAACATTTTTCCCCTTTTTCAGGATAAGATTAAAAAGCTATCATTAAAAACTATTCAGAGATTTCAGATAAATTATGGATACACCCCAGACGCGGCGGTCATTCTACTACTCATTCAGACTTCAGCAGTCCGATACATACTAGATACGCTCCAGACACGGCGGGCATTATATCCCTCATTCAGATTCAACTAACAACTTCAAGTTCAGATATGCTCCAAACACGGATGTCATTCTGGCCCTTACACCGGAAGTTTGATTCTCCCCAGTGCAGTCGCCACGGAAGTCATTTTGTCCCTTATTCAGATCCCAGTTACAGTTTCAGATAAACTCAAGACACGGAAGTCATTCTGCTACTCATACAGATCTCAATTTCAGATACAGTCCAGATACACTCCAAACACGGTTGCCATTCTGCCACTTATTCAGAACTTATCCCCAGCACCTAGATGCTCCATACACAGATGCTTCTCTATCCTCCATTCAAATACCGTTACATCTCGGATACGCTCTAGACACAGACGCCATTCCCTTGCTCATACAAACCCAATCTCCAGATACAACTCAGATACGTTCCAAATACGGATACCATTTTGATGTTCATTCTACTGATTTTCAACAAACAAATTTTGGATGGCATCTCTAAGCCCATCTCCAGCAAGATTCTACTATCTCCAAATGGCATCTTTAAGCCCATTCCCTCAGATACATTTTTGACGAGTGCAAATTTACGGGCACTCTAGTGTCCAATCCTCTTTTACCTTCGAGTCACGAAAGGCAAACTTGTCAATCTAACTCTTCAGGTTCAAGAAGATTGAACAGGGGCAACTGTTGTACCCCAAAATTTTCCCTCTCATTTTATCAACATTTCTCATCACAAGGCTCTTGGAACTCAAGACCAGGATAGGGTTTGCTCTTCTCAAGACACCTCCTTGCACTGTTAACCTAAATTAGGATTTGAGTTTGCACAGGGATTTTTGGACCTTCAATGTCCAAATTGACTTTCATACTTCATGTTGGACTTATAAGTTTACCCATACCAAGTTTCAAGCCTTGAATCAAATTTTTGCCCAAGCAATTGGACAGTTGACCTAGAAATCAACTGTATTGGGGGAAAAGTCAATTGTGGCCAATTTATAGTCAAACTTCATGAAATTTGACCCACATCAACATTATGAACTCATATGAACCATTTGATCAAGTTTGGACCATAAATCCACAAGAAATTTGATCAGATCACCAAAAGGGCAAAATGGTCATTTTTAGGGTTTTGACTGTACAAAGGCAATTTTTGACTGTTTGACCTAACCAATGGCAAATTAAGCTCAACCATGGACTCAAGGACTCAATTACATTATCTTGACCTTTTCAACAAGTTCAAAAGATCTCAAATGCATTGGATTGACAGATGAATTTTTCAGTAAACTAATCAATATTTGACTGTACACTAAAAAGTCAAACTTTGACTTTTTGGTCAAAATCAAGTGCCAAGGGTCATTGTTTATCAATATATGTCAAATTATGAAACTTTTTCACCAAGAAACCCAAAATTGCAAATTAGGGTTTGAAATTGAAAAATTTCATAACTTAGAATTTTTCTAAGTTATGAAATTTTCTTAATTTTTCCTAACTTTGCCCCACATTTTCACCATGATGAAAGTGGATTCAAACAAAACTTACAACATGAAAGTTGTAGTCCTCCACAAAGTCTACAACTTAGATTGGCAAAGTTTTCTCAAAAGAAGCTTGGATCTCAAGTTATGATTTTTGGAACAAGGGTCCCTAAAACTTTTAACTTAGAGAAATTTTGCCCTAGTTTAGGCAGGATTTTGCCCTATCTTCTTGGCCATTTTTCACATAGTTCCACTTGGAGTCTCAAGTTTCACTTCAAATATGGATTATAGTTCAAGTTGCAAGCTTTCCAAATTGTCCCAGAACTCCTCAAACACATTTGTGGTTATCGAGAATCGAATGCTTGGAGTTGGCAAAAACTCACTTTGTATCCATGGCCAATACATGTTCATACAAGTTGCAAAATCTGTCCAAACTAGCTTTGTACTTGTTTACAGGTATCTAAACCAATTCACACTCAAAATTTAATTGCAAATACATTTGACATTGGTATTGTTCTGATCAATGGAGCTTGGCACAATGAATAAATCCATTTTGGGCATAAAGGTAGCACTTCCATTTACATAAAGTATACTTTATGTCAAATTGCATTTCTTGGGCCATACACCAAGCCCTTTGTTGCAAACAAGGCTCCCTAATTTCAGGAAAAGTTCAACAACTTTGTGCAGCTAGGTTACAAGCCAGTACAGCCATAGCATTGTCAACTCTCACTTTTTACTTCAAAACCAAGTAATTGTGCAAAAGGTCAACAACTTGCATATCTGATATATTCAACTCTTGCCAACATTCAAAACAAGTTTTATGCATTGCCTTGAGCCAAAAACACGAATTGTTGTTCCCTCAAGCCTTCCAAAACACGAAATCACATTCTTCTTGCAAAACAGGGCACTCCCTGCAGATTCACATCCATCACACTAACCACTCGTGCATTTGGCCTCAAACTTGTTCTAATACCTTCCATTCAACTCACTCAAGCTATCCTAAACCTCCATTGCCAACTGTAACTCCATTTACAGTGTTCACCATTTCTGTTTTTAAGCTTTGCAGGTTGAGTTCTATAGAGAGATTCAGACTATTTCAAATCAAACTAAGCATTGGGAAAGTTACAGGGAACATCAAGCAAACTCAAAAGAACCTCAGGCCTCACCGAAAGTTGCTGCATTGCCATACTCTAGCTTGATTGAAACAGGTATTTCTCAAACTTCTATCTCTCTATTTAGGAACATTTAGCCTTAGGTTTGTTAATGAAAGATGTAGTACTCATTGCCATGAAGCCATACATATGCTCAGTTTTCATTTATATTAAGCGTGCTAAGAGAATTTCATCCATGAACATGCTGAAAAAGTTAGGTCAGATTTTAGGGCTAGAGAAATTCTCTCTGGTCTTTGAGAGTTAAGATTAATGCTTTATATGGATAGAATCGTATTAAAATTCTTTACAAGTTTGATGTTGTGAGTTTTGGCAAAAGATCACGTTTCAAGGATGTTCAAGTTGGTACCAGGCGCGCGCGTTTGACAGTTCTGGAGGAAGAAGATGAAGTAGCTGGGTTGGGCCTGGCTATTTCTCACTTTTGACACCCCCCTTTTCAGTTTCACACCCCCTGGTCCAATTTCTTTATATTTTGTTATTTTTGCATTTTTATATTATTTCTGATTTTATTATTTTATCCCCAAATATATAAAATGCTTAAAAATATTTTCACTTTTTTTTTTACATTTATTTAGCATATTATTCCATTTTTTATAACATTAAAACATTTTAATACTTTTCATTATTTGTTTAATTTTAAAAACAATGTAAATAATACTTTTATTTTTATTTCTTATTTTTATTCACATTGAAAATATTTTCTTGAATATATTTTATTTTTGTAAATATTTTATTTTATTTTACACATACTTAATATATATATATATATATATATATATATATATATATATATATATATATATATATATATATATATATATATATATATATATATATATATATATATATATATATATATATATATATATATATATATATATACATAGATACTTTTATTTTATTAAATAATTATAATAAAAATATAAAAATATTACCTTTTTATTTTTTATTATTATTTATACTAAAAAATACCTTTTCTTCAATATATTTAATTTTTGTACATATTAATATATTTTTGTATATAAATAATATATAATATTTATTTTCTTAAGGAAAATTAGGGTTTACCCCTTTAATAAATAAAATTAATCTTTTATTTCATTTCTTTATACTCTTGTTCATTGAAAATATTTTACATACATAAACAAATAAAAACTTCTTTTTTTTGCATAATACATTTTATTTAAAATTTATTTATTTTGTTTATTTAAATAATTGTATATTTAAATATTGTTGCATTGAGATTCAATTTGGATGTAATAGTAATCTAGGGTTTATATTTCTTGTCAAATATCTCCCTATTCAAAATTGTACCCCCATCCCCATAATCATGTTGTAATAGCTTAGAATTTAAATTCTCGCACTTAACGCTTTCAATCATGCCATGATTAGAGAATTAGGGTTTGTATGCCAAAATCAAATTAACAAATAGTTTGACCTAATCGGAGACAAAAATGCATGAAAATCAAACACAATACACACTTGCACCCCTAGGGTTACAATCCACTTGTTGCCTTCAAAAATGGGCCATGGTATGCACGTTGAGTACTTTGGAAAAACAAAAACAAAAGATCATAGTCCCTCGATGATGCTATCTTGGTTGCCTAAACAAAAGTGATCAATTCCCACAAGAAAAATTACCAAAAATACTTGACACAGTTGCTATCATGGTCTATACGATGACCCGCGCCTGTCCCGTTTAACATCCTAACACAAGGTTGTTCACCAAATGCAATGGTGAAACAACACTGTTAAAAGGGTTAAAAACACAAGAAAGATCTTTGAGTAAAATAGGGTAGATAGCTCTTAGTTACTTAATCAAAAGCTTGCAAAACATCCTTGTTATTTTCAAACACACTTCACAACACAATTTCAAAATCCAACTTTCAAACATTGAAAACTTTTCAAAAGACAAAAACACCTTTGTATACATTCAAACAAGAATCATTACAAACATCGCCGCAACGATGGCCTCTTTTCAAAACATCTTTCAAAACCACACACAAAGCACCATTTCAAATAATTGAAAATCAAATAAAGTGATCTAAACAAGTAACTAAGAGCCCATGGATAACCATGGATGAAAAGGGTGCTTGTACCTTCCCTTTTCATAATCTACTCCCTGAACCCAAGAAAACATCTCAAAGGTCTTTCCTGTGCTTTTTGACCTTTCCTTAGGATAAAATAAAAAGTCGGTGGCGACTCTTGCTAAACTGAAACATTTGCAAACACAAAATGCAAAACCTCAAGTCAGTTCGCCCATCGTATAACACTGCCATATGTCCCTTTCAAAAATATGTGTTCTGTTTTGACTATTCTTGCAGTTATGGTTCATTCTCAAGCATGTTTTTTAATTTAATAGTAACCACAAGATACACTGCTCATCTTTTGCAGAAATATGAAGGTAATAACAAAGCATAGCAAAATCTACAGCAATCATAACAGATGTAAATGGAAGGCAAAAGAGTTACCAACAACGTTGATGCTGAAGAATCAAAGAAGAGAAGTCCAGAGAATATATGATTCTGATATGCAACGGTAAGCCCAAAAATTAATCTTCTCTTCTTCTGCTATCTTTAATCTGAAGCTGGTACCTTTGGATGGGATTGTAGGTTGTTGTAAGAAAAAAATGTTTGGGAAAAATTATTTTTTGACAGTATTGTTTTCTTCAACTTCTTCTGGCCCCTGCCATCCTCTTTTTGTATTGTGATGTTTTCATTTTTATAGAGAAAAACTGATAAAATCTGGTGGGAAGAGTTGGTTCATTTGAACTATTGTAGTTAACTGTTCTATTGCTTTTATGATGCAATTTTTTTGTTGCTATTTTGATGTATATTTTTGGATAGTATATGCAGTGTTTTGGTCTATTGGAGCAGCAAGAAAAGCAGCATAGTACCAGAATTGGCAGCATAGTAGCAGAGTATTTTTTTTTACTTGAAGCAAGTTTGGACTGTTTTGCACAAGGTTTTGGAAATTGGCTTGAAGCTTAATTATGTTTTGGATAAAAACTAGTGCAGCAGTTCTGGAGCTTGTTGTTTAGACATTTTCCACAAGGAAACAAATAAGATAAATAGAAATATAATAATAATAATAATAATAACTAAAAATAATAATAACAGTTAGTAATAAGAAAAGGAAAAGGATTAAACTAAAATTTCCAAAGAACAAATAATAAAAAGAAATTAAAATTAATTTTAATTTTAACAATAACCCAACTTAAAAAATTGAATTAAAATTAGAATCAAATCAAGATTAATATTGAAAGAAAGAAGTAAAAAATTATAATAACTAAAAGAATAAAAAGGAAAAGATATTAATTATATTTTGTTTGATTTTTTTTGAATTAAAATAAAATAATGACAACACATATTTTTTGAGATTTTTTACTAAATTAAAACTAAAAGATTATAATTTTGGCTTAAATGATACAAGAAAAAATCTAAATAAAATTTAAAGAGACTATTTTTTTTTTGAATAAAAATGTAAATAAAGTGAAGATGACATGAACTAAAAATAATTTTTATTTTAAGGATTTTTTCAGGAAATAAGAATAAGAGAAGAGAAAGTGTAAAATGTATGATCGGACAAAAACATAGTCCAAAATTAAAAATCAAATTCGTGAAACGACTTCTAACGTCAATAATTTTTCGTGGCTTTTCAATGCATAATTTGCCCTTGACTTGTAAAGAAAAGTCGTAGATGATGTCAAGAAAAATCATGTGCAAAAACAACCGCTCAAAAATGTCGAAATTTGAAGAAGTTATGAATTTTTAAAATCTGCTTTGAAAATTGATAAAAATAGGTCAAATCGCTTGTGAACGCTTGCAATGTAATGATGCAGATGGGAGGTGATATCTTAGGTCAAAAATTGGGGTATGACAGCTGCCCCTATTTAAGTTTCTTCTATCCGGAGATATGAAGATTGGAATCTTCATTTCGACGAGATCGAAGGGACTTAAATATAGAATACACAATTTTTGGCCTTAACATACCACAATTATGTTTATGATCTGATATGAATGTAATATTTTGAATTTAATGAGGAAGGGTTCCGTATGAGACAAACTACTACTGGAGAAACCAAGCACATTATACAGTAATCCCACAGGGGAAGAGATTAGAACTCCACTGGGAAACAGAGCCACATATTTCAAATGAGAGACTCTTATTAGAGAATAACTTTGAGGGAAGAAATGAATGATTTACATCAGTATTGAGACTGGAAAAAATGATTTACATCAATACGGAGACTGGAGAAGGAAAATGATTTACATCAGTACTGAAACTGGTGAAGGGAAATGATTGACATCAGCACTGTGACTGGAAAAAGAAATGATTGACATCAGTACTGAGACTGACAAATGATTGGCATCAGTACCGAGACTGACAAAAGATTGGCATCAGTACCGAGACTGGAAATAAACATCTCTGACTTCTGAATTTTACCAAGAACGGTAACACATTCCTTCTTTAACCAAGATATCGCTTGAAAAGGATAAAATACAAGCTTCCCCATGGAACTTTTCCGAAGAGGTGTCGTTTGCTGAGTAAACATTATTGTTGGGGATACACAAGCCGCTCAAATAAAGAGGCTGCCACTTGCTATCTTTCAAAGGTGTCTATAACATACAAGTTGCTCATGAAGAGACCACCGCTTGCTATTTTTTTTCAAAGGTAACAATAACACACAAGGTGTTTATGAAGAGACCGCCGCTTGCTGTTTTTCAAAGGTATCAATAACATTCAAGTTGCTCATGAGGAGACCGCCGCTTGCTATTTTTTCAAAGATATCAATAACATACAAGTTGCTCATGAAGAGACCGCCCGCTTGCTGTTTTTTCAAAGGTATCAATAACATATAAGTTGCTCATGAAGAGACTGTCACTTGCTATTTTTTCAAAGGTATCAATAACATACAAGTTGCTCATGAAGAGACCGCCGCTTGCTGTTTTTTCAAAGGTATCAATAACATACAAGATGCTCATGAAGAGACCGCCGCTTGCTATTTTTTCAAAGGTAACGATAACATACAAGTTGCTCATGAAGAGACTGTCGCTTGCTGTTTTTTCAAAGGTATCAATAACATACAAGTTTCTCATGAAGAGGCCGCCGCTTGCTGTTTTTTCAACGGTATCAATAACATACAAGTTGCTCATGAAGAGATTGTCGCTTGCTATTTTTTCAAAGGTAACGATAACATACAAGTTGCTCATGAAGAGACCGCCGCTTGCTGTTTTTTCAAAGGTATCAATAACATACAAGTTTCTCATGAAGAGACCGCCGCTTGTTGTTTTTTCAAAGGTATTAATAACATACAAGTTGCTCATGAAGAGACCGTTGCTTGCTGTTTTTCAAAGATACCAACAAAATATTGTGAAGATATTGCTGGAGGTGAGAATCAATAATTTCATCGGGGATGGACAAACTGCTTATGAAGAGACCGCCATTTGTCATAACATAAAGAAATTCAGAAATAATCAAACTGCTCAAATAAAGAATCAGTCGCTTGTTGTCACGTCGATTTTCCAGAAGAAGGTTATGATAACACTATTAGGGAATAAATTTCATCTTCAATGGTGAACCATGAATAAATCCTTCCTGAGGAGACCAAGTATTTACATACGCAAGATCAATGCACTCTTTATCTAGGTTTCACAGCCTAGAGAGATCCACAGGGTATCGTTCACAAGAGACAAAGCTCAATCCAGGAATAAACTGGAGAGAAAACAGTCAAACAAGACTCCACCCAATGAGGAAACAACTCAAATGGGGATTTATCCTATCCAGAGATGGAAAAGGAAAGCTAAAGCAAGATTCTTCCACGAGAGTTAACTCAGTGGGGAATTCGAAAGGAGGCGCACTTTATGCTTAAGTTGACACTCTATTTGGGGAGAGGAAATATAATAACCAAAGTATACAGATCAAGAACATCAACAAATATCAATGTGTGTGCATGATGCAAGTGTGAATGAATAAATGAATGTCATGTATATGCTAACAAAACAGATAGAGGAGATAGACAGAAGATGATAAGATGTCCCAGCACAAATCGACACTCGGCTAATCTCAACAAGATGGGAACATTACTGGAGATAGAACACAGGCCATCATTGGAGCAAAGTCCTTTTACAAGGCTTAAATATCTCTGGAGAGGAAGATATTTTTCAGTGAAAAATCCAAAGTTCATTCTTCTATCACTAATAATCCATTGAAAGGATAACAACACAAACAATGTTTCAGTTGGAAAAAAGTCTTGCTTAGCTGGAGATACTGGAACACCACCCTCTGATAATGTGTGCAATACATATCACATATCTTGACATATCTGGATTGCCCCTGGGACTAATTTTGGATACCCAAAGTTTACTGCTGATAAGCTGCGTGATGCACGACAATTCTTGCAAATAACTTCACTTCTAAAATGCCCCAAGCTATATGGTTGATGAGAAGAAATCGTCTCAAGAGGATTTTACAAAAGACTCGGCATCTCCATGCTCTAGGGTCTTCAAACTCTTTGAGAAATTCGTCGAATCTCGACGAGATTGCCCCAGATTGACTGTAGTTGGCACAACAAAGTCTTCAAATTTTGCCCCAAAAGGGTAAACAAGTTGGGAAAGCATTAACTGGGAGAAGCAACATGTTTGTGCTTAAGGTCTTCATGTGATATGCCCCTGGATATGATTTTTTCTTGAAATGATTCGCCAATTACTCAACATAGTTTCAGGCCTTAAAAGAATAAACTCATCGCTAGTACTTATATGTGAGCTTCCTTGATATCAAAAAAATGTTTTGCAGTTAGAAAAAGTTTATTATGAGAATGAAAATTATAATGCAACAATTATGTAAGTCTTGAAGATTTTGAAAAGATATCACACAAATTTTGCGAGTTAGGGCAGCATTTATTTTTGTATAGAAAAAGAATATGATACCAACATAACTATTTAGAAAACATTCACGGGAGTCAAGAACACCATCTCATTGAAGTATGCTTTCAAAATAACCTTGCTTCAATTAGGACTTTTGAAGGTTGTAACGTGGCCTGGTTCATGGTTTTTAGAAAAAAGAATTTTAAGGCTCGAAATTTATAGGCGCCCACCCATTCTCCGTGATTTTCTCCAACCCTATGTTTAGTTAATTCAACGTGAGCGTTCATCTCTCAAAAGGATTTTGTGACGGTTAAGGAAACGACGAGGCTTTCGGAGTAGCAACCACCCTTATGTCTTCGTGTTTGTAGTCACCAATTTTTTCTTTGCTTAGGAATTTTCTTTGTATTCCTTTCCTTGCAATTTTATTTTCCCTAACTTTTGCCTGAACTAATTCTTTTGAATTGATAGTCCAGCGGGATTGCCTAATTTTTGCTTAAGTCGCACGTTTTCAAGTTTTCGACTTAGTAGGCTTTTTCTTTTTTTTCTTGATTTTTGATTTTTGAACAAAACATGTGACATTAGCTTGTCTTTATTTGTTGAGAAGATTGTGACTGCCTTGTTTCTTGAGGCATGAGGGATAACATTGTGGTTCCACATCTTCTAGCTTCATTATACATGAAGGATAGCCCTCGTAGTTTCTCTTCAGAAATATCCTTCTTATGAATTTTGAACACTCAATCGGATTAACTGAAAACTACCCTGCCCCAGGTTAAAATTTGAGGTTTTTTGTATAGAAAAGAAACTCTTACTTCAAGGCTAAAAGGGGGTTAACAAGGGATTATCCTCCTTATATCTTCGGTGTTTAGGGATTTGAAACAATGCTTGTACATTGTCAGCAAGATTTTACCCAAAAGCATACAACCAGATATTTTGTGTTTTTCAGATCATCATCCTTCATTCAATCTCTGCCTAGGCCAGAGAATGGGCAACAAGTTGGTATCATAATGCAAAAAGAAATTTAAAATTTGAAAACAAATGTGAGTGAAACGAATGAATTTCTTCAAGACAAACATACTCATTGTATTAAGATAATCATTCAGATGCGAACAAGTTCTTTCATGCAAATAAAGTTTTGATAAACAAGAAAAATTACAAAAAGCAGAAATAAGTTAATAATCTGGGAAGGCTTTCCATCTGGACTTGAATTACCGAAAACATCCTTCAAAACTCAAAGTGACCATCAATCGTGTTTACTCTTCGGCACATGCTTGATTTGAACTTCAAAACCAACGTCCTTGAATGACAAGATACCACTTCTGACCAACTTCTGAACCTCAATCTTCAAAGCAAAGCAACCCTCTAAGTCATGCCCAGGATCACCTTGATGAAAGGTACAAGTCAAATTAGCTTTGTAGTACCAATGTATATTCTCAGGAACCTTCGGTGGAGGTCGGGTCTGAACCAAATTCCTCTGCATGAGGATAGGGAACAACTCTGTATAGGTAATTGGAATTGGATCAAACTGGGTTTTCCTCTGATTAGGAACTTGTTGATTCTGTTGATGAATAAGAGAAACATGATGATTGTGACGATGATTATTTCTTCCTCTGGTTCTCTTCTTGGAAAAGTTATTATCAAACTTCTTCACACCATTAGCTGAGCTACCATCTTCATATGAACATCCCTTTCTGACATCTTCTTCTAGACGCACTCCCACATTCACCTTGTCAGGAAAGTCAATAGGTGCATTAACCATCACCTTCTCATGAGAGAATAATTTTAGAGTTTCAGTGAAGACTTTTATCATCGCTTCCTCCCTCCTAGAAGGATTGTCTTGGGCGGAAACCAAAATTTCAACCAAACCAGTTAAGTGCTCCACACTAGCTTTCAAATTAGTCATCTCTCTACGGAGTTCAGAAACCTGTTGCTTGATATTCTCCATTGTCCTCTTAGCGCAAGTGTTGTACTGGTGAGACCAAAGGAAAAATTAAGACTTGGAAATGACCTTTGAAAGTGAAACAAAAAATATAGAATGATGCATGATATGTGAATGTAAAAGAGAGTTTTATTTGATCTTCAAGATATTAAGATATTAAGTTGTCAACATGAAAGTATGAATATAGAAGATGAATTTTAAATTGGATCGAAGTGTTGATCAAGTTATCATCAAGATCAATCATCCATTTTGGTGGATTAGGGTTTTCACCCCATCAACACCCAAGATCCATTGAGCTTGACGAAACTTGTGATGTTTACAAAGAAGGACTTCCAAATCAAGTGAAAAAAGGTTTCATGGATGCATGAAGGCATGGATAGGCAACAACCACAAGTAAGGTCAAAACAAAGTCGAAAGGTTCAACGTCACGAGCATGGAGTCAAAGATAAAAACCATCCCCAAGGTATGTACTAAAGGTGTAATCACATGTGTAAAACAAGGTTCTAAAAGTTCCTAGAGTCTACATTCCTCCTTCGGATATTACCAACATCTCGATTACTCAATAATTAGTAATATTCTCAAGAGAAACTCGTCTGAGTGCAGCATCGTGTGGCAATTACTTCCGAATTACTCCGTTATAGTCTCTGCACTACACCTAAGAGGCCAAGATGGGTTAAGAGTTCTACGGTTCTCAGCTTCTCTGGCTCCCAGGTCGAAAGCAATAATGTCTTCCCGATTACTCGGTAAATAAATACTATGTTCAAAGGGGCTTCCACTGAGTGGGGGATTTCATGCCTCCTTCTTCAGGATTACTCCCTCAAAGTTAACATGACTATATCGCCCGTCCTATTCCTAAGTGTAACTTAGTCCGGGTATAGGACTTGTCCTTTATAAATTTCACCAACACCCAAATAACCACAATATATACATATAATCAAACAATCAAATAACAATAAAACAGATAAGACAAACTAGGCTTAACCCACTTAGGAATGGACCAGCAAGAGGTCAATCTTTCCCCAGCAGAGTCGTTAATTCTGTAGCGGTGAAAATCAGAGATCGAGCTATTAACTAACTCGACTCGCAAAAGCAAGTGTCGCCACCGCGCTTTATTATTTCCAAGGGAAAAGGGAAAAGAGTGAAATAAAACCCTAAAATATGCGATGTAAAATAATACTTAAAAGTAATGAAAATACAATGCGTTTTTGAAAGAGATCTAGGGTTTGGGGGTTGATTATGCAATGGGAAGGTACTAGCACCCAATGCATCTGCGGTACTCCGCAGGAACCTTTTGAATTATCTGTTTTTTGGTTTAAATTATTTGTTTGATAAAAATGGTTCGTTTGGCTAAAAATGAGCGAGAATGAGATTTCGAAGACACAACGACCTAATGTCAAAGTTTCGACTTAAAAGGGGTGGGTTTTAAAATTACAGAGATATTTAAATACAAATAAAAGAGAATGTAACTAATTATCTAAAGAAGTTATTTGAACAAAATTAAAAAATTTAAGATTACTTATTAAAATAATTCTAAACTAACTACAAATTCTAAGGTTGTAAAAATAGTTCTAAAATTACTAAACTGGATCTAAACAAAATTAAAATTTTAAAATTAGTATATTAAATATAAATTAAATTAAAATTCCAAGGTTGCTAATCTAAAACCAAAAAAAAAAGTTCCAAAGTTACTAAACTAAATCTAAATCAAATAAAATTCTAAAAGAATATTGAACTAATTCTAAACAACTAAAATTCTAAACTTATCAAATAAAAATTATAAACTTATTAAACTAATTCTAAATCAAATAAAAAATAAAACTAAAACAAATAAAATTCTAAATTTTAGTTAACAAAAACAAAATAAAAATGTCTTGACAAGGTGTTGAACTCAGGTCTCTTAAGTTACAGCATACCAACTTTGCCAAGTGAACTATATTTTTTAATTGTTATTACTATGATTTAATTAAAACAAAATGCTAATAATGATAATGGATTGGGTCAAAGAAAATGGGCCCAACACCAGCCCGGTTTGAGAAAAGATATGAAGGGTTTTGTAAACCATAGGGCATGTGGAAGAGGCGCCGCGGACAGGGAAGAGGAAAAAGAAAAAATTTAAAAAGGTGATTCCAATTATTACTGTTTAATTCCCAAAAAAAACTCAACAATTAAAACCAAAAAAAGGAAATCTCTCTCTCTCACGGTTATCATTGTGTTTTCTTTATTCCATCTTTCCTCTCTCAAACAAATCACCATCAACAACGATTCCTCTCTCTCCATGTTCCTCCATGTGCCCTCTCTCACCCTACTGTCCTTCTTATTCCTCTAACAACCACTAGCCCTAAAACGAGAAACTCACCCGCGGCGCTACCCCCTTTACTCTCCAACGTCAACCAGCATAAAACTCTCTCCTCTTCCAATGTTCAATACACCTTCCATTTTTCTCAAACACAAAACAAAAATAAACGGTGAAAAGTAAAAAAAAGGCGAAGGAGTACCCAAACGTTGTGGCCAACAATGGAGGTCGGAAGAATCGGCGTCGCCCGCGGTGATTGATGGCGACGGGATCTGCGCGAGAACGGTTAGGGGTTGTGGAGGATGTCGTGATGCAACGAAAGTGAGAAGAAGTCGGCGCGAGCAGAGGGAGGCCGAACGGAAGTGAGAGTGCCTTGGTGATGGCAGATCGGGGAGGCGAGGGGTTCTTCACATCTGTAATTTATATTTATTTTTTTGCCTTTTCTCCCTTACTGTAACTATATTTTTGGTACTGTAATACTGCCCTATGTCCCTCTCAAAAATATGTGTTCTGTTTCGACTATTCTTGCAGTTATGGTTCATTCTCAAGCTTTTTTTTTATTTAATAGTAACCACAAGATACACTGCTCATCTTTTGCAGAAATATGAAGGTAATAACAAAGCATAGCAAAATCTACAGCATTCAAACACAGCAATCATAACTGATGTAAACGGAAGGAGAAAGAGTTACCAACGACGTTGATGCTGAAGAATCAAAGAAGAGAAGTCCAGAGAATATATGATTCTGATATGCAACAGTAAGCCCAAAAATTAATCTTCTCTTCTTTTGTTATCTTTAATCTGAATCTGGTACCTTTGGATAGGATTGTAGGTTGTTGTAAGAAAAAAATGTTTTGGAAAAATTATTTTTTGACAGTATTGTTTTCTTCAACTTCTTCTGGCCCCTGCCCTCCTCTTTTTGTATTGTGATGTTTTCATTTTTATAGAGAAAAACTGATAAAATCTGGTGGGAAGAGTTGGTTCATTTGAACTATTGTAGTTAATTGTTCTATTGCTTTTATGATGCAATTTTTTTTTTGCTATTTTGATGTATATTTTTGGATAGTATATGCCGTGTTTTGGTCTATTGGAGCAACAAAAAAAGCAGCATAGTAGCAGAATTGGCAGCATAGTAGCAGAGTTTTTTTTTTTTGACTTGAAGCAAGTTTTAACTGTTTTGCACAAGGTTTTGGAAATTGGCTTGAAGCTGAATTATGTTTTGGATAAAAACTAGTGCAGCAGTTCAGGAGCTTGTTGTTTAGACATTTTCCACAAGGAAACAAATAATATAAATAGAAATATAATAATAATAATAATAATAACTAAAAATAATAATAACAGTTAGTAATAATAAAAGGAAAAGGATTAAACTAAAATTTCCAAAGAACAAATAATAAAAAGAAATTAAAATTAATTTTAATTTTAACAATAACCCAACTTAAAAAAATTGAATTAAAATTAGAATCAAATCAAGATTAATATTGAAAGAAAGAAGTAAAAAATTATAATAACTAAAAGAATAAAAAGGAAAAGATATTAATTATATTTTGTTTGATTTTTTTTTGAATTAAAATAAAATAATGACAACACATATTTTTTGAGATTTTTAACTAAATTAAAACTAAAAGATTATAATTTTGGCTTAAATGGTACAAGAAAAAATCTAAATAAAATTTAAAGAGACTATTTTTTTTGAATAAAAATGTAAATAAAGTGAAGATGACATGAACTAAAAATAATTTTTATTTTAAGGATTTTTTCAGGAAATAAGAATAAGAGAAGAGAACGTGTAAAATGTATGATCGGACAAAAACATAGTCCAAAATTAAAAATCAAATTCGTGAAACGACTTCTAACGTCAACAATTTTTCGTGGCTTTTCAATGCATAATTTTCCCTTGACTTGTAAAGAAAAGTCGTAGATGATGTCAAGAAAAATCATGTGCAAAAACAACCGCTCAAAATTGTTGAAATTTGAAGAAGTTATGAATTTTTAAAATCTGCTTTGAAAATTGATAAAAATAGGTCAAATCGCTTGTGAACGCTTGCAATGTAATGATGCAGATGGGAGGTGATATCTTAGGTCAAAAATTGGGGTATGACAGAACTTACTCGTCAACTTAATGAAGAGCAGACTCTCAACGCCTACATTGTACCAAAGAGGATGCGCAACGTCTTTTTACCTTAGAATTTTGTATTATTTTGCCCATGGGGCATTGATGTACTAACAAATTCTATCTTATTAATATGACATGTGTTCCTTTTTTGTTTAAAACAAATTTGAATTTCTGAATCCTTGAATGCATTACATGAATACATATCATTCATCATATGCATAAACAGGTCTTCACACCAAGTTTCCTCATCTCTCTATTGTTTATTTCAGCAAGATGGATATAGAACAAACGGTCAAAGACTTGCAAGTGCAGAATTCATAGTTCCAACAGCTACTTCTGACCTTGGCCAAGGGGCAGGAGGAGCTCAAGACCTTGCTAGAGAAGGAAAAAGAGAAAAAGAAGAAGAAGAGGGTTGGTGTGGCTACATTGGGCAGAAGGTTTGAAGGTCAAACCAGAAGGGTCCTAGATTTTCCATCAACATCTGAAGAGGGGGAATGAAAAGGTAAGGGAACTGTAGTGCCATCTGATTATAAGGCAGAGGAAGAGGAAGATGAAGACTATTCTGAACAGCAGTATCCTCCTGCAGATGACAAATACAAGAACTTGGAAGAGCGTCTGGAAGCTATGGAAGTGCAGAGGGTACCTGGGTTGGATTTTGAAGAGTTAGGGTTGGTTTCTGGAATTGTAATCCCTCCCAAGTTTAAAGTACCTATATTTGCTAAGTATGATGGGTTGTCTTACCCGAAGATGCACCTACAATCTTATGTCAGGAAAATTCAACCACATTCTTCTGACAAAGACTTGTGGGTCCATTTTTTCCAGGACAGTTTATCGGGGACGCAGCTGGATTGGTTTTACCAGTTGGAGAGGTCTGATGTGCATAATTGGGAAGATTTGGCGGTCGCATTCTATAAGAAGTACCAATACAATGCCGACTTGGCGCCAACCCGTAATCAGCTACAGAGTATGGCCTTGGCTACCAATGAGGGTTTCAAAGAGTATGCCCAGAAATGGAGAGACTTGGCAGGACGAGTACAACCACCTCTATCTGAGAGGGAGCTAGTAGACATGTTCTTGGGGACTCTGTCAGGGCCTTTATTTAATCATCTGATTGGAAGCTCCTCTACGGGGTTCACTGAGTTGATTCTAACTGGTGAGAGAGTTGAAGCCGGCATAAAAACCGGGAAAATTCAAAAAGATACATTTGCTTCCGCTGCCATCAAAAAGCCTTTTCCAACAAAGAAAGAGTTTTCAGCTGTCTACTCTCAAAGAGGTCAAGGAAGAGTTGAGCGCCGGCCAGCGGTGGGGGCCGTAATGATTCAGAAGTCTGCAGCTGATCAGCCCAGAAACAATCAACCCAGAACCAATCAAGCTAGGATGGAAAGGCCTGTACGGTAATTCACCCGGATAAACATGACTCCTGCTCAGGTTCTACCCCATCTCTTGAAGTTAAACCTTGCAAGTTTGAAAGAGGCCCCGAAGAACCCGAATACTACCTCTCCGTACTACCATTCGAATTCCAAGTGTGCTTATCATTCAGATAGCCTGGGGCACGACACCAACAATTGTTGGGCCCTCAAGAATAAGATTCAGGATTTAATAGATGCTAAAGAAGTTGAATTCGACGCCCCTGAAAAGCCGAATGTAATATCTGCTCCAATACCAAAGCATGGCCACAATGCCCATGTTGTTGAAGAAGATCTTTTTATTGCTACTGTTGATGATTTGATAACTCCGCTACCGATAATCAAGTTGAATTTGCTGAAGGCTGGGATTTTCCCAGGTTGTGAAGTGGATTGTTGCCTTTGTTCATCCTTACCAATCGACTGTCCATTGTTGAAGTTAGGCATCCAACGCCTAATGGATAACCAAGAAATCCTTTTTGAAAAGACTTCTGTCACACCGACTCCTGTCAATGATGTTTCAATAATAACCATATCCTCCAATCTTTCCAAGGTCTCCAAAAGACCTGTTAAGATTACACCCGCTCTGAAGACTATACCTTTGAAGATAACCATGCCCGGGCCCGTCCCGTACAAGTCCGACAGGTCAGTACCGTGGAACTATGGTGGAGAAATCTACTACCACGGTATTAAACAAATTGAATCAACTGAAGAGAGTTTTGATGAAGAGAGTTTTGATGAAGAGACTTCCGACATTGGAAACATTGCCGGAACGAGTAAAATCACCCGCAGTGGAAGAATTTTCTCTCCGGAGATTTCCCCTCCAAAGGCAATCTTCGGACCCTCAGCTGCTCCTGAGGTTACCCCTGCACCGGTAAACATATCTGCAAGAACTCCAATTATTGAAGAAGTTGTAACTCCTGTAGTTGTCCCCTCTATTGTTGCTGATAGAGGGAAAGGGATCCAAGAAGATCCCGTCAGGACGAGGGCTCAGCCGTTGGTCATCCCTGAAACCTCTCAAAAAGAAATGGAAGAGATTTTGAAAATAATCAAGAAAAGCGATTATGATGTTGTGGAACAATTGGGGCAAACCCCCTCAAAGATCTCTATGTTGGCCCTGCTTCTTTGTTCATAAGCTCATGCTAAAGCTTTGATAAGATTCTTGAAGATGGCCCATGTGCCACAGGAAACCTCCGCGGATCAGTTCCAGGAATGTGTAGCTAGCTTAACAGCTGACAATGGTCTAGGATTATCCGATGCTGATTTAACATCCAAAGAGAGAAAACGTAATGACGCTTTGCATGTCTCGGTGGAATGCAGAGGGACTACTCTAGCACACGTACTAGTAGACACTGGTTTATCCTTGAATGTCTTGCCAAAGAAAGCATTGGATAGATTGGATTGTGAAGGTTTAACCTTTAAGCTCAGCAATATAATTGTCAGAGCCTTTGATGGTTCTAAACGGATGGTCCACGGGGAGGTGGACATCCCGATTAAAGTGGGAACTGAAACCTTCAACTCCACATTCTATGTGATGGACATCCGTCCTTCCTATTCTTTCTTGTTGGGAAGACCCTGGATTCATAACGCTGGAGCCGTCACTTCTACTCTGCATCAAATGCTCAAGTACCCTGTCCAGGGGAAAATCATAACTGTTCATGGCAAAGAGGAATACATGATAAGCCATCTAAATTCTTTCCGCTATATAAAATTGGATGGCGAATTCATCGAGACCCCTTTCCAGCATTTTGAAGAGGTAGCTCAGGAGATTGCGGTAACCAAGATAGTGTCTTTTGTACCCATGATTACCAGACCTCCGCCTCGGATGTCGTCTCTCAAAGATGCAAAGGCTGTGATTGAAGAAGGAGGAAGCACAATCTGAGGGCAGCTTCCAGACTTTCCTTTCAAATCAGATAAATTCGGCTTGGGGTTCGCTTCTTCTGCTCAAAAGGATGTACGCCGTGCCCGTTCTGGAAGGACACCAATGAAGATCACCCATCATGGAGTCAATGCTTTGGAGGATAGTGAAGAGGAGAGCAGCCTAGAAGAATGGATTTTCCCTACTGTTGGCGGAGGACTGTGCAATTGGGAAGCAAAAGACTTTGTTCTGATTACTTTCATAAATCAGTAATTTATCTTTCAAACATTTTTGTTGGTTTGTAATAATGCTCAAACAATCCGTACACTTTTAACCTTGTGCCTTACCCGAGGCACATAGGTCCATTTGTAAGGGTTTGATTCTTCATCTTCATATGCCATTTTAATGAATCATGGATGTTTTCACATATAAACTTTTGTGTTCATTGTCTTTCTTTTTGAATTTTATTTGTTTAAAGATGGCTATCCCTTACACACACCCACACTCACAAATGTAGGTACCCTTCCATTCCGGATTCCATGGGTAACAATTCTGCTATGGCCTTCAATGACTCTGAAGATCTGGTCTACCATGCCGAATACGAAGGTGAGGAAGATTGTGAGGTACCAGGAGAATTGGCTAGACTGCTACAACAGGAAGACAGGGTTATTCTACCTCATGAGGAGCTGTTAGAGACAATCAACTTGGGTACTGAGGAAGACAGAAAAGAAGTCAGAGTGGGTGCCAACCTAGAGCCAAGTGTTAAGGAGCGCTTAATTCAGGTGTTGCATGAATATGTTGAGATCTTTGCCTGGTCTTAAGAAGACATGTCGGGTGTGATACGGTGGGAGAACTGACTAGGGTTTTGCGTTTGTTTTCGCAAATGTTTCGGTTGAGCAAGAGTCGCCACCGACTTTTTATTTTATCCTAAGGAAAGGTTTAAAAAGCACAGCAAAAACCTTTGAGATGTTTTCTTGGGTTCGGGGAGTAGATTATAGAAAGGGAAGGTATTAGCACCCTTTCTATCCATGGTTATCCATGGGCTCTTAGGTACTTGCTTAGATCAACTTGCCTTGGTTTTCAATTGTTTGAAATGGTGCTTTGTGTGTGGTTTTGAAAATGTTTTAAAAAAGATGCCTTGTCTAGGCTACCCTTGTAACAATTCTTTACTCGAATGTTTTACAAAAGGTGTTTGTCTTTTTGAAAAGATGTTTCAAGGTTTTTTGAAAGTTTGTTTTGAAAAGTGTTTGTGAAGTGTGGTTTGAAAAATAGGCAAGTGTTTTTGTTTTGCAAGTTGACAAGTACTTAAGAGCTATCTACCCTAAAGTTCTCAAAGATTTTTGCTATGTTTTAACCCTTTTAACAATTTTGTTCCACCATTGCATTTGATGGACAATCTTGTGTTAGGATGTGAAAGGGACGGGCGCGGGTCATCGTTTAGACCATAATTGCAATGGTGCCAAGTATCTTTGGGCAATTTTCCTTTAAGGGACTTGATCATTTTTTAGGCAACTTTCAAAAGCGTCGTCGAGGGACTATGATCAATTGATTGTTTGTTTTGTTTTTGCCCAAAGAGACCTAACATGCAATATGGCCCATTATTGAAGGCAACAAGTGGAATACCCTAGGGGTGCAAGTGTGATTAGTGTTGTCCATTTTCATGCTTGATTATCTTGAAATTAGGTCAAACTATTTTTGTCGTTTTTATTTGCATACAAATCCTAATTCTAACATGGTATATTTAGAAAGCGTTAAAGTGCGAAAATTAAAGTTCCTAAGCTATTACAACACAATATGGGAAGGGGGGTACAAATGTTCAAATGGGGGGTATTTGACAAGGAATTTAAACCTAGCTATTACATCAATTTGGAATTATTTACAAGATAATTGATTTCACAAATTAAATGGAAATAAAATAAATATGCAAGATGCAAAAAAAAATGTTTTTATGTGTATGAAAAAGAGTATTTTTATATGTCAAGTAAACAAAATAAAAAAGTATTAATTTTTGGGTATTTTTATGTTTAGGGTAAAACCCTAATTTTATTAGGTAAAAGGTATTATTTATTTAATATGTACAAATATTTATCAATTATATACAAAAATAAAATAAAAATGAAGTATATTTATAAAAAGGGTATTTTTAATGTCAAATATTAATAAAATAAAAAATGTATATATTTTGTATTTTTGCCCTAAATATTCTACTAAATATATATATATTTGTATTATTTTCTAAATATGTATTATATATACAAAAATAATAATATTTAATATTTATAAAAAAAGTATATTTTATATAAAATATTTTCAGAAGATAAAATAAAATAAAAATCAAAAAAATGAATGTGTTTACATTATTTTTTCTAGCTATTCTAAATAATAATATTATGTACTTATTTACATACAAATATCAATATAACCAAATAAATGCCTAAAAAATATAAAAATGGTATAAAAAAAGTTTTTTATGTTTTTAATATTATGAGGAAAAATAAATAAGTCAGGAAAAAAACAAAAGTCAAAAAAATCATAAAAATAAACAAAATGGGCTCAGGGGGTGCAGAAGTAAAAACATGGTGTGAAAAGAAATAACAAATCAGGCCCAGCCCAGAAGATTGTTGTCTTCAACCTTCAGACCAACAAAATTCAAAAACACGCGCCTTTCTTCTCAAATCTCTAACTCCTGATTCTTTGATCTTTTGCCAAATCTTCCAACATGAAACCTGTAGAGCTTGAAGCCACGATTCTAGACATATAAAGAAGTCAATCTAACTCTCAGAAATGAAAGAGAATTTCTTCTCCCCCAATTCCTGACCTAGTTTTTGTTCCATGTTCGGACTTAAAATTCTCTAAGCATACATAATATAAATGAAATCTAATCACATGGGCATGTTCAGGGCTATGAATGTGACATGTTTTCTTCACAAACCTAAAGCTAACAATGCCTGGATAGAGAGATACATGTTCATGAACTTACCTGTTCAGTTGAAGTTGTGTCTGGTGATGGAGGTGTCTTCAATGCAATGTGGTGATTGGTACAGCTTCCTTGATGTCCAGGGATGCTATTCCAAGCTTTACTTTGTCTTGAAACCTTTTGAATCGTGCTATGGAACTTCAGCTGCAAAACAAGAAAATGAAAATGGTGATCTTTCCTGGGAGTGTTACAGGTCGTGTTTGAGGTTTTGATTAGCTTCAAGGGATGTTATGGGATGTGTTTGACAAGTTTTTAGCAAGAATGCATGGAAGGTTTGAGCTATGGAACTCAAACTGCAGGGATGCCCTGTTTTGAGCAGTTCAATGGTGATTCTGTGAATGGGAAGGCAATGGAGGTGGTTGACTCGTGTTCTAGCTCAGTTAGGATGTTTAGGATATGTTTGACAAGTTTGCTTAAGGGTTTTTTAGCTGAGATGAAAGTTGTTGTAAGTTATGGCAAGTTTCTTCTACTTTAAGCAACCAATGGCCAAGTTGAGTTTCTAGCTTGTACAGGCCCCCCTAATGTGTTGCATAACTCAGTCTTAATCAGTGTATTAGCTCCTAAACTTGTGCCAAAGAGATTTCAAATGTACTTGCTTGGATTTGCATTTTGACATAAAGTTCACTTTTGCAAAAATGGTTAAAATGCTTTTTCTAAATTGGGATTAAACCATTATGCAATGCTTGAACACATAGAATATGGTCTTGGCACAAAGAGTTTGCATTAAATTTATTAGTGTAAAAAGGATTTAGGGCCTGTAATCAAGAGATGCATGCTGATTTGAAAATTGCCTAAGTGTATGAACATGGAAATTGGCCATAACAAAAGTGAGTTTATCCCATATTGCAAAATTCGATTCTCTCAAACCATGAGGTTGTTTGATGAGTTCTGGGACATTTTGGAAAGGTTGGAATGTGTACTACAATCCATCTTTGAAATGAAAATTGAAATTCCAAGTGGAAGTATGTGAAAAATGGTCTTGAAGTTAGGCAAAAATCCTGCCTAAAATAGGTCAAATTTTCTCTAAGTTAAGAATGGTTTGGTACCCTTGTTCCAAAAATTGTAACTTGAGCTACAAGCTTATTTTGGGAAAACTTTGTGAATCAAAGTTGTAGATTATGCAATAGGCTACAACTTTCATGTTTTGACTTTTGCTTGAATCCAAGTGAATCTTGGTGAGAAAGTGGGGCAAAGTTAGGAAAAAATTAGGGTTTTTTCATAACTTAGAAAAATTCTAAGTTATGAAAAATCTTCATTTCAAACCCTAATTTGCAATTCTTGATTTCTTGATGAACAAGTTTCATTATTTGGCATGTTTTGATGAAAAATGAATCTTGACACTTGATTTTGACCAAAAAGTCAAAGTTTGACTTTTCAGTATACAGTCAAAATTGATCAATTGACTGGGAAATTCAGCTATCAATCTTGTGCATTTGGGATCTTTTGAACTTGTTGAGCATGTCAAGATAATTCCATGGG
This sequence comes from Vicia faba, assembly GCA_948472305.1. Taxonomy (NCBI): domain Eukaryota; kingdom Viridiplantae; phylum Streptophyta; class Magnoliopsida; order Fabales; family Fabaceae; genus Vicia; species Vicia faba. The sequence continues at coordinate 1,357,492,416 of OX451740.1, forward strand.
GTCCTTGAGTCCATATGTGAGCTTGGTTTTCCATTGTCTAGGTCAAACAGTCAAAAATTGCCTTTGTGCAGTCAAAACCCTAAAAATGACCATTTTGCCCTTTTGGCGATCTGATCAAATTTCTTGTGGAATTGTGATCCAAACTTGATCAAATGGTCCATGTGAGTTCATAATGTTGATGTGGGTCAATTTTCATGAGATTTGACTGTCAATTGGCCACAGTTGACTTTTTTCCCAATACAGCTGATTTCTAGGTCAATTGTCCAATTGACTGGGCAAAACTTGGAATCAAGGCTTGAAACTTGATGTGGATAAACTTGGGAGTCCAATATGAAGCATGAAAGTCATCTTAGGCATTTTTGGTCAAAACATCTTTGTGCAAACACAAACCCTAATTTGGGTCAACAGTGCAAGGAGAAGTCTTGAGCAGATGAAACCCTAACTGGATCTTGAGCTTCAAGGGTCTTGTGATGAGAAAATCATTGAGAAATGGGAGGGAAAATTTTGGGGTACAACAGTTGCCCCTGTTCAATCTTCTTGAACCTGAAGAGTTAGATTGGCAAGTTTGCCTTTCGCGACTCGAGGGTAAAAGGAGATTGGACACTAGAGTGCCCTTAAATTTGCACTTGTCAAAGCAATGGATGGGGGAATGGGCTTAGAGATGCCATTTGGAGATGGGCTTAAAGATGCCATCTGGAAGGGTGACAGAATCTTGTCGGGGATGGGCTTAAAGATGCCATCTGAAATGAGTATCAGGAAGGTGTCCATACTTTGGACCATCTCTGAACTGGGGGTCTGAACAAGCAATAGATCGACATCCGTATCTGGAGGCATCCGTAAGCTGTTTTCAAAAGTTGAGAAGAGTCTGCACAAGCGATAGATTAACATCCGTTGTTGGGAAGAATCCATAAACTGTTTTCAGAAGTCTTGAGAAGAAACTGAACAAGCGATAGGTTAACATTCGTTACTTGGAGAATCCGTGAACTATTTTCAGAAATTTTGAAGTTGAATAAGCAATAGAGCCGCATCCGTTGTTGGGAAGCGTCCGTAAAATGTTTTCAAAAGTTGCATCTGAACAAGCGATATATTAACATCCGTTGTTGGGACGAATCCATAATTGTTTTCAGAAGTCTTGAGAAGAATCTGAACATGCGATAGGTTAACATCCGTTACTGGAGAACCCGTGAACTGTTTTCAGAAATCTTGAAGTTGAATAAGCAATAGAGCCGCATCCGTTGTTGGGAAGCGTCCGTAAACTGTTTTCAAAAGTTGCATCTGAACAAGCGATAGATTAACATCCGTTGTTGGGAAGAATCCGTAAACTGTTTTCAGCAGTCTTGGAGTTGAATAAGCAATAGAGCAGCATCCGTTGTTGGGAAGCGTCCGTAAACTGTTTTCAAAAGTTGCATCTGAACAAGCGATAGATTAACATCCGTTTTTGGGAAGAATCCGTAAACTGTTTTCAAAAGTGTCTCGGAAGATAAAGATTTTTTGTCTGTTGACTGATCTTACCTGAAAAGGTAAAGAGTTAGTTATATGCAATGTCATGATGCATGATACAATGTATGTTATATGATATGAATGTAAATGAATGTGCATGTAAGCTGGAGAGCTGTCTTGCGGAGGATAAATGAATCCGAGATGGCTGAAGATAAAAGCATCTTGACGGCTGCCGGGAAGAATAATTCCTGGTTGTTGCTGGGGAATAAGGAGCTTGGGTTGTATACCAATCTTCTGGGGAATCCCTGTCTTGAGGAGATCTTCATTGGAGAATCTTGAATATACAATGAGGAACCGAGAACTGAGAGTCTTCAAATTTGCTTGGGGAATACTAGTCCTTCAAACGTCGAGGGGCCTTAGAACCACTTGCGGGGACTTGGAATTTCCTTGGTGACTTGCAGGGTAAAAGAATTTCTGATGATTTCTACTGGGGATTTTAGAACCTGGTAGACTTAAGCTGGGGAGATAAGATTGAGAATCTCTAGTCTAGTGAGAAGCATTTCTGTGGGAAAAAGGTTCACTAGTCTGGCTCCGCTGGGGATTGATAGTTTGAAGTTTTAGCTCTGCTGGGCATACTGAAACTTAAACTCTGAGGGGAATTGAGTTCTGGAGGATTCTCTGGCTGGGGATAACAAAGATAAACTCCTATGGGGATTGATAAGTTATGTTGGGGAATTCTGATGAACTCCGCTGAGGATAGGAAGAAATTTGCCGAGTGCGATCTTCCGTTGTAATAAGCTGAGGATAACCCAGTTATAAGCCCTTGTGAGGAGTAACTTTGAATAAAGCTCGGGAGAGACGTCCGTACTCTGCAGGGGATAAGCTTCCAGAATCTACTGGGGATAAGCTTCAAGATTTGCTGGGGATATGGATTCCAAATCTCCTGGGGGTTTCCTTTGAAAGGGTATCAAGATATCCAACTGCATCTTCAACCTATCAGTAATCCTCTTTCTTGATTCATAGGAAATGATTATGTTCAAATGCATATGCCTATTTAACAAAACATTGGACGTTTCTCAAAATAAGACAATTAGTGCAAGAGAAAAAGAAACAGGAAATGACACAAATTTCTGGGAAGAGTATTTGTATTAACTTTCTTTGAGTACATTTGTACAAAGGATACAATCATCCTAGTAAGAGGATTTTGTCGTAAATATTGAAAGATTTATACAAAATAAAGATGGCTATGTGAAATAATTCCATGGGATTCCATTCTGCTATAGCGTTCACAACTCCGAATATCTGTCCATCCAATGCTTCGTTTGCCGATGACTGGGTTGATCAGAGACCTGGAACTGGTTGATGAAGAGATTGTCTTTGAAGTGATCCGACGAGACATAGTCATACGCTTCAATTCCCTAACTTTTGCCTGAATCGCTCTTTCGGGTTTTCGATCCACCGGGAAACCCCTTTTTGCCCAAGCCGCCCTTTCGGGTTTTCAACTTGCCGGGTGTACAGATTTTTTTCGTTTTTATCCCTAATTTTTGCCTGAACCGCCCTTTCGGGTTTTCGGTTCACCGGGATGCCCATTTTTGCCCAAGCCTCCCTTTCGGGTTTTCGACTTGTCGGGTTATTCTATGCGTAGTATCTTTTGACTATGTCTGCGTTCGCAGGGTGCGGCAAATCGTTGTCGTCCATGGTGGTTAGAATCATCGCACCACCAGAAAATATGCTCTTGATCACAAATGGTCCTTCATATGTAGGAGTCCATTTGCCCCTGGGATCACTTTGCGGTAAGATAATCCGCTTGATTACGAGATCTCCGACTTGATACACTTGACGTCTGACTTTCTTATTGAAGGCCTTGATCATCCGTTTTTGATACGTCTGACCATGGCATATAGCAGCGAGTCGCTTCTCGTCGATCAAATTGAGTTGATCAAGTCGGGTCTGAATCCAATCATCTTCATTCAAACCTGTGTCCTTCATAATCCTTAGAGAAGGAATCTGAACTTCCATAGGTAGGACAGCTTCCATGCCATATACCAACGAAAATGGGGTTGCCCCGGTTGAAGTATGTGTTGTCGTACGGTATCCATGTAGAGCAAACGATAACATCTCATGCCAGTCTTTGTAAGTGACTGTCATTTTCTGAATGATCTTCTTAATGTTTTTGTTCGCAGCTTCAACAGCACCGTTCATCTTCGGCCGATAGGGAGATGAATTGTGATGATAAATCTTGAACTGTTCGCACAATGCGGTGATCATTGTGTTATTCAGATTTGTACCGTTGTCTGTGATGATCCTGTCTGGAACACCATACCGACATATGAGATTTTGCTTGATGAAGCGGGCAACCACATTTTTAGTAACAGAGGCGAAGGAAGCTGCTTCGACCCACTTGGTGAAATAGTCAATGGCAACTAGGATGAAACGATGTCCGTTGGAAGCCGTGGGCTTGATCTCTCCAATCATGTCAATGCCCCACATTACAAATGGCCAAGGAGCAGTCAGAACGTTGAGAGGAACCAGAGGGATATGAACTTTGTCAGCGTAGACTTGACATTTGTGGCAAGTACGGGAATGTTGATGGCAGTCAGCTTCCATGGTAGACCAGTAATAGCCTGCCCTTAGGATCTTCTTAGCCATTGTATGCCCGCTCAAGTGAGTGCCAAATGTGCCGCTGTGTATCTCAGTCATGATCAATTCTGCTTCAGCTTTGTCTACGCATCGGAGTAATACACAATCATGGCTTCGTTTGTAAAGGATGTCGTTGCTCAGGAAGAATTTGGCAGCAAATTTCCTTAAGAACTTCTTGTCATTTACGGAAGCTCCTTCGGGATAATCTCTAGTCTGGAGATGCCTTTTGATTTCATGGAACCAGGGTTGTTCCACTACTTCTTCGGTATTAATCTCGTGACAATGTACAGGTTCATCCATTCGCTCGATGGTGATTTGGGGAGCCTCGTTATCCCAGTTGAGTTTAAACATGGAGGACATTGTAGCTAGAGCATCTGCTAGCTGATTCTCTTCTCGCGGGAAATGCTCTAAGGTAATTTGCTCGAAATGAGGCAACAATGTCAAGACATGTTCTTTGTATGGGATAAGATTAGGGTGCTTGGTATCCCACTCTCCTTTGATTTGACTGATAACCAAAGCCGAGTTCCCAAATACGATCAAAGATTTGATCCCCAAGTCTATAGCAGCCTTGAGACCAAAGATGCAAGCTTCATACTCAGCCATGTTGTTTGTGCAGCTGAAGCAAAGTCGGGCCGTGAAAGGTGTGTGACAGCCTTCCGGAGAAATGAGTACCGCGCCGATACCGTTTCCAAGTGCATTTGAAGCACCATCAAAGTACAGGGTCCATCGGGATCCCTTTTCGGGTCCGTCATACGGTCCGTTACTTTCAATGTTGTCCAAATTCATGATGTCCTCGTCTGGGAATTCAAATCTTATGGGTTGATAATCTTCGATAGCTTGATGAGCCAGATGGTCAGCTAGTACACTCCCTTTTATAGCTTTTTGGGTGGTGTACTGGATGTCATACTCAGTTAGGATCATTTGCCATCTGGCTATTCTTCCAGATAAAGCGGGCTTTTCGAAGATATACTTGATAGGATCCATTTTGGAAATCAACAAGGTAGTATGAGTCAACATATACTGCCTTAGTCGGCGAGCAGCCCATACCAAAGCGCAACAAGTTTTCTCGAGCAGTGAGTAGCGAGTCTCACAGTCGATAAACTTTTTGCTAAGGTAATAAATAGCATGCTATTTTCGACCAGACTCGTCATGCTGGCCCAAAACACACCCCATTGAGTTATCCAAGACGGTTAGATACATGATCAATGGTCTTCCTTCGACGGGTGGCATCAGAATAGGAGGTTCTAGAAAATACTCCTTGATTTTATCAAAATCAGCTTGGCAATCGCCGTTCCATTCGACTACCTGATCTTTCTTCAAGAGTTTGAAAATTGGCTCACAGGTAGAAGTCAGATGAGAGATGAATCTGGCAATATAGTTCAAGCGCCCCAAGAACCCTCTAACCTCCTTTTCAGTACGGGGAGCAGGCATCTCTTGTATTGCTTTCACTTTTGCTGGATCGACTTTAATGCCTTTGTTGCTTACAACGAATCCCAGAAGTTTACCAGACCTAACTCCAAAAGTGCACTTACTTGGATTCAGCCTGAGTTTGTATTCTTTAAATCTGGCAAACAGCTTTTCTAGATGTTCAAGGTGCTCCTCCTCTGTTTGTGACCGAGCTATCATATCGTCTACGTAAACTTCAATCTCATGATGTATCATATCATGAAACAAAGCTACCATGGCGCGTTGATAAGTTGCCCCAGCGTTCTTCAGTCCGAACGGCATCACCTTGTAACAGAAAGTGCCCCATTGTGTGACAAAAGTTGTTTTCTCCATATCCTCGAGGGCCATTTTGATTTGATTGTAGCCCGAGAATCCATCCATGAAGGAAAACACTTTGTGCTGAGCTGTATTGTCGATCAAAATGTCAATGTGTGGAAGTGGAAAATCATCTTTGGGGCTGGCCCTATTCAAATCCCGGTAGTCCACACACATCCTAACTTTGCAATCTTTCTTAGGTACTGGCACGATGTTAGCGACCCATTGAGGATAGGACGTAATAGCCAGAAAGTCAGCGTCGAATTGCTTCATCACTTCTGCTTTGATCTTTTCAGACATGTCAGGCCTCATTCGGAGGACTTTTTGCTTGATCGGTGGACAATCCTCTCTTGTGGGGAGACGGTGAACCACGATGTCTGTGTCTAAACCCAGCATGTCTTCATAAGACCAAGCGAAGATTTCAACATACTCATTCAACAACTGTATTAGGCGTTCCTTGACACTTGGTTCCAGATTGGCACCCACTTGCACCTCCCTCCGGTCTTCCTCGGTCCCTAAGTTGACAGTTTCCAATGACTCTTCGTGCGGTAAGATGGCCCTTTCCTCTTGCTGTAGAAGTCTGGCTAGTTCCCCCGGTACTTCACAACCTTCGTCATCTTCATACTCGGCTTGATTGACCAGATCTTCAGAGTTATTGAAGGATATAGCAGAATAGTCACCCAAGGAATCCGGAGTGGATGGGTACCTGCATTTGTGAGTGTGGGTGTGTGTGTAAGGGATAGCCATCCTTAAACAAAAATGCAAAAGGAAAGAAAATGAACACAAGCAGTTTATCAAATGAAAAACGTCCAATGAATCATTAAACATGGCATATGGATAGGAAAAATAATCAAAACCCTTACAAATGGACCTACATGCCCCGGGCAAGGTATGAGGTGAAAAGATAGTGTACGGATTGTTCGAAAATAAATATTACAGACCAATAGGAAATGTTTGACAGATAAATTACTGATGAATAAAAGTGATGGGGACAAAGTCCTTTGCCTCCCAGTTGCACAATCCTCCTTTGACAGTTGGGTAAATCCACTCTTCGATGTTGCTCTCTTTGTCTTCATCCTCCAAAGCATTGATTCCGTAGGGAGAAATTTTGACTGGCTCTCTTTCAATCTTCGAACGGCGCATAGCCTTCTGGCCCGCGGTTCTGAACCCTAATCCAAATTTGTCTGTTTTATGTGGAATATCAGGCAACTGCCCCCATGCTGAATTCTTCCCCTCCTTTATTGCGGCCCTTGCGTCTTCCAGAGATGCCATCCTGGCCATCTGCCTCGGTGCCTCAGCTGCCAACTTTGCTACTATTATTTCAGGAAGGACTTCTTCGAAATGCTGGAAAGGCGTCTCAATGAACTCCCCCTCTACCTCCACATACCGGAAGGAGTTCAAGTGGCTGATCATGTACTCGTCTTCACCATGGACGGTTATAATCTTTCCCTTGACAGGATACTTCAACATCTGATGTAAGGAGGAGGTGACTGCCCCAGCATGGTGTATCCAAGGCCTACCCAACAAGCAAGAGTATGACGGATGGATGTCCATCACATAGAAAGTAGATTTAAACACCTCAGTGCCTATCTTGATGGGAATTTCAACCTCCCCGTGGACCATTCTCTTCGAACCATCGAAAGCTCTGACAACGATATCACTCGGCTTCAACTCCAACCCTTCACAATCTAGTCGGTCCAAGGCCTTCTTAGGCAGTACATTCAGTGACGAACCAGTGTCGACCAAGACATGTGCGAGAGTAGTTCCTCGGCACTCGACTGAAATGTGCAAAGCATCATTATGGTTTCTACCTTTAGGAGTTAGGTCGGCATCAGAGAAACCTAATCCATTGTCCGCAGTAAGGCTAGCCACGCAACTTTGAAATTGATCCGCAGAGGTTTCCTGGGGCACGTGGGCTGCCTTCAGGAATTTTAACAAAGCTTTAGCGTGCGCTTCCGAGCAAAGTAGTAGTGCCAGCATGGATATCTTTGAGGGGGTTTTCCCCAGCTGTTCTACCACATCGTAATCACTCCTTTTGATTATCTTCAAGATCTCATCCATTTCCTTCTTGGAGGTCTCCGGAATGACCAAGGGTTGAGCCCTCGTCCTGACGAGCTCATCTTGGATTCCCTTACCTTTATCAGCAGCGATAGGAGGGACAGTACTAGGAACAACAACATCTTCAATCAATGGGGTTCTAGCGGAGATTTTTATTGGTGCAGGGATAACCTTGTCAGTAGATGAGGGTCCAAAGATTGCTCTTGGAGGGGAAATCTCTGGAGAAAATATTCTCCCGCTCCGGGTAATTTTGCTCGTGCCTGCAATGTTTCCAATGTCGGCTTCTTCATCATCCGAACTTTCTTCAGTTATTTCGATTTGTTTAATACCATGGTAGTAGACGTCACCGCCATAGTTCCATGGTATTGACTTCTCAGAAACATAGGGGACAGGCCCTGGCATTGTTATCTTCAAAGGAACAGATTTCGTAGCTGGTGTAATCTTAACAGGCTTTTTGACGGCCTTGGAAAGATTGGCGTGAATGGTTATGATTGAGACATCTTCAGTATGGGTTGGAATGGCAGAAACTTTTTCAAACAAAATTTGTCGACTATCCATTAGGCCTTGGATGCCTTTCTTTAGTAACGGACAATCAAACGGCAGAGAGTAACAACAATAGCAGTCTTCTTTACATCCCGGGAAGATCCCGGCCCTTAACAGATTTAACTTGATGGTTAACAATGGAGTTATCAGATCATTGACATCAGCAACATACAAATCTTCTTCAATGGCATTGACATTTCGGCCGTGCTTCGGCATGGGAGCAGATATCACATTAGGCTTCTCCGGAGCGTCAAACTCCACCTCCTTCGCCTCTATCAGGTCTTGGATTTTATGCTTGAGTGCCCAACAATCATTGGTGTTGTGCCCGACACTGTCAGAATGGTAGGCGCATTTAGAATTAGGATGATAATGTGGAGAGGACGTATTCACATTCTTTGGTGCCTCTTTGATAGTGGCGAGATTCAATTTCAACATATGGGGAAGCACTTGCGCTGGCGTCATATTAATGCGAGTGAACTGCCGTTGTGGCCGTTCCACCCGTTGCTGATTTGGTCTAGACTGGTTATAGCGAGGCTGCTCACTTGAAGGGTTTTGAATCATTACGGCCCCCACAGTTGGCCGGCGTTCAGTCTTCCCTGCTCTTCTCTGAGAATATACCACAGCCGTTTCTTTCTTGAAAGGTTTCTTCTCAATACTTGCAGCAACACCCTTCTGAATCTTTCCTGACTTGATGCCAGCTTCTATTCTTTCGCCTGTTAAGATCAAATCGGTAAACCCCGCGGAAGAGTTACCAATCAGATGATTGAAAACTAGCCCAGATAGGGTCCCTAGAAACATATCAACAAGTTCACGGTCGGTTAAAGGAGGTTGCACCCTGCCAGCCAAATCCCTCCATTTTTGTGCATATTCTTTGAATCATTCGCCGGTTCCGAGTGACATACCCTGAAGTTGGGTACGTGTGGGAGCAAGGTCAGAATTATATTGATATTGTTTGTAGAAGGCAGTGGCCAAGTCTTCCCAGTTTCGGACGTTGGTTCCCTCTAGCTGATAAAACCACTCCAGTTGAGCCCCAGAAAGGCTGTCTTGAAAGAAATGGATCCAAAGGTTCTTATCTGCCGTATAGGGTTGGATCTTTCTTACGTAGGACCTGAGATGCATTTTTGGACAGGACATCCCATCATACCTTACAAAAACTGGCACTTTGAACTTTGGGGGAATCACAATCCCGGCAACCAAACCCAAGTCTTCGAAATCCAAACCCGGCACCCTTTGTAGCTCCATGGCGGCCAACCTGTCTTCTAAACCTTTGTATTTATCATCAGCCGGAGGGTATTGTTGATCAGAGTAGTCTTCATCCTCTTCGACCTCCTCTTCTTCCACATCGGACTCGGAAGGTACCGCAGCCCCACCTCCTTTACTGGTCCCTTCATCAGAAGTAGGAGGAAATTCAAGCACTCTCCTGGCCTCTCCGTCAAATCTTCTCCCTAGAGTAGCCACCCCGAGTCTCTTTTTCTTCTTTTTCACTGGGTCTTTATTCCCCAGCAAGGTCTTGAGATCCTCCTGACCCTTAGCCAAGGTCGTCAGGAGTTGCTGGAACTGTGCATTTTGAGCTTGTAGGTCTTTGACTGTTTGCTCGAGATCCATCCTACTGAAATAAACAGCAGACAGATAAGGAAACCTGGAGTGAGACCTGCTTATGCACATGATGAATGATATGCTTATGTATGCAATGCATTCAAGGATTTAGAACATTCAAAATTGTTGCGGACAAAGAAGAACGCACGTCATATTAATAAGAAGAAATTTGTTAGTACATAAATGCCCCACGGGCCAAATATTACAAAAACAACTTCTCAAGGTAAAAAGACATTGCGCATCCTCTTTGGTGCGATGTAGGTGTTGAGGGCCTCTTGCTCATGGAGTCGGCGGGTAAGCTCTAGAACCTTCTTCTCGCTAGCGTAGAAGCTGGCTTCAAAAGTGTTCCGTTCCTCCTTGAGCTGAATCCAACTTTTCTGCATTTCCTCCCACGATGTAGGCATGTCAGGATGTAGGATGGAGTAGGGAACCTCTCCTTCCTTAACAGGCTCTTTAATCACAGGGAGAACATGAGGATAAGGCATCATTAGACTCTGGGCTCGGGCTCGTACCCACTTGAGGTAAGGTTCAAGAGGGATGGAGTTCTTGTGTCCCAATGCCTTGCTATCAACCTTGTTGGGCATCCTCCAAGCTCTGATGAATCTTTGGCGAAGTCCTTGTGCATCGTTGTCGAAGTCAAAAACTAGGTCAGGAATCAACATGTCATGAGGGCCATCCCTCCGTGCATATCCAAATTGCTTCAAAGCTAGGCAAGGGTTGTAGGTGATACCTCCTCTGATTCCAAGTAAAGGAACATTAGGAAACTCTCCACAACGATCGACGATGATGACATTTTCTCTGGACCGAGAACACCAATGTACATCAGAGTGAGTAAGAGTCATCAATCGTTGGGACCACCTTGAGCCTTGGTCATTCTTCAAGACAGATTATGGAAGGTGCGAAATAAACCACCTTGCAAGGAGAGGAATACAGCACATGAGAACACCCCTCTTTCTCATTGTTCGTGTGTAAAATGAGTGAAGAATGTCCCCAAGTAATGTTGATATTGGATTTCTGGACAAGAAGATTTTGACGGTGTTGACATCTACCAATTGGTCAGAATTTGGGAACAAGACAAACCCATAGATAAGGAGTGCCACAATTTCTTCAAAGGCTTGTAGGTCCAATGAATTCCAACATTCTTGTGCCTTCTCAAACAAGAATTTTGCTAAGAAACCTTTGACGCCACTTCTAGTTTCCCAATGCCCCTTGATGTCGGATGGTTGTAGATGTAATGCTCGAGCAACATCTTCCGGCTTTGGTTCCTTTTCCGTACCGTTGAAAGGTAGTTGATTAAGGATAGGGATTCTTAGGAGTTGAGAAAACTCCTCCAAAGTGGGCACCAACTGATAGTCGGGGAAAGTGAAGCAGTGGTGAAGAGGGTCAAAGAACTGGAATAGCACTTTCATCATGTCTTCTTCAATGTTGGTGTTGACTAAGCTGAACAGTCTACCATGTCTTTCACTGAAGGATGAGCTTTCCGGAATTCTTGAGGTGAGCTCCTTGAGTTGAGGAGAGATTCTCACAAGGTTGACTTGGATGGTTTTTCTGCGAGGAATTTCCATGACCTACAAAACAAGAACAAAGATGAAGATCTAAACCCTTGAGGTGGTTAGTGAATGCATATGATGCTTTATGATGTTTATGATGTATGCACAAAACATATGTATAAGCAATTCACACCAAACCCTAGTTTCAGGCTTGCATGGGGTTTCATAGGTAAGTACCCTCTTGAGTGTAGTTGGCTTAAAAACCTGTCCTATAAATAGTAACCGGGTTCTAAGGAGCTCAATATCATTGGATTGTTTTCAATGTTCATTGTTTTGGTTTAGCCACTTAACTAGCGACCAAAATATTCCAAGAAAACAACCCTCAATGAGTGTAGTATCGAGTATCTACCAACTTCGAACTGCACCAAAGCCGGTCATCTCACTACCCCTAATAAAAGGCCAAGATGGTCAAGTAAGGTTCTAGGTCATTAGTGCTTAGTGACATCACTCAGCGGCCCCGTACTCTCCTTGATTGAACTCAAGGGTTACCGACACTCACAAATATGTCGCACTAATATAGATATTGCTTCGACCGTGTCGGTATACCCCGCACAGTTTCCACAACGTATTGCTATCTATGAAATGTTTCCCAAAATCCGGGTGGAGGATTACAAACCCAAACAAGAGAGCCAAGATATAAAGCAATTAAGACAAACAATTAATCATGCAAGAGGGTGATCTAAGCCCTAAGGTTACTCCACTTTTAAATTTTTCCCCAGCAGAGTCGCCAGTTCTGTGATACGGTGGGAGAACTGACTAGGGTTTTGCGTTTGTTTTCGCAAATGTTTCGGTTGAGCAAGAGTCGCCACCGACTTTTTATTTTATCCTAAGGAAAGGTTTAAAAAGCACAGCAAAAACCTTTGAGATGTTTTCTTGGGTTCGGGGAGTAGATTATAGAAAGGGAAGGTATTAGCACCCTTTCTATCCATGGTTATCCATGGGCTCTTAGGTACTTGCTTAGATCAACTTGCCTTAGTTTTCAATTGTTTGAAATGGTGCTTTGTGTGTGGTTTTGAAAATGTTTTAAAAAAGATGCCTTGTCTAGGCTACCCTTGTAACAATTCTTTACTCGAATGTTTTACAAAAGGTGTTTGTCTTTTTGAAAAGATGTTTCAAGGTTTTTTGAAAGTTTGTTTTGAAAAGTGTTTGTGAAGTGTGGTTTGAAAAATAGGCAAGTGTTTTTGTTTTGCAAGTTGACAAGTACTTAAGAGCTATCTACCCTAAAGTTCTCAAAGATTTTTGCTATGTTTTAACCCTTTTAACAATTTTGTTCCACCATTGCATTTGATGGACAATCTTGTGTTAGGATGTGAAAGGGACGGGCGCGTGTCATCGTTTAGACCATAATTGCAATGGTGCCAAGTATCTTTGGGCAATTTTCCTTTAAGGGACTTGATCATTTTTTAGGCAACTTTCAAAAGCGTCGTCGAGGGACTATGATCAATTGATTGTTTGTTTTGTTTTTGCCCAAAGAGACCTAACATGCAATATGGCCCATTATTGAAGGCAACAAGTGGAATACCCTAGGGGTGCAAGTGTGATTAGTGTTGTCCATTTTCATGCTTGATTATCTTGAAATTAGGTCAAACTATTTTTTTCGTTTTTATTTGCATACAAACCCTAATTCTAACATGGTATATTTAGAAAGCGTTAAAGTGCGAAAATTAAAGTTCCTAAGCTATTACAACACAATATGGGAAGGGGGGTACAAATGTTCAAATGGGGGGTATTTGACAAAGAATTTAAACCTAGCTATTACATCAATTTGGAATTATTTACAAGATAATTGATTGCACAAATTAAATGGAAATAAAATAAATATGCAAGATGTAAAAAAAAAAATGTTTTATGTGTATGAAAAAGAGTATTTTTATATGTCAAGTAAACAAAATAAAAAAGTATTAATTTTTGGGTATTTTTATGTTTAGGGTAAAACCCTAATTTTATTAGGTAAAAGGTATTATTTATTTAATATGTACAAATATTTATCAATTATATACAAAAATAAAATAAAAATGAAGTATATTTATAAAAAGGGTATTTTTAATGTCAAATATTAATAAAATAAAAAATGTATATATTTTGTATTTTTGCCCTAAATATTCTACTAAATATATATATATATATATATATATATATATATATATATATATATATATATATATATATATATATATATATATATATATATATATATATATATATATATATATATATATATATATATATATATATATATATATATATATATATATATATATATATATATATATATATATATATATATATATATATATATATATATATATATATATATATATATATATATATATATATATATATATATATATATATATATATATATATATATATTTGTATTATTTTCTAAATATGCATTATATATACAAAAATAATAATATTTAATATTTATAAAAAAAGTATATGTTATATAAAATATTTTCAGAAGATAAAATAAAATAAAAATCAAAAAAATGAATGTGTTTACATTATTTTTTTCTAGCTATTCTAAATAATAATATTATGTACTTATTTACATACAAATATCAATATAACCAAATAAATGCCTAAAAAATATAAAAAATGGTATAAAAAAAGTTTTTTATGTTTTTAATATTATGAGGAAAAATAAATAAGTCAGGAAAAAAACAAAAGTCAAAAAAATCATAAAAATAAACAAAATGGGCTCAGGGGGTACAGAAGTAAAAACATGGTGTGAAAAGAAATAACAAATCAGGCCCAGCCCAGAAGATTGTTGTCTTCAACCTTCAGACCAACAAAATTCAAAAACACGCGCCTTTCTTCTTAAATCTCTAACTCCTGATTCTTTAATCTTTTGCCAAATCTTCCAACATGAAACATGTAGAGCTTGAAGCCACGATTATAGACATATAAAGAAGTCAATCTAACTCTCAGAAATGAAAGAGAATTTCTTCTCCCCCAATTCCTGACCTAGTTTTTGTTCCATGTTCAGACTTAAAATTCTCTAAGCATACATAATATAAATGAAATCTAATCACATGGGCATGTTCAGGGCTATGAATGTGACATGTTTTCTTCACAAACCTAAAGCTAACAATGCCTGGATAGAGAGATACGTGTTCATGAACTTACCTGTTCAGTTGAAGTTGTGTCTGGTGATGGAGGTGTCTTCAATGCAAGGTGGTGATTGGTACAGCTTCTTTGATGTCCAGGGATGCTATTCCAAGCTTTACTTTGTCTTGAAACCTTTTGAATCGTGCTATGGAACTTCAGCTGCAAAACAAGAAAATGAAAATGGTGATCTTTCCTGGGAGTGTTACAGGTCGTGTTTGAGGTTTTGATTAGCTTCAAGGGATGTTATGGGATGTGTTTGACAAGTTTTTAGCAAGAATGCATGGAAGGTTTGAGCTATGGAACTCAAACTGCAGGGATGCCCTGTTTTGAGCAGTTCAATGGTGATTCTGTGAATGGGAAGGCAATGGAGGGGGTTGACTCGTGTTCTAGCTCAGTTAGGATGTTTAGGATATGTTTGACAAGTTTGCTTAAGGGTTTTTTAGCTGAGATGAAAGTTGTTGTAAGTTATGGCAAGTTTCTTCTACTTTAAGCAACCAATGGCCAAGTTGAGTTTCTAGCTTGTACAGGCCCCCCTAATGTGCTGCATAACTCAGTCTTGATCAGTGTAATTAGCTCCTAAACTTGTGCCAAAGAGATTTCAAATGTACTTGCTTGGATTTGCATTTTGACATAAAGTTCACTTTTGCAAAAATGGTTAAAATGCTTTTTCTAAATTGGGATTAAACCATTATGCAATGCTTGAACACATAGAATATGGTCTTGGCACAAAGAGTTTGCATTAAATTTATGAGTGTAAAAAGGATTTAGGGCCTTTAATCAAGAGATGCATGCTGATTTGAAAATTGCCTAAGTGTATGAACATGGAAATTGGCCATAACAAAAGTGAGTTTATCCCATATTGCAAAATTTGATTCTCTCAAACCATGAGGTTGTTTGATGAGTTCTTGGACATTTTGGAAAGCTTGGAATGTGTACTACAATCAATATTTGAAATGAAAATTGAAATTCCAAGTGAAAGTATGTGAAAAATGGTCTTGAAGTTAGGCAAAAATCCTGCCTAAAATAGGTCAAATTTTCTCTAAGTTAAGAATGGTTTGGTACCCTTGTTCCAAAAATTGTAACTTGAGCTACAAGCTTCTTTTGGGAAAACTTTGTGAATCAAAGTTGTAGATTATGCAATAGGCTACAACTTTCATGTTTTGACTTTTGCTTAATCTAAATGAATCTTGGTGAGAAAGTGGGGCAAAGTTAGGAAACAATTAGGGTTTTTTCATAACTTAGAAAAATTCTAAGTTATGAAAAATCTTCATTTCAAACCCTAATTTGCAATTCTTGATTTCTTGATGAACAAGTTTCATGATTTGGCATGTTTTGATGAAAAATGAATCTTGACACTTGATTTTGACCAAAAAGTCAAAGTTTGACTTTTCAGTATACAGTCAAAATTGATCAATTGACTGGGAAATTCAGCTGTCAATCTTGTGCATTTGGGATCTTTTGAACTTGTTAAGCATGTCAAGACAATTCCATGGGGTCCTTGAGTCCATATGTGAGCTTGGTTTGCCATTGGATAGGTCAAACAGTCAAAAATTGCCTTTGTGCAGTCAAAACCCTAAAAATGACCATTTTGCCCTTTTGGTGATCTGATCAAATTTCTTGTGGAATTGTGATCCAAACTTGATCAAATGGTCCATGTGAGTTCATAATGTTGATGTGGGTCAATTTTCATGATATTTGACTGTCAATTGGCCACAGTTGACTTTTTCCCCAATACAGCTGATTTCTAGGTCAACTGTCCAATTGACTGGGCAAAACTTGGAATCAAGGCTTGAAACTTGATGTGGATAAACTTGGGAGTCCAATATGAAGCATGAAAGTCATCTTAGGCATTTTTGGTCAAAACATCTTTGTGCAAACACAAACCCTAATTTGGGTCAACAGTGCAAGGAGAAGTCTTGAGCAGATGAAACCCTAACTGGATCTTGAGCTTCAAGGGTCTTGTGATGAGAAAATCATTGAGAAATGGGAGGGCAAATTTTGGGATACAACACCGGGACTCGAGACAGATATTATGGTTCACCGTCTACCCACAAGAGAAGACTGTCCACCAGTCAAACAGAAAGTCCGCCGCATGGGACCTGACATGTCTGAAAAGATCAAAGCAGAAGTTATGAAGCAGTTCAATGCTGGATTTCTGGCTGTTACTTCCTATCCATAATGGGTTGCTAAAATTGTGCCCGTGCCTAAGAAGGACGGAAAAGTGAGAATGTGCGTGGATTACAGAGACTTAAACAGGGCCATCCCTAAAGATGACTTTCCACTTCCGCACATTGACATCTTGGTTGACAACACAGCTCAGCACAAGGTATTTTCTTTCATGGACGGATTTTCAGGTTACAACCAGATCAAAATGGCACCTGAAGACATGGAGAAAACTACTTTTGTTACACAGTGGGGTACATTCTGTTACAAAGTGATGTCATTCGGACTGAAGAATGTCGGGGCAACCTATCAACGCGTCATGGTAGCTTTGTTTCATGATATGATACATCATGAGATAAAGGTCTACGTAGATGACATGATAGCCCGATCACAAACTGAAGAAGAACACCTCGACTATCTGCAAAAGCTATTTTTCAGGTTGAAGGAGTACAAGCTCAGACTGAACCCTAACAAGTGCACTTTCGGAGTCCGGTCCGGTAAACTCTTGGGTTTCATTGTCAGCAACAAGGGAATCGAGGTTGATCCTGCCAAAGTCAAAGCTATACAAGAAATGCCTGCTCCTTGCACTGAGAAGGAGGTCAGAGGTTTCTTGGGACGCCTAAACTACATTGCTAGGTTCATTTCTCACCTAACATCTACCTGTGGACCAATCTTCAAGCTGTTGAAGAAAGATCAGGTAGTTAAATGGAATGATGACTGTCAAGTTGCTTTCGATAAAATCAAGGAGTATTTGCTAGAACCTCTTATCTTGATGTTGCCCGTCGAAGGAAGACCGCTAATCATGTATCTGACTGTCTTGGAGAATTCAATGGGGTGCATATTGGGCCAACATGACGAGTCTGGCCGAAAAGAGCATGCCATTTATTACCTTAGCAAAAAGTTTACCGACTGTGAGACCCGATACTCACTGCTCGAGAAAACTTGATGCGCTTTGGTATGGGCTTCTCGCCGGCTAAGGCAGTATATGTTGACTCATACTACTTTGCTGATATCTAAGATGGATCCGATAAAATACATCTTCGAAAAGCCTGCTTTGTCTGGAAGGATAGCTAGATGGCAGATTATCCTGATGGAGTACGACATACAGTACACGCCCAAAAAAGCTATAAAGGGGAGTGTGTTAGCTGACCATCTGGCTCATCAAGTGGTCGAAGATTACCAATCCATGAGGTTCGACTTCCCTGGCGAAGACATTATGACATTGGATAACGTTGAAGGTTTCAGACCATATGACAGACCTGAACAAGGATCCCGATGGACCCTGTACTTTGATGGTGCCTCCAATGCACTTGGCAACGGTATCGGCGCGGTACTCATCTCCCCAGAACGTTTCCATACACCTTTCACCTCCATACTTTGCTTTAATTGCACCAACAACATGGCCGAGTATGAAGCTTGTATCTTTGGTCTCAAGGTTACAATACACCTGGGAATCAAATCTTTGGTTGTATTTGGAGACTCAGCTTTGGTCATCAGTCAGATCAAAGGAGAGTGGGATACTAAACATCCAAACCTCATCCCTTACAAAGAACATGTCTTGACATTGTTACCACATTTCGATCAGATTACCTTCGAGCACTTCCCGCGAGAAGAAAACCAGCTAGCAGATGCTCTAGCAACAATGTCATCCATGTTTAAACTTAACTGGGATAATGAGGCTCCCCAAATCACAATTGAACGGATGGACGAACCTGCACATTGTCACGAGATTAATACCGAAGAAATAGTGGACTGACCTTGGTTTCATGAAGTCAAAAGGTATCTCGAGGCTCAAGAATATCCTGAACAAGCTTCAGTCAATGACAAAAAGTTCTTGAGGAGATTTTCTTCCAAGTTCTTCCTGAGCAATGGTATCCTGTACAAGCGCAACCATGATTGCATTCTGCTCCGTTGTGTGGACAAGATTGAAGCTGAACAGATCTTGGCTGAACTGCACAATGGTACCTTTAGCACTCACTCTAGTGGACATACGATGGCTAAGAAGATCCTACGGGAAGGCTATTACTGGTCTACCATGGAAGCTGACTGCTATCAACATTCCAGGACTTGTCACAAATGTCAAATCTATGCGGACAAGGTACATATACCTCCAGTTCCTCTCAATTTCTTAACAGCTCCTTGGCCATTCGCTATGTGGGGAATCGACATGATTGGAGAGATCAAGCCTACAACATCCAATGTACACCGCTTCATACTTGTGGCCATTGATTACTTTACCAAGTGGGTTGAAGCAGCTTCCTTCGTATCCGTTACAAAGAATGTTGTTGCCCGCTTCATCAAGCACAACCTCATTTGCCGATACAGTATCCCCGAAAGGATTATCATTGATAACGGTATAAACCTTAACAATACTATGATCACCGCCTTGTGCGAGCAGTTCCAGATTCAACATCATAATTCATCTCCCTATCGGCAAAAGATGAACGATGTTGTCGAAGCTGCGAACAAAAATATCAAGAAGATCATACAAAATATGATAGTTACCTACAAGGACTGGCATGAGATGCTACCGTTTGCTCTTCACGGGTACCGTACCACGGCGCGTACATCAACTGGGGCAACGCCCTATTCTTTGGTATATGGCATGGAGGCTGTTTTACCTATCGAGGTTCAGATTCCCTCCTTGAGAATCATGAAGGATGCTGGTGTGAGTGAAGACGGTTGGATTCAGACCCGGCTTGATCAACTTAACTTAATTGATGAAAAGCGACTTACTGCTGTTTTCCACGGTCATACGTATCAAAAGCGAATGATCAAGGCTTTCAACAAGAAAGTCAGACGCCAGACATATCAAGTCGGGGGTCTGGTAATCAAGCGCATCATCTTGCCGCAAAGTGATCCCAGGGGAAAATGGACTCCTACCTACGAAGGACCATTTGTGATCAAGAACATCTTTTCTGGTGGGGCAATGATATTAACCACCATAGACGGCGACGACCTGCCGCACCCTGCAAACACAGACATAGTCAAAAGATACTACGCATAAAGGACCCGCTAGGTTGACACACCTAGGCAAAAAAAGGGCATCCCGGTGAATCGAAAACCCGAAAGGGAGGTTCAGGCAAAAGTTATGGATAAACAAACAAAAATTTGTACACCCGGCAAGTTGAAAACCCAAAAGGGCGACTTGGGCAAAAAAAGGGTTTCCCGGTGGATCGAAAACCCGAAAGGGCGATCCAGGAAAAAGTTAGGGAATTAAAGCGTATGACTATGTCTCGTCGGATCACTTTAAAGACAATCTCTTCACAGACAAGCTCAGGGTTTCTGATCAACTCAATCATCTTCGAACGAAGCAACGAATGGACAAGATATCCAGAGTTACGAAGGCTATAGCAGAATGGGAACCCCATGGAATTTTTACACATAGCCATCTTTCTTTGTATAAATTTTTCTCATTTTTATGACAACGTTCTCTTACTAGGATGTTTGTCTCCTTTGTACAAAATACTTACACAAAGTTAATACAAAGATACTTTAAAGTGCAGAAAATCATTTGTCCTTTCCTTTTTACACTTGTGTTTTATTTGAAAACGTCCAATGATTTATTAATAAGCATATGCATTTGAATATAATCACTGCTTACAAATAAACGATTTGGAAAAGATTAATTACTGACAGGTTGAAAGTATAGGAAAACGTCTTTGGACTATTCCAGAGGCAATCCCTACAGTACATCATCTAGATCCCCAGCGGAGCTAAAACCTTGAAATACATATCCCCGACGGAGTTATAATCCCCATCAGAGTTAAAATTTCAAACTCCCAATCCCCAGCGTAGCCAAAACTTTGAATTACAGATCCTCAGCGGAGATAAAAATTTCTTCCCCAGCGGAGCTAAAGCTTCAACCTTTAAACCCCGGTGGAAATCCTCCAGTTTCCTCATATTCCCCTGCGAGTTATCTTAAAACCTGATAATTTCCCAGCAAGTTGCTTTGAAGCCTGACAGCTAACCAGACGACAACTTCGGATGATTCCTCAATAGTTTGACATACAACTCAAACTCCTAATCTCCCCAGCAGGATAGCTATTCCCCACAGAGTCTTCATCATTCCCCAGTGAAGTCGCCAAGTTTTCATTACTCCTCAACTGAATGAAGATTCTCATTCTTGGTTCCCCGCAGAAGCCATCAGAGTCTTCCTTATTCTCCAGCAGATCAAGGTCTTCCTTTGTTTGATCCCCAGTATAGATCGTCAGAGTTTTCCCTATTCCCCAGCCGAGTAAGGATTCCCATGGTGTAAACCCCAGCCATAGTCATCAAAGTTCTCGGGATTCCCCAAGCAGGTTTCTCAAGCAGCTTTGACATTACTCTCACAACAGATTTTGTCAATACTCCAACTTCGAGACATGAAGGATTCTCACATCCCCAGAGAAGTCAGGATTTTTCTTAATCCCCAACAGTCACCAAGGATTTCTCATCCTCAATAATCAAAGATTTTGAATCTCCAGCAGCGGTCAAGGATTTATCTTCTCCAGCAGCAGTCAAGGGTTTTGTTATCCCCAGTTGTCAAGGATTTATTTTCCTCAGCAATACAGCGAATCAGCTTACATGCGCATACATTACATTCATATATATCATAAACATTGATAAAACACATTTTATTGCATCATACATTTCATGCAACATAACTTTGTGTTTCAACTAACATTTTACCCTTTTTCAGGATAAGATTAACAACTATCTTTAATAAATATTCAAAGATTTCAGATATAGTACGGATACACTCCAGACACGGAAGTCATTCTATTACTCATTCAGAATTCAAAGTCAAGATACAGTACGGATACACTCCAGACACAGAAGTTATTCTGTTACTCATTCAGACTTCAACATTCAGATTCCAGTCCAGATACGCTCTAGACGCGGTTGCCATTCTGTCACTTATTCTAACTTTTTCCCAGCCCAGATACGCTCCAGACACGGATGCCATTCTGTCGCCTATTCAGATTTCAGACTCAGATACAATACAGATACACTCCAGACACATAAGTCATTCTGTTATTCATTCAAATTCAAATATAGTTACAGCTCGGATACGCTCCAGACACGGACGCCATCCCATTGCTCATACAGATTCAATCTCTAGATACAACTCAGATACGTTCCAGATACGGATACCATTCTGATGTTCATTCTCCTGATTTACAACAAAAATTATTGGATGGCATCTACAATCCCATCTCCGACAAGATTCTATCACCTATCTGAATGGCATCTTTAAGTCCATTCCCTCAACTACAATTTGACGAGTGCAAATTTACGGGCACTCTAGTGTCCAATCATCTTTTATCTTCGAGTCACGAACGGCAGAACTCGCCAATCTAACTCTTCAAGTTCAAGAAGATTGAACAGGGGAAGCTGTTGTACCCGAAAATTTTCCCTCTCATTTTATCAAGATTCCCCCTCACAAGACTTCTTGGGCTCAAGACCAGATTAGGGTTTGCTCAGCTCAAGACATCTCCTTGCACTGATAACCTGAAATTAGGGTTTGAGTTTGCACAAGGATTTTTGGACTTCCAATGCCTCATGTGACTTTCATACTTCATGTAGGACCTCTAAGATTGCTCATACCAAGTTTCAAGCCTTGAATCACTTTTTTGCCCAGTCAATTGAACAGTTGACCTAAAAATCAGCTGTATTAGGGGGAAAAGTCAATTGTGGCCAATTTACAGTCAAACCTCATAATATTTTATCCACATCAACATTATAGACTCATATGAACCATTTGATCAAGTTTGGACCACAACTCCTCAAGAAATTTGATCAAATCATCAAAAGGGCAAAAAGGTCAAAATTAGGGTTTTGACTGGAGAAAGGCAATTTCTGATTTTTGACCTAGCCAATGGAAAATTAGGTTCAAGCATGGTTTCAAGGGCTCAATAACATAATCTTAACCTAATAAAATAGTTCAAAAGATCTCAAATGCATTGGATTGACAGATGAATTTTCCAGTCAACTGATCAAAAATCAATTGTACACTGAAAGATGTGTCAAAACCTGAAACTTGTTCACCAAGAAACTTAATTTTGGAAATTAGGGTTTAAGTTTGAAAATTTTCATAACTTAGAATTTTTCTAAGTTATGAAAATTTCTTATTTTTTCCCAAATTTTCCTAACTCTTTCACCATGATGCAATTGGATTCAAAGAAAACTTCCAACATGAAAGTTGTAGTCCTCCACAAAATCTACAACTTATATTCACAAAGTTTTCCCAAAAGATGCTTGGATCTCAAGTTATGATTTTGTTAAGAAGGGTCCATAAAACTTTTAACTTAGTGAAATTTAGCCCTAGTTTAGTCAGATTTTTGACCTAACTTCATGGCAACTTTTCACCTAGTTCCAAGAGGAATCTCAAAATTCATTTCAAATATGGATTATAGAGCATGTTACAACATTTCCAAAATGTCCAAGAACTCTCCAAGATCATTTATGGTTATGGAGAATCGAAGAAAAGAAAATCGAAATTTCTCACTTTTGTCCATGACATTTTTCACATTGTTACAAGTTGCAAATCTGTCCTAAGCATGCTTGTAATTGGTTTACATGTTCTAATCCCTTCTACACTCCAAAATTGAATGCAAATACATTGGACAATGGCTTTGTTCTGAGCTATGGAGCATTACACAAAGAATTATTCCAAAAATGGCATAAAGTTCACATTGCTACTTTGATAAAGCATGCTTTTTGCAATTTTGTATTTCTTGAGCCATGGACCTGATCTCTTGATGCAAACAATATCCACAAACTTCAGGAAAAGTACACCAACTATGTGCAGCTAAGGAACAGGCATGTACAGGCTTTGGCATTGTCACTTCTCACCTTTTCTTCAAAAACAAGCAACTTGGCAAAAGTCAAGACAACTCTTGTATCTGATAAAACCAAGACTTGGTAACATTTCAAACAAGCTCAGAACTTTGTTGCAAGCCTAAACACGATTTCCCAAGCTCTCAAACACCCTTAAACACAGAAATCACCATTTTCTGCCCAAACAGGGCATCCTCTGTAGAACCACTTCCAAAACATATTTCACTCATGCGTTTTGCTTTGAACCACTTCAAACACATTCCATACAACACACCTGAACTTTCGAGGCCCCTGTCTTGCAACTGTGAGCTCATTTTCACACTTCACCATTTTCATTTTGAAGCTTTGCAGGTTGAGTCGTGCAAGGAGTTCTAGCCATCTACAAGACTAGCTGAGCATTAAATAAGCTTGAGGGAACCTCAAGGAAGCTCACAAGAACTTCAGGCCTCACTCAAAGTTGCTACATTGCCATATCCAAACTCAACTAAACAAGGTATTTGTCAAGTTTCTATCTCTCTATTTAGACATCCTTAGGCTTAGGTTTGTGAAGCAAAAATGTAGTCTTTAATGTGCTTGAACTGTACATATGCATAGCTTCCATTTATATTGACTGAGCTAGGAGTATTTGATAGTTGAAATTGCTGAAAATTTTAGGTCAGGAATTAGGGGTGATAAAATTCTTCTTGATCTCTGAGAGTTAGGTCATGTTTTTTATATCAATGGAATCGTGACTAAAAATGCTACAAGTTTCATGTTGCAAGATTTCGTTTTTATGCACGTATGCAAGAGATACAGGTTGAGGAAGAAACGCGCGCAGGAAGTGTACAAAGGTCAGGGATGAAGTGGAGTCTGGGACTGGCGCTTGGGCCTGCTTCTTTTGGCACCACCACCACCCCCCCTTTTACTTTTTGCACCCCCTTGATCTTTTTCTTTTATTTCTTATATTTTTTTTTGTACAATTTATATTTTCTGACTTTATTTATTTTTTATAAATATTTAAAATCACAAAAAATATTTTCTTAATTTTTCACATTTTATTTTATTTTTTTATTATTTTCTTGGCATAAAAATAGTTTATTAAATAACAATATACTTTATTTTCTTAAATAAAATTGTAAATAATATTAAAATACTTAAATATTTTATTTTATTATACTATACATATAAAATATTATTTTCTCACATATTTTAATTTTTAACATTTTTGTACATATTATTATTATTTTTCTTGAATAAAAAATAAATAATATAAAGCATAATTTCTTTAAAACAAAATTAGGGTTTTCACCCTTTCAAAAAATAATCATTTTATTTTTTCTTATTTTTAAGACTTAAATAAATTTATTTTACATACATAAAATAAATACAAAAACATTTTTGCATACATCCATTTAATTGCATATTCAAATAATTGTTTATTTGTTTATTGTGCAATATTTCAATTTGGTTGTAATAATATTTTAGGGTTTATTTTTGTGCAATATCCCCCTATTCAAAACTTGTACCCCCCTTCCCATAATATTGTTGTAATAGTCTAGAATTACTTTACGCATTTATTGCTTTCATATACCATGATAGTAAATTAGGGTTTTGAATGAAAAGACCAAAAATCAAACAAATAGCATGACTTAATGCAAGACAAAAATGCATGAAAAATGATAACACATTGCACACAACACCCCTAGATTTACATCCACTTTGTTGCCTAAAAAATGGCCATGGTATGCATACTACGTATCTTGGCAAAACAAAACAAAAGATCATAGTCCCTCGATGACGCTATCTTGGTTGCCTAATCAAAAATGATCTTAGTCCCACAAAACTTGCTAAAGATACTTGGCAATGTTGCTATCATGGTCATTCGATGACCCACGCCCGTCCCATTTAACATCCAAAGATAGGGTTGTTTACCAAAAACAATGGTAAAACAACAATATCAAAGGAATAAAAATGTGTAAGAAAGACTTTTGAGTAGGTAGATGCTTCTAGTTACTTGATCAATTTGCAAACCATCCTTGCTATTTTCAAACAAACACACACACTTTCAAAACATTTTCAAACAAATTTCACAACAATGAAACATTTTTCAAAAGACAAAACATCTTTGTATACATTCTTACGAACGAGAATCATTACAAAGATTGCCTAAACAAATGCCTCTTTTCAAAATACTGCAAAACCACACAAAGCACCATTTCAAACAATTGAAAAGCAAAAGCAAGTGATCTAAAACAAGTAACTAAGAGCCCATGGAAAACCATGGATGAAAAGGGTGCTAGTACCTTCCCTTTTCATAATCTACCCCCCGAACTCAAAAACAATCTCAAAGGTCTTTCCTGTGCTTTTTTACCTTTCCTTTTGGATAAAATAAAAGTCGGTGGCGACTCTTGCTAAACCGCAACATTTGCAAACACAAACACAAAACCTCAAGTCAGTTCTCCCACCGTATCACACTCGTCCCTTCACATCCAACGATGGGACTTCTTACCAAAAACAATGGTAAGATAGCCACATCTAATGGAGAAGGAAAAGCACATTTAAGACCTTTTGAGTAGGTAGTTTTGCTCTTAGTTACTCGCTTGCTCGCAACTACAAAAAACACTTTTATACATCAACACACTTATTTCAAAACATTTCCAAAAGATAAAACATTTTGTATACGTTCTTATAGAGATGAGAACCATTGCAAAATATCTTTCCGAAAACCACTTTCCAAATCACAATCCACAAGTACACCATTGAACTATCTTTCGAAACAAAACTTTGTATACGTTCTTACAGAGACGAGAACCATTACAAAGATATTTCCAAAATACTTTCAAAGCCCACATCACAAAGCATATTCAAACGAAAGCAAGTTAATCTAGCGAGTAACTAAGAGTTCGTTGAAAACCATGGATGAAAAGGGTGATAATACCTTCCCTTTTCATAATCTACCCCCCAAACTCAAGAAAACATCTCTAAAGGTCTTTCCTCGGCTTTTTCACCTTTCCTTTTTGGATAAAAGAAAAGTCGGTGGCGACTCTTGCTAAACCGCAACATTTGCAAACACAAACGCAAAACATCAAGTCAGTTCTCCCACCGTATCACAAAACGGGAGACTCTGCTGGGGAAGAAAGATTAAAGTGGGGTTACCTTAGGGTTAGATCACATTTACTTGCTTACATTGTTTGATTTGTTTGCTTTACATTTTGGTTCCTTGTTTGGGTTTGTTTTAAATCTTACACTCGCATTTGGGGACACCTTTTAGGTAAGTAGCAATAGACTGTGAGGGAACTGTGTGGGGTATACTGACACGGTTGAAGCAGTAGCTACATTGATGTGGCAGTTTGGTTGGTACCGGTAACCCTTTAGTCAGCCAAGGAGAGTACGGGGCTGCCGTGTGGTGTCGTGAAGCATCAACTGACCTTAGAACCTTACTTGACCAACTTGGCCATTAGGACGTAGTGAGATGACCGACTTTGGTGCAGTCCGAAGTTGGTAGATACTCGATGCTACACTCATTGGGACTTGACTCCCGAGTTTTGTTTGGTTGTGAGTCAATTGCCTACCGAACGAAGCTTGTGGGAAAGGTCAGTGATATTGAGATCCCTTAGAACCTGGATACTATTAACTAGGATAGGTTGAGCGATCTAAACTTCAAGAGGGTACTTACCTAAAAACTCTATGCTAGCCTAAAATTAAGGATTTGTTTGCTTTGTGTGAATATGATTATTTGTATATAAATTTGCTTGCCTCGCATATCTGTACATAACATCATAACATCATACCATAGCATTTTCAATAACTATTTCAAGGATCTCGAGGGCCTATGATGCAGGGTCACGTGGAACCAGACATCCACCATAGGGCAAAGAGGATTTATTTTCCTCTAACCAAACACCGTTAAAAAAGCAAGTACAACAAACTTGAGTCAAGGGCTATGACCCACTTGACATGGTGAGCTTAATTTTCGTGGAAAGACATCCACTGATACGAAGTTCTCCAATCAAAGCTATTGATAGAAGTTCAACTTCTAACTTTTTCTTGTGTTTACCCCGCGAGATCCTTGAAAACATGGATCCACATATCATGCATCATATCATGACAGGTTTCTCCCATACAGGTCTCCTTATCTTCCTACTGTTTATTTCAGTAGAGATGGCTCTAGAGCAGACTATCAAGGACATCCAGGCTCAAAACGCTCAACTTCAAGAGATGTTCTTGAACCTATCCAAGGGGCAAGAAGAGGTGAAAGCTCTCCTCACTAGGGACATGACCAAGGGGAATCCTGAAGGCAACAAAGATGACCAGTTGGAACGGCTACAAACTGAGATAGCCATAATGAAGGTCCAAATGATGGGACAACTGGTGGGCCAGATGGCTCTTATTCAAAATCTGGCACAAGGACAAGAAGATTTGAGAGTCCTCATCAATAAGCTTCATCAAGACGGATGTAACCAAATGGGGCAAACAACTAGAATTGAGGATCAAGTCATCATTTAACCTCCCATGAGACAAGAAGCCAGTTTAAGGGAGAGAAGACCTTCCCAGTTTGCTTCCACGGCACGAGCTCAACAACAACTTCGTCAACATCAACAGGAAAATCAGTAAAGGCAAAGCGAGCCCAAAAGATAGTTCACCAACATCAACATACCATTATCTCAAGCTTTGCAACACATGCTGAGGATGAATCTGATTACACCAATAAGACCTCATCCAAATCCCAAAACTTTATCTCCCAGCTACAATCCCGATGCCAGGTGTGCCTATCATTCCAATAGTCCTGGGCATGATACAAACGATTGTTGGGCGTTGAGGTACAAGGTTCAAAACCTGATCGACAAAGGAATATTGTAGTTCACACAAGATGGCCAAACTGAATTCTTCTGCCGTGCCTCTAAGGCTCACCACCTAAAGTGACAAATTCAGACAAAGAGGATTATGTTCATTTTGAATTTTCAATTGTAATTTCTTTTGTTATTCAAACAAGTATCTATTAATGTCAAACTTTGTTTCATTAATGCATTGCATATGTTTGTCTTGAATTCATCCTTTTGTTTTCACTATATTTAAACTATGCTTTTTATTCTTCTTATGACATTTAACTCTTGCTAAAAGTTACAAACCTTTAGAGGGAGGATGACGAAAACAATGCCATAATCTCATACGGTATGCTTTTGGACAGACTTTGCTGGGCGATGTACAGGTGTTTCTTTCAAATCCTAAACACTGGAGTTATAAGGAAGATAATCCCTAGTCAACCCCTTCGAGCCAAAGAAGTAGAAGTTTTTCTCTTTTTTTCACAAAATTGAAACCTTTAATCAAAACCTGGGGGAGGGTAGTCTCTCAGTTAATTCAAATGCACGTTCAAACCGCAAACTCTCATGTCGTAATACAATGAATGACATCAAAACATTCCTCTGGAATCAAAAGACGGTGATGGTTCCCTATCACATAGGTAGACATTATCTCTCAAAAAGAAAATCCAACTAAGTCAAAACTTACAAAGGAGACTTAAGAAAACTGGGGTATCCCGCTGACTGTAATCTCAAAACAAGAACAATCAGGCAAAAATCAGGGATAACAAATCAAAAAGAGGTCACTACAAATCCTCAACAACATGAAGAAAAAAAATGAATGCCTTCCGATAAACTTAACTTGTCTGAACCATCACCAAAACGTCATTCCAGACTCAATTGGAGTACAAACGCACAAGTATCTGAGTTTAGGACCAAAGAACATGACGAAGAACAGGCGGGTACAAATACACGTTGAGCCTTTATCCTTTATTTCTTAAACCGTGAACCAAGCCACGTTACTACCCTTCAAAATTCCTAATTGAAGCATGGGTTAGTTCGAAAGCATACTGTTACAAAAGGTATCATGACTCCTGTAAGGCTTTACTCTAAATCTTGAGTTAAATTTTTCTTACAAAATTTCTTTACTCGCTAAAATGAATTTTCAAAAGTTCCAAGACAAGCATAAACTTTGCATTATTTGAATATCGTTGTTTGCATATGGCTATTTATTTAACAGCGAAGAAATTCACACAATAAATATCCAGTGAACAAAATCACTTCGAGTGGGATGACACTTACAATGACAAATCTCCTATCAACAAGGGGGCATGACATGTCACTATCCAAGCACACCTGGGGAAGTCAAGTCAAAATTCCAAAAGAAGTGCAGAATAACCAGGAGAAGGTCTCTGTCTCCATCACTTGGGGCATTGAACACAAACCCCAACAAAGGGTTACATACAGTCAAACATTTCCTGGAAATACCAAACACTTGCTACTAAGGGGCAGTGACAAATCTCCCCAAAATCGTTCTCATAGGATGATTCCCCGGCCAGATTTTCAATCTCTGAAAAACCTCTTCCCAACTTGGTCAACTTCAAGAATCCTCAAGGATTTCTGCCAGTGAAGTCACTGCCTCTCCAACAAAGTAAGTAACAGGGTTTATTCCCCCAACAAACGGCAGGATTCCCCGGCTTGATTTTGTCTCTCCAATCAAAGGACCATAACTCCTCTTCCCCAGTAGACTACTCTACAATCCCCAGCAAGTTACTGTGAAACATGTACCTGACCAGATATCAATTCAACTTCGACTCCCCAGTAGAACAACGGGCGACTAAGACTCCTGAACTCTTTTCCCCAAGCAGGAATCAGCACTATATACAGAGCTTTCAACGTCCTCCAGCAGAATTCTCCTCAAACAATAAAACAGGAATCCTCAGTGGAAACATTCTAAGAAAAGTTTGAAGACACACCTACTCTTCAACAGCAATACGGTATTTAATAACTCCCCAACACTTGTCAAGGATTTATTCTCTAAGACAAAATTACATTTCAACAACATTCATAGCATATGCATACAAAATACATATAACACAAATATCATTTATTTTGAGAACATCATTACACAATGCATACATCATGACATTGCATACAACTAACTCTTTACCTTTTCAGGAAAGATCAATCAACATATAAAGGTCATCATCTTTTGGAGTAGTAATCGTCCAAGATTCCTTCATCATTCTGCTGGAGTAGTAATCATCCAAGATTCCTTCATCATTCTGCTGAGATATAAATCGTCTAAGATTCCTTCATCATCTTGT
Organism: Vicia faba; assembly: GCA_948472305.1. Taxonomy (NCBI): domain Eukaryota; kingdom Viridiplantae; phylum Streptophyta; class Magnoliopsida; order Fabales; family Fabaceae; genus Vicia; species Vicia faba. Next base: position 1,357,523,208 of record OX451740.1, read on the forward strand.
TGAGGTAGTAATCGTCCAAGATTCCTTCATCAACCTGCTGAGGTAGTAATCGTCCAAGATTCCTTCATCATCCTGCTGAGCTTTTAGATACAGTTCAGATACGCTGCAGATATGGATGCCATCCTGATACTCATTCAGATTCAGCTTCTAGATACAGTTCAGATATGCTCCAGATACGGATGCCATCCTGATACTCATTCGGATCCAGCTTTCAGATACAGTTCAGATACGCTCCAGATATGGATGCCATCCTGATACTCATCTAGATTCATCTTCTAGATAAAGTTCAGATACGCTCCAGATACGGATGCCATCCTGATACTCATTCAAATTCAGATTCTATATACAGTTTAGATACGCTCCAGATACAGATGCCATCCTGATACTCATTCAGATTCAGCTTCTAGATACAGTTCAGATACGCTCCAGATACGGATGCCATCCTGATACTCATTCAGATTCAACTTCTAGATACAGTTCAGATACGCTCCAGATACGGATGCCATCCTGATACTCATTCAGATCCAGCTTTCAGATACAGTTTGGATACGCTCTAGATACGGATGCCATCCTGATACTCATTCAGAACTAGCTTTTAGATACAATTCAGATACGCTCCAGATACGGATGCCATCCTGATACTCATTCAGATTCAGCTTCTAGATACAGTTCAGAAACGCTCCAGATACGGATTCCATCTTGATACTCATTCATATTCAGCTTCTAGATACAGTTCAGATATGCTCCAGATACGGATGCCATCCTGATACTCATCCAGATTCATCTTCTAGATACAGTTCAGATACGCTCCAGATACGGATGCCATCTTGATATTCATTCAGATTCAGCTTTTAGATACAGTTCAAAGACGCTCCAGATACGGATGCCATCCTGATACTCATTCAGATCCAGCTTTCAGATACAGTTCAGATACGCTCCAGATACGGATGCCATCCAGATACTCATCCAGATTCATCTTCTAAATACAGTTCAGAAACGCTCCAGATACGGATGCCATCCTGATACTAATTCAGATTCAGCTTCTAGATACAGTTCAGATACGCTCCAAATACGGATGCCATCCTGATACTCATTCAGATTCAACTTCTAGATACTGTTCAGATACGCTCCAGATACGGATGCCATCCTGATACTCATCCAGATTCATCTTCTAGATACAGTTCAGTTACGCGCCATATACGGATGCCATCCTGATACTCATTCAGATTCAGCTTCTAGATACAGTTCAGAGACGCTCCAGATACGAATGTCATCCTGATACTCATTCAGATCCAGCTTTCATATACAGTTCGGATACGCTCCAGATACATATGCCATCCTGATACTCATCCAGATTCATCTTCTAGATACAGTTCAGATACACTCCAGATACGGATGCCATCCTGATACTCATTCAGATTCAGCTTCTAGATACAGTTCAGATACGCTCCAGATACAGATGTCATCCAGATACTCATTCAAATTCAGCTTCTAGATAGAGTTCAGATACGCTCTAGATACGGATGCCATCCTGATACTCATTCAGATCCATCTTTCAGATAAGGTTCAGATATGCTCCAGATACGGATGCCATCCTGATACTCATCCAGATTCATCTTCTAGATACAGTTCAGATACGCTACAGATACGGATGCCATCCTGATACTCATTCAGATCCAGCTTTCAGATACAATTCATATACGCTCCAGATACGGATGCCATCCTGATACTTGTTCAGATCCAGCTTTCAGATACAGTTTAGATACGCTTTAGATACGGATGCCATCCTGATACTCATTCAGAACCAGCTTTTAGATACAATTCAGATACGCTCCAGATACGGATGCCATCCTGATACTCATTCAGATTCAGCTTCTAGATACATTTCAGATATGCTCCAGATACGGATTCCATCTTGATACTCATTCATATTCTGCTTCTAGATACAGTTCAGATATGCTCCAGATACGGATGCCATCCTGATACTCATTCAGATTCAACTTTTAGATACAGTTCAGATACGCTCCAGATACGGATGCCTTCCTGATACTCATTCAGATCCAGCTTTCAGATACAATTCATATACGCTCCAGATACGGATGCCATCCTGATACTCGTTCAAATTCAGCTTCTAGATACAGTTCAGATACGCTCCAGATACGGATGCCATCCTGATACTCATTCAGATTCAGCTTCTAGATACAGTTCAGATACGCTCTAGATACGGATGCCATCCTGATACTCATTCAGATCCAGCTTTCAGATACAGTTCAGATATGCTTCAGATACAGATGCCATCCTGATGCTCATTCATATTCAGCTTCTAGATACAGTTCAGATACGCTCTAGATACGGATGTCATCCTGATACTCATTCAAATTCAGCTTCTAGATACAGTTCAGATACGCTCCAGATACGGATGTCATCCTGATACTCATTAAGATTCAGCTTCTATATACAGTTCAGATACGCTCCAGATACGGATGCCATCCTGATACTCATTCAGATACAGCTTTCTGATACAGTTCAGATACGCTCCAGATACAGATGCCATCCTGATACTCATTCACATTCAGCTTCTAGATACATTTCAGATATGCTCCAGATACGGATGCCATCCTGATACTCATTCAGATCCAGCTTTCAGATACAGTTTAGATATGCTCCAGATACGGATGCCATCCTGATACTCATTCAAATTCAGCTTTCAGATGCAATTCAGATACGCTTCAGATACAGGTTCCATTCTGATAATCATTCAGTTCCAGCTTACAGGTACAGTCCAGCAATCCCCTTTGGATGACATCTTTAAGCCCATCTCCAACAATTATCCATTACCTCTCCAAATGGCATCTTTAAGCCCATTCCCTACATAATCAACTAACACATCTTCGAGTGCAAATATTCTGGGCACTCTAGTGTTCAATATTCTTCCACCTTCAAATCACGAATGGCAGATCTACCAATCTAACTCTTCAGGTGTAAGAAGATTAAACAGGGGCAGCTGTTGTACCCCAAAATTTTCCATCTCATGTCTCAAGGACTCTTAGAATTACTTCAGTCAATTTGTAAACCTCAAATCATAATTTTCTAAGAAGAACCATTCAAGTTGTCAAAAGGGGGGAAAATGAGCAAAATCGGAATTTCAGCTGGAAAAAGTCAATCGGACGCTAAAAATTCAAACTTTGACTTTTTGACCAAATTTGAGTCCCAAAAATCACATTATGTCAAGACATCCAAAAAATGGAGTTTGATCATCAAAAATCAAGAGAATCAAATATCCAACTTTGCAAGACTTTGAATTTTCTAAGTATTTTCTATACTTGGTTAATTTCATTTGTTTCATGACATTTTTCACTACAATTCCGATTAATTCAAAATGATGCAAGTAATTCAAGTTATTACAAAGTAACATTTTGCAAAATTACAAATTCTAAAACTATGTCTTGATTAAAACCTTGTCACAATATTTTTTCCTTTGACATAATGTGCACAAGACCAAATTTGTGACATGCTACAAACTATGTTGTCCAAGTTATTGCTAAACAAAAAGTGATATGTTACTTCTATACATTACCACAACACTTCAAACCCTTGCTCATTTACTGTCTTACAAAATCTTGTGCCATGCTGCACCATAAACCTGTCACAAAACTGCATTGTTGTCCTATACAATCCAAAATATGTCCACAAAACCAGTCAAAAACTGCTCTATGCAGTCTGCCCAAGCCTGCACCACAACAGCCCCAAAATTGCACCAAAATGGCAAAGGAAAATTGTGTGCAGAAAGTATCAAAGCAGTAGGCAAAAACAATTCAAAATGACTTATTTGTTTTCCCCTCTAAACCACATTCAAGGGGTCTACAAAAAGAGGATTGTCTCATAAGACAAGGGGGGGATTTTGAAGAGAGGTTAAAAATTTTCTAGAGAGAAGATAGAGAGTTTTGTTGAGCAGAAAAACAATATTATGTGCAACTTTGACTCATTTTCAAAACCAAAACTGCTCTTGTTCAAAATAGAAACCCAACCCATTGCTCCACCATACAAACTCTTTCTCAAAGACTGTCCAAACATAACCAAAAAAAAACAGTCCCTGTAGTGCTGTTCATCCCTATCCTCAAAACACCAAAAACATTACAATACAGTCCAACTTAGTTTCAACAGTCTGGAGTAGCTTTCTGGAGATTCATTGAGGCCCTCATCACATTTGGAAAAACATTCAGATTTAAAACAGACAGTGCAGTCCAGAGGTAAGTCTTCTTGACTTGATATCTCTCCATACATCATTAATGATTTTTTTATTTTGAAGACAAGATGTAGTACTTTAATATCTTTTTGAACTAGTCATATGCACCTTATTTAGGCTTATTCAATCATTTGTTGTTCATGTTTATCCATCATATGCCATAAGCTAACCTATACATTCAGTAAAATGATGTTTAAGGCAGGAAAATGCAGCATGTATCGACACATATCATCATGTATCGACCCATCCTAGTGGAAAAAAAGGGGTATGAGTCGACACATAATCCTCATGCGTCGACCCATACTGAGTTCAGGTCAAAAAACAGAAGCTGGAAGAGCTTATGAGTCGATACATACGCGTTTCGCGTCGACACGAAAAGGGTGCATGAGTCGGCACATTCCATTATGTATCGACTCATACTGAGTTATTTTGTTTTGCAGGAGCAGGGAAAAGCTATGTGTCGATGCATAGCAGCATGGGTCGACACATTGTGGTTCAAAATGCATTTCTTCCTATATTTGGCACTATTTTTACATTATCTTTGTTGTTGTTCGATATGGTTGTAATATTTTAGTTTCTACTTCATCCCCATTATTAATTTGTACCCCCATCCCTCTAAAATGATGTAATAGCTTAGATTTTACTTTCCGCATTTTACTTGCTTTTCATGTATTTCTAGTAAATAGGATTCATGGCAAGATAAAATCAACAAATAGACGACTTTCAAATACGAAATAAAACGTATGCAAACTAACACACTTGCACACTAACACCTCTAGGGCAATCTCACTTTGTCGCCTTTCGGAAAATAGTCATGCCCCTCGAATATGAAGCGTTTTAAGCAAAGACCCTTCGATAAAAAAGATCGTAGTCCCTCGATGACCCTCGATGTTGCCTTCGGTAAAACGGTCTAGTCCCTAAACGACATTGCTAAAACGTCTCATAAGTTGCTTTCTATGACTATACAAACGTCCCATACTCGTCCCTTCACATCCAACGATGGGACTTCTTACCAAAACAATGGTAAGATAGCCACATCTAATGGAGAAGGAAAAGCATATTTAAGACCATTTTAGTAGGTAGTTTCGCTCTTAGTTACTCGCTTGCTCGCAACTACAAAAAATACTTTTATACATCAACACTCTTATTTCAAAACATTTCCAAAAGATAAAACATTTTGTATACGTTCTTATAGAGACGAGAACCATTGCAAAATATCTATCTGAAAACCACTTTCCAAATCACAATCCACAAGTACACATTTGAACTATCTTTCGAAACAAAACTTTGTATACGTTCTTATAGAGACGAGAACCATTACAAAGATATTTCCAAAATACTTTCAAAGCCCACATCACAAAGCACATTCAAACGAAAGCAAGTTGATCTAGAGAGTAACTAAAAGCCCATGGAAAACCATTGATGAAAAGGGTGCTAATACCTTCCCTTTTCATAATCTACCCCCCGAACTCAAGAAAACATCTCTAAAGGTCTTTCCTGTGCTTTTTCACCTTTCCTTTTTGGATAAAAGAAAAGTCGGTGGCGACTCTTGCTAAACCGCAACATTTGCGAACACAAACGCAAAACATCAAGTCAGTTCTCCCACCGTATCACAGAGAACAAATAATCTTTTTCGAGTAGGTAGAATCTTAAGTACTTGCTCAATAAAACTTTTCACACCAACACCTTTCAAAACAAATTTTCAAAACAAACTTTGTCACACCCTTGAGGACTGATACAAGGGTTATCACGAAGTAAAACATTTTCAAGAACAATCAAGGATACACACAAGTAATTTCAAAATGAGAAAGTACCTAAGAGCCCATGGAAAACCATGGATAGAAAGGGTGCTAACACCTTCCCTTTCTATAATCTACCCCCCATACTCAGAATATCTCGAAAAAATGTTTTTTTTCTGTTCTTTTTCCTTTTCCATGATTGGATGAAATAAAATTTGGTGGCGACTCTTGCTTACCGCAACATTTTGCAAACAAAAAACGCAAAACGCAAACCAGTATAACAGTCGGTTCTGCCACCGTATCACATTGAGCAACCTTGAGCATTTGATAACCCTAGGAGAATGTTTTGAAGAAATGAGAGGGAAAACTACGGGATATAACAGCTGCCCCAGTTCAATCTTCTTAAACCTGAAGAGTTAGATTAGCATGTCTGCCATTCATGGTCTGAAGGTAGAAGATGATTGAACACTTAAGTGCTCAGAAATTTGCACTCGCCTATGAAAGAAGTAATGTTGTTGATTGATAATTAATATTGCTTGAATGGGCTTATATATGCCATTCAAAGAGATGATGGAATGTCGTCGGAGACGGGCTTATAGATTCCATCCAAAGTATATGTTGATAGAAGTATCAGAATGAGTCTACGCTCGACTGTATCTGAAGAATGCTTTCTAGAATGAACCTCTGAGGAAGATACTTCAGTAGATGCTTATCAGATTTAGTCTCCAAGGGAAATGTTTGTCATGTAAATAGTCGCCTTGTCTTGTTCCGGGAGTTAACCTACAATCTGTTTTTGTTGGTAATCTCGTCCTGGTCATAAAGATAAAAAGATAGTTTCCCCGTCCTATTTCGGGATTTAATCTTTTCTCGGTCGTGTAGATAGTTTCCCCGTCCTATTTCGGGAGTTAATCTTTAACTTGTTCGTGTAGATAGTTGCCCCGTCTTATTTCGGGAATTGATCTACAATTTGTTTTCACAGATGGCTGCCGTGTCTTGTTTCAGGAATTAATTTGTGCCCGATTATATAGATAGTTGCCCCTTCTTGTTTTAGGAATTAATCTGCGACTTGTTTTAAAAGTTGTTGATGATATTTGTCTGTTTACAAACTTTTTTACATGAAAAGACAAAATTAGATTTATGAAAAGTCATGATGTGTGTAATTCATTACATAATGATGTTCTCAAAATAAATGAGAAGGCTATATGTGTGTTGTATTCATATGCTACGATATTTTGTAAATGATGTATAAATGTGAGATGTTATTGAAGCACATTGGTAGCTTTGTATAATATCTTTGACTGGGGAAAATAAATCCCTGACTGCTGTTGAGGATGAAGAATGTGCGTAGTCTTCAATCTTGTTTAGAATGCTTCGGATGGGGGTTCCTATTTTCTGTTTGAGGATACTCTATCGGGGAATGTTGACTTCTTCTTGGGGAGGAGAGTTCAAGAACATCAGTCGTTTACCGCTCTACTGGGGAATTTAATCCTTATATACCATGACTGGGAATAATTGAGATAGATAACCTTCTGAGATGCTATCTGACTGAGTTTCTGATATGGATGCCGACTGGTCTATGGAGGATAAGGTTAAACGATATCTAGTTCAGTTTCAGATTTCATAGCAACTCTCTAAGGATAGAAGTCTAGACTGTCTTTCACCAGAGAGAGGAATTTTGTCGATGATTTGTAGTAGTCAGAGAAATAGACTCAAGCTAGGGAGACTAAATTCTGTTGGGGAAATAAATCATGATGGAGAAATACTCCCCCGAGGAAATGAGTTCTGCTGGAGAATAGAATTCTACGGGGGATCTTATAGTTCTGGAGAACTAAACTCAACTGGGGAAGAGAATTTCTATGAATTGGACAGATGACATAATCTCTAATGAGGATTGGGACTTCGTAGGTTGGAGATATTTCTGGGGAAAGATCATAATCCTTTATCCGTTAGGGGGATCTGCTGGGGAGTGTGATTAGGTTAATTTCTGGAAGATGCCCAAATTAATGTTTTAACGTATTTTAGACTTGCGGTGAAAGTATCTTTGTCAGGAGTGAGCTTGTGAAGATGACTTTGTGGGGCCAATCCCATGGAGGTTGTTCTGTGGGAATTTGTGGATGACTTGAATGTTATCCCAACTCCTAGAGTCTTGAGTAAATGCTTATTCCTTTTTCTATGTATACATTTGTTAACAGTAATCATATTCATATGCATTTGTTCATTCAATTTAGTCATTAGACATTTTTGCAAACAAAACAGAGAAAGTAAAACAAAATTTGAACTTTGAACTGGTATTTATATTGATAATTTGGCTATAAACAGATGTTTTTGTATAGAGACAGAAATCCTGGTAAGAGGAAATCGTCAGACAATGAAAAGAGAACAATGTAACAATAAAACATATAGTTATGTGTAAATGATCTCGTCAGGTTTCAACCCTGCTATTGCCTCTATGTCTTCAAGCATTTCATCCCTCACTGTCGGAAAAAGATGATTAAATCGATTGTACCATTTGATCTTGATGTTGGTAATGAAGCTTGTTATAAGTGCTCCCATGGCACAAAGTCGTACGCTTTAATCCCTAATTTTTTCCTGGATCGCCCTTTCGGGTTTTCAGTCCATCGGGATACCCTTTTTTGCCCAAGACGCCTTTTCAAGTTTTCGACTTGCCGGGTGTATAGTCTTTATATATATATCCCAGATTTTTGCCCGAACCCTTTTGGTTCTCCGGGATTCCTTTATTTTTTCCTAGGCCAGTCAACCTAGTGGGTCATTTTTATGCATAGTATCTTTTGACTATGTCCACGTTCACAGGGTGCAGAAAATCTTCACCATCCATGGTGGTCAGTATCATAGCACCGCCAAAATATATCTTCTTGATTACAAATTTCCCTTCATAGGTGGGTGTCTATTTTCCTCTGGGATCAACTTGTGGTAGGATAATGCACTTTATTACCAAGTCACCAACCTGATATACCTGATGCTTGACCTTCTTGTTGAAAGCTTTGATCATACATTTTTGGTACATCTGACGATGACAGACAGTCGCAAGACTTTTCTCATCAATCAGATTCAACTGGTCCAACCTATTCTAAATCCATTTTTCTTCATCTAAATCTGCCTCTTTCATAATTCTCAGAGAAGGAATCTGAACTTCGACAGGTAGGACAACCTCCATACCATAGATCAGAGAGAATGGGGTTGCCCCAGTTGAGGTTTGTACCAAAGTGCGGTAGCCATGAAGAGTAAATGGAAACATATCATGCCAATATCTATACGTCACTGTCATCTTCTGTATAATCTTCTTAATATTCTTATTAGCGGCTTCCACTACGCCACTCATATTTGGTCAATACGAAGAAGAGTTGTGGTACTTTATCATGAACTACGTGCAGAGTTATGTGATCATAGTGTTGTTGAGATTGGTACCATTGTCTATGATAATTTTCTCGGGGATGCCATACCGATAGATAAGGTTGTGTTTGATGAACCAGACAACAACATTCTTGGTAACAGAGGCGAATGAGGCTGCTTCAACCCATTTCGTGACTTAATCAATGGAGACGAGGATGAAACGATGTTTGTTAGAAGCACTAGGCTTGATTTCTCCAATCATATCAATTCCCCATATTGCAAATTGTGATACATTAGGAGAACTGACTTGAGGTTTTGCGTTTGTGTTCGTAAATGTTTCGGTTTAGCAAGAGTCGCCACCGACTTTTATTTTATCCAAAAGGAAAGGTAAAAAATCACAGGAAAGACCTTTGAGATGTTTTCTTGAGTTCAGGGGGTAGATTATGAAAAGGGAAGGTGCTAGCACCCTTTTCATCCATGGTTTTCCATGGGCTCTTAGTTACTTGTTTAGATCACTTGCTTTGCTTTTTCAATTGTTTGAAATGGTGCTTTGTGTGGTTTTGAAAGTATTTTGAAAAGAGGCCATCATTTTGGAAATCTTTGTAATGATTCTCGTTCATAAGAATGTATACAAAGATGTTTGTCTTTTGAAAAAATGCTTCAATGTTTTGAAAGTTGTTTGGAAAATGTTTTGAAATGTGTGTGTGTTTGTTTGAAAATAGCAAGGATTTTTTTTGAAATGATCAAGTAACTAGAAGCATTCTACCTACTCAAAAGTCTTTCTTGTACATTTTTATTCCTTTGATGTTGTTGATTTACCATTGATTTGGTAAATAACCCTATCTTTGGATGTTAAACGGGACGGGCGTGGGTCATCGTATGACCATGATAGCAATGTTGCCAAGTATCTTAGATTGTTTGAGGGACTAAGATCATTTATTTAGGCAACCTTTTGATAGCGTCATCGAGGGACTATGATCTTTTGTTTTGTTTTGTTTTTGTTTTGCCAAGATACCTAGCATGCATACCATGGCCATTTTGTTAAGGAAACCAAGTGGGTGAAACCCTAGAGGTGCTTGTGTGTAATGTGTTGTCATTTTTCATGAATTTTGTTTGTCTTGAATTAGGTCATTCTATTTGTTTGATTTTGTCTTATCATACAAACCCTAATTTACTAAACATGTATATAATGCGATAAATTGTGTAAAGTAAATTTAAACTATTACAACAATATTATGGGAAGGGGGGTACAAGTTTTGAATGAGGGATATTGCTCAAAATAAAACCCTAAACTATTACAACCCAATTGAATTTACTATACAATAAATAAATAAATATACAATATTTAAATATGAAATAAAATGTATGTATGCAAAAATGTTTTGTAATTGTTTTAGGTATGAGAAAATAAAATTATCTAAGTCCTAAAAATAAGAAGAAATGATATTATTATCTTTGAAAGGGGAAACCCTAATTTTGTTTTTAAAAAAAATTATATTTTCTATATTATTTAATTGTCCATTTTTACAAGAAAAAACAATACCAATATTATGTACAAATATTTAAAAATTATATATGTATGAAAAATAAATATTTAATGTGTAACAAAATCAAAATAAATATGTATTGTATTTTTTTTTTATTATTTACAAATTATTTTAAGAAAATGATTTCTATTTATTAAAATAAAACTATTCTTATGTGCAAAAAATAAGATAAAAAATAAAATAAAATGCAAAAAATTAAGAAAATATTTTTGGGATTTTTCAATGTTCAGAAAAAAATAATAAAGTCAAAAATATAAAATATGCAAGAAAATACAAAAATATAAAAATAATAAGTCAGGGGGGTGCAAAAGTAAAATGGGGGGTGTGGAAAGTAACAGGCCCAAGGCGCCAGGCCCAGAACACCAACTTCATCCCTGTCCTTGCTTCGCGCGCGCACCCTGTGTTCAAACCTGCAACTCTCTATTCTTTGCACAAAAACAAAATCTTGCAACATGAAACTTGTAGCATTTTTTATCACGATTCCAATGATATAAAATTTGAAACCTAACCCTAAGAAACCAGGGAGAATTTTAATGGCCCTAATTTCTCACCTAGTTTTTTCAGCATGTTCAACAACCAAATACTCTTAGCTCAGTTAATATAAATGGAAAGTAAGCATATGTACAGCTTAAGCAAGTTAAGGACTACATTTTTGCTTCACAAATCAAAGCCTAAGGATTCCTAAATAGAGAGATAGAACTTTGAGAAATACCTTGTTCAGTTGAGTTTGGATATGGCAAAGTGGGAACTTTAAGTGAGGCCTGAAGATCGTGTGATCTTCCTTGAAGTTCCCTCAACCTTTTCCAATGCTTAGCTGGCCTTGTAGATGCTTGAATATCCTTACACGAGTCAACCTGCAACCTTGCAAAATGAAAATGATGAAGTGTGAAACTGAGCTCACAGTTGCAAGATGAATGCTTGGATAGCTTGGATGTGATGTAGAGAAGATGTTTCAAGGGTTGAAAGGAAAAACGCACGAGCAAGTTTCAAGTTGGCAAGTGTTCTGTAGATGATGCCCTATTTGTGTAGAAAAGTGTGATTTTGGTGTTTGAGAGTGTTTTGGATGTTAGGCAATCGTGTATTGGCTTGTTACAAGGTTTTGAAGTTGTTTCAAATGATGCTAAGGCCTCTCTTTATCAGATGCACAAGTTGTATTGACTTTTGAAAGTTTGCTTGCTTTTGAAGAAAGTTGAAGTGACAATGCCCAAAATGTTGTACTTGCTAGTTCTAGGGCTGCAAGGAGTTGGTATACTTTTCCTGATGTTTGTGGATCTTGTTTGCAACAAAATATCAAGTCCATGGCTCAAGAATTGCAAAGTTGCAAAAAGATAGCTTTATCAAAGTAGTATTATGAACTTTATGCCATTTTTGGATTAATTCATTGTGCAATGCTTCAAAAGTCAAAACAAGACCATTATCCATTTAGTTTGCATTAAATTATGGAGTGTATAAGGGATTAGGACCTGTAATGCAAGGTACAAGCATGTTTGAAACTGATTTGCAACTTGTAACATTGTGAAAATGCCTTGACCAAAAGTGATAAATTGCCATTTTCCCTTCATCGATTCTCCCTAAACATAAATAATCTTGGAGAGTTCTTGGACATTTTGGAAATCATGTAACATGCTCTACAATCCATCTTTGAAATTCAACTTGAGATACCTCTTATAACTAGGTGAAAAGTTGCCATGAAGTTAGGTCAAAAACCTGCCTAAATAGGGCAAAATTTCACTAAGTTAAAAAGTTTATGGACCCCTATTCACAAATTCATAACATGAGATACAAGCATCGTTTGGGAAAACTTTGTGAATAAAAGTTGTAGATTTCATGGAGGACTACAACTTTCATGTTGGAAGTTTTCTTTGAATCCAATTGCATCATGGTGATAAAGATGTGGAACGTTGGGGGAAAAATAAGAAATTTTCATAACTTAGAAAATTTCTAAGTTATGAAAAATTTCAAATTAAAACCCTAATTTTCAATTTTAGGTTTCTTGGTCAACAAGTTTCACATTTTGACATATCTTGATGAAATATGACTTTTGGCACTTGATTTTGACCAAAAGTTTGACTTTTCAGTGTACAATTGATTTTTGATCAGTTGATTGAAAAATTCATCTGTCAATCCTATGCATTTGAGATCTTTTGAACCATGTGATTAGGTAAAGATGATGCCATTGAGTCCTTTAAATCATGTTTGAACCCAATTGGTCATTGGCTAGGTTAAAAATCATAAATTGCCCTTTCTCAGTTAAAACCCTAATTTTGACCATTTTGCCCTTTTGATGATTTGATCAAATTTCTTGAGGAGTTGTAGTCCAAACTTGATAAAATGGTACATAGGAGCCTATAATGTTGTTTTGGATCAAAATTTATGAAGTTTGACTTTAAATTGGCTATGGTTGACTTTTTCCCCAATATAGTTGATTTTTAGGTCAATTGTCCAATTGACTGGGCAAAAATGTGATTCAAGGCTTGAAACTTGGTATGAGCAATCTTAGGGGTCCAAGATGGTGTATGAAAGTCATATGAAGTATTGATGGTCCAAAAATCCTTGTGCAAACTCAAACCTTAATTTCAGGTCATCAGTGCAAGGTGATGTCTTGAGCTGAGCAAACCCTAATCATGTCTGGAGTCCAAGAAGTCTTGTGAGGAAAATCTTGATAATAGGAGAGGGAAAATTTTGGGGTACAACAGCTGCCCCTGTTCAATCTTCTTGAACCTGAAGAGTTAGATTGGTGAGTTTTGTCGTTTGTGACTCAAAGGTAAAAGATAATTGGACACTAGAGTGCCCGTAAATTTGCACCCGTCAAAATGTAGTTGAGGGAATGGGCTTAAAGATGCCATTTGGAAATGTGATAGAATCTTGTTAGAGATGGGATTAAAGATGCCATCTAAGAATGTTTGTTGAGTTGTGAGTTGTAAGTCAAAAGAATAAATATCAGAATGGTGTCCGCGTCTGGAACGTATCTGTATTGTATCTTGGGATTGAATTTGTATGAGCAAGGGAATAGCAGTCGTGTCTGGAGCGTATCTGAGTTGTAACTATATTTGAATTTGAATGAATAACATAATGACTTCCATGTTTGGAGTGTATCTGTATTGTATCTGAGTCTGAAATCTGAATAAATGACATAAAGGCATCCGTGTCTGGAGCATCTCTGAGCTGGGAAAAATCAGAATAAGCGACAAAATGGCTTCTGTGTCTATAGCGTATCTGAACTGTATATTGACCTTGAATTATGAATGAGTAATAGAATAACTTCCGTGTCTTGAGTGTATGTTTACTGTATCTGAAGTTGAAATCTGAATAAGTATCAGAATGACTTCCGTGTCTGGAGTGTATCTGGACTGTATCTGAAGTTTTGAATCTGAATGAGTGAGAGAATGACTTTCGTGTTTGGGGTGTATTTGTACTGTATTTGAATCAGTAAACTGAATAAGGGCCATAATGGCATCCGCGTCTGGAGCGTATCTGAACTAGAATCTGAATAAGTGACAAAATGACTTCCGTGTTTGGAGTGTATCTAAACTTGAAATTGATAGTTGAATCTGAATGAGAAGTAAAATGGCTTCCGTGTATGGAGTGTATCTAATATGTATCTGATAGTTGAAATCTGAATAAGTAACAGGATGGCATCCTTGTCTTGAGCGTATCTGAACTGTATCTGAAATCTAAATCGGAATAAGCAACAGAATGATTTCCGTGTCTGGAGTGTATTTGTACTATATCATGATTGTATACCGTTAATCATAGCTTGTTAATCTTATCCTGAAAAGGGTAAAATGTTAGCTGAAAACACAGTTATGTTGCATGAAATGTATGATGTAATAATATGTGCTTTATCAATGTTTATGATATATGAATGTAATGTATGCGCATGTAAGCTGATTTGTTGTCTTGCTGAGGAAAATAAATCCTTGGCGGCTGGGGATAATGAAACCCTTGACTGCTGCCGGGGAAAATAAATCCTTGACCGCTGAGAGTAAGAAAATCTTGGTGACTGTTGGGGACAAGAAATCCTTAACAACTTCTGTGGGGATGTGAGGATCCTTCATGTCTCGAAGTTGAAGTATTTGACAAAAATTCTCTTGTGAGAGTAATGCCAAACTTCTTGAGCAATCTGCTTTGGGAATCCAGAGAATTCTGATGGCTTCTACTGGGGGTTACACAAAGAAAATCCTTGATCTGCTGGAGAATAAGGAAAGCTCTGATGGCTTCTGCGAGGAACTAAGAATGAGAATCTTTATTCTATTGAGGAGTAATGAAAACTTCGGCGACTTCACTGGGGAAAATGAGAATCTTCATTCTTTTGGGGAGCCCTGAAAACTTTGGCGACCTCATGCTAGGGAGTAATGAAGACTTTGTGGGGAAGAGTTTACTGCTGATGAGTAAGTTCAGGAGTTTTCGGTTTTCTGCCACTCTACTGGGAAGTTATCCTAGGTTGGGGAGAGACAAAAGTTTAACTGTTATCTGATTGATTTCCAGGCTTCAAGACAACTTGCTGGGGAAATTGGATGGTTTCCGCTGGGAATTAGAAGTCTTGACTCGATTGGGGATGAAGGTTTCAGCTCCGTTGGGGATCTATAACTCAAAGTTTCTGCTCCGCTGGGGATTGGGAGTTTGAAGTTTTAACTCTGATGGGAATTAAGGTTTGAAACTCCGTTGGGGATATGTATTTCAAGGTTTTAGCTCCGCTGGGGACCTAGATGATGTACTGTAAGGATTGCTCCTGGAATAGCCTAAAGACATTTTCCTATCCTTTCAGTCTGTCAGTAATTGTTCTTTTCCATCCTGTTTATTTGTAAGCAGTAATTATGCTCAAATGCATATGTTCATCAATGGATCGTTGGACGTTTTTGCAAATAAAAACACAATTGTAAAAGAAAAAGGAAAATAGTTTCTGTACTTTGAAAGAGATATCTTTGTATTTACTTTGAATAAGTGTTTTGTACAAAGGAGATAGACATCCTAGTAAGAGGATGGCGTCATAAAAGTAAGAAAATTTTATACAAAGAAAGATAGCTATGTGTGTAAAAATCCCATGGGGTTCCTATTCCGCTATAGCCTTCGTAACTCCGAATATCTTGTCCATCTGCTGCTTTGTCCGAAGATAATTGGATTGACCAGAAACTCAGAGTTTGTCAGTGAAGAGATTGTCCTTAAAGTGATCCGATGAGACATAGTCATACGCTTTAATTCCCTAACTTTTGCCTGGACCGACCTTTCGGGTTTTCAGTCCAACGGGAAACCCTTTTTTTCCCAAGTCGCCCTTTCGGTTTTTCAACTTGCCAGGTGTACATATTTTTTTTGTTTATCCCTAACTTTTTCCTGAACCTCCCTTTCCGGTTTTTGATTCACCGGGATGCCCTTTTTTTGCCTATGTGTGTCAACCTAGCAGGTCATTTATGCATAGTATCTTTTGACTATGTCTACGTTCGCATGGTGCGGCAGATCATTACCGTCCATGGTGGTTAAGATCATTCCCCCACCAGAAAAGATGTTTTTGATTACAAATGGTCCTTCGTAGGTAGGAGTCCATTTGCCCCTGGGATCACTTTGTGGCAAAATGATGCGCTTGATTACCAGATCCCCGACTTGATATGTCTGGCGTCTGACTTTCTTATTGAAAGCCTTGATCATCCGTTTTTGATACGTCTGACCGTGGCAAACAGCAGTAAGTCGCTTTTCAGTAATCAAGTTAAGTTGATCAAGTCGGGTCTGAATCCAATCGTCTTCACTCAAACCAACATCTTTCATGATTCTCAAAGAGGGAATCTCAACCTCGATAGGTAAAACAGCCTCAATGCCATATACCAAGGAATAAGGTGTTGCCCCAGTTGATGTACGTGCCGTAGTACGGTACCCGTGAAGAGCAAACGGTAACATTTCATGCCAGTCCTTGTAGGTGACTGTCATCTTTTGTATGATCTTCTTGATATTTTTGTTAGCAGCTTCAACTGCATCATTCATCTTTGGACGGTAGGGAGATGAATTGTGATGTTGAATCTTGAACTTCTCGCACAAGGCAGTGATCATAGTATTGTTAGGGTTTGTACCGTTATCAGTGATGATCCTTTCGGGGATACCGTACTGGCAAATAAGGTTCTGCCTGATGAAGCGGGCAACCACATTCTTAGTAACAGATGTGAAGGACGCTGCTTCGACCCACTTGGTGAAGTAGTCAATGGCTATCAGAATGAAGCGGTGTCCATTGGATGTTGTAGGCTTGATCTCTCCAATCATGTCGATTCCCCACGTAGCGAACGGCCAAGGAGCTGTTAAGACATTTAGAGGAACAGGAGGCACGTGCACCTTGTCTGCATAGATTTGACATTTATGACAAGTGCGGGAGTGTTGATAACAGTCAGCTTCCATGGTAGACCAGTAATAGCCTGCCCTTAGAATCTTATTAGCCATTGTATGCCTGCTAGAGTGAATGTCGAAGGTACCTTCATGCAATTCAGCCATGATCTTTTCAGCTTCAGCTTTGTCCATACAACGGAGCAGAATAGTATTATGATTACGCTTGTATAGGATGCCATTGCTTAGGAAGAACTTATCTGAGAACCTCCTTAAGAACTTTTTGTCATTGATTGAAACTCCTTCAGGGTTTTCTTGAGCCTCGAGATACCTTTTGACTTCATGAAACCATGGCTGGTCCACTACTTCTTCGGTATTAATCTCGTGACAATGTGCCAGTTCGTCCATCCGTTCAATGGTGATTTGGGGAGCCTCATTATCCCAATTAAGTTTAAACATGGATGACATTGTATCTAGAGCATCTGCTAGCTGATTTTCTTCTCGCGGAAAGTGCTCGAAGGTAATCTGCTCGAAATGTGGTAACAATGTCAAGACATGTTCTTTGTAAGGGTTGAGGTTTGGATGTTTAGTATCCCACTCTCCTTTGATCTGACTAATGACCAAAGCTGAATCCCTAAATACAATCAAAGATTTGATTCCCAAGTCTATGGAAACCTTGAGTCCAAAGATGCAAGCTTCATACTCTGCCATGTTGTTCATACAGTTGAAGCAAAGTCTGGAGGTGAAAAGAGTATGGCAACCTTCTGGGGAGATGAGTATAGCGTCGATATCGTTGCCAAGTGCATTGGAGGCCCCATCAAAGTACAGGGTCCATCGAGATCCTTGTTCAGGCCCGTCATATGGTCTGAAATCCTCAATGTTGTCCAATGTCATGATGTCTTCGTCAGGGAAGTCGAACCTCATGGATTGGTAATCTTCGACAGCTTGATGAGCCAGATGATCGGCTAGCACACTCCCCTTTATAGCTTTTTGGGTCGTGTACTGTATGTCGTATTCCGTTAGGATCATCTTCCATCTGGCTTTCCTTCCGGACAAAGAAGGCTTCTCAAAGATGTACTTTATCGGATCCATCTTAGATATTATCAAAGTGGTATGAGTCAACATGTACTACCTTAGCCGGCGAGAAGCTCATACCAAAGCGCAGCAAGTTTTCTCGAGCAGTGAATATCTTGTATCACAGTCGGTAAACTTTTTGCTAAGGTAATAAATGGCATGCTCTTTTCGGCCAGACTCGTCATGTTGGCCCAGTACGCACCCCATTGAATTCTCTAAGACAGACAGATACATGATTAGCGGTCTTCCTTCGACGAGTGGCATCAATATTGGAGGTTCTAGCAAATATTCCTTGATTTTATCAAAAGCAACTTGACAGTCATCATTCCATTTGACTACCTGATCTTTCTTCAACAGCTTGAAGATTGATTCACAGGTAGATGTTAGGTGAGAAATGAACCTTGCAATGTAGTTTAGTCGTCCCAAGAAACCTCTGACCTCCTTCTTAGTGCGAGGAGCAGGCATTTCTCGTATAGCTTTGACTTTGGCAGGATCAACCTCGATGCCTTTGTTGCTGACAATAAAACCTAGGAGTTTACCGGATCGGACTCCAATGTACACTTGTTTGGGTTCATTCTGAGCTTGTACTCCTTCAACCTGAAAAATAGCTTTTGCAAGTGATCAAGGTGTTCTTCTTCAGTTTGTGATCGGGCTATCATGTCATCTACGTAGACCTATATCTCATGATGTATCATATCATGAATCAAAGCTACCATGGCGCATTGATAGGTTGCCCCGGCATTCTTCAGTCCGAATGGCATCACTTTATAGTAGAACGTACCCCACTGTGTAACAAAAGTAGTTTTCTCCATGTCCTCAGGTGCCATTTTGATCTGGTTATAGCCTGAGAATCCGCCCATGAAAGAAAATACTTTGTGCTGAGATATGTTGTCAACCAGGATGTTGATGTGCGAAAGTGGAAAGTTATCTTTAGGGTTGTCCCTGTTTAAGTCTCTATAATCCATGCACATTCTCACTTTGCCGCCCTTTTTAGGAATGGGCACAATGTTTGCAACCCATTGAGGATAGGAAGTAACAGCCAGAAATCCAGCATTGAACTGCTTCATAACTTCTGCTTTGATCTTCTCTGACATGTCTGGTCTCATGCGGCGGACCTTCTGCTTAACTGGTGGACAGTCTTCTCTTATGGGTAGACGGTGTACCGCAATGTCTGTATCAAGTCCTGGCATGTCTTCATATGACCAGGTGCAGATCTCAACATAATCATGTAGTAACTGAATTAGGCGCTCCTTGACACTCGGCTCTAGATTGGAACCTATCTTGATTTACTTTTTGTCATTCTCAGTTCCCAAGTTGATTGTATCCAACTGCTCTTCATGAGGCTGAATTGCTCTCTCCTCTTGCTGTAATAATCTGGCCAATTCCCCTGGAACTTCACAATCTTCCTCACCTTCGTATTCGGCTTGGTTGATCAGATCTTCAGAGTCACTGAAGGCTATAGCAGTATCGTTACCCATGGGATCCAGAATGGAAGGGTACCTGCATTTGTGAGTGTGGGTGTGTGTAAGGGCATAGCCATCTTAAAACAATAAAATGTAAAAGAAAGATAATGAGCATAAAAGGTTTATATATGAAAAACGTCCATGATTCATTAAAATGACATATGAAATGAAGATAAAAACCCTTACAAATGGACCTATGTGTCTCGGGTAAGACACAAGGTGGAAACATTACGAATTGTTTGTAAATTATTACAGATCCAACAGAAATGGAAAAGATAAATTACTGATTTATGAAAGTAATCGGAACAAATTATTTTGCTTCCCAGTTGCACAGTCCTCCGCCAACAGTAGGAAAAATCCAGTCTTCCAAGTTGCCCTCTTCTTCACTGTCCTCTAGTGCATTAACCCCTTGATGGCTGATCTTCACAGGTGGCCCTCCGGCACAAGCTCGGAGTACGGCCTTCTGAGCAGTTGAGGTGAATCCCAGGCCGAATTTGTCTGATTTGAAAGGAAAGTATGGAAGCTGACCCCAGATAGTGGATCCGCCTTCTTCCACTACAGCCCTTGCATCTTTGAGAGATAACATCCGAGGCGGAGGTCTGGTAATCGTTGGTACAGAGGATACTATCTTAGTCGCCTCTATTTCAGGAGAAACCTCTTCAACATGTTGGAAAGGGGTCTCTATGAATTTGCCATCTAACTCCACATAACGGAAGGAATTCAGATGACTAATCATATATTCCTCTTCCCCATGGACAGTTATGATTTTCCCCTGGACAGGGTACTTGAGCATTTGATGCAGAGTAGAAGTGACAGCTCCAGCATGGTGAATCCAAGGTCTTCCCAGCAGGAAAGAATAGGAAGGACGGATGTCCATCACGTAGAATGTTGAATTGAACGTCTGGGTACCCACCTTGATCGGGATGTCCACCTCTCCATGGACCATCCTCTTAGAACCATCAAAGGCTCTGACAATTATATTGCTGGGTTTCAGGGTTAAGCCTTCACAATCCACTCTATCCAAGGCTTTCTTTGGCAAGACATTTAGAGACGACCCAGTATCGACCAAGACATGAGCTAGGGTGGTTCCCCTACACTCCACCGAGACATGTAGTGCATCGTTATGCTTTCTCCCTTTCGAAGTTAAGTCTACATCGGAGAATCATAGACCATTGTCAGCTGTTAAACTAGCCACACATTCCTGGAATTGATCAGCGGAGGTTTCTTGTGGCACGTGGGCCGTCTTCAAAAATTTGACCAAAGCTTTAGAATGTGCCTCAGAGCACAGCAACAGGGCTAACATAGATATTTTGGAGGGGGTATGCCCCAGTTGTTCAACAACATCGTAATCACTTTTCTTAATGATCCTCAGAATTTCTTCCATCTCTTTCTGGGATGTTTCAGGAATGACTAGTGATTGAGCCTTCGTCAAGACAGGCTCCTCTTGAACATTCTTTCCTTTTTTCTCAGCAGCAGAAACAGGGATGGGAATTGTATTGTCATTGTTGGCGGGTACACTTGCAGGTGTAAGCACTGGTATAGGTGTAATCTTTGGAATGGCCGCGGGTCCAAAGGCTGTTGTTGGAGGAGAAATCTCTGGAGAAAAGATTCTTCCACTACGGGTAACTTTGCTTGTTCCGGAAATGTTACTGATGTCAGGATTATCTTCCTCAGAGCTTTCTTCTTCAATGGTCTGTTCAATCTGTTTGACACCATGGTAGTAGATTTCTCCACCATAGTTCCATGATACCATTTTATCGGTTTTGTAAGGGGTTGGCCCTGGCATTGTTATCTTCAACGGAGTAGTCATAGGAGCGGATGTAATCCTAACGGGTTTTTTAGGAACCCTGGAAGGATTGGCGTATATGGTTATTATAGAAACTTCTGGAACTGGAATGGGTGAGACAGGAGCTTTCTCAAACAAAATTTCCTTGTTATCAATCAATAGTTAGATTACTTTCTTCAACAGAGGACAATCAAATGGGGAGGATAGGCAAGCATGGAAATCCTGTTCAAAACCTGGGAACACCCCAGCTTTCAACAGATTCAACTTGACGGTTAAGAGAGGAGTTGACAGTTCATCCACAATAGAAACAAACAGATCTTCTTCCACAGCATTGGCATTGTGCCCATGCCTAGACATCGGTGCGGAGATAACATTTGGCTTTTCAGGAGCTTTAAATTCAACTTCCTTTGCGTCAATCAGATCTTGAATCTTGCTCTTCAAGGCCCAACAGTTGTTGGTGTCGTGCCCTGGACTTTCTGAATGGTACGCGCATCTGGCGTTGGGATGGTAGTGTGGAGAGCCAGTGTTAGGATTTTTAGGGGCCTCCTTTAGCATGGCCAGGTTCAACTTCAAGATATGGGGGAGGACATGAGCAGGAGTCATGTCAATCTTGGTGAATTGCCTTATAAGCCTTTCCACCCTTTGCTGGTTATTCCTCGGTTGATCATTTCTCGGATGGTTGTTTCTGGGTTGGTCTGATGCAGACTTTTGAATCATAATGGCCCCCACAGTTGGTCTTCGTTCGGTTCTTCCCTGATTCCTCTGGGAATAGACAGCAGACACTTCCTTCTTTCCAGTGAAGGGATTTTTTGCAACAGCAGCGGTAGACGCATCTTTCTGAATTTTCCCACTTCTAATACCGGCTTCCACCCTCTCGCCAGTTAGAATCAACTCAGTGAAACCTGCAGAGGAGCTTCCAATTAGGTGATTAAAGAAAGGACCTGACAGAGTCCCCAAGAACATGTCCACTAGCTCTCTCTCAGATAAAGGTGGTTGCACCCTTCCGGCTAAATCCCTCCATTTTTGGGCGTAGTCTTTAAAGCCCTCATTGGTAGCCATAGCCATACTATGTAGCTGAGTACGGGTTGGCGCCAAGTCGGCATTGTATTGATACTGTTTATAGAAGGCGGCTGCCAAATCCTCCCAATTATGCACACAGACCTCTCCAACTGGAAGAACCAATCAAGTTGCATTCCCGATAGACTGTCCTGGAAAAAGTGGACCCACAGGTCTTTGTCAGAAGAATGTGCTTGAATTTTCCTGACATAAGATCGTAGGTGCATCTTAGGGCAAGACACCCCATTGTACTTAGCAAACAGTGGCACCTTAAACTTAGGAGGGATTACAATTCCGGAAACCAACCCTAACTCCTCAAAGTCCAGCCCAGCCCAGGCCTCATCTTCCTCTTCCTTTGCCTCAGAATCAGATGGCACTGCAGTTCCCTTACCTTTTCCTTCCCCCTCTTCAGATGTTGATGGGAATTCCAAAGTCCGCATGGCTTGTCCTTTAAACCTTTTTCCCAGGATAGCCACACCAGCTCTCTTCTTCTTCTTTTTCTCTTCTTTAGCAGGGTCTTGACCTCCTCCTGCCCCTTGGCCAGGGTCAAGAGTAGCTATTGAAATTGTGAATTCTGAGCTTGCAAATCTTTGACCGTTTATTCAATATCCATCTTGCTGAAATAAACAGCAGAGAGATTAGAAAACTTGGTGTAAAGACCTGCTTATGCATATGATGAATGATATGTATTCATGTAATGCTTTCAAGGATTCAGAAATTCAAATTTGTTTTAAACAAAAAAGAAACACATGTCATATTACATAAGATAGAATTTGTTAGTACATCAATGCCCCATGGGTAAAATAATACAAAATTCTAAGGTAAAAGGACGTTGCGCATCCTCTTTGATACAATGTAGGTGTTGAGAGTCTGCTCTTTGTGAAGTAGACGAGTGAGTTCCAAAACCTTTTTCTCGCTTGCGTAGAATTGGGCTTCAAAAGTATCGCGTTCTCCCTTGAGCTGTATCCAACTCCTTTGCCGGTCTTCGAGTGATGTTGGCATGTCAGGATGTAGAAGGGTGTATGGAACCTCTCCTTCCATAACAGGCTCTATAATCACAGGGAGAATGGAGGGGTAAGGCATCATAAGACTTTGGGCGCGGGTTCGTACCCACTTGAGGTAAGGCTCAAGAGGGATGGAATTCTTGTGTCCCAAGGTCTTACTGTCTACCTTGTTGGGCATCCTCCATGCTCAGATGAACCTTTGTCGGAGTCCTTGATTGTCGTTGTCGAAGTCGAAAACCAAGCCTTGAACTAGCATGTCATGTGGGCCATCCCTTCGGGCATAACCAAACTGTCTCAGAGCCAAGAAGGGGTTGTAGGTGATGCTTCCCATAATGCCAAGTAGAGGGACATTAGGGAATTCCCCACAACGGTCAACGATGATAACATTCTCTTTGGATCGAGAACACCAATGAATATCTGAATGTGTAAGAGTCATCAACCGTTGTGACCACCTCAAACCATGCTCATTCTTCAAGACTGGTTGGGGAAGATGAGAAATAAACCATCTTGCCAGTAGAGGAGTGCAACACATGAGAACACCTTTTTTCCTCATTGTACGAGTGTGAAAAGAGTGCAAGATATCCCCAAGCAATGTAGGTACTGGGTTGCGAGACATGAATTTTGACAGCACTCACATCTATGAGTTGATCAGGGTTAGGGAACAAGACCATCCCATAGATAAGAAGGGCTACAATCTCCTCAAAAGCTTGTAAGTCCAAGGAATTCCAGCAGCTTTGGGCCTTCTCGAACAGAAACTTTGACAAGAAGCCTTTGACACCACTTCTAGTTTCCCAATGTGTTGTGACATCATATGAGTGCAAGTGTAGGGCTTGAGAAATCTCTTCGGGCTTTGGATCTCTTTCCGTACCGTTGAAGGGTAGTTGATTGAGAATAGGAATCCTCAAGAGTTGAGAAAATTCCTCCAAAGTAGGCACAAGTTGGTAGTCAGGAAATATGAAGCCATGATGCAAAGGGTCAAAGAACTGGAAAAGAACTTTCATCATGTCTTCCTCTGTGTTGGAAGTGACTAAGCTGAGAAGACAACCATGCCTCTCGGTGAATGGAGAATTCTCAGGAATCCTTGAAGCTATCTCCTTGAGTTGTGGAGGAATTGTTACAAGGTTGACTTGGATAGTTTTCCTGCGAAGTGAATCCATAAACTATAAAACAGGAACAAAGATGCAATTCTAAAATCCTTGAAATGGTTAGTGGATGCATATGATGCTTCATGATGTTAATGATGTTATGCACAAGTATATATGTACAAGCAAGTCACACAAGTTCCTAGTTTAGGCTTGCATGGGGTTTCATAGGTAACTACCCTCTTGAAGTTTAGTTGGCTCAACCTGTCCGAGAAATAGTAATCGGGTTCTAAGGAGCTCAATATCACTAGATTGTTTCCTTGTTCATTGTTTCAATTCAGCCTCTTTACTGGCGACCGAAATATTCCAAGGAACCAACCCTCAATGAGTGTAGTATCGAGTATCCACCAACTTCGGACTGCACCAAAGTCGGTCATCTCACTACATCCTAAAAGGCCAAGTTGGTCAAGTAAAGGTTCTAAAAGTTCGTTAGTGCTTCATGACATCACTCAGCGGCCCCGTATTCTCTTTGATTGACTCAAAGGCTATCGGTACCCACAAATATGTCACACTAACACAGCTATTGCTTAGACCGTGTCGGTATACCCCGCACAGTTTCCACAATGTATTGCTATTTACCTATGAATGTTTCCCAAATATGGGTAGAGGATTCAAACCCAAACAATAGAACTAAAGTGTAAAGCATACAAGTCAAACAAGATAAGCATGTAAAGGTGATCTAAAACCCTAAGGTAACCTCGCTTTTATAATATTCCCCAGCAGAGTCGCCAGTTCTGTGATACGGTGGGAGAACTGACTTGAGGTTTTGCGTTTGTGTTTGCAAATGTTTCGATTTAGCAAGAGTCGCTACCGAATTTTATTTTATCCAAAAGGAAAGGTAAAAAAGCACAGGAAAGACCTTTGAGATGTTTTCTTGAGTTCGGGGGTAGATTATGAAAAGGGAAGGTGCTAGCACCCTTTTCATCCATGGTTTTCCATGGGCTCTTAGTTACTTGTTTAGATCACTTGCTTTGCTTTTTCAATTGTTTGAAATGGTGCTTTGTGTGGTTTTGAAAGTATTTTGAAAAGCGGCCTTCGTTTTGGCAATCTTTGTAATGATTCTCGTTCATAAGAATGTATACAAAGATGTTTGTCTTTTGAAAAAATGTTTTAATGTTTTGAAAGTTGTTTGGAAAATGTTTTGAAATGTGTGTGTGTTTGTTTGAAAATAGAAAGGATTGTTTTTTAAATTATAAAGTAACTAGAAGCATTCTACCTACTCAAAAGTCTTTCTTGTACATTTTTATTCCTTTGATGTTGTTGATTTACCATTGATTTGGTAAACAACCCTATCTTTGGATGTTAAACGGGACGGGCGTGGGTCATCGTATGACCATGACAGTAATGTTGCCAAGTATCTTAGCTTGTTTGAGGGACTAAGATCATTTATTTAGGCAACCTTTTGATAGCGTCATCGAGGGACTATGATCTTTTGTTTTGTTTTGTTTTTGTTTTGCCAAGATACCTAGCATGCATACCATGGCCATTTTGTTAAGGCAACCAAGTGGGTGAAACCCTAGAGATGCTTGTGTGCAATGTGTTGTCATTTTTCATGCATTTTGTTTGTCTTGAATTAGGTCATTCTATTTGTTTGATTTTGTCTTATCATACAAACCCTAATTTACTAAACATGTATATAATGCGATAAATTGCGTAAAGTAAATCTAAACTATTACAACAATATTATGGGAAGAGGGTACAAGTTTTGAATGAGGGATGTTGCTCAAAATAAAACCCTAAACTATTACAACCCAATTGAATTTACTATACAATAAATAAATAAATATACAATATTTAAATATGAAATAAAATGTATGTATGCAAAAATGTTTTGTAATTGTTTTAGGTATGAGAAAATAAAATTATCTAAGTCCTAAAAATAATAAAAAATGATATTATTATCTTTGAAAGGGGAAACCCTAATTTTGTTTTAAAAGAAAATTATATTTTCTATATTATTTAATTGTCCATTTTTACAAGAAAAAACAATAACAATATTATGTACTATTATTTAAAAATTATATATGTATTAAAAATAAATATTTAATGTGTAGCATAATCAAAATAACAATGTATTGTATTTTTTTTTATTATTTACAAATTATTTTAAGAAAATGATTTCTATTTATTAAAATAAAACTATTCTTATATGCAAAAATAAGATAAAAAATAAAATAAAATGCAAAAATTAAGAAAATATTTTTGGGATTTTTCAATGTTCAGAAAAAAATAATAAAGTCAAAAATATAAAATATGCAAGAAAATACAAAAATTTAAAAATAATAAGTCAGGGGGGTGCAAAAGTAAAATGAGGGGTGTGGAAAGTAACAGGCCCAAGGCGCCAGGCCCAAAACACCAACTTCATCCCTGTCCTTGCTTCGCGCGCGCATCCTGTGTTCAAACCTGCAACTCTCTATTCTTTGCACAAAAACAAAATCTTGCAACATGAAACTTGTAGCATTTTTATCACGATTCCAATGATATAAAATTTGAAACCTAACTCTAAGAAACCATGGAGAATTTTAATGGCCCTAATTTCTGACCTAGTTTTTTCATCATGTTCAACAACCAAATACTCTTAGCTCAGTTAATATAAATAGAAAGTAAGCATATGTACAGCTTAAGCAAGTTAAGGACTACATTTTTGCTTCACAAATCAAAGTCTAAGGATTCCTAAATAGAGAGATAGAACTTTGAGAAATACCTTGTTCAGTTGAGTTTGGATATGGCAATGTGGGAACTTTGAGTGAGGCCTGAAGATCGTGTGAGCTTCCTTGAAGTTCCCTCAAACTTTTCCAATGCTTAGCTGGCCTTGTAGATGCTTGAATCTCCTTGCACGAGTCAACCTGCAACCTTGCAAAATGAAAATGGTGAAGTGTGAAACTGAGCTCACATTTGCAAGATGAATGCTTGGATAGCTTGGATGTGATGTAGGGAATATGTTTCAAGGGTTAAAAGGCAAAACGCACGAGCAAGTTTCAAGTTGGCAAGTGTTCTACAGATGATGCCCTGTTTGGGCAGAAAAGTGTGATTTTGGTGTTTGAGAGTGTTTTGGATGTTAGGCAATCGTGTATTGGCTTGTTACAAGGTTCTGAAGTTGTTTCAAATGATGTTAAGGCCTCTCTTTATCAGATGCACAAGTTGTATTGACTTTTGCAAGTTTGCTTGCTTTTGAAGAAAGTTGAAGTGACAATGCCCAAAATGTTGTACTTGCTAGTTCTAGGGCTGCAAGGAGTTGGTATACTTTTCCTGATGTTTTTGGATCTTGTTTGCAACAAAAGATCAAGTCCATGGCTCAAGATTTGCAAAGTTGCAAAAACCTAGCTTTATCAAAGTAGTATTATGAACTTTATGCCATTTTTGGATTAATTCATTGTGCAATGCTTCAAAAGTCAGAACAAGACCATTATCCATTGTGTTTGCATTAAGTTATGGAGTGTAGAAGGGATTAGGACCTGTAATGCAAGGTACAAGCATGTTTGAAACTGATTTGCAACTTGTAACATTGTGAAAATGCCTTGAACAAAAGTGATAAATTGCCATTTTCCCTTCTTCGATTCTCCCTAACCATAAATGATCTTGGAGAGTTCTTGGACATTTTGGAAACTTGTAACATGCTCTAAAATCCATATTTGAAATGCAACTTGAGATACCTCTTATAACTAGGTGAAAAGTTACCATGAAGTTAGGTCAAAAACCTGCCTAAATAGGGCAAAATTTCACTAAGTTAAAAAGTTTATGGACCCCTATTCACAAATTCATAACTTGAGATCCAAGCATATTTTGGGAAAACTTTGTGAATCAAAGTTGTAGATTTCATGGAGGGATACAACTGTCATGTTGTAAGTTTTCTTTGAATCCAATTGCATCATGGTGAAAGAGTTGTGGAAAGTTGGGAAAAAATAAGAAATTTCCATAACTTAAAAAAATTCTAAGTTATGAAAAATTTTAAATTAAAACCCTAATTTGCAATTTTAGGTTTCTTGGTCAACAAGTTTCACATTTTGACATATCTTGATGAAATATTACCCTTGGCACTTGATTTTGACCAAAAAGTCAAAGTTTGACTTTTCAGTGTACAGTTGATTTTTGATCAGTTGGCTGGAAAATTCATCTGTCAATCCTATGCATTTGAGATCTTTTGAACCATGTGATTAAGTCAATATGATGCCATTGAGTCCTTGAAATCATGTTTGAACCCAATTGGTAATTGGATAGGTTAAAAATCAGAAATTGCCCTTTCTCAGTCAAAACCCTAATTTTGACCATTTTGCCCTTTTGATGATTTGATCAAATTTCTTGAGGAGTTGTAGTCCAAACTTGAACAAATGGTACATAGGAGCCTATAATGTTGTTGTGGATCAAAAATTATGAAGTTTGACTATAAATTGGCTATGGTTGACTTTTTCCCCAGTACAGCTGATTTTTAGGTCAACTATCCAATTGACTGGGCAAAAATGTGAATCAAGGCTTGAAACTTGGTATGAGAAATCTTAGGGGTCCAAGATGGTGTATGAAAGTCATATGAAGCATTGATGGTCCAAAAATCCTTGTTCAAACTCAAACCCTAATTTCAGGTCATCAGTGCAAGGTGAGGTCTTGAGCTGAGCAAACCCTAATCCTGTCTGGAGTCCAAGAAGTCTTGTGAGGAAAATCTTGATAATATGAGAGAGAAAATTTTGGGGTACAACACAAATGGCCAAGGAGCAGTAAATACATTCAGAGGAACCGGAGGCACGTGTACTTTGTCAGCATAGATCTGACACTTGTGACAAGTTCTTGAATTGTGATGGCAATCAGTTTCCATAGTCGACCAATAGTAACCCACTCTCATAATCTTCTTAGACATAGTATGTCCACTAGAGTGATTACCAAATATACCTTTGTGCATATCTTCCATAATTTTTTCCGCTTCCTTCTTGTCTACACAGTGAAGCAAAGTCGAATCATGATTGCGTTTGTACAGAACCCCGTTACTCAGGAAGAACTTAGCTAAGAACCTCCATAGAAATTTCTTGTCGTTGATAGATGCCCCCTCGGGGTACTCTTGAGCCTCAAGGTATCTTTTCACTTCATGAAACCAAGGCTTCTCTTCTACTCCGTCAGTATTAACTTCGTAACAGTGTGCCAGTTCGTCTAGTCTTTTGATAGTAATTCGAGGAGCTTCATTGTCCTATATGACTTTGAACATAGATGACATGGTGGCTAGTTTGTCTACCAACTATTCTCTTCTCGTGGTATATGCTCAAAAGTAATATCCTCGAAGTATGGAACTGGTGTCAATACATTCTCCCGATAAGGAATGAGATTCGGGTGCTTAGTCCCATTCTCCCTTGATTTGACTGATCACCAGGGCTGAGTCCCCATATACGTTCAAGAATTTGATTCTTAGGTCAATAACATCTTTGATACCCATGATGCACGCTTTGTATTCGGCCATGTTGTTGGTGGATTCAATGCAAAGTCTGGAAGTAAAGGGTGTATGGCAACCTTGGGGAGAGATAATTGCAACACCAATTTCGTTGCCAAGTGCGTCAGAAGCTCCATTGAAAATCATAGTCCATCGGGATCCTGGCTCAGGTCCTTCATACGGTCCAGGTTCTTCATTATCAAGTATTGATCACAATCTCTCAAGAAAAGTACTCAATTTACCAAAAGGGCAAAATGGTAAAAATAAGGTTTTGACTTTATTTGAGTAATCAGGGACTTTTGACCTAATACATGATCTAATGGCTTGAAGCATATAGGATTCAAATGCAACATGTTAACCTAATTTCATGGTTCAAAACATTCCTCAAGATCAATGGATTGATAGTTAAAATTTGATCAATGGATGAAAAAGTCAACTGTACACCAAAAGTCAAACCTTTACTTTCTAATCAAATTTGAATTTCAAAGATCAAATTTCATCAAGACATTCAAAGATATGAAGCTTGATCATCAAGAAGTCAAGAAACTCAAAAGTCAATTTGAAAAGTCAAACTTTCCAAGACTTAGAAATTTTTCTAAGTGTTTTCATACATGATAATTTCATAACTTCATAACATTCTTTCACCAAGATGCAAGATGATTCAAAGAAAACTTTCAACATGAAAGTTGTAGATATTGATTAATCTACAACTTTGTATTATAAGGTTGATGTCCAAAAATGCTTAGATTTGAAGATATGAGCCCATGAAATCATGACATTCTTATCCAACACTTAGAGAAATTTTCAACAGGTTTTGGTTAGTTTTTATCTTAACTTCTTGGCCAATTTTCATCAAGTTCCACTTTGATTTATCCAAAATGGTCAAAATGAAAGTTGAATACGATTTTTCAAGCTTTCCAAAACATCAAAGAGCATAAATTTATTATACTTGAGCTAGGAGATTCAAAGGCATGAAGTTGGGCATCCCTTCTTGATTTACAAGTCTTTTTGTTGAAGAACACATAACCAAATCCTTATGCCATGCTGTATAATCACATGTTGCAGGTCTTCTAACTTGCAAAGCTCACCATAATTTAATGCTTACACATACTTTTGAGCTATTACCCAAGTGTTTGAGCCATTTTCCAAAAGCTCTTTCCATTTATGGCATAAAGGCACCATTGCTATTTTGAAAAGCAAGCTTTTGGTACAAAATTTTTCTTGAGCCCATACCTTGCTTACTTCTGATTATACTCCACAATAAATCATGGAAAGTAGCCCCTCTATACCAACAACTTTTGTACTTGATCTTGGGACCATGGAAGACTTGGCATAACTTGATATTTGCATTCCAAACAAACCATAATTTGTTATCTTACAAATATGATTACTTCAACTTCCCAACCCTTTTCTCTATAAATAGAGAGGTCATTTGCAAGCTAAAGAGTCCAGATTCTTGTGTGTTGAAAAATCCTCAAACCCCCTTATACTCTAAAAACCAAAATTGTCCATAAAAACCTCCATTTCTGAGCTTTGAAACCAAAATCTTAAAATCTCTCAAACCTTGCAAATCTTGTCCAAACAAACCATCCAAATACTTCATATACATCATATAGAAGTTGTTCAAACACAAGAGCAACTTTTGTAACATCACTATCACCATTCTCCAAACTCAAAAACAACCACTTGACTTCTCCAAGACAATACAGCAACTCTAAATAAAAACACAAATTTTATTTTCAAGGTAAGTTTTCTTGACTTTGAACTCTTCATACAAGCATCATTAGTGGTTCATTTGTGAATATAAAATGTATATATCATAGTCGTGGAGCTAACTATATGCTTACTTTTCATTTTCACTAACCATGTGTTGAGAACTGACTTATATGTGACATAACAATGTTAGAAGTAAAAAACAACAATATGAGTCGATGCATATCTCTATGAGTCGACCCATATTAGGTTAAAAAAATAGGTTATGAGTCGATACAAGGTATTATGCATCAATACATACTGTTATCAAGACACATTACAAAGAGAATAATATGTATGATTCGATGAAAAACACGAATGAGTCGATGTAAAACATATATGAGTCGATGCAAACTGTTATGTATCGATACATACTGAATTGGTTATGATTTCCAGGAGCAAAAAAATGATATGTATCGGTGCATAAGTGCATGTGTCGATGAAAAATATATATGAGTCTATGCAAACCATTATGCATCAATACATACTGATTTGGTTTTTATTTCCAGGGGCAAGAGGTGATATCTATTGATGCATAAGTACATGTGTCAATGCATAAAGTTTTTTTTAAACAATTTTCCTTCCTTTTTAAATTATCTTTATATTTTTAGATATTGTTATTCAATATTCAATATGGTTGTAATAGTATAGTTAGAACTTTATTGCTTTCATCCCCCATTCATAAACTTGTATCCCCATCCCTAAAAAATATGTAATAGCATAGAATTTTAAATTCCCACAATTTATCGCTTTCAATATTATTGCTAGTAATTAGGGTTTGTATGAAAAGATAAAATCAATCATTAGAAAACCCTAATCTCAAAGACAAAAATGCATGAAATCAATACACTTTGAAAACTTTCACCTCTAGGGTAACCCACACTTGTTGCCTCAAATAAAACAGTCATGTCCCTCGAACGTGGGGTACTTTAGCAATGACCCTCGAATACAAGATCGTAGTCCCTCGATGACCCTTCGATGTTGCCTTCGATAAACGATCTTAGACCTTTATGACAAATTTCTAAGGAATCCTACAATGTTGCCTTCTATGACTGTACGATGACCCATGCTGGTCCATTCACATGCAATAAAAGGGCTTATTACCAATCAATAGTAAGATAACAATATTTAATGGAGGAGGAAAAGAACAAAGACTTTTTGAGTAGGTAGAACGTTCATAGTTGTTTGCTCACAAACATTTCAAACCAAACATATTTCAAACACACCAACACTTTCAAAATGAAATATTTTCAAAAGTCAACACTTTGTATACATTCTTATAGAGACGAGAATCATTACAAAGTTCACCTAAACAAAGGCACTTTCAAAAATAATTTCAAAACCATCACAAACACATTTCAAACAAATCATTTCAAAGTGAGCTAGCAACTAAGAGCTCGTAGATAACTGTGGATAAAAGGGTGCTAATACCTTCCATTTTCATAGCCTACCCCCCGAACTCAAGAAAATTCTCAAAAGGTCTTTCCTATTCTTTTCACCCTTTCCTTTATTGGATAAAAGAAAAGTCAGTGGTGACTCTTGATATCCGCAACAATTGCGATAAAACGCAAAACACCTAAGTCAGTTCTCCCACCGTATTACAGAACTGGCGACTCTGCTGGGGATAATGACTTAAAATTAGGTTACCTTAGAGACTA
Source organism: Vicia faba (assembly GCA_948472305.1). Classification (NCBI taxonomy): domain Eukaryota; kingdom Viridiplantae; phylum Streptophyta; class Magnoliopsida; order Fabales; family Fabaceae; genus Vicia; species Vicia faba. The sequence goes on from OX451740.1 coordinate 1,357,556,739, forward strand.
GATCACCTTTAAATGCTTTCATGGTTTGACTTGCTTGCTTTACATTTTGGGTCCTTGTTTGGGTTTTGTGTTGATCCTCTACCCGGATCGGGGAACATTATTATGCAAGTAGAAATAGATCATGGGGATTGTGCGGGGTATACCAACATGATTGAAGCGATGGTTACGTTAGTGTGACACATTTATTGGTATATTTTTAAAAGCAACCAAAGTGGGGCACCCTAGAGGTGTATATGTGAAATTGATTCAATTCAGTTATTTTTGTCTTTTTGTTAAGTTTGCTAACGTTTGATTATTAGTCTTATCATACACGCCTAATTACTAGCAGTTAATATATATTGTAGAATATCAAAGTGCGAGAATTTTAAATCTACGTTATTACAATACTTTGGGGAGGGAATTTACACTGTACAAGAATGAGGGGGATAAAGTAGTAAATGTCCTAGTTTTAATCTATTACATCCAGTGGGCAGGTACATCAATAATAAAAATACAGAATTAAATAAACGGGCGTGAAATTGAAAATAACGTCTAACAATATCCTAAGAAATAAAAATCTTTTTCGTTGTTTTTATTTTAAGAAAAATAATTAAATTGAAATTATCCTAAAGTCTATTTGGAAAATAAAATTAAATAAGTTCTTTTTGGTTTTTTCTTTATTATGAAAAGAAAATTAAATATGAATTAAGTCCTAAATTCTAATTTGTTTTAAGTTAAGAAAATGGTTAAAATTTAATTAATCAATTAATTAAGAAATTAATTATTTAATTAAAATGTCTACGTCTAATTTTTTTTATGATTTTATTTATTTAATGTCAATTTAAAATAGAAAAAAAAGGTCAATAAAGAAATGAAACGAAAAATAAAATACAAAAAAAGGGGGAATCCTTCGATTTCAGAGAGAAATGGACTTTTCGATCCAGAGGGAGTGTTGTCTTTCGATTCTGTGAAGGGTGTTACCCTTCGATCCAGTGACATGATATGACTTTCGATCCAGAGGGTGGATGTTGTGAGGGCATTGACTCTGCAAAGGTATGTTAGCTAAAATAAAGAAGCAGGACATGGGTATCGAAACCCAGGTCCTTCAATCCTACGCACACTGGGTCTATTCCGGCTATATATGCAGCAAGTGTTAGCAACAAAACAAAAGTAGACCTGGGGTCGAACCCAGGTTTTTAGTCTTGAATGACATATCCAATGAAACTACCAATGTATCATGCAAATATAGAGTTTGATCTTTTTACCAATTATTACCAATGATTGATGGATAAATCTGTGGTGATGGTGTGGATATCCTTGTTTGAGGATTGCTTCGATTTGGCTTTTGGACCTGGGTACCTTTGTTTAAGGGTTGCTTTTATTTGGATCACTTATGAGATTTTTGATAACTTTGGTGGGTTTATGGGGCAGCGTATCTCCAATGCGTGTGTGTCACCTCATTTGGCTTGCAGGCACACTGCTTATATAGAGTAGAAGGGAGGGGACAAGAAGACAACAGTTTAAACTGCCATAAACAAATGTTTTCAAGGGACATGAATGAAGTTTTGTAACTGTGGCCAAAAATATGGGATCTTGTCTTCTTTTTGAAATTTGAATATATGTGGACAATTTTTGCTTTCTAATGCCTCCACTCTCTATCCTTCGATTGGAACTCCCATGCACCCTTCGAATGGGCCTTTTTGTGTAGCCTTCGACTGGGCTCAAGTTTCCTCTTTCGACTGGGATTTAGATGGTCCTTCTGGTGTACCCTTCGAATGGGCCTTTGGTGTGTCCTTCGCATGGCTATTTTTAATTGACTTTCTATGTATGCTTTGTACCCTCTTTGAATGGGCTACCAAAAATTGTCCTTCGAATGGCTATCACACTTGTTAATGTGTGTACAATTTGTTTAAATTGGGGTCATTGCCTAGGCGAAGCTGGCACAAAGGAAGCCAGTGCCTTGTGGGTCGAAGGCAACTTTTCTTTGTCTGGCGAATCAAAAGAAGCTTTTTTCCTAGGTGAAGCTGGCACAAAGGTAGCCAGTGCCTTGAGGGGTCTTTTTCCCATTGGGAGCTTTGTGAATCGAATGTCAGTTTGGAGAAGTTCTTGCTTTGTGCGCTGAAAGCACGCTCAGAGGGATAGTTTTCCTAATAGAAGCAGGAAATAAACTTACTCCAAAGAAAATAAATGCTCAATCGAAGCAAGGATCCAGCTTGCATGCAGGTAGCCATTGCATTTGTGAGTCAAGCCAGCATGGAAAGATAGTGGTGTAACCGAAGGAGCACTGACAAGAAGCTCTTCCCCTTTGGATCGAAGTAGGCTATTTTAAAGGGAAAACATGCCCAGCCAAACTTGTATACAGCAAGCAAGCAACAGTCCAAGGCTTTAATTGAAGCTTGGAAAGTTGAGGCAAGCTTGGAGGAGGTTAGGCGCCCAATTGAAGCTTATCAAAATTCCAATCGAGAGAAGCCTTGTTCATGTCAATCGAAAGACCTAGCTTATCTTCAAAAAAATTATTTTTTCCTTTAATCAAATGCTTGTGATAACCATGTAAGAGAAGGATCTTGGGAAAATATGAGAGGGCAAATTTTGGGGTACAACAACTGCCCCTGTTCAATCTTCTTAAACCTGAGGATTTAGATTGGCTTGTCTTCCTTTCGTGATCTGAAGGTGGAAGATGATTGAACACTAGAGTACCCAGAAATTTACACTCTCATGAAATAACACTGCTGATTGATGATGTATGGAATGGGATTACAGATGCCATTTGGAGGAGATGACAGTGAGTCGTCATAGATGGGCTTAAAGATGCCATCCAAAATAGGTGTTGATTTCACACACGGTCCATTTGGGGGTTCCAGGTTTCTAGTGATTTACTGGGGATAATGGAATTAACCGTTACCTGGAGATGTATTAAAAAGAGCCTGTGTAGGGCTGCTTCAAGATGAGCCTGTGTTAGACTGTATGAGAAGAAACCTGTATAAAATTGCTTCGTCTGGTCATGTAGATAGCTTTCTTGTCCGGTTTCAGGTGGTAATCTATAATCAGCTTGTTCACAGATTATTGTCCTGTCTAGCTTCAGGTATTAATCTGGAATCTTAAAATTGTTTATCGTTGAGATAGTTGTCCTGGCTGGTTTCAGATATTAATCTCTGACTTAAGAAATAAAGATAGTTTTCCCGTCTGGTTTTGGGTGTTAATCTGCAATCAGCTTTTTCACGGATAGTTGTCATGTCTGGTTTCAGGTATTAATCTGGAATTTGTCAGTCGTCCACAGATGGTTGTCCTTGCTTGTTACAGGTATTAATCTGGAACTTTCTTTTGTAGGTTATTGAGATAGTTATCCTGTCTGGTTTCAAGTATTAATCTTTGACCTTAGAGAAATAAAGATAGTTTTCTCGTCTAGTTTCAAGTTTTAATCTTCAATATGTTCATGTAGATAGTAGTAAACCCATCTTATTTTGGGAGTTCTTACCACTTGGTCGTACATATAGTTTTCCCGTCTGGTTTCGGGCATTAATCTTTGGCCTGTTGTAAAAGTAGATAGCATTTGTCTGTTTGCTAATTTAACCTGAAAAGGTAAAATCAGTTTCATGCGATGTCATGATGTATGAATTTCATGATGATCCCAAAATAAATGAGACTGTGATATATGTACTTGTATGCACATGCAATGATGTATGAACATGTAATGTCGTTGTGCGGGACCTTTGTCTGGGAAAATAAATCCCTAACTGCTGCTGAACAGTATTGGGAAGCTGAAACCTGGACTGCTGTTGGTGAGTGAAGAGAGTGATTCTTCAATTTCTGCTAGGGATATTGAATGGAGATAGTTTTGTTGGCAATTCCCTTTCTTTGTCGAGGATCTTCGACTTCTGTTTGAGAGTGATTTTGCCGAGGGGCAGAGTTCTGTTGGAATGTTTCACCAATTTGGAGAAATAAACTCCGTTGAGGGATGAATTTCTGTAGCTAGAGAAATAAACTCTACTAGGGATAAGGTTTTATAAACTACTTGAGATTTACAAAACTTTGTTGCAGGAAGGTGAATTTCATAAACTGCTTGGGGATTTTGCTTGAATCCTGTTGGAGAATCTTGAGAAGCTTGGTGACTTTACTGGGGATTTTGGAGCAGTGCTTGGGGATTTTTGCTCTGTCGAGGATGTGAGAATAACTAACATCCATAGGTTACCTGCTGAGAATATGGCAGTGACCTTGTAGTAGAATGCCCCTGCCTCTGTACCTACTGGAGAAGGTATCTTCCGGGGAAGACATCTGTGGGGATCTTGTGGATGGTCCTTAGACATTATCCCGTTTCTTAAAGTCATTAACAATTATCTTTCTGTTTTTATGCGTGTATTTGTAAGCAGTAATCATATTCAAATGTATATGTTCAAAAATTATCACTGGATGTTTTCGCATACAAAACTGAAAAATAAAAACAGAAATTTGCAACTTTCAAAGAAGTAGTTTTGTATTAATTTGAAATAAGTTTTTTTGTACAAGGAGACATACATCCTAGTAAGAGAATGTCATCGTAATAATGGAAATTCTACAAAAATGATGTACAAAGAAAGAGAGCTATGTGAAATAATCCCATTGAGTTCCCATTCTGCTATTTCCTTTATGTCTTTGAGCGTCTCATCACTTTCGCTGCTTTTTTGAAGCTGATTGGATTGATTAGTACCGCTTGAGCTTGATAGTTGATAATGAAGATTTGTTGTAAGGTGATCCAATGGGACATAGATATACGCTTTAAATCCCTAACTTTCCTGGACCGCCCTTTCAGGTTTTCAATCCACCAGGATACCCTTTTATGCCCAAGCCACCTTTTCAGGTTTTCGACTTGCGGGTGTATAGATTTTTTTTATGTATATCCTAATTTTGCCCGAAACCTTTTGGTTCGTCAGGATTCCCTAATTTTTGCCTAGGCCAATCGACCTATCGGGCCTTTTTTTATGCATAGTATATTTTAACTATGTCCGCGTTTGCAGGGTGCAGAAGGTCGTCATCATCCATAGTGGTTAGGATCATGGCTCCACTAGAGAATATGTTCTTGACTACAAATGGCCCTTCGTATGTGGGAATCCATTTTCCCCTGGGATCACCTTGTGGAAGTATAATGCGCTTGATTACCAAGTCACCGGCCTGATATACTTGACGTCTGACCTCCTTGTTAAAAGCTTTGATCATACGTTTTTGGTACATATGACCATGACAGAGAACCGCAAACCTCTTCTCGTCAATCAGGTTTAACTGGTCAAGTCGAGTCTGGATCCATTCGTCTTCATTCAGCCCTGCATCCTTCATGATTCTTAGGGAAGGGATCTGGACTTCAATGGGTAGGACAGCTTCCATACCGTATACCAAAGAGAATGGAGTTGCCCCTATAGATGTGCACATTGTGGTGCGGTAACCATGAAGAGAAAATGGTAACATCTCATGCCAATCTTTATATGTCACTATCATCTTCTATATGATTCTCTTGATGTTTTTGTTTGCAGCTTCTACAGCACCATTCATCTTCGGTCGGTAGGGAGAAGAGTTATGATGCTGGATTTTGAATTGTGTGCAAAGTTCGGTGATCATAGTATTGTTGAAATTGGTACCATTATCTGTAATGATTCTTTCTGGAATACTGTATCGACATATAAGGTTATGTCTGATGAAACGGGCCACAACGTTCTTGGTAACAGAAGCGAATGAAGTTGCCTCGACCCACTTTGTGATGTAATAAATGGAAACCAGGATGAAGCGGTGCCCATTAGAAGCTGTAGGTCTAATTTCTCCAATCATGTCAATGCCCCACATTATGAACGGCCATGAAGCAGTGAAGACGTTCAGAGGAACCATATGCACATGTACCTTGTCAGCATAGATTTGGCATTTGTGACAAGTTCGTGAATGTTGATAACAGTCTGCCTCCATGGTGGACCAGTAGTATCCTGCCCGTAAGATCTTTTTAGCCATTGAATGCCCACTGGAATGAGTGCCAAAGGTACCTTCGTGTAAGTCAGCCATAATCCTTTCTGCCTCACTCTTATCTACACACCGAAGCAAGGTAAAGTCATGATTGTGCTTGTAGAGGATCCCATTACTTAGGAAGAACTTAGCAGAGAACCTCCTTAGGAACTTCTTATCATTTATTGAATCTCCTTCGGGATATTCTTGGCTTTGGAGATATCTTTTTACTTCATGGAACCAAGGCTTGCCAACTACGTCTTCAGTACCAATCTCGTGACAATATGCTGGTTCGTCCATTCTTTCAATGGTGATCTGAGGTGCTTCATCATCCCACCTAACCTTGAACATGGAGGAAATTGTAGCTAGTGCGTCCGCTAGTTGATTTTCTTCTCGTGGAAAATGCTCAAAAGTAATTTCTTCAAAGTATGGGATTAATGTCAACACATGTTCTTTATACAAGATGAGATTAGGATGCTTTGTGTCCCATTCTCTTTTGATCTGGCTGATTACCAAAGCCAAGTCTCTAAACACGCTTAAGAATTTGATCCTTAAATCTATTACAGCTTTGAGACCCATGATACATGCTTCATACTCAGCCATATTGTTGGTACAGTTGAAACATAGCTTGGCAGTGAAAGGAGTATGACAGCCTTCAGGACATATGATCACAACGTCGATTCCATTTCCAAGAGCATTGGAAGCTTGGTCAACATAGTCCATCGGGATCCTTTTTCAGGTCCTTCATCTAGTCCAGGTTCTTCACAATCAGTTACCAACATGATGTTCTCATTCGGGAACTCAAAATTCATAGATTGGTAGTCATCCACAGCCTGATGAGCCAAATGATCAGCTAGTACACTTCCCTTAATTGCTTTCTGGGTTGTATACTGAATGTCGTATTCAGTCAGGATCATTTTCCATCTTGCTATTCTTCTAGAGAGAGCAGGCTTCTCAAAGATGTACTTGATAGGACCCATTTTATATATCAACAAAGTAGTGTGGGTCAACATATATTGTCTTAGTCGGCGAGAAGCCTATGCCAAAGCGCAGCAAGTTTTCTCGAGCAGTGGGTATCTTGTTTCACAGTCGTTAAACTTTTTGCTAAGGCAGTATATTGCATGCTTTTTTCGACCAGACTCGTCATGCTGCCCCAGCACACACCCCATTGAGTTCTCTAATACTGTTAAGTACATGATCAAAGCTCTTCCTTCAACTGGAGGCATCAGAATTGGAAGCTCTTGGAGATATTCCTTGATTTTGTCAAAGGCATACTGGAAATCGTCATTCCATTTCACTGCTTGATCTTTCTTCAGTAAATTGAAGATTGGTTCACAAGTAGCGGTCAGATGTGAAATGAATCTGGCTATGTAGTTTAAGCGTCCCAAGAATCCTCTAACTTCCTTCTCAGTGCAAGGAGTTGGCCTTTCTTGTATAGCTTTTACTTTTGTAGGATCCACTTCAATGCCTTTGCCATTGACTACGAAACCTAAGCGCTTACCAGATCTTACTCCGAAAGTGTATTTATTTGGATTCAGCCTCAGTTTGTATTTCTTCAGCCTGTCAAATAATTTATGTAAGTGATCAAGGTGTTCCTCCTAAGTTTGAGACCCGGCTATCATATCATCCACATAAACCTCTATCTCGTGATGGATCATATCATGAAATAAAGCTACCATGGCCCGTTGATAGGTTGCCCCAGCGTTCTTCAACCTAAATGGCATAACCTTGTAACAGAAAGTGCCCCACTGTGTGACGAAAGTTGTCTTATCCATGTCTTCAAGTGCCATCTTGATCTGATTATACCCAGAGAAACCATGCATGAAGGAGAATACCTTATATTGTGCGGTGTTTTCAACCAGAACATCAATATGGGGAAGCGAAAAGTTATCCTTGGGGCTTGCCCTGTTCAGACCTTTGTAATCCACACACATACGTACCTTACTGTCCTTCTTAGGTACTAGAACAACATTAGCAACCCCATTATGGATAAGACAAGACAGTTAAGAAACTGACATTAAATTGTTTCATGACTTATGCCTTGATCTTTTCTGACATATCTGGCCGCATACGGCGAACCTTCTGTTTCACTGGAGGGCAATGCTCTTTTGTAGGTAGGCGATGAACCACAATATCAGTGTCAAGTCCCGGCATGTCTTCGTACGACCAAGCAAAAACCTCAACATAGTCATGTAGCATATGTATTAACCGTTGTTTGACACTAGGCTCCAAGTTAGCACCTATCTTGACTTCTTTTCTGTCCTCTTTGGTACCCAAGTTCACTGTCTCAACTGGCTCCTCATGAGGTTGTATTTCCCTTTCTTACTGTTGTAACAGGCTGACAAGCTCTCCTGGCACTTTACAATCTTTCTCACCTTCGTCCTCGGCTTGGTTGATCAGATTTTCAAAGTCCTAATGAGCAATAACAGAACCGCTATCAATGGGATCCAGAGTGGATGTGGATCTGCATTTTGTTATGTGAGTGTGTGTAAGAGCATAGCTATTTTAATAAAGTAAAAAGCAAAAAAGAAAGGCAAAGAGCACAAAATTTGTATGTAAAAACGTCCAATGCTTTATTAATGACATATGACAATGAAACATGATAACCCTCACAAAATAATCATTGTGCCTCGGGTAAGACACAAGGTTTTAGAGTTTGTATTATTCATTTATTACATATACAAAAACAAAACAAAAAAGACAATTACTCCTGAATAAAAGTAATCGGCACGAAGTCTTTATCCTTCTAGTTGGTGAGTCCTCCGCTGATAGTTGGGAAGATCCACTAGTCCATGTCACTGTCACTGTCACTGTCTTCTAAAGCATTAATCCCATGATTGCTTATGTGTAAGGGTGGTCCTCCGGCACGAGCGCGATGACCAGCCCTTTGAGCTCCTGATGTAAAAACCCAAACCAAACTTGTCAAATTTGTAGGGAATATCCGGAAGTTGGCCCCAAATTATACACCCACCTTCATCAACAACTGCCCTGGCATCTTTCAAAGAAGCCATCTTCAGCGGAGTCCTGGTAGTCTTTGGAATACTGGCAGAGGTTTTGGTTGCAGCAACGGTCGGTGGGACCTCCTCAAAGTTCTGACAGGGGGTCTCAATGAACTCGCCATCCATTTCGACGTACTTGAAAGAGTTCAGGTGGCTCACCATGTACTCCCCCTCCCCATGCACTGTGATAATTTTCCCATTGACTGGGTATTTCAGCATCTGATGTAGGGTGGAAGTTACAGCACCAATCCCATGGATCCAGGGTCGACCCAATAAATAGGAGTAAGATGGGTGGATTTCCATCACATAGAAAGTGGGATCAAAAGTATGAGTGCCCACTTTGATAAGGATGTCCACCTCCCCATGCACCATTCTTCTAGAACCGTCAAAGGCTCTCACCACAATGTTGCTAGGCTTCAGAGTCAATCCTTCGCAATCAAACCTGTCAAGGGCCTTCTTGGGCAAAACATTCAGTGATGAACCTGTATCCACTAGAACATGGGCCAAAGTAGTGCCCCTGCACTCGATAGAGGCGTTAAGGGCATCATTATGTTTCCTTCCTCTTGGAGTCAGATCAGCATCAGAGAAACCTAGCCCATTGTCAACAGTCAAACTGGCCACACAGTCTTCAAATTGATCATCGGAGGTTTCTTATGGCACGTGAGCAGTCTTGAGGAATTTCACTAAAGCTTTGGCATAGGCTTCAAAGCATAATAACAGGACCAGTATTGAGATCTTGGAAGGGGTCTGCCCCAGTTGTTCAACCACGTTATAGTCACTCTTCTTTATTATTTTTAAGATGTCTTCCATCTCCTTCTTAGTAGCCTCGGGGATGGCTTCTGGGTGTGCCTTCGTCTGGACAGGCTCAACCAATATCTCTTTGCCCCGAGTCTCGGCCGACTCGGTAGCAGGGGTAACAGCAGGAGTAACAACGGGAATATTAATATGAGCAACAGCAGGGATGATCACGGGAGTAGCAACAGTTTTAGGAGGAGAGATCTCGGGAGAGAAAAATATTCCGCTTCTTGTTATCTTATTGGTCCCGGCGATATTACTAATGTCAGGATAAAAGTATTCAGCATCTTTATCCTTAACAACTAGCAAATATTGCTTGACCCCATGGTAATAGACGTCAACCCCATAGTTCCAGGGAATAGCTTTATCCGAGGAATATGGTATAGGTCCAGGGAATAGCTTTATCCGAGGAATATGGTATAGGTCCAGGGAAAGTAATTATCAATGGAGCGACTTTCGGAACAGATGTAATCCTAACAAGTCTTTTGGATGAGACCTTGGGAGGATTGGCAGAAATAGATATTATAGAAACATCTTCACATGAAACAATTGTAATTGGAGTCTTCTCAAACAAGATTTCTTTATCATCCATCAGGCGTTGAACGCCTTCCTTCAACAAATGGAAATTGTTAGGTAAGGACAAACACAAATGGAAAACTTTGCTACAACCCGGAAATAAACCGGCCTGCAAGAGATTTTTCTTAATGGTCAGGAGCGCAGTAGTTAGTTCATCCATGAAAGCAACAAACATGTCATCATCAATAACATTGACACCACATACGTGCTTAGGCATAGGGGCAGTTATAACATTAGGGGTCTCAGGAGCGTCAAATTCAATCTCATTTACTTCAATCAAATCTTGCACCTTATTCTTCAAATCCCAACAGTCGTTGGTATCATGGCCTGGACTCTCAGAATGGTAAGCACACCGAGCATTTTCATTGTAATGAGGAGATGCAGTGTTGGGATTCTTGGGAGCCTCTTTCAGGGTAACCAAATTGGACTTCAGCTGGTGTGGTAAAACCTAAGATAGGGTCATATTGATCCAGATAAACTGTCTCCTTGGCTTATCTGTTCTGGATTGGTTATTCTGTTACCGGTTTGACGCAGAGTTGGAAATCATAGAAGCCTCTACTGTCGAACGATGCTCAGTCTTGTTAAGATTTCTTTGGCCATAAGCAGCACTGACCTCCTTCTTCCCTGTGAATGGTTTCTTTGCAGCATTGGAGGATGCATCCCTCTCTATCTTACCACTTTTAATGCCAGCTTCCACCATTTCTCCTGTCAAGATCAGCTCAGTAAACCCAGCAGAAGAACTTCCAATCAGATGGTTAAAGAATGGCCCGGATAATGTGCCCAAGAACATGTCCATAAGCTGCCTATCATACAATGGAGGCTGGACTCTTCCCGCAAGGTCTCTCCATTTTTGAGCATAGTCCTTAAAGCCCTCGTAGGAACCCATAGACATGCTTTACAACCGTGTATGAGTTGAGGCGAGGTCAGCATTATATTAGTACTGCTTATAGAAAGAAGCAGCTAGATCTTCCCAATTACGCACATTGGTTCTTTCTAGTTGATAGAACCATTCCAACTGAGTTCCTACCAAACTTTCCTGGAAGAAGGGTACCCACAAATCACTATCAGTAGTGTGGGGTTTAATTTTCCTAACATACGACCTTAAATGCAGCTTAGGGTAGGAGACACCGTCGTACTTAGAAAATGTAGGGACCTTGAACTTTCGTGGGATGACCACCCCTGAGACCAGTCCTAGCTCTTCAAAATCCAACCCAGGCACCCTTTGGATCTCCATGGTATTGATCTGATCCTTCAGTTGTTTGTATTTATCATCAGCAGGAGGATACTGCTCCTTAGAATAGTCAGGTTCATCTTCTTCAGACTCCCTTGTGATGTGGTCTTCTTCTCTTGGCTCTCCATCCTGGTTGTCTCTCTCTCTCTTGACGGAGTTGCAAGCTCTGAAACTGGCTTCACTGGTCCTTTAAACCTTTTTCCCAAATTCAGAACACTCACTGGCCTCTTTTTCTTCTTTTTGTCCTTGAGAATCAGAGCTTTCAAGTCTTCTTGTCCCTTGGCCAGATTCAGGGACATTTCTTGGAATTGGGCATTTTGTGCCTGAAGTTCCTTGACTGTTTGTTCAAGAGACATTGCTGAAATAAACAACGAAGAGGATAAGAAACATGTCCTGAAACTTGTTTATGCAATTATATGTATGATATATGTATGCAATGTTTTCAAGGAATCCGGGAAATTTAAGTTTGTGAACCAAAATGAAACAGAGATTTTATTAGTAGAATTCAAAATACAATTGCCTTTTTAGGCTTACAATTGAAATTTTCTAAAATCTAAGACATCAGGTTTCCCATGGGCGCTTCCTCTTCGTGTTGAGATAGACATTAAGACTTTTTTCTTCGTGAAGTTGCTTCGTAAGCTCCAAGACTTTCTTCTCATTGACATAGAAATGATCTATAAATGTATCCCTTTATTTCTTCAACTGAATCCAGGATCTCTGCAGCTCTTCAGGATCAGAGGGCATGTCAGGATGGAGAACAATATAAGGAATATCCCCTTCGGAAATGGGCTCCATAATTACTGGTAAGATGGCTATATATGGCATTATAAGGTTCTGGGAGTGAGCTCGTACCCATTTGAGGTAAGGTTCCATAGGTATAGAAGTATTAGGCCCCAAAGTCCTGGTATCAAATACGTTTACCATGCACCAAGCTCGTATAAACCTATGACGATACCCTTGAGAATCATCCTCATAGTTAAACATAATGCCCTGGATAAGCATATCATGGGGACCATCCCTTCGAGCATAACCAAATTGTCGTAAAGCCAGAGAAGGGTTATAAGTTATACCTCCCCTAATGCCAAGTAGTGGGACATTAGGGAATTCCCTACAACGGTCAATAACAGAAATATCTCCAATAGATCGGGAATACCAGAAAATATCTGAGTGGGAAAGTGACATTATCCTTCGCGACCAACCCAAACCTTCTTAATTCTTCAATACTGATTTAGGGAGGTGAGAAATAAACCACAATGACAACAATGGAATGCAACACATAAGAATCCCTTTTCTCTTCATGGTGCGAGTGTGGAGGGTATGCATGATGTCTCCGAGTAGAGTAGGCACAGGGTTACGAGAGAGGAAAACCTTGATAGCATTCACATCTATTAGAAAGTCTGGATTATGGAACAACACAAAACCATAGATTAGAAGGGCCAGAATCTCCTCAAAATCTTGTAAATCCAAATCATCCCAAAATTGGTGAGCCTTTTCGTACAGAAACTTGGCTATAAAACCCTTAACACCACTTCTTGTTTCCCAGTTGGATACAATGTCAGACCATTTCAGATGCAAAGTTGTTGCAATGACTTCTAGCTTGGGAGCTTCTTCTAAATCGGTGAAAGGCGTCTGATCAAGAATAGGTATACCCAATATTTGAGAGAACTCTTCCAAGGTGGGAACCAACTGATAATCTAGAAAGGTGAAATAATGGTGCTTAGGATCAAAGAATTGAAAGAGTACACTCATCATCTTCTCATCAAAACCCAAGGTAACCAGATTGAGAAGTCGACCATAGTTCTTAGTAAATGAGGAAGTCTCGGGAACCCTTGATACTAGCTCTTTGAGTTGGAGAGATATTCTCACGAAGCTGATCCGGATAGTATTTCTACGAGCGGAAGCCATAATCTGCAAAACAGAACAAAGATAAATTCCCTCGGTCCTTGAAATGGTCAGTGTAATGAAAAATGGATGTTATGGTGCATGATGTCATCTTTAAGCAAATTAATCACACATAAACAAAACACACAAGACCTTAGGTCCAGGATTGCATGGGGTTTATAGGTAAGTACCCTCTTGAAGTTTAGTTGGTTCAACCTCTCTTAGAAATAGTAACTGGGTTCTAAGGAGTCTCAATATCACCGATCTTTCTTTATCGAGTGTTATTTCAGCTTAGCAATCTTTTCTTGCGACCGAAACATCTCGAAAGTCCGATCTCAATGAGTGTAGCATCTAGTATCAACCAATCCCCGACTTTACACTGAGGCCGGCTATCTCACTACTTTCTAATGGCCAAGTTTGTTCCACTAAGGTTCTAAGGTCCATTAGTGCTTCACGACACCACGCAGCGGCCCCGTATTCTCCTCGATTCAACACAAGGGATATTGATACCAACCAAAGTGTCACACCAACACAGCTATCGCTTCAACCATATCGGTCTACACTGTACAGTCTCCATGATCTATTGTTGTTTACCTAAAAAATGCCCCCAGATCCGGGTGTAGGATCTATAGTAACAACCCAAATAAACCTCCAAAGATAAAGCATACAAAGCAAGCAAATACAACAATTTTTAAAATGAACCAACTCTAAGGTAACCCCACTTTTCATATTATCCTTAGCAGAGTCTCCAGTTCTGTGATACGGTGGCATAATTGACTGTTATATACTGGTTTTGCATTTTGTGTTTGCAAATTTTGCGGTAAGCAAGAGTCGCCATCGACTTTTCTTTTATCCAAATTAAGGAAAGGGTGAAAAGAACAGAAAAAGACTTTTTTGAGATTTTCTGAGTAAGGAGGTAGATTATGGAAAGGGAAGGTGTAAGCACCCTTTCCATTTGTAGTCTTCTACGGGCTCTTAGAGGTTTACTCATTTTGAAATACCTTTATGCTTTTGTATTTGAAAGCTTTTTTGGAAATGCCTTAGTATGGAAGACTTTGTAATGTTTCTCGAGAATGTGGAGAAAGTATACAAAGTGTCTTGAAAATGTTTTTGAAAAGTAGTTTTTTATGTAAGTGCAAAGATGTTTTGAGCAAACTTCTAACAGTTATCTACGTTGTACTCGAAAAGGAGTTCTTTTCCTTCTATCCTTTAGACAACATTATCCTACTATTAGTGAGTAGGTAGCCCTATCGTTGGATGTATGAGGGACATTAGAAAGAGACGTTACAGTCACAAAGGCAAATTTTAGAGATGCTTTAGCAATTTTGTTTAGGGACTAGATCATTTACCGAGAAGGCAACTGTAGGGTCATCGAGGGAATATGATCTTTTTGATTTACGGGTCTTTGCTAACGCATTCCTGCCTCATGACTGTTTTATTTTTAAAAGCAACCAAAGTGGGGCACCCTAGAGGTGTATATGTGCAATTGATTCAATTCATTTATTTTTGTCTTTTTGTTAAGTTTGCTAACGTTTGATTATTAGTCTTATCATACATGCCTAATTACTAGCAGTTAATATATATTGTAGAATATCAAAGTGCAAGAATTTTAAATCTACGCTATTATAATGCTTTGGGGAGGGGATTTACATTGTACAAGAATGAGGGGGATAAAGCAGTAAATGTCTTAGTTTTAATCTATTACATCCAGTGGGCAGGTACATCAATAATAAAAATATAGAATTAAAAAAACGTGCGTGAAATTGAAAATAATGTCTAACAATATCCTATGAAATAATAATCTTTTTTGTTGTTTTTATTTTAAGAAAAATAATTAAATTGAAATTATCCTAAAGCTTATTTGGAAAATAGAATTAAATAAGTTCTTTTTGGTTTTTTTTATTATGAAAAGAAAATAAAATCTGAATTAAGTCCTAAATTCTAATTTGTTTTAAGTTAAGAAAATGGTTAAAATCTAATTAATCAATAAATTAAGAAATTAATTATTTAATTAAAATGTGTAAGCCTAATTTTTTTGTGATTTTTTTTATTTAATGTCAATTTAAATAGAAAAACAAAGGTCAATAAAGAAATGAAACGAAAAATAAAATACAAAAAAAGGGGGAATCCTTCGATTTCAGAGAGAAATGGACTTTTCGATCTAGAGGGGGTGTTGTCTTTCGATTCTGTGAAGGGTGTTACCCTTCGATCCAGTGACATGATATGACTTTCGATTCAGAGGGTAGATGTTGTGAGGGTATTGACTCTTCAAAGGTATGTTAGCTAAAACAAAGAAGCAGGACCTGGGTATCGAAACCCAGGTCCTTCGATCCTGCGCGCGCTAGGTCTATTCAGGCTATATCTGCAGCAAGTGTTAGCAACAAAACAAAAGCATACCTGGGGTCGAACCCAGGTTTTTAGTCTTGAATGACAAATCGAATGAAACTACCAATGTGTCATGCAAATTAAGAGTTTGATCTTTTTACCAATTCTTACCAATGATTGATGGATAAATCTGTGGTGATGGGTGTGGATATCCTTATTTGAGGATTGCTTCGATTTGGCTTCTGGACCTGGGTACCTTTGTTTAAGGGTTGCTTTGATTTGGATCACTTATGAGAATTTTGATAACTTTGGTGGGTTTATGGCGCAGCGTATCTCCAATGTGTGTGTGTCACCTCATTTGGATTGCAGGCACACTGCTTATATAGATTAGAAGGGAGGGGACAAGAAGACAACAGTTTAAACTTCCATAAACATACGTTTTCAAGGGCCATGAATGATGTTTTATAACTGTGTCCAAAAACATGGGATCTTGTCTTCTTTTTGAAATTTGAATATATGTGGACAATTTTTGCTTTTGAATGCCTCCAGTCTCTATCCTTTGATTGGACCTCCCATGCACCCTTCAAATGGGCCTTTTTGTGTAGCCTTCGATTGGGCTCAAGTTTCCTCTTTCTACTGGGTCTTTAGATGGTCCTTCGAATGGGCCTTTGGTGTGTCCTTCGCATGGCTATTTTTAATGGACTTCTATGTATGCTTTGTGCCCTCTTTGAATGGGCTACCAAAATGTGTCCTTCGAATGGCCATCACACTTGCTGAAGTGTGTACAATTTGTTTAAACTGGGGCCATTGCCTAGGAGAAGCTGGCACAAAGGCAACCAGTGCCTTATGGGTTGAAGGAAACTTTTATTTGTCTGGAGAATCCAAAGAAGCTTTTTGCCTAGGCAAGGCTGGAATAAAGGTAGCCAGTGCCTTGTAGGTCGAAGGCAAATTTGAAGGAGTCTTGGCCTTGTGCTGAAGATAAACTGAAGAGATATACTTGTGCTGGTGAAACGCTGAGGGGTCTTTTTCCCATTGGGAGCTTTGTGAATCGAAGGTCAATTTGGAGAAGTTCTTGCTTTGTATGCTGAAAGAACGCCCAGAGGGATAATTTGCCTAATAGAAGCAGGAAACAAACTTGCTCCAAGGAAAATAAATGCTCAATCGAAGCAAGGATCCAGCTTGCATGCAGGTAGCCATTGCATTTGTGAGTCAAGCCAGCATGCAAAGATAGTGATGTAATCGAAGGAGCACTAACAAGAAGACCTTCCCCTTTGGATCGAAGGAGGTTGTTTTAAAGCGAAAACATGCCCAGTCGAAGCTTGTATACAGCAAGCAATAATCCAAGGCTTCAATCGAAGCTTGGAAAGTTGAGGCAAGCTTGGAGGAGGTTAGGCGCCCAATTGAATCTTATCTAAATGCCAATCGAAAGATGCCTTGTTCATGCCAATTGAAAGACCTTGTTGATCTTCAAAAAATTTATTTTTTCCTTTAATTAAATGCTTGTGATCACCATGTAAGAGAAGGATCTTGGGAAAATATGAGAGGGAAAATTTTTGGGTACAACACCTACGCCCTTAGAACCTTCACGAAATACCTTCACCACTGGGCCAAGCGTGCCTTGGTGATAGTAAACAGCTGCAACATATTTTGTAATAAACCTGCAAAAATATGAAAATATGAAGAAAACAAATAGAAAAAGGCAGGATTGAACTCGTGCCCTTTGATACCAATGCCTTAACGTGCGCTCTTCAACCGATGGGACGGTGATACATCCCGTATATAAAACAAACCAATATATATATGATATAAGAATTATTCTTAAACCAGATAGATGTTGGAGCCCTAGCTCCGGTTGTCTTCTCAGGTTGCCTTTTTTTGTCAAAACCTGCAAAACATAAGAGGTTAGCAAGCCAAAAACACCCTATCCCCCTAAATCGAGGGTTGCAAGTTCAATGGGACAATTATTCGGAGCTAAAACAGCCTGGTTTAAGATTTATGGTGAAAATGATCTAGATCGATGCTAACATGGTGTCTTACAATTTCGATTACATGGAACCTCCATGATGGTTCTATCCTGCACTATCAAACCTTATGAACATGCCAATGACATTAGTATGTGTTAAAGAAAAGAGAAAATTAAAAATACGATTTTTGCAAAAATATGAAATCAAAGATGCCATGCAATGGTATTTTATGCGTTTTGAACCATCAAACTTGATCCAAGCTTACCCTATATGATTGCTGGAAATGAATGGAGTGGCTGTTTTGTAGTGAAAAGGTTGTGATAAGGGTTTGAAGATCTTTATGGTTCTTTGAAAATTTTTAAGTTTTTGACAAGTTTCTTGAGGCAAGGTTTCGCGTTCGTTTCTATGAGAATGAATGGGAATATATAGGACAAATTAGGTCAAAGATATAGGCTTTGTCTTTGTGTAAGAAAGGCTTATATTTTATCTTATTTATTTTTAAAATATTAATGAATAAGTCAAAATAATTAAAATAAAAATAGTTCAAGGGGTGCATGAACAATATTTGAGGTGTATAAAGAGTATAGATCATGTTTGAACTCTGAAACAATGGCCCAATAGCCCAAAATATCAAGTTTTCCCAATTTGAACTTCATGCATTTGCTCAAAAATTCTCAACTTTCATTAGTCATAACTCTCTCTATTTTCATTTTTTGAAAGTGATCTTAGACTTTTTGGAAATCTCAAGATGTCCCTTACAATCCCTTTTTTGATCATTTTTGAATTTGGAGACTTTATCTTGGTGTAAGTTGCCTTGACAAAAAGTGTCTTTTTGTTAACTTTTTAAATGACTTGTAATGTATTGACTCATATCTCTCAAATGAATAATTTTTTGGACTTGAGCTTAGAGATACAAAGTTGTATAGAATTGAATTTCCTTAAAATGAGTTTTGGTTGGGGAAGAACTGATGAAGCATGTGAAATTTATGCCTGGTCAAAGTTCAGTTGACTTCTCCTTAAGAAACCCTAATTTGATAATTTTTAACTTTTGATGATTTGAGGGTTTTTCTTGAGGAATCATAATCAAACCTTGATCAAATGATGAATATGACTTCAAAATATTTATGTTAACCAAAAATCTTGAAGTTTGACTGTATGTTGACCACATTTGACTTTTTATCCAATACAGTTGATTTTCAATCATTTGAGCCATTGACTGAGCAAACTTGTGATGCAAGGCATGAAACTTGGTATGAGCATTCGTGAAGACATATAAGAGACCATGAATTCCATTTAAGAACTTATAAACCCAAATCTCCTTGTGAAAAATGAAACCCCAGTTGTAAGTCCATTGCTTAGGAGGAGAATTTGTCTGATCAATTCTTGAGCAACCTTGAGCATTTAAGAACCCTGGGAGACTGTTTTAAAGAAATGGGAGGAAATTTTTGGGGTGCAATAATACCAACTAAATATTTATTCTTTCCACCTACACCTTCCTTCTTGACTTCCAACACCTTCAAGGTTATCTCCTCATAAAATGATTTCAGTGCCAGATTACTTATCTGGATATCAAAATTGCATTGACTAGTAAGCAGAAATGGTCGATCTAGAATGATAAGAGTCTCTTCATCTTCAGGAATGTCTATGATTTGGAAATCTACTTGAAAAACAAAATTTTCAATTTCCACCAACACATCTTCAACTATCCCATATGATAGCTTGATGATGTGATCAGCAAATTTCAATTTTTTCCCACTCCCGCTTATCTTCTCAATATTGAGCTTCTTGAAAATTCATAATGGCATTAATCTCTCCCTAGAGCCATAATCAACCAAAAGCCTCTTGAAGGTTCTGTCTTTTAAGGTTCATGGCATTACAACTAACTCCATATCCTTCTACTTGATATGTATTTTCCTCTCAGGTGCAATTACACACAATTTCTCATCATAGGGTACCAATCCCTCTCTTGTTGATCTCTTCTTTGATAATACCTCCTTCATGAATTTCTGATACAAAGGAATTTTCTTGAGTACTTCAAATAATGGTATATTTATCTCTAGCTTTTTGAACAACTGGAAAATTTATCAAACTCTTTATCTTTTGTGTCCATCTTTGCCACTCAAGATGGATATAATAACTTGATCATTGGTTTAGTCATCTCTTCAACTGGCTTCATAGGTGATACCACTTCTTCTTGTTTTTTCCTGTTCTCTCTCACTTCCAACTCTACTTCTATGATAATATCATCAAATTTTACCTTATCTTTCTTCTCTTTAGCAGCTTTCTCATTCCTTATTGTGACAGCAACATTCTCATGATTTTTCTGATTTCCTTGTACTTGTAACTTTACCTGTTGTGCAATCTGTCCCATTTGAACTTCCAAATTTTTTATTTCAACAGTGGTATTTCTGTGATTTTTTCTTTGTATCTTCTTGAAATTGAGAAGTGTGGGCAGCCATCTTTTCAATAGCCACCTCCCACGCTGCCTTCTGAGGAGCTTGTTGTTGTTGATCTTTCCAAGAAAGTTAGGATAATTCTTCCAACCAGGATTATAGGTGTTATAATATGGGTTATTTTTCCTCAAGAATTTTATCCCCTCAATTTGTTATGGAGTTGCAAGACATTTCACAGTAAGGGTGGTCCACTACAAATTTCACAAACAACCTTTTGTACCTGTTGAACCTGAGCTACCTGTTGAGTACCCATGTTCATTGCTTTAAGCTTTTTCTCTATTTCTGCAGCAATTGCTTCTTCAATTTCAACTGCTTATTAATTTCTAACTTCAGATCAATCACCCCCTCTGGTTTACTTACAGCCTTGTCATATAGTTCTAGATTCTCATTTGCATCAATGGCTTCAATAATCTTCTTCACACCCATGGTTTTTGTAAAGTTAGATGAGCCACCGACTGCTGTATCAATAAGTTGCTTTGTCTTCATTCGAAGGACATTTACAAACATTTGCATTTTCATTGATCTTTTCGGTGAAAGATTTGTCCTCGAGCTGACGGATGGTTGAAGGATGCAGTTAAAAATTTTAAATAATGATCGGTTGATTCATAATAGTCAACCGACCTGCTGTAGAATTTGTTCCTCCATAATCCCCAAGAAGTCTCTCAGGTGGTGGTGGGTCTTCAGTCATTGGTTTTTCCTTTTCAGACTCTGAACTTGAATGATCTGATGAACCTTCTAATTCCTGTTTAACTAGCTGAGCTTGTATGCGCCTTGCGTAAAAAAGTTCTTTCAATTTATGCGTCAAAAGGAAATTCAGCTGAGGGTTTTCCTCGCATGTAAAGGTTAGGAAAATCAATAATAGCAAAAATATAAAAATTACAAAAAATAAATTTTAGTTGCAGAGCAATAAAATTTTAATTTGACTGAAATTACACTCAAAACTAGGCAGTCCCCGGCAACGGCGCCAAAATCTTGATAGGAAAAATAACAAAGGTACTATTTTTTCCTCTTGTAATAATACGGAGATTCCCTGAATGTCGATCTCAAGGACTGCATGCAATTATAGAGTTAAATCCATAGTCCAATTAAACAAAACTTGATATGGGTTTAGGTTTTGGATTTATCACTTAACACGTAGCAGAAATATAAAATGGCTTTTTCACATATATGAGGAGCATGCTAGGGTATGGTTTATATATTTCTCTGTAACTATCTTGAATCCTGATCTATTCAACAAGTTCATACCCTTCAATTACCATCCCTTTAGGTTGTTTTCCCCTAAGTCCTAAGTGTGAAAACCTTTTAACATATGTCCTAAATCCTAAGTCCTTAGAGATATCTGATAGATTCAAGTCTTTGTTTTATCAAGAGTTATCTAGTAACTATAGGGTATCCCTAATCCTAGGTAATACCTTCTATAGCCTAATCGTACAAAAATCTTAACAACCGTGATCCAACTGGTTTTTAACCGTAAATCAATCCTAATTGGTCTGTCAGGAAAGCATGAAAGTGTTGCATGATTAAATTGAACAGAGAAGACTATTGTATTAAAAAAGTTCAGGAATCAAAATCATTTACAGAGTCAAATCAGGGACACCCCCTATCAATGGGGGGTTTAACCACTCATATTGTTCAAAATAATCACAGGATAAAGATTAGACATTACAATTAATTGGATAGCTTCAAATATTCAATTGCTTCCGCTCATGAGAATCTTCCACTCTCCAAGAACCTTGATCTCCCCAATCTTCAGTCGTGTAAACTATTCTTTGCTCTGGAAAAAAGTCCCCTAATTTCTCTTTCAAACTTGGCTAAATAGTGAACAATCCATTTGTCTCAGTCGGAAATGCCCACAACGCCCCTTTGGGTCCCAAATCATAAAAAATCACAAAAACATTCAAAATCAGCATCCTGGCCAACAAGGTACGTGTCATCTGACACGGGAACCCGTGTTGACCTCTCTCCATTGCTCCAACAAAACCTCTCACCCGGACCTTTTGACACGGGCACTCGTGTCAGCCTCTTCCTTCTTCTCCAAAACTATAGTTGTGCATCCTCTTCTAACATGGCTCGTGTCAGGTGACACGGGTGGCCGTGTCAGGCACCCTGTAGCTTGGGTTTTGAGACTTCCTCTGAAACTCTGAATTTGCACTTTTTGCACTGATTTTCCTGGTTTTATTCCTGAGCCTGAAAATAACGAAATACACAACCAACACATAAAACATAGAAGAATGAAATAAAACACTTTACAAAATAAAGAAACTATAGCTAAAATCAACTATAAATTAAGTTGGAAAAACCATTGATCATCCACCTTGTCCCTAAGCCTTGTTACAACCATAAAAGCCCTCAAAAAGTATGTGTAGTGTGTGTATGAGATGAGTAAATGTTATTCAAGCTTATGAGTTGACTTTGCATGCTTTGATTATTGAGTGTAAACACTTTAACTCGAGAGATTTGGTGAGAGTGTGAAAAGCTGACAAGTAAAGAGATACCCTTATGTGGAAGTGTAGCGGAACATCAAAAGTTGGGGAAGAAGGAAATGTTAAAAGGAAAGTGAAAAGAAAGTTGTGAAATATCGAGGTGGTATTGTGTAAGTTGATAGTTTGGGGTGTACGATTCTATTTATCCTGAACATTGTTTGAAACGAGCAACGAGCTAATTTTGGGTTGGATCGGTCACCATTCTCATCGTGTTTTTGTTACGTGTCTGATGACAATCCAGGTATTCTACATCGTTTTGTGTCGTGTTTTTATTTTATTTGAATGATTTAATATTTCTTAAGTTTTTCTGCATTTTATGTTTTTGTAAGTTTATTTCAGGTTATTTCCTATTTTATGCTTCGATTGGTTGTTGCTACTATTTCAGGTGCAGGTGAAAGATCCAAGGAACTCGGGTCGAGAATAGTCAAGAAATCAGGAGTTTTAAAGAATTTTTCAGCAAGTTACAACAAGTCTGACACGACCACCTGTGTGTCCTGACACGGGCCGTGTCAGGAAGAGGAATGAATCAAAAGACAAAAACCAGATTCTTAACACGGGCGCCCGTGTCAAGTGACATGGACCGTGTCAGCCATCCTGGGAGTTTATGTTTTTGAATGTTGATTGTTTACTAACACGACCACCAATGTCACCTGACATGGGCCGTGGTGGTTTGTGTGCTGATGATTTCTGATATTGTTTATATTTCCCTAAGTGTGACCCGAAAGGGCGTTTTGGACTTTTCGGATGGGGAACAGAAGATTTTCACTACTTGAGGCAGTTTTGACGATCTAGAGGGTAAACTTTTGACATTAGGAAGAATTCTAATATAAATATTGGAGCTTTCAAGGGATTCGGAGAATGGGGATTTTTCAAGAGCAATCGCGATTCAAGATCAACGGAATCCAATTATCTTGTAATGTCTAACTTTCTTATTGTAATTTCTTTGAATATTATGTGTGGCTAACCCTCCCCCCCCCCCCCCCCCCCCCAAATGCTAAGGGGGTGTCCCTATTTTGCAGTGTAATGACTTTGAATTATTGATTTTTAACCCAGTAGTTTCCTTTCAATTTAATTGTTTAATGTTTCTAATACTTTCCTGATCAGGCCAATTAGGATTGATCTACGATTAACAATTAGGGCTGGACCGCCATTGTTAAGGTTATTTGATACGATTAAACTATATTAGATATCACCTAGGACTATGGATACCATATAGTTACTGGTGAAATCTTGATAATATTGAAGGCCTAGTAGCATTGTAATTTTCTAAGGACGTAGATATTAGGATGGTTAACCAAAGGTTTTCCCACTTAGGACTTGGGGGAAAACAACCTAAGGATCTGGTAGTTAAAGGTTATGAATTGGTTGAAGAGATCAACATTCAGGGTCATTACAGGGCAAATGACACACTTACCCCTAGCATAGTACTCATACTAGTAAAAAAAGTCATAATTTACATTATGTTTATTTTCATAATTGTTAAGGTTAAATCCAAAACCAAAACAAAACCTTAAGTTTTTATTTAATTGAACCACACATTAAACTAGGTACTATACGCAGTCCTCGAGATCGATATCCAGGGGAAATTCTCTCTTATTACTACAAGGAAAACTAGTACACTTGTTATTTTACCGATCAGGTCACCAGAAGACATCGATTAGGTGATTAGAAAGTGTGAGGCTGCTCACGACTTTTATGTAAGGCTGCTTACATATGGACAACTGATGAACACATGAGGTTGCACATGCTTCGTAGGGCTGCCTATGAATAAACAATGGATGAGGTCGCGTGAGGCTGCTCACATCTTTTATGAAACACGGATAAAGAAATGTGTGAGGTTGCTCACGTCTTAAATGGCTGATGAAAAAATGCGTGAGGTTGCTCACGTCTTATTTGGATTGAAGTGTGTGAGGCTGCTCACATCTTAGGCTGATAAAAAAGCGTGAGGCTGCTCACATCTTGGACAATTGATGGAGATTGCGTGGGGATGCTCACGTCTTAAATGGATGAAAAATATGTAAGGTTGCTTACGATTTTAATTAAGAGTACTCGTATGATAGACTTGCCAGGAGGAATAGTCAGAGAGCTGTTACTGGCTTAAATGGAGATTACACATGGATTGAGAATAGTGACTCCCCTAGAAATTAACTCTGGATTTTTACGGGGGGTCCTAAGTCTTGGGCTATGATATGTCATGCATGCATGCAGATGCAGGCGTTAATGCGTAGAATGAATGACCAATGCATGTAATGCATGACATGGATACATAATGAAGGATGTTGATATTTTGAAATGATAATGAATGAATGAGCTTGTTATATGCTCGATCCATGCCATTGTAATTCGTCAGATGGATGAGATGATATGTATAATCCAATTCTAGATCGAAGTAACCTAATGAATGATTTATGCAGACTCATATGCTTTTAACATATGCCCTAGGGGTAGGTCGTGGATGGTTAATACGCAAAGAGGTTACTTGTGTAACAAATCTGCTTGTCGCACGATGGTAGGATGTTATGCTAACGCGATTTCTCAATACTCATTTTGAACTCGAAGATTACTGATGTAGGAGAAGGATCCACTGGGGATTATGAAAGTATGCAGAGAGCTTCCTCTTTGTAGAGTGTCTTCCCCCAATTTGTTAGTAGGGTCTTTAAAGAGATTTTCCTTGATATGAGTTTGGAAATAGTCTGATCATAGTATGAATGGCCCTACTATTTTTAAGATATTATCCCCCTGAGTAATTGACTCATAGGATGACTTGCCCTTGATGAACTGGTTTTTTAATTAACTCTTTTGATCGAGCCTCGCAGCGATTTGCCCCAATATTAGAATTTTGCAAGGTATGCCCCAAATCCTTAGGATCTAGAGGAAGTGCCCTCAGAAAGAACTTAGACCTCACCATGAACTTGATATAGATTGCCCCAAGATTTGAATCTTTGAAAACTTTGTACTTGAAATTGCTTGAAAGGAAACTTGGATTCTACATGCAGTAGGATGAACTTGATATGCATTGCCCCAACATTTGAGTCTCGAAGGTTGCCTCCTGATTATTAGGGTTTAGGGTTTAGGGCCATGAACTTGATTAAGGAATGCTCCTTCGAAAGTTATTCCCCTGATTGACTGGTGCTTTGAAATGTGATCCAAGTTGATTAAATATTAGAATGATCGCCCCTAGTCAATAGGATCTTCATGTGATATAATCCTACAATTATTAGTCTTGCTTATGATTATAGGGTTCTTCTTTAGATGCTTTACCCCTATTTAGGAGCTTCCTGGAAAGGATCGCTTTTGATTAAACCATTTTTTTAGATCTCCTTGATGCTAAGTATTCATTCAGATATAAAAGTGTACATTTTGAGAAGTAGTTCTTAGTGATGCACATGCAAGTTTTAAAATGGAAGTTTACATGGAGAAGAAATGGATGATTTAGAGATGAATATTCGAAGAAGCAGAGTGGTTAGCAACAATTTTTAACAAACATAGGAGTCAGTTTAACACAAATTTTACCGAGTATGCTTTCATAGTTAATCTTGCTTCAATTAGGACTTTTGAAGCTTGTAATATGGCCATGGTTCGTGGTTTAAGAAACAAATGATATAAGGCTCAAAATTTATTTAGCCCACCCCATTCTCCTTGAGGTTCCCCATTCCTAAATTCAATTAACTCAATGAATGCGTTCAGCCTGCAAGAGAACTTTCGTAGTCGCGATGATGAACAGAAGCATTACTAAAGATCCAAACACCGATGAAAAGCATTGATAAGATCCAAGGATTGATGAGAAGCCTTGATGATTCTTGAGGTGGAAATCACAAGATTGTTCTCCAACTTATTTGTTCTCAATCCCTTATTTTTGCATTGACCAATTATTTTGAATTTTGGTCCATCGGGATACCCTAATTTTTGCCTAAGTCAATTTTTTTTATTTTCTTTGACTTAGCAGGATTTCTCCTTTTTAATTTATTTTTGATTTTTTTATTTTTAACATTTGTGACTTCCATGTTAACTTTGTAAGCTTGTCTTCATTATTTCCTCGGTCTTGAATGATGTATTGAGGAGGAAGACGTTGTGGGTTTTATCTTCATTGACTCCTTAACCTTGGATGATGGATGTGACGGAAAGGATGTGCTTGAACCTTTGCTTAGATTGACTTGATTCTCTTGAGATTAGGATGCTCCATTGAATTAATTGAAATCTACCATGCCCCTAGTTGAAATTAAGGTAATTTTTTTTGGAAAAATAGAACAAAACTCCAACTCCTGGCTCAAGGGGGCTAACTACCGATTAACTCCTTATTTCTCCACAGATTGGGAATTGAAACATTGTCTTACATTGTCAGATCGGTCGTACCATTGAAAGAATACGTTTAGCAAAATTTGGTTATTCAGTTTACATCATTCTCTCTCAAAGTTTGTTAAAGGTGAAAGATAGAAAGGTGAAAAGCGAAATGGAAAAGTCATCGATTATATATGGAAAGTGATGAAAGAGTGAAACGAATGAATTGACTTTGAAAACATGCATGCTCTCTTTATTCAAATTACTAGTCAGAAGATACAAAGTTATAATAAATGAAACTTAGCAACTAGGAAATTAAAATTTGAAATTTATAAAATATAATGATCATATGGAAGAGCTTCTTTGTTGATCCACTTGACCTTCAGAGAGATTCTTAGTTCTTGAACTTGTAGAAGTATGAGGTGATCCTTGACTTTTCCCGGGAATACCCATTCAGTGAGGGCAATGGCTCTTGTTGATCACCAATGATAGTTGCATTTGAGGCATTGTGTAGGCCTTTGCCTTTTATGAAGAAGGGTTGTCTTTTCTCCTCAATAAAATTTTTATGACCAAGCTCAATTGAGTCTCCAATGTTTGACTTCTCCTTCACCAATATAGGATTTTCTTGAATTCTTTCACAACTTTCTTGAAGCATGCTTGGAATTTGTTCTTGAGCATCGGGAAATATGCTAACCAGATGATAATATTGCAATTGGATTTTAAATCAGAGTCGCCACCCTTAATTTTTATCCTAAGGAAAGGAATATAAAGGTTAACCCTAAAAAGTCAGAGATTCTAGGTTTTTGGACTCGGTCTTTGACAAAGGGAAGGTGTTAGGCACCCCTCATCTGTTAGAACAAAGTTTAGTTCTAATCATATCTTAGAGTTTTGATGATAACAATGAAATAAATTTTGTATAATATATTTTATACTCTGATGTGCATGTTTTCTAATACATATGATGTTCTGACTCAAGCATTCTCAAAAGAGAAACATCATTCTACGTGAGTCTAAAGCAAACTCTGAAGGAAGCACTCCAAGGCAAACTCTGATGAAAAGTAATCTTAAGCAACCTCTGATAAAGCTAGCTGAAGCAAATATTTGAAAGAAGCACGCTGAAAGCAACATCTGATAATGCAAGCTGAAACAAACTCTGATGGAAGAAAAGATATAACAAACTATGGTCGAAGAAAAGATGTATCAAACTCTGATATAAGAAAAGTTAAAGCAAACTCTGAAGTTGCAACGCTGCAAGCAAACTCTTAAACTTCCAGAGACAAGCTCTGACAGTACCGTTGATCATTTAATGCTAAGACGGCTAACGCACTCAAGTGGTACTACGCACGAGAGCATTGGAAACATAAAGGCTAAGCTAACACGCATCATTAATGCATACACTCTCTTCAAGGCAGTAACGGTCAAAACTTGAAGCTATATATAGACGACCATTTGTTTCAAAGCAAGGTTACTGATCCACGCAAAATATACTGAAGCTCACTATTTTCATTCTTGTAAACTCATTGTATGTAGTGGGTAATTCTTAAGTAATGGCCTAAAATATTAGTGATAAATCACAGTTTGTGATATAGCTTATTAGAAGCATTCTGATTCACTAATGTTAAGAGATAATCTTTGTAATTGTTCCTTGAGAGACTAGTTGGGTCAAATTTCTCAAGAGGGCTAGGACTAGTTGAGTCTTAGAGATGTTAGTCACTTGCAGTTGGCTTGTGCATTGTATTGTTAATCACAACAGTTTGGTTGTGCATTTGTAATCAGTTTGATTATAGTGGATTAAGTCCTCGTTGAGAGAGGCGAAATCACCTTGGCGGGTGGACTGGAGTAGTTTGAGTTTCAAATGAACCAGGATAAAAATACTTGTGTCCTTCCATTATTACTGCGCAAGAAAAAGGAAAAACTTATTCAACCCCCCCCCCCCCTTCTAAGTGTTTTCTCACCCTTCAATTGGCATCAGAGCTCTAGTTCTGGGTGCAAACACCTAACAGTGTCATAAAAAGATCCAGAAGGAAAAAACTATGGCAATTGAACACAACAATAATAATTGCACCAAACCTCCTGTGTTTGATGGAGAAGACTTTGAATACTGGAAGGATAGACTAGAAAGTTTCTTTCTAGGTCATGATGTTGATCTATGGTCCTAGATGGTTACACACATCCAGAAGACAAAGACGGAAACAATATTGACAGAAAGAACATGGATAAACAACATAAATTAGATTTCAAAAATCACCACAGAGCCAAAAATATCTTTCTGAACATTATCTCTAAAATAGAATATGAGAAAATCACAGACAGAGATACATCACATGACATGTTTGAGTCTCTCAAAATGACTCATGAAGGCAATGCTTAAGTAAAAGAGACAAAAGCTCTGGATCTCATCCAAAAGTATGAAGCCTTCAAAATGGAAGAAAATGAGTCCATTGAAGCTATGTTCTCAAGATTCCAAACACTGACCGTTGGCCTGAGAGTTCTGAACAAAAGATACACCAAGGCAAACCATGTTAAGAAAATTATCAGAAGTTTACCCAGAAGATGGGCACCTATGGTTACTGCATTCAAAGTGTCAAAATATTTGAATGATGTATCTCTTGAAGAACTTATCAGTTCATTAAGAATTCACGAGATAGAACTTGATGTACATGAGCCTCAGAAGAAAGGTAAGTTTGTCACCCTTAAATCTATTAAAAAATGTGAAACTAATGCTTTTCAGGCAGAAGATGGAAACTCTGAAGACTCCGCATCAGAAGAGATGAGTTATCTCTGCTCTCCAGAAGGATTAACCAGATGTGGAAGCACAGACAAAAGAAGTTCAGAAACTACAAGAGGTCAGAAGATAAACCAGAATCTTTTGGACATAAGAAGTTAAGCAGAAGAGATATAGTCTGCTATGAATGTAAAGAACCAGGACACTACAGAAGTGATTGTCCTAAGCTACAAAGAGAAAGACCAAAGAAAAGGTTTGGAAGAAAGAAATGCATGATGGCCACCTGGGATGATTAAGAATCTTCTGAAGTTGAATCTGACTCAGAAGATGAGCATGCTAACCTAGTGTTTATGGCTACTACAGCAGATGACGATGACTCAGACTCTGATTCAAAATCGAAAGAGGTATTCTCTGAATTCTCTAGAGCTGAACTTGCAGAAAGCTTATCAGAACTTCTTGAAAACTACAGTCAACTCAAAATCAAATACAAGAAACTCAAAAAGAATCTTGCATCTAATTTTGAGAAACTTGAAACAGAAAACTCTGAACTTAAAGAAAACATTTTTAAACTCAAAGAGGAAGTTCAAAAAGTTCAAAAGATTTCTATTTTAGATTCTGCTTCAAGTACAAAAGATATTCTTAAAGAATATGACTCTAGCTTTCAAACATTTCTTACTAAAAGCATAGATAGAAGCAAAATGGCTTCAATGATCTATGGTGTTAGTGGAAATAACAGAAGAGAAATTGGATATGAAACTCCCAAAGGGAAAGAAACATATAAACCTAAACTTGTTGAGGAAATGGTTATCACATATAAACCACTGCACAAACAATTTAGTTTTGGGCACACATATGATATCAAATACACATATCACTCTGAAAGTTTTTATGCTAAATCAAAGTTCAAACAGAACTTTAGAAACTCTAACCAAAAAGTACCCAAAAAGATATGGGTACCAAAGGAGAAAATAATATATGTTGCAGATGTCCTTAACAACACAGTTGAAACACCAGTCATGGTACCTGGACTCTGAATGCTCACGACATATGACGGGAAGAAAGTCTATGTTCCAAAGTCTGGAACTTAAATCTGGAGGAGATGTCAAATTTGGAGGAAATCAGAAAGGAAAGATTATTGGTTCTGGAACTATTGGAAATAGTAACCTTCTTTCTATAACTAATATTCTGTTGGTAGAAGGATTAGCGCATAACTTGTTGTCCATAAGTCAATTAAGTGACAACGGTTATGACATAATCTTTAATCAAAAATCCTGTAGAGATGTTAGTCAAAAAGATGGAACAATCCTCTTTATTGGCAAGAGAAAGAACAACATCTATAAAATTGATCTTTCTGACCTTATAACTCAGAATGTAAAATGCCTTATGTCTGTTAGCGATGAGCAATGGGTCTGGCACAGAAGATTGAGACATGTTAGCATGAGAAGAATATCTCAAATTAAAAAACTCAATCTGGTCAGGGGACTTCCCAATCTGAAGTTCAACTCAGAAGCTCTGTGTGAAGCATGTCAGAAAGGAAAATTTTCAAAACCTTATTTTAAGTCAAAAAATGTTGTTTCTTCCTTTAGGTCGTTGGAACTTCTTCACATTGATCTGTTTGGACCAGTTAAAACTACATCAATCTGAGGCAAGAAGTATGGATTGGTCATTGTTGATGACTACAGAAGATGGACATGGGTTAAGTTTTTAAAACACAAGGATGAGTCACATTTTGTGTTCTTCGACTTCTGCAACCAAGTGCAAAATGAAAAAGAGTTTAGAATCATAAAAGTTAGAAGTGATCATGGGGGAGAATTTGAAAACCATTATTTTGAAAAGTTTTTTAAAGAAAATGGAATTTCTCATGATTTCTCTTGTCCTAGAACTCCCCAACAAAATGGAGTTGTAGAACGAAAGAATAGAACTTTGCAAGAAATAGCCAGAACCATGATTAATGAAACCAATATGGCTAAACACTTCTGGGAAGAAGCAGTGAACACAACATGTTATATTCGAAATAGAGTCTCTATAAGACCTATTCTTGAAAAGACTCCTTATGAATTGTGGAAAAACAGAAAACCCAACATTTCATATTTTTCATCCTTTTGGATGTACTTGCTATATTCTGAATACTAAAGATAATCTGAACAAGTTTGATTCTAAGGCACAAAAGTGATTTCTGCTTGGATATTCTGAACGCTCAAAAAGCTATAGGGTATACAACACAGAAACTCTGATTGTTGAAGAATCAATCAAAGTCAGATTTGATGATAAGCTTGGCCAACAAAATCCAAAGCAGAATGATAATCCTGCAGGTACAGAAGATCATCTTACAAACTCTGAAGAGTCATAAGCAAAAGACAACTCAGAAGATCCTTCTATTGCAAATGCTCTGAACAAACCTCACATAATAGATTCCCCAGAATCACATCAGCACATCCAGAAAATATGATTATTGGAAAGAAAGAAGATCCCATCAGAATAAGATCCTCTTTCAGAAACAATGAGGAATCACTGTTTAGATTGGTCTCTCTGATTGAGCCAACCTCAATAGAGGAAGCTCTACAAGATAATGATTGGATCATAGCTATGCAAGAAGAACTAAATCAATTTTCCAGAAATGATGTGTGTGATCTAGTTCCAAAACCTAAAGGGTTCAATATCATAGGAACAAAATAGGTATTCAAAAACAAGTTAAATGAGCAAGGAGAGGTTGTCAGAAACAAGGCACAGCTGGTTGCACAAGGTTATAGTCAACAAGAAGGAATTGATTATAACGAAACTTTTTCCCCAGTCGCCAGGTTAGAATCAATTAGATTATTAATTTCTTTTGTTGTTCAACACAACATCTCATTATATCAAATGGACTTTAAAAAGTGCATTTTTAAATGGTTACATAGAAGAAGAAGTTTATGTCCACCAACCTCTGGGTTTTGATGACTCAAAATATCTAGAACATGTTTTTAAACTGAAAAAGTCTTTGTATGGTCTGAAACAAGCTCCCAGAGCTTAGTATGAACGTCTAAGTAACTTTCTTTTAAAAAAGAATTTTACCAGAGGGAAAGTGGACACTACCTTATTCAGAAAAACATTTAAAAATGACATTTTAATTTGTCAAATATATGTAGATGATATTATTTTTGGAACTTCTAATGTCTCTTTTGGAATAAAATTTGTTGAGTCTATGCAGGCTGAATTTGAGATGAGCATGATGGGAGAACTAAAATTCTTTCTGGGAATTCAAATAAATCAGACTCCAGAAGGTACTTACATACATCAAACAAAGTATGTTAAAGAACTACTGAAGAAATTCCAGCTATCAAAAAGTAAAGAAGCAAAGACACAAATGCATCCTACATGCATATTGGGAAAAGATGAGGTAAGTAAGAAAGTAGATCAGAAACTCTATAGAGGTATGATTGAATCTCTTATCTATTTGACTGTATCTAGACCAGATATATTATTCAGTGTATGTTTATATGCAAGATTCCAATTAGATCCTAGAGAATCTCACTTAACTGTTGTTAAGTGAATTCTGAGGTATCTGAAAGGTACTACTAACCTTGGACTGTGTTACAGAAGATCCAAAGAATTTAAACTAGTAGGTTATTGTGATGTTAACTTTGCTGGAGATAAAATAGAATGAAAAAGCACCTCTAGAAGCTGTCAGTTTCTGGGTGATAACATTATCTCTTGGTACAACAAGAAGCAATCCACTATTGCACTATCAACAACTGAAGCAGAATATATATCTGCTGCTGGATGTAGCACTCAGATGATCTGGATGAAGAGCCAGCTGGAGGATTATCATCTCTATGAAAATAAGATTCATATCTTCTGTGATAATACCTCTGTTGTTTGTCTTTCAAAAAATCCTATCTTACATTCTAAGGTAAAACATATAGAAATCAAACATCATTTCATAAGGGACTATATTCAGAAAGGAATCTTAAGTTTAAACTTCATAGACACAGACCATCAATGGGCTGATATTTTTACTAAACCTCTTTCTGAAGATAAATTTAAATTCATTCTGAAAAACATCAGTATGGAACTTTTTCCTGAATGAAATTTTTTTGTTTCTTTCTATATATGTTTTCAGAATGTCTGAAATGAATGTTCTGATTAACAACTCTTCAGAAGTTAGAAGAGGAGTTACTTCAGAAACCATATATAATATTCTGAAATGTGTCTAACGTTTATTTACAAAAATGGTTCATAAGTTCATTACATTAAACCAGTTGTCACACGCTATCCTCAGAAGTTGAACGTGTGTTTCAACTCTGAAAGGTCACGCATCCGTGCACTTCTATTAAGACGTCGTTCCTAAGTAACTGTTCAGATTTGATCAATATCTCATGCATCCCCTAAATGTCAAATCTCATTAATTGCTTGTAATTATTATTATTTTTAATTCAATCGTTCTAAATTCTTTAATTGTTTATTACTTTAAAATTCTTTTTCATAAGCTATAGATACTTTGAAAATTTCCTTTTTTACTTTTTACTCTCTCTCTCTCTCTCTCTCTCTCTCTCTCTCTCTCTCTCTCAAATTTCAACCACTTCTGCGTATTTGAAAATTCTCTCTCTTTTTTTTTCAAAATCCTAAACCTAAGCATTCTAAATGGCTTCATCTTCATCCCCTTCCAAAAGCATTCCTGTTTCTTCAAGCAACTCTCAACACGCGGAGAAATATGTCACTCCTGAGAGAACAACACTCATCCTTGTTGATAGCTTGGAATTGGTTAGTGAACTAATGGTTAATTTTGAAAATTTGAAAATAAATGGGTTTAATTTGTTTCCGGCTGTAGGGTTCTAAGGGTGGCAAAATTTCTTTGATCGCCTAGTGGGACCAGTGTTCCCTCATCTTGTCAAGGAATTCTGGATTCATTCCATCGCTTCACCAAAGGTCATTCTATCATTCGTAATGGGCAAAGAGATTTCCATCACTGAGAATCTCATAAGGAGGCTACTAGGTTTTGAAGGAAATGGTGTTACTGGAATCTCAAGTGGAAGAATGGATATGTCTAGAGTTTATGCAGAGATTTTCACTACTGTGCAAGCATCCAACAAGGTCAGAGATTTGAAGAACAAATACAAAATTTGGGCAAGAATAATTCATGGTTGCATTCATCACAGGAAGGAAACCAGTTCCCCTGACTACATCAATGTTGACCAACAATATCTTATGTTCTGTCTTGGCACAAATGTGAAGATTGATCTTCCCTATCTTCTGTTCAACCATCTCTGGACGCATGTAAAGGAAACCAGGGAATCTGAAAGAGTCAAAAACCCTAAGTCTAAAAGAAATTGGATCCCTCTGGGAAGATTAATCTTAGATATTCTGATAGAGAATGGTCTGATAGCTCATCTAGAAGACGCAAATTTTCTTGGAGAATTGGAGCCCACTTGTGGAAAAGTTATGACCGGGAAGAACCCGCTCAAAAGGAAGCTGATTGACAAACTTCTGGTGGACGCTACTCCATATGTGTCAGCAAATGTCACCAAAAGGAGAATCCATGTTGCAGATTTTCCTCTCTTCAACTCTGGTGATCA
The DNA here is from genome assembly GCA_948472305.1 of Vicia faba. NCBI lineage: Eukaryota > Viridiplantae > Streptophyta > Magnoliopsida > Fabales > Fabaceae > Vicia > Vicia faba. The sequence continues at coordinate 1,357,591,938 of OX451740.1, forward strand.
TCCTGAGATCATTCTGCACTTTATTGAAGCTTGCAAGGAAAGTGGCATTCCCATTGACCCAGCATGGCTTCAAGGAAGGAATGTAAATTCTCCAAAAGTTTTCCTCCATAAGAAAAAGAAAAGGCAAGCAGGAGAAGGTCCCTTTGCACGTCCTCAAAAGAAGAAGAAGAAATCTTCAAGTATATCCTCTGAAACCATCTCTATTTGTGATTCTATGCGTATAACAACATCTGTTGAACCCCAAACTCTAGAAGATATTGAAGTTGACATAGACTTCACTATTCCCTCTGAACCCCTACATAATAACCCTCAAATTGATCAGATATTATCTGACATAGATAATTTTGATATTGTAGTTCCTCCATAAACTCGAACACAACCACCACTCTCTCCACATATCTATCAACCTGAAATCTCTACTTCTGCTCCCCACCGACAAAATCCAAATATTCCTGCTGAAAACCCTCTTCAAACATCCCCCATCAGACCTTTATCCCCAAGATCCTCTGAGTGGTATGATGGTTCTTGGAGATTACCAGGAATCAATGTGCCTTTGGCAACATAACCTTCGTCCTTCATCATTCCCTCTGAAAACATTTTTTCTCTGAATGAATCCCTAACATCTATTCCTTCTTCCTCAGCTCAAACCACCATAATCATTTCTCCTGACATCACACCACCTACGTCACCAGAAATTCCCACACCTACCTCACCAGAACCCTCATCACCTCACTCTCCAGAACCTACCTTCAGTCCATCTTCATCATAACCTCTTGAACCATCTGAACCATCTGACTTTCTTAGGACTGTAGTTGATCTTGAATCTCTACTTTATCTACAAATTAAATCTACCAAGAAGGTTGTTCCCAAACCAACCCAAAAACCTGCCCAGTCAGATTTTAATATACGTTTCCCAAATTTTGCAATAGAAATGCAGACTTGGATAGACCTACTGAAGGAAAACAGTACTAGCAACCTGAACCCAGCTGCATCTGATTTTCTATGGGAAGCATTCAGAAGGAAATTCAATGATGAATCCTTTAAAATGCAAGATCTCTGCTATTCTCAGGTTCTTGAGAATTTCACCCAAAATCTGAATGCCTTCAAGACAGAAGTCGCAAATATTTTGGATAAGTCTCTGCTTCAGATTACCAATGCTCCTTTACCACTTTGTTGATCACATGGAAATTTCAGAAGATGAATCTAAAGATGGCTCTAAGTCAGATCCAAATCCCTTGGCAATGACTCTGTATCACCAACCTTCTGCTCAAGCTGCCTCTGAGAATGTGCCAACTCTTCTGATTGATCTTGGCACTCTTCTCTCCAATGTTAGAGGCCTAGAGTCAGCTGGTATTGCTCCAAAGGTTGTATCTTCTAAAGCTTCTTCAACATTTGCTCCAACTTCGCTAGTGATTAACACTCTGAATGAGCTGATGAAGGAAAATGAAGCCATACATGAACGTCTGGACAAACAGGATGAAACAAACAAAGACATCAGAACTTGGATGATGAAACAAGAGAAATCCTCAACAGAAATCAAGAATATTCTTCTTTCTCGTGTCTCTCGTCAATCTTAGTTTTATTTTTTCCAATTTTCTATTGTTTTTGTTTTGTCTTGTACTTCTGTCCTTTGACATCTTCTATATAAAAATCTTTTGAATCTCTTTAATTTTTTTTTGCTTTTTGATTATGACAAAAAGGGGGAAATGTGATTTTGATCTGATCCATGATAGCAGTTATGGGACTAAGTCTCAAAAATTCCTAACAAAATACAAAGTTTTTTTTCCTGTTTAAGAGATATGCAGGTACCTCAAGACTCTGAAAGACTAAGCTCTAAACATCATTTGGTAAAGATCTGCTAAAGAAACTCTGAAGAAAAGATCACGAGCTCTTAAAGAAAATCTGAAAGAAAAATGTACCAAAGCTTTGAAGAACAATCTCAGGAAGTTTCCCTTATGCATTTAAATTATTTTACTATTTATTTCAGAAGAAGAAATATTTATCTCAGGGGGAGATTCTCACTCTTCTACAAAATTTCTTTTAAATCAAAATCTGAATAGTTTTGTCATCATAAAAAAGAGGGAGATTGTTAGAACGGAGTTTGGTTCTAATCATATCTTAGAGTTTTGATGATAAAAATGAAATAAATTTTGTATAATATATTTTATACTCTGATGTGCATGTTTTCTAATACAGATGATGTTCTGACTCAAGCATTCTCAAAAGAGAAACATCATTCTACCCAAGTTTGAAGCAAACTCTGAAGGAAGCACTCCAGGGCAAACTCTGATGAAAAGTAATCTTAAGCAACCTCTAAGAAAGCTAGCTGAAGCAAAGATTTGAAAGAAGCACGTTGAAAGCAACATCTGATAATGCATGCTAAGTGCACCTTGAAGAAGGTTTATTGCCTTTTTATCATAGAGAACTTTCTTCTTATCATCATCGTCCCATGCAGTTTTAGGCTTTGATGAGCCAACACCATTGATCACCGTTATATGGATAAATGGACCATTTTCGACGGTATCCCATATTTCTTCTCCTTGTGCTTCTAGATGTGCCTTCATGCGTATTTTCCAGAAGTCAAAATATTCACCACAAAATAGAGGAGGCTTGTTACTACCACCATCTCTGAAAACGGGATTTTGATTTGCGGAAGCCATTCTGGATCTTTTAGGAACAGGTTACCTATAATCTGCTCTGATGCCAATTGTAAGTACGAAGTGCGCCTAAGAGGGGGGGTGAATTAGGTACTTTAAAAAATTCTGGTTTTAGTAATGATGGATATTGTTTTTCTGGTTAATGGTGAGTTTAGGAAAGCGTAAAGTGCAAAAAAATAAAGAGACACGGGCGATATATCCTGGTTCCCCTCACAGTCCGAGAGTACTCCAGTCCCCTTTCTACATGAAAGAGATTTCCTTATTGTGGCAAACTTAAACAAGAACTACCAAAAAGCCAAGAACAATCCTCTTGGACCAAGAACAGTCCTCTTGGATTTTCACTATGTCAACTATGAGAACAATCCTCTCAAAGTGACTACACTTGTATCCAACAATTTTGGAAAGACAAGATTTCAAAAAAACACTTAAACTTATTTCCAACAATCCTGGAAAAATAAGTAAGTAACTATCAATATTTGAGTTTGAGTGAGTTGAGTAGTATTGATCACTTAGAGTGATTTAACAATATATGATCTTCTCTTCCAATAATATTATTGTATAATGACTCAAGATATAATTGCTCAAAGTTTTCTGTTTGATAATGTATGAAAATGTGCAGAAAACTTATGCATAAAAGTGAAGGAATGCTTGAGTTTGTATTTTCAAAATTCAGAAAATATTTATGGAAGAGGTGTTGAAACAGATTTTGAAAATGAATATTTATATGTTCATAACACCCTTTTGAAACATCATGAAGTTCTGAAAATGTATCATGAACAAATGCCAAGTTTGAGTGAAAGGTTTCAATGAAAAGGTATGATGAATAGGCATGTGAAAAGCTGTTGTTTTTCAAAATCGTGCAGCATGCAATCGATTGCACCCTTTGTGTAAATCGATTGCATAAGGTTTCAACAGCTATATTTTCAAAAGTTTTAAGTGTGAAATCGATTGCACTAGCAATGTAAATCGATTGCATGTAAAGTCAGTAGCAAAATGTAAGCGAGTGCAATCGATTGCACAAGCAATGTAAATTGATTGCACTGAGAAACAGAAGCAAACGTTTTGAAAATTTTAAGTATGCAATCGATTGCACAAGCAATGTAAATCGATTGCACAGAGAAACAGAAGCAAAAGATCTGAAAAATTGGAGCATGCAATCGATTGCACTAAAATGCAAATCGATTGCATTCAAGTGAAAAATGAAATTTTAACTTTGAAAAACTTGAGTAATGATTTTTAAACATTTCTTTTTCATTTTGAGCATCTATATCTTAAGATCAAAGTAAGTAATATTATTATACCTTGAAAGTTGTTGAGAGCTTTGAACTGAAGATATTGTCCTTAGATGCTTTGAACTTGATCATAAATCTTTGTCTTCTTTGTCAATCATAGTCTATCTTTATCAAAACAAAAGCTCATTTGAGAAGCATGATTTTACACATATCCTCTTAGGAGGAATCAAAGTCTCATTTCGTAGTTTGTGGTGTTTGGTGGTGTTTTTTATAGGATTGTATGCAATTTCTTTCGAATTATCCTTTAACCTTGTCTGAGTTCTAAGTTGAGTGATCGTAGACGCAGTTCGCAGTTAATTTTGAAAGTAATTCTCCTTAATCCTTTTTCGAAAATATCTTGAGTTTTGATTAAGTTAGTAGAAAAAGTTTGTAATTGGTTAGCTGTTTTAAATTAATTGATTGAAGTATGATATGATACAAAGTGGGGTGAGGATATTAAGGCTAGGTGGTGTTTTGGAAGAAAATCTAGACCCAGAGATATTTTGAGCCTAAATTAGCTGAGGAATGTGTTTTGCAATAGGGTAGTCAAATATGAGAGTTTGACAAGCGAGAGCTCAAGTTCAGATATTGAATTTGGCCCAATTAAGCAGCAGAGTTTAGTAATATCTTTGTAAAATATTAAATTAATTAATTATAAAAAATGTTTTTGATTTTTGTTTGGAAAATATTTTGATATTTAATTAGTAATTTACGTACAGTAAAATTAATCTTTAAGTTAAAATAATCTAATTTAACTAAATTATAAAACCAAAGAGGTGAAGGTTAAAAAAGAGAAATATGAATTAAAATTTGCACTAGAACCCTAACTTTCAAGGCCCAATCTTTCTAACCTCAATTCTATCTAAGATAACTAATTAAATTTTTTTTTTAAAAAATAATAAAAGAAAACAAACAATCAGTAGAAACACCCAAAGGGCCACACGACTATACCTCTCCCTTATATCATTCTCCCATTTTAAAATTACAAATCCAACCAACCGTTAAGTGACAAGTGGCATAAGATAATAATAATAAAAATAAAAAAACAAATAAAGCACATGTTATTATAGAGAGAGAAATGTATCAAGCCATAATCTCTCTTTTTCTTTTCACGAGACAACAACAATTTTTCCTGTTTCTCTTCTCTTTCTCCCACAGTAAAAAAAACAATCATCCTCTCTTTCTTAAAACAGAAATTACCCACATGGATTCTCGAAGGTCTCTCGTGGTGCCGTGATCGGAGCTTGCAGCGGATGTGTGTGATGGGTGCTGGCCGGAGATGGGTTGGGTTGTGCACAGAGAGCGATGCGGGACTTGCCGGAGAGGGCTGCTCGATGGTGCTTCGCTCTTGTGGCGTCGATTAGGAAGGAGATCACATTGATTGAGGGGATGGTCGTCGGAGAGGAGCGTGGTCGCGAGGTCATGGCCTAAACGGAGGAAGATCGCGGCTGATTGAGTTGCCTTTTGTGTTCGCGACGGTGGAGATGGGTGAAGGGAGGCTTCGCATTAGAGGATGGTGCAACACGGAGAGATGATGGTGTGTGGTTGGGTGAGTCTGCTCTGACTCAGAACTCTATTCCTCTTTCATCTTCTTTCTACAAAAGAAAAAAAACAAGTTGTACAAATTGTTGTGTTGTGTGTGTGATTTCAACGTGTTGTTATTATTGTTTCTCTTTTTCTGCTTCCCCTTGAAACCACTTCTTATCTATTATTTTTCCTTTACTTTTCAAACCTGTGTGTCTAAATTGTAAAAAAAGTTGGCAGGATAGAAGTTGTACATGATTGGATCAAAGTTTATGAATAGAAAAAAGTATGGTAATTATTTACCGTGTAATTCTAATGTGACAAAGAAATTAGAAAGGAGTATGTATAGTGAAAAAGAAAAGAGGTTTGTAAAAAATAAATGGTCAATTGCAATGAATTTGATACAGGATAAAAAGAAAATTTTCTGGAAGGAATAGTATGTTTGTGTATACCTTAAAAACAGTCAGCATTTAGAAAAAATCATTTGCAAGTTTTTTTTTTTTGTTAAAATTGAGAACAAGCACTTTATAAAAATTCATAAGAAAAATATTACTTTTCAAAAATATAAACTATCGGAACATATGAGTCACACAGTTTAATCAACAAAACAAATTATAATTAAAAAAAATTTAAAATATAAAGTAAAAAGGAGGGGCCTCTTAATAAATCCTCGGCCAAAAATAAAAAAATTATTGATGTCCGATATAGATAACAACCCTAGAATAAACCAAGAACAAGAATTTGAAAGAAAAAAAAAATCAAGTTGTTGTGGATTCGTGATTGAATTGTTGGTGAATTGTGTATCATTGTGTGTAAGTTTTGAGGGCTATTTATAAGTGAACAAAATTAGGTTAAACCCCAAAAAATGAAGTATCTGATATCCAAAACCCAAATTCTCATCTTGGCCTGCATGATTAAGAATCTGGACATATTTGTGTCCAGGTGCAAAATTTGATATAGAGAAAAATTGATTTGAAAAGAATTTATTTATTTATAAGATATTTTGACAATTTTTTAAATAAAATAATGATTTTAATAAAAAATAATATTTTTAAATATAATAAATAAATAAATACGAACATAGTAATTTAATAATAAAAATATGATTTTTGTGGTTAGAAATAATTGAAAATGAAAATAAAGCTAGTAACAATAAATAACAAAATTATCCAAAGTACACCAAGTGAGATTCAAATTTGTGACATTCTGCTTGCAAGTCTTTCTCCCTTACTAATTGTGCTATGTTACTTATTTGAAGTAAAAGGCCAATTGAAAATATATGAAGGCGAACAATTATTTTCTATTTTTAAAAATATAAATAATTATTATATTTTTAAATAGACTTGAAAGCAAATATTTATAAAAATAAAATAATATTATAAACACTGCTTAAAATATTTTTTACTGTAGAAATAAAGGACGGGAAAATTTAGGGTATGACAGCTGCCCATTTTAATCACTCTTCGATTGAATGGTGCGAGAATGCGCATGTCTCGTTCATTCGAATCAGAGATTTATTAAATAATGAAAAACCCCAAAATTTGACCAAAGGTTGGCTAGATAAGGATACGCTGATATAACATACTCCCAAGAGTTTTGAAAAAAATAGGCAAAGATGATGATGTATCACCTTACCAGGGTTTGAACCAAAGTTTCGTTGACTTAGATACGATGACGCGGATAACTCGTCATTATCTAAGAGAGATTGCAGATTTTTGCATATTTACCATGACCTAGGAGGTAAATGATACAAGTTTTAAAAAAGCTGACTTACTAATGCTTAGAGACTAATATAGTATGTTTTGATTTGATTTGATTTTGTCTATTCATCACAACCTAGGGGATGAATAAAACAACGTCCGATAACACATTGCTGCCTAGAGACTGATGCAATGGATTATGCATATTTATTTTGCATATTTATCACAATCTAGGGGATAGATAATTGAAAAAGCTTGACAACTACATCGCTGCATGGAGACTGAGGCGATGAGTTATATTGCAAAGAGGGAAACACATCGCTGCATGAAGCCTTACGCGATGAGTTAAATTGAGGATTTCACACATTGCTGCATGGAGCCTGACACAATGAGCTAGATCGCGGAGGAGGAAACATATTGTTGCATGAAGCCTGGTGCAATGAGTTATGTTGCAAATTTTACACATTGCTGCATGGAGCCTTAGGCAATGAACTATATCACAAGGAATAAAACACATTGTTGCATGGAGCCTTAGGCAACGAGTTAAATTATGGATTTCTCACATTACTACATGGAGCCTTAGGCAATGAACTATATTGAAAAAAAGAAAACACATTGTTGCATGGAGCCTTAGGCAACGACTTAAATTACGGATTTCACACATTGTTGCATGGAGCCTTAGGCAATGAACTATATCGCATGGAAGAAAACACATTGTTGCATGGAGCCTTAGGCAATGAGTTAAATTACAGATTTCGTACATTGTTGCATGGAGCCTTAGGCAATGAATTGTATCACAAAGAAGAAAACACATCGCTGCATGGAGCCTTAGGCGATGAGTTAAATTTTGGATTTCGCACATTGCTGCATGGAGCCTTAGGCAATTATCTATATTACGAAGAAGGAAACACATTGTTGCATGGAGCCTTAGGCAATGAGTTAAAATGCGGAGAAGAAAGTACATTGTTGCATGGAGCCTTGGGCAATGAGCTATATCACAAAGAAGGAAACTCATTGCTGTATGGAGCCTTAGGCAATGAGTTAAATTGCAAAGAAGAAAACATATTGCTGCATGGAGCCTTAGGCAATGAGCTATATCGCTAAGAAGGGAACACATTTCTGTATGGAGCCTTAGGCAATGAGTTAAATTTTTAGAGGAAGTTGTTTGATGATCAAATCTTAGATAACTAAATCAGGGATAAGATCGGATATTTGTCGGTTGACTGTTTTTAACCAAGGTAATAGTCTGATGGAGAGCCCAAAGATATTGGCTTCGCCCAAAGTATGTTTTGAGAAATGCCATGTGCGATGTATGTGTATGATGTCTTAGATTAGTATGGAACCCAGAGAGTATATGCACTGAGTGTATATGTCCCAAATGTTTGTGTATGCTCCAAGTATTTTTGCAAACATTTTTTATAAACCTCTCTTGTAACACCATTGGTTTTGAGTTATTAATTCTCCAACATGATAAATTGGTGTGGACGTGATGAAGAGTGTCTTGATATTTGTATCATAGGCGCATGTGTAGGTATGGACGTAGTCGTAGGCGTAGACGTGGAAATTGGCATTGATATGAATCGTAGATACGCTGCCTAGTGAGATTTTGATAACAGTACCTTTGACGATTGTGTATATTCTCAACTGAGGTAGCTATAGCAAGATAAATGGATAATGTTGAGCTTGGATTTGAATTTGAGTTCGTCTTATCTGGTAGTCATGCCTTGAGATTTTCCGCAGTTTTTCATGGGCATGTATGATTGAATGTAATGCATGTATGCATGTTTAATATGATTATACTTAATGTATGTGTGATGTATGGTATGTATGCTTGATATGATGATGTTATGAATTGAAATGATGCAATGATTGATAAATACAATGCCCCTATTATTTGAACTGTGGAACCAATGCTTAAGGCAAACTATCAGCCAATACTTATTTTTTCTGAGTAGCCATGTCAATTAGGGTTTGGGCTTTTGAAAATATGTGTCAGACGAGAACTGGGATTTTGAAAAGATGTGCCAGATGGGAATTGGGCTTTGCACCAACGTTAGTAGAACTACTGGAATAGTATCATCTTGGTGGCTTGGAAAGATAAAACGGATAGCAAGGTCGCTAATATTGGTAAGGTTGCCTAGAGACGTTAATCCGGTGATTTGGAAAGTGTGAGGCTGCTCACGACTTTTACATAAGACTGCTTACATATGAACAAAGAAACGAGGTTTTATGAAGCTGCTCGTGCCTTAGTTTGATGAAGAACGCTTATATCATAGACTCATCGAGAGGGATAGTCAGAGAAATGTTTGAGATTGTAATAGTGACTCTTTTAGAAATTTACTCTAGATTTTAAGGGGTCCTAAGTCTCGACCTATGATATGTCATGGATGCATGCAGATGTAGGCGTTAATGTGTAGAATGACTGACCAATGCATGTAGTGGGTGACTTGGTTATGCGTCAATGGATGTTGAAATTTTGATGTGCCAATGAGAATTGGGCTCTTTGTTAGATCCATGTTGTCGGAAGTCATCAACCAGATGAAATGATAAGCATAGCTTGCTTTTGGATTGTAGTATCCTAATGAATGCATGCTAATGATTTATGCAGACTAATATGTTTTTTCTGGATGATGCAGATGGTTAAGATATAGAAAGGTTACTTATGCGACAAGGTTTCTTGTCATATGATGGTTAGATGTTATGCTAACATGGTTTCCTAATACTTGATTTGAACATCGAAGATTGTTGTTGTAGGAGAAGGATCCATTGGTGACTGCGAAAGTATGCAAAGAGTTTTCCCCTTATGTGGAATATGTTAGGTCTTGGAGGAAATTCTCATTGATATGAGCTAGGAAATAGTTTGATCATAATATGAATGACCCTACTATTTTTCACTTTGAAACATTATACCCTCAATCTCCACAATTTGGAAGAGGTACTCTTGGATGGTTTAAACTGATTTGAACCAATTCCTTTTGATTGAGTCTCGCAGTGGTTTGCCCCACCATTCGAATTTGACAAATGTGCCCCTCAATCTCTAGGATTTGGAGGAAGTGCCTTCAGAAAGAACTTTGACCTCACCATTAACTTGACATAGATTGCCCCAAGTGTTCGAAGCTTGAAAAGTTTGTACTTGAAGTTGCTTGATAACTTTGGACCCTACGTGGGATAGGATGAACTTGGTACGTATTTCCCTAACATTTGGATCTTGGAAGGTTTCCCCTGAATCCAGGCCTCGAGAGGTTTCCTAAAATGATGGAGCCGAGTCATACCCTGTTATGATATGACTTGATTAAGGAATGCTCCTTCGAAAGGTATGCCCCTGATTGAACCGTGCTTTGAAATTTGATCCATGTTGATTGAATCTCGGAATGATCACCCCTTATTAATAGTATCTTCATGTGATATACCCATACAATCATTAGTATTTGCCCCTGTTTATAGAGGTCCTCTTAGATGTTTTTCCCCTAGCTAGAAGCTTCTTGGAAATGTTGCATTTGATCAGACATTTTCTTTTGAAATCTCCTTGATGGTAAGTATTGATTCGCAGATAAAATTGTACATTTTGAAAAAGTAATTTCGTTTAATGCACATGAAAGTTCTTGAAATAGAAATTGATTATTTGAAAAGAAATGGAAGATTAGAAGATGAATATTCGAAGAAGTGAAGTAGTTAGAAATAATTTTAACAAATGTAGGAGTCAGTTTAACACAAATTTTGCCGAGTATGCTTTCATAGTGAACCTAGCCTCAATTAGGACTTTTAAAGGTTGTAACGCGGACATGGTTTGTGGTTTAAAGAAACAAAATATCTAAGCCTCCAAACTTATTTAGCCCACCCCATTCTCCTTTATGTTCTTCATTCCTGATTTCAATTAATGCAACAGACGCATTTAATTCCTAAGAGAAATTTCATAGTCGCGCAGATGATGAGTGTTGTACCCCGAAATTTGCCCTCCCATAATTCTCCAAGAAATTGCCAAGTCAAGCTGCAAAATTCCCCAAGGGTTGCACAGTGCAAAGGTCTCCTACACAGTCAAGATTAGGGTTTTGAGTCTGATCAAGAAAAGGAAGTTATCAAGGGCCCAATCAAGTCTCACATGCCTACAAATATGGTCAAGTATCCTCATATCAAGTTTCAAAGCATTCAGCACAAAATTGCACAGTCAAAAACCCTAATTGCACTACAGTCAACTGTAGGGGCAAAATGGTCACTTGACAGTCAAAAGTTCAAATTTTTGGTCAACATATCATTTTGAAGCCACAAACATCATTTGATCAATGCTTGATCATGATTCTCAAAATTTGGCTCAGAAAATCATCAAGATGCAAAAGTTTCCTTATTTGGACAGTTGAAAAAGTCAACTAAAATTGACCAGGGCATAACTTTCACATGGATTATCAGAAAAATTCCATCCAAAGCTCATTTTGAAGAGAAAGACATTTCCTACAACTCATCTTCATACTTCAAGTCCAAGAAATGCTCTCACAAAAAGTTATCAATTTCAACATTATAGGTCATTTTCAAAAGTCAACAAAAAGGGACTTTAAGTCAAAGGCCATAACTTGAGATTGGTAAATCAAAATGACATGGGACCAAAGGCATTGGTTAGAGGACTCAAAGAACTTTCCAAAATGTCCAAGAACATGAGAAAAGCTTAAAAATTGAGCAAGTTATGCCTTGTGGAAGTTGGGAAATTTTTGGATATTTTGAAAAGTCAACTTTGATCCAAATGACCTAAAAATGCTAATGGGCCCATTTTTCTTCCATGATTCATCATTCCAAGCATATGCACGACCACTTGGCCCAAAGGGAAGTATTTTCTCATTTTTTATCTATTTATTTGAATTATTATTTATATTAATTCATTTAAATCATTTAAATATATGAAAAATATATAACTTGCCTTAGCAAATCTTTTTATGCATGTTTTGCCATCAAAATTTCGTGCACATGCTAATTAGGAAAGAATTGGATTGTTTGGCATAATTTTGACACAAAGAACACTTGAAAAAGATTGAAAAAAAGATCCTTAAAATCAAATTTCCAAAAATCATTATGGCAAGAGATTTGATTGAATTTTGTTAACCTAATTGATTCACTACAAATGCTTGAACACAACCCTAATGCCCATACACAAAAAAGCTGCGCAAGAAAGGCCATTGCAAACTTGGAATTTTTGTCAAAAAAAGCAAAACTGAAATAAGTGTTAGAGGACGATTCAAGCCCTAATTTTCATTCCAATAGCTTCCTTGAAGGTCCCTGATCACATTCCAATCAGAAACCACCATCAAAACTCCAAGAATTGGTAGACTGGACGTAAACTGCATCAAGAAAATTGCTTAATCGTATTTTGATTTTGAAGCATAATCATTGCATTTTTTTTATGGATTGTTACTCATTGATGTTTTCTGATGCTAACTGTACCATTTGATTGTGTTTTTGTGCTCTCAACGCGATTTTACCATGTTAGCTTTCTAGGGTTTACAGGAATCAAAATTGGGGATTTTAAGACCAAGAAAAATTGGCCCTCAAGACCATCATGGTTGTACTCAGCAAGCTTGGACGAACGAGAATCAACCCTCGCGCTCAATTTATGAGCGCTTGAGAGTTATTCGCTATTTTCCAATAGCATGCCTAAAACCACGCGTTTAAAACCGTTGCCTCATGTTTTTGTTTTCAGGCACAGGAAGAAGATGGAGTCGTGGCAGTGTATGATACGCTAATTTGAATCTCGCGCGTTTTAACCCACTAACATCATGTTTTTCTTTATTATATTTATATGTTATTATATGTTAAATGTACAAGCGATGGTTCAGTGGCAAATGCGTTGTTTGGAACGGTACATGACCTGGGTTCGAGCCCCAGGTCTTACAAGTTTCCATATTATTTTTCAAAAGCGATTCCCATGTGCTTCAAGGCTGCAGACGCATCATGTTCCTTCATCATCTATCCATACACGCGTCTAGCATATTCAGATCGAGGGCTGAGAATTGATGGACACCATGAGGATGAGTCAGCGCGCGTATACGTGTCATGCAAAGTCAACAAAAGCCATGCTCAATGGGCCAGCATTATTTGGGCTATACCTCCTAAATTGGGACTTCCACCCCCCCTGGTTTGCCATTTTTTTATGTTTTTATTTTACTTTCAATTATTTGTTTATTTGTTTTGCTGTTTTAATTTAATTAATAATTTCTTTTACAAAATACAAAAATACATAAAAATTCAGAAAAGATAAAAAAATGTGATAAATAATTTCTAATATTTTCTTGTAAATAAATTGGCATGTAATTAATTAGTTTTAAATTAGATTAAGATTAATTCTTTTCATAAAAAATATAAAAAATGTAGAACTAGGTTTAATTGATAATTTTTATTCCTTTTTTTAATTTTTTTTCCTTTTTTATAATAATATTTATTTTATTTATTTTTATAATTAAATTTGCATGTAAATTAACTTAGGTTTAATTTAGGTTATATTTTAATATTTTCATAACAAATTTAAAAGCCATTAGAATTAGGGTTTGCATCCAATTTACATTTTAATTAATTCTTTTCCTATTAAATCTTAAAAAACCTAAAAATACCAAAAACATTTTCTTTTAATTTTAATTTTTAATTCCTCATTAATGTTTAAATTTGCAAAAGGGTCCAACGCCCTCCTTTCGACTTCATTGTTTAATTTCGCATATTTCTTTTTCCGCTTAAATAATTATGTATCTCTCCCAAAGCTTTGTAACATTTACTTCTCGCACTTTTATTTCTTTTGCTTTATTTACTTTCCGTCAAATCGGGTCCGGTTTAATTTTGGCGATGTGGACCCGCGCCTTTTGTAATAGCTTAGAACTTTTACTTCTCGCAAATATTTTAACTGTTAATTGATGCATGAAAGAATGAATGGACTTAAAAATAAAATCAAGCGTAGAACACCAATAACATGAACAAGACAAATACAAATGAAAACGACACACGAATCGCACACACCACCCCTAGGGTACGCCTCACTGTTGCCTTGCCTCGAAAGGTGATCGTCGAGTAGAGGATGTCTTAGTAAGTCCTCATGATCCGGGAACCTGGCATGAGGGTAGCTTCTAAGGTGTCTTCCCATTGCTCTGGTGATCACCATGTCCCGAACATCGAATTGACCCGAACACCTCCAACGGTGGTGCTACCTACCTCTCAATGGTGGGATGGCACTACTTTAAAGGACATTTACACAGACGAATTCCTTAGGGTAGGTAGACGACTCGTAGATACTTGCTCTCTTCAAAAACAAACAAAAGTCTTTTCACACCGACACTTTTCAAAAGCTTTCAAGCAATTTTTCAAACACTCTGACACAAGAGTCGATCTGAAATTTTCAAAGAACTTTTTTTAAAACCCACAGTTGAAAAACAAACAAACCATTTTTGAAAACACAAATGAGCAAGTATCTAAGAGCCCATGGATAACCATGGATAGAAAGGGTGCTAACACCTTCCCTTTCTATAATCTACCTCCCGAACCGAGAGCAATCTCTTTAAGGATTTTTTCTGTGCTTTTGTCCTTTCCATTTGGAGAAAATAAAAGACGGTGGCGACTCTTGCTTCCGCGACATTTCGCGAACCAGCGTTAAACAGTCAGTTCCAGATCCACCGATCACAGAACTGGCGACTCTGCTGGGGACTATCTTATAAAGTGAGGTGTACCTTAGGGCTAGTTCATAACTGTGTTTTCAATTGTATTGATTTGCTTGCTTTACTATTGTGGGTTGCATGGGAGTTACATAGATCCTAACCCGGATCTGGGGATACCCTGTTTAGGTAGCATAAGCTGTGAGGGACCTGTCCGGCGTATACCGACATGGGTGAAGCAGTGGCTACATTGGTGTGGCGCCTTGGTCTGTACCGATATCCCTCGTGTTGAAACGGGGAGAATATGGGTCTTCTAAGGAGTCATTAAGCACCAACAGACCTTAGAACCTTAACTGACCCAACTTGGCCATTAGAACAGTAGCAGTATGCTACGCCCATTGAGGCTAAACTCTCGTGATGGTTCTGGCCGCAAGAAAAGATTGTGATGCTAGAGTTATGACCGATTGAGGGTAGTCAATGATATTTGGATCCTCTAAGAACCTGGTTACTTTGATAGGACAGGTATGAACCAACAAACTGAAAGAGGGTAATACCTAGACCTCATGCTGGCCTAAACTCTAAGGGCTTCTCTTGTGTGACTTGCGTGCCTTCGTACTTGACTATTTGCATGCCTGTTATCTGACACATGAACTACTTGCAGGTTTCGTTTATAGTCCTTAATTAGGACTCATAACAGGGTTTACCGAGTTTCTTGCAGGTTTCTGTTTATAGTCCTTAATAAGGGCTCATAACAGGGTTTATTCATATTACCCCATGCATCATGACATCATACCATTGCATACATCCTAACCCATTTCAAGGATCTCAAGGGCTTGTGATGTAGGTCATGATGAATCAAACATCTAGCAAGGGGCAAAGAGGATTTATTTTCCTCTAGCCAAAGTTGTCAGGGGCTATGACCCACTGGATATGGTGAGCCTTTGACCCTTGAAGAGGGATTTTCTGCAACAGGAAGTTTCTTCAATCAAGTTACCGGTTTTCAACTCTAACAAGTTTCTCTGTTTACCCCGCGAGATCCTTGAAATCATTGCATGCATATCATACATCTCATTGCATTGCAGGTATCCCTTTGACAGGTTGCTTACCCTTCTTCGCTGTTTATTTCAGCCGATCGTCATGAATCCTGAATCATCAGCTGAGCAGTCTATCAAGGCCCTCCAGGCACAGAACGCCCAGTTCCAAGGGCTGATCATGAATTTGACCCAGGGGCAACAAGATCTGAGGGCTCTGCTCTTGAAGAAGGACAAGAAGAAGAAGAGGACTGTTTTGTTCAGCCCTAGACGCAGATCTGGGAACACACCGCAGACTGAAACTGAGAGGACTACTCCGTCTGTGAGGGAAAGCAGTCACCATGAGAGAGAGGTGCCTAGTCCAGTGGTCTCCGACAACGAGACAGATTTCAACGACGAACAATACCCTCCGGCTGAGGACAAGTACAAACAGCTGGAGGATAGGCTGAATGCTATGGAGATCCAACAGGTACCTGGGCTGGACTTTGGAGATCTGGGTTTGTCAACTGGTGTGATTATTCCTCGGAAGTTCAAAGCACCATCCTTTACCAAGTATGACGGGGCATCTTGTCCCAAGTTACATCTCAGGTCCTATGTTCGGAAGATTCAACCATATACGGTGGACAAGAATTTGTGGATCCACTTCTTCCAGGAGAGTCTTTCAGGGACTCATCTCGAATGGTTCTATCAGCTAGATGGGACCAAGATTCGTAACTGGGAGGAGTTGGCTACTGCTTTCTACAAGCAGTATCAGTATAATGCCGACCTTGCTCCTACACGTACCCAACTCCAGGGTATGTCGTTGGGATCAAGTGAAGGTTTCAAGGAGTACGCACAAAGATGGAGAGACCTTGCTGGAAGGGTGCAGCCTCCGTTAACTGACCGGGAACTCGTTGATATGTTCTTAGGGACCCTATCCGGGCCATTCTTCAATCACCTCATTGGTAACTCATCTGCTGGATTTACCGACCTCATCCTGACTGGCGAAAGAATCGAAGCTGGTATCAAGAGTGGGAAAATTCAAGAGGCCACACCTTCTGATATTCATAAAAAGCCTTACACGGGAAAGAAGGAATCTAATGCTGCATACAGTCAAAAGAGTCGCCGTGATCAACATGCAGGGGCAGTCATGATCTCTGGTTCTGCACCACGCTGTCAACCACAAAGGGGAAACCAGCAAAGGCCGGACGGGCCTAAAAGGCAATTCACCAACATTAACATGCCATGGTCACAAGCATTGCAACACATGTTGAAGATGAACCTGATTGCAGTGATCAACCCTCCTGCCAATCCTAAGACCTCCTCTCCTAGCTACAATTCAGAAGCAAGGTGTGCTTATCATTCTGATAGCCCGGGGCACGATACTGAGGACTGTTGGGCGCTGAAGTACAAAATTTAGAATATGATTGATGCCAAAGAGATCGAGTTCGAGCCTGCCGAGACTCCCAACGTGATTACTGCTCCATTGCCAAAACATGGCTAGGATCGAGAGATTTTTGTTCATTTGAATTCAAGTTGTATTTTTCTTTTCTTGTTCAGATAAACAATTATCATGTTAAACTCTTTTATTTCATGAATGCATTACACATGTCTGTCTTGATTTAATTATGTTTACTATGCTTAAAACTGCTTTCATATTTTTGCGATGGTCAACTCTTAATTGAAAATTCTAAGCCTCTTGAGGGAGGATGACGAAAATGATACCATAATCTACAGTATGCTTTTGAATAGACCCCGCTGATGAGGTACAGGCATTGTTTCAATTCCTAAACACTGGAGTAATAAGGAAGATAATCCCTCGTCAACCCCTCTGAGCCAAAGAAGTAGGAGTTTTTATTTTCGAAATTTAAAACCCTTAATCATAACCTGGGGCAGGGTAGTTCTCTCAGTTGATCCAAGTGCATGACGAATGGCACCGAAGAGATCTTTACAAAACGAAGAAAGACAGTGATGGTTCCGAATAATCGATAAGGACAGGCAGTCATCACCAAATTCATAAACGAAAAGCCCAAAAAGTCAAAACCCATGAAGGAGACTTACAAAACTGAGGCATCCCGCTGACTGTAATTCCAAAAAGGAAACAGCTCAGGCAAAAAAAAATAGGGATAACAAAATCAAAAAAAGGGTTATACAAACCCTCAACAAAAAAGGAATGACTGCCTATCCAGAATAAATCATCAATATCTGGACCATCATTGGAATATCAGCACAAAGACTCAAACAAGGTCTAACGCACGATCAACTGAGTTTAGGTTTGGAGAACATCACGAAGAGCGGGTGGGTACAAAAAATTTGAGCCTTTATCCTTTGTTTCTTGAACCGTGAACCCGGCCACGATATATCCCTTAAAAGTCCTAGCTGAAGCATGGGTTAATTCGAAAGCATACTGTTACGAAGGTATCCTGACTCCTGAAGGTTTGCTGTAAAATCTCGAGTTGACACCGCACTGTATTACAAAAAATGCATTTTCAAAATATTAAAGACAGACATAGGCTTTTGCATTCTTAAAATAACCTTGTTTGCATATGACTATTTGTTTGAACAGCAGGGGAAATCGCACGATGAACACCTTGTGAACAGAAGTACCTCCAATTAAGGGGCACAGTAGGAGCATTGCCCATTATCTGGGGCATGGCAAAATACTTCCAACAGGGGCAACTCCCTGCATTCTGAGAGCGTGGACATAGTCGGAAAAGTACTACGCGTAATCAAAGACCCGCTAGGTTGACACACCTAGGCAAAAATAAGGGATGAAAATGGAAAATATGTACACCCGGCAAGTCGAAAACCTGAAAAGGCGGCTTGGGCAAAAATGGGTATCTCGATGGACTGAAAACCCGAAAGGGCGGTCCAGGCAAAAGTTAGGGATCAAAGCATACGACTATGTTCCGGTATCTCATCATTTGTCTACCCGAAGATCTGTCAAACACCCACACAGGTATCCTCTTCCCTCATCTCCGAAGCAGGGGCAATAATGAGTTATCCAGGCGATCCAATTGCTCTGCCAACCAAAGTACAAAGGAAAGATCAACATAAGGATGATTACCATCTACCTTTACAAATTCCAGATCGTGGGTTAACATCCGAAACCAAACAGGACAATCATCCACTTAATCAAAATCATGCAACCCTACACCGGTTCCTTCTCAATTTTCAGAAGAAGTTTTTACACAAACTTATCCGAGTAACCTAACCCCGGTTCCTCCAGAAGTCTTACATGGACCTATCTCAAGATGACCTAACCCCGGTTCATCAAGAAGTTTTTACACAAACTTACCCAAGTAACCTAACCCCGGTTCCTCCAGAAGTCTTACATGGACCTATCTCAAGATGACCTAACCCCGGTTCATCAAGAAGTTTTTACACAAACTTATCCAAGTAACCTAACCCTGGTTCCTCCAGAAGTCTCACATGGACCTATCTCAAGATGACCTTACCTCGGTTCGTCAAGAAGTTTCACACGAACTCATCCTGCAGCAACCCTACATCGGTTCTCTCTCTTCAAGATGCAGTTTTACATGGACTCGTCACCCAGAAACCCTACACAGGTTCTCCCTTTCCAAAAAAAAACGAAGTTTTACACGAACTCATCATCAAAGTAACCCTACCCAGGTTCCTTCTCCATTTCAGATACAGTTTTACACAAACTCATCAGCATGCAACCCTACATAGGTTCCCCCTCTCAACTTACAGAATTACATTCCAAAACTCCCCAGAAGAGTCCAATCCAGCTTCCCCAGGAAAATTGGAATTCATATCCCCAAGCAATAAGCTTATCCCCAGTAAATTCTGGAAGCTTATCCCCTCGCAGAGCACGAACGCGTTGTCCGGCTTCATTTAAAGAGTTATTTCCTTAACAGGATATAACTGGGTTATCCTCATCCAAAAGCCACGGAAAGAGCGTTGTCGACAAAGTCTTTCTATCCCCAGCAAATTATCATCAACGACTCAGCAAAGTATCTCTCTTCCCACAGAGTATTGCTTCCCAGCATGGTCGCTAGAATATCTTTTCTCCCCGCAGAATCTTCCATTTGCCAAGTTTATTCCTCAACGGAGTCATCTTCTCCTACCGGTATTCTTGCAGTTATCATCCCCAGCGGAAGCAAAAGCTTATTCTCCAACATCAGCCCAGGATATGACTTCCCGGCACCCGTCAAGGATTTACATTCCTAGACGAAAACATCACATACATACATCATTATAGCATGCATAACGCATCATATCATACAAATCTCATTTATGTTGAGAACATCATTGCTTGATCCATATCATGCATTGCATATGACTGGCCTTTACCTTTCAGGAAAGACGCAGTTGAAATTCTCAAACATATTTCAAGACCTCCTCTAGTCCAGCTAAATCGATTCCCAACAGATTTTTCTGATAAAGACTCAGCAGATCCTATGGTCCCCTCTCCAACAGTGAGTGAGGTGGTAATTCCTTTTCAGATGTTTCCCTCTCCGACGGTGAGTGTGAGGTGATAGTCTCCTATGGTCCCCTCTCCAACGGTGAGTGAGGTGGTAATTCCTTTTCAGATGTTTCCCTCTCCGACGGTGAGTGTGAGGTGATAGTCTCCTATGGTCCCCTCTCCAACAGTGAGTGAGGTGGTAATTCCTTTTTCAGATGTTTCCCTCTCCGACGGTGAGTGTGAGGTGATAGTCTCCTATGGTCCCCTCTCCGACGGTGAGTGAGGTGGTAATTCCTTCTTCAGATGTTTCCCTCTTCGACGGTGAGTGTGAGGTGATAGTCTCCTATGGTTCCCTCTCCGACGGTGAGTGAGGTGACAATTCCTTTTCCTATGATTCCCTCTCCGACGGCGAGTGAGGTGATTCCCTTTCAGATTATAATGGCCTATGGTTCTCGTTCCGATCCTGCGAAGATGGTATTTCCCATCAAGATTTTCTCAACGAGCGTTGTTGAAGTTAAAATCACCCAAGGTTCTCTTATCATTCATGCTAAGGCAGTAACCATACCTGGTTCATTCATCATCTTTTGAAGCTCTAGATCCAACTCCTGTAACTAGTCAGGACACATCTATACCAAACATCTAAAATCAGCTCCTGCAACGTGTCAGGTACTCATTTTTTCTTTTGCAGGTATGCAGGTTCTCGCCAAGGAATCTCTTACGCAATCAGCATCCAGATGGCAGCTATAAGCCCATCATCCTATTCATCAACCTCTAAATGGCATCTATAAGCCCATTCCCACCACACGGCTACTATGTGAGCGCAAATTCCTGGGCACTCTAGTGTTCAATCATCTTCTACCCTCGGATTACGAAAGGCACGTCAGCCAATCTGCATCCTCAGGTCTAAGAAGATTGAACAGGGGCAACTGTTGTACCCCAAAATTTGCCCTCCCATAATTCTCCAAGAAATTGCCAAGTCAAGCTGCAAAATTCCCCAAGGGTTGCACAGTGCAAAGGTCTCCTACACAGTCAAGATTAGGGTTTTGAGTCTGATCAAGAAAAGGAAGTTATCAAGGGCCCAATCAAGTCTCACATGCCTACAAATATGGTCAAGTATCCTCATATCAAGTTTCAAAGCATTCAGCACAAAATTGCACAGTCAAAAACCCTAATTGCACTACAGTCAACTATAGGGGCAAAATGGTCATTTGACAGTCAAAAGTTCAAATTTTTGGTCAACATATCATTTTGAAGCCACAAACATCATTTGATCATTGCTTGATCATGATTCTCAAAATTTGGCTCAGAAAATCATCAAGATGCAAAAGTTTCCTTATTTGGACAGTTGAAAAAGTCAACTAAAATTAACCAGGGCATAACTTTCACATGGATTATCAGAAAAATTCCATCCAAAGCTCATTTTTAAGAGAAAGACATTTCCTACAACTCATCTTCATACTTCAAGTCCAAGAAATGCTCTCACAAAAAGTTATCAATTTCAACATTATAGGTCATTTTCAAAAGTCAACAAAAAGGGACTTTAAGTCAAAGGCCATAACTTGAGATTGGTAAATCAAAATGACATGGGACCAAAGGCATTGGTTAGAGGACTCAAAGACCTTTCCAAAATGTCCAAGAACAAGAGAAAAGCTTAAAAATTGAGCAAGTTATGCCTTGTGGAAGTTGGGAAATTTTTGGATATTTTGAAAAGTCAACTTTGATCCAAATGACCTAAAAATGCTAATGGGCCCATTTTTCTTCCATGATTCATCATTCCAAGCATATGCACGACCACTTGGCCCAAAGGGAAGTATTTTCTCATTTTTTATCTATTTATTTGAATTATTATTTATATTAATTCATTTAAATCATTTAAATATATGAAAAATATATAACTTGCCTTAGCAAATCTTTTTATGCATGTTTTGCCATCAAAATTTCGTGCACATGCTAATTAGGAAATAATTGGATTGATTGGCATAATTTTGACACAAAGAACACTTGAAAAAGATTGAAAAAAAGATCCTTAAAATCAAATTTCCAAAAATCATTATGGCAAGAGATTTGATTGAATTTTGTTAACCTAATTGATTCACTACAAATGCTTGAACACAACCCTAATGCCCATACACAAAAAAGCTGCGCAAGAAAGGCCATTGCAAACTTGGAATTTTTGTCAAAAAAAGCAAAACTGAAATAAGTGTTAGAGGACGATTCAAGCCCTAATTTTCATTCCAATAGCTTCCTTGAAGGTCCCTGATCACATTCCAATCAGAAACCACCATCAAAACTCCAAGAATTGGTAGACTGAACGTAAATTGCATCAAGAAAATTGCTTAATCGTATTTTGATTTTGAAGCATAATCATTGCATTTTTTTTATGGATTGTTACTCATTGATGTTTTCTGATGCTAACTGTACCATTTGATTGTGTTTTTGTGCTCTCAACGCGATTTTACCATGTTAGCTTTCTAGGGTTTACAGGAATCAAAATTGGGGATTTTAAGACCAAGAAAAATTGGCCCTCAAGACCATCATGGTTGTACTCAGCAAGCTTGGACGAACGAGAATCAACCCTCGCGCTCAATTTATGAGCGCTTGAGAGTTATTCGCTATTTTCCAATAGCATGCCTAAAACCACGCGTTTAAAACCGTTGCCTCATGTTTTTGTTTTCAGGCACAGGAAGAAGATGGAGTCGTGGCAGTGTATGATACGCTAATTTGAATCTCGCGCGTTTTAACCCACTAACATCATGTTTTTCTTTATTATATTTATATGTTATTATATGTTAAATGTACAAGCGATGGTTCAGTGGCAAATGCGTTGTTTGGAACGGTACATGACCTGGGTTCGAGCCCCAGGTCTTACAAGTTTCCATATTATTTTTCAAAAGCGATTCCCATGTGCTTCAAGGCTGCAGACGCATCATGTTCCTTCATCATCTATCCATACACGCGTCTAGCATATTCAGATCGAGGGCTGAGAATTGATGGACACCATGAGGATGAGTCAGCGCGCGTATACGTGTCATGCAAAGTCAACAAAAGCCATGCTCAATGGGCCAGCATTATTTGGGCTATACCTCCTAATTGGGACTTCCACCCCCCCTGGTTTGCCATTTTTTTATGTTTTTATTTTACTTTCAATTATTTGTTTATTTGTTTTGCTGTTTTAATTTAATTAATAATTTCTTTTACAAAATACAAAAATACATAAAAATTCAGAAAAGATAAAAAAATGTGATAAATAATTTCTAATATTTTCTTGTAAATAAATTGGCATGTAATTAATTAGTTTTAAATTAGATTAAGATTAATTCTTTTCATAAAAAATATAAAAAATGTAGAACTAGGTTTAATTGATAATTTTTATTCCTTTTTATTCCTTTTTTTTCCTTTTTTATAATAATATTTATTTTATTTATTTTTATAATTAAATTTGCATGTAAATTAACTTAGGTTTAATTTAGGTTATATTTTAATATTTTCATAACAAATTTAAAAGCCATTAGAATTAGGGTTTGCATCCAATTTACATTTTAATTAATTCTTTTCCTATTAAATCTTAAAAAACCTAAAAATACCAAAAACATTTTCTTTTAATTTTAATTTTTAATTCCTCATTAATGTTTAAATTTGCAAAAGGGTCCAACGCCCTCCTTTCGACTTCATTGTTTAATTTCGCATATTTCTTTTTCCGCTTAAATAATTATGTATCTCTCCCAAAGCTTTGTAACATTTACTTCTCGCACTTTTATTTCTTTTGCTTTATTTACTTTCCGTCAAATCGGGTCCGGTTTAATTTTGGCGATGTGGACCCGCGCCTTTTGTAATAGCTTAGAATTTTTACTTCTCGCAAATATTTTAACTGTTAATTGATGCATGAAAGAATGAATGGACTTAAAAATAAAATCAAGCGTAGAACACCAATAACATGAACAAGACAAATACAAATGAAAACGACACACGAATCGCACACACCACCCCTAGGGTACGCCTCACTGTTGCCTTGCCTCGAAAGGTGATCGTCGAGTAGAGGATGTCTTAGTAAGTCCTCATGATCCGGGAACCTGGCATGAGGGTATCTTCTAAGGTGTCTTCCCATTGCTCTGGTGATCACCATGTCCTGAACATCGAATTGACCCGAACACCTCCAACGGTGGTGCTACCTACCTCTCAATGGTGGGATGGCACTACTTTAAAGGACATTTACACAGACGAATTCCTTAGGGTAGGTAGACGACTCGTAGATACTTGCTCTCTTCAAAAACAAACAAAAGTCTTTTCACACCGACACTTTTCAAAAGCTTTCAAGCAATTTTTCAAACACTCTGACACAAGAGTCGATCTGAAATTTTCAAAGAACTTTTTTTAAAACCCACAGTTGAAAAACAAACAAACCATTTTTGAAAACACAAATGAGCAAGTATCTAAGAGCCCATGGATAACCATGGATAGAAAGGGTGCTAACACCTTCCCTTTCTATAATCTACCTCCCGAACCGAGAGCAATCTCTTTAAGGAGTTTTTCTGTGCTTTTGTCCTTTCCATTTGGAGAAAATAAAAGACGGTGGCGACTCTTGCTTCCGCGACATTTCGCGAACCAGCGTTAAACAGTCAGTTCCAGATCCACCGATCACAATGAGAAACATAGATAAAGATCCAAGCGTCGATGAAAAGCATTGATAAGATTAAAGCATTGATAATATCTAAGCGTTGATGAGAAGCCTTTGAGGTAGCAGTCACAAGATTGTTCTCCAATTTTGTTTTTAATCCCTTATTTTGCATGGACCAATTCTTTTGAATTTTCCGGTCCATCGGGATGCCCTAACTTTTGCCTAAGTCAAGTTTTTTTATTTCCTTCGAGTTAGCAGGCTTTCTCTTTTTTTTTTAATTTTTTTGTTTGCTTTTGATTTTGAAAACTTGCGATTGCCATGCTGATTGTTGTAAGCTACATTGTTTCCTCGGTCTTGATTGATGTATTGAGGAAGAAGACATCGTTAACTTTATCTTCGTTGATTCCTCAATCTTGGATGATGAACGCAGGGAAGATGATATGCTCGAATCTTTGCTTGGATCTTTCTCTCAATGATGTATCGAGGAAAGATATATGCTTGAACCTTTGCTTAGATCGTTTCGATTCTCCTGGGATTTGAATGCATCGTCAAATTAATTGAAGTCTACCCTCCCCCTGGTTAAGATTAAGGTTTTTTTTTTAGAAAATAGAAAGAACTCCAACTTCTGGCTCGAGGGGGTTAACTACAGATTAACTTCTTATATCTCCATTGTTTAGGAATTGAAACAATGCCTTACATCGTCAGCTAAGCCTTACTATTAAAAAGCATATGTCAGCAAAATTCGATTATTTTGTATTTTCATCATTCTCCTCAAAGTTTGTTAAAGTTAATTTGAAAATGGGAAAGAAGAGTGAAAAATAGGAAGTCATTGATTATTGATGGAAAATGATGAAAGATGAAGAGTGAGACGAATGAATTGATTTCAAAAATTTGCATGATTATTTATTTCAATTACTTAATCAAAAGATACAAATTTACACCAAATGATACTTAACAACTTGGAATTTACAAATCGAATTTGATAAAGCCTAATGATCTTTGAGGTGAGATTTTTTTTTGTTGATCCACTGTCTTTAAGGGATGCTTCATAGCTCTTGGACTTGTCAGAGCATGGGGGTGACCCTTGACTTTTCTTGGACAAACCTATTTCGTTGATAGGGAAGTTGCTCTTGATGTAGAGGAATCACCAATGGTAGTGGAATTTGAGGCGATGTGTAGGCCTGTAGTTGTCATGGTGAAGGGTTGCCTTCTCTCTCCAATAAGACTTGTAAGACCAAGCTCCACTAAGTCTTCAATAGATGATCTTTTTTTTAGATTGTTTGCGAGTACCAAGAAATCAACTAGCATATGGATGATGATTGGATAAGGGCAAAGGTGGAAAATGCATGAGATGCAAATGTATGGATGTATGTAAATGCATGGGTATGCAAAAAAAAAATTGGCTTTTGGGTATGCAAAAAGTTTCATGGATATGAAATGCGATGCAGACATGGTATGAGGGTAGACGCAGGGGTACCCTATACAGGTTTAATGGTAGATATGGAAATGATGATGTCTGATCGGGACTTTATAAGTCTGTCAGGACACTAACTGCAAGTATACAGTTCAGTCGTTCTAGTTTTAAAAGATTATCGAACCCACAGAGACTGTGTATCAATCGCATACGATCTAATGTTACAGTTTTGTCTAACTAAGCGATGAATATTCGATATTTGAGGGAGACAGTTTAGTTTTAAAAGTAATAGTACTAATTATACCGGTATGTGATAATCGGACTTAGGGAATTCGATGAATCGCTTGGCCTATAAAGTATTTCGGTAAAAGCTAATTGTTTAAAAACCTGAGACATACACTCTCGTGTTTATGAAATAAGTCATGCTACTAAACCTAGTGGATGCACTTTAAATTTAATAACACTTTTTGAAAACAATTTGAATTTAATTAATTTATTAAAACACTCTCGTGTATTTAAAAATCAATGCTTCGTTACCACTATCTGGGTTGAACCCCAGCTCTCGCATGCAGGTTCTTGCCTTAATTAATTTCCCACTCTCGTGGCAAAATCGTGTTAATTAACCTCTCACTCTCGTGACAAGGATAGTTAAATTAATATTGGAAATTGGAAACCAGAAATTGTTTTATAAATATTTTTGGCCAAGGTATCATTGAATTCTTTCAGTTCTTACGGTCACATACCGGTAATAATAATTTAGCCAGACATAATTAACTTAACAGCAATAAAGTTTAGAATATAATTCATGGCAATAAATGGCATATTATAGAAACTAAATAAATAACAATTGCAATATAAAAAATCTGGAATTACAGATGCTATAGTAATCTTGAGGGAATACAGTAATCCAAATCTTCGAGCTTGACTTGCAGTAGAAATTCGTGTTAATTCTTGTAAGAAGAATTAACACTTAAAAATAGAAACTAAGGCTTGAATGAAAATTACAAGGAATTGAAAGCAGAATTGCAAAAAAAACAAATTGGAAATAACTGTAGAAATAAAATAAATATTTGCTGAGTAAAATTCTTCGACCCTTGGACTGTGCCTTGGTACTCATATATATAGCAGGAAAAATCAGCAATTTAATTTTGAATTCTTGATGAAGTCTTCGTGGAGAAATTCTAGGAGCAGTAATAGTTGTGGCAATAAAATAGGAGATTCAGTAGAAACAGGGAGAAGTATTATGCCTTTCACGCCCACGTCTTCAATTCATGCGTAACGTTCTCCTTCACGCGTGTGACGGTCGTCACACGCTGAAGTGGTGCCTTACGCTCGTCAGGTGTGTGTGACGAGCGTTTCCTTGTGTTGTGGGGTGTTACGCCCGTCACAGGGGCGTGACGACCGTCACCTATCCAGAAGTCCACACTTTGTATTTTTTTATTCTTTTTCTCTTTGTTTTTCGTCTAGCTTTCTTCATGTTGTCCTTTTTCATCGGTTTGAGTCGACAAGTGTCATACCTGCAAAAAGACAAATAATCTCGGGATAATCGAGGGTTAGACGACTTAATGGAATATAAAATCGGTAAAAAGTATGTTAATTATACGATATATTTTCTCGTTATCAAATTCCCCCATACTTAAACCTTTGCTTGTCCTCAAGCAAATAGTCATTCGAAAGGTTGGACAAGTTTCCTGGTAAGCGCATAAGCATGACATACCCTTGGATTTTTAAAGTGGTTTCGGGAAATCCTCGTTGGTTCGGCCAATACTTGAGTAAAACACTAAAGATACGCTAATGACGCAAGCAATAAGCTTACTCGTAGACTTCCATTTTAAACGAGCTATCCAACAGTTCCGTTATAACTCTGCCCGGAGTTCCTCGTATCTATTTCACCCGGTTTCGTTCTGGCGCAATCACATTAAGCCCTTTGCCTTAGCATGCACGTAGTGGAGTAACCGGTTAGTGACTTTGATCCTTTAGCACGGGGTCTGGTACATGAATGTGGCAACCCTACATATTTTATCCAAATTGGAGGTTGTGGGGGATCGGGCCGTAGCACGCCCTACCGAGTTCAGAACCAGATACCTCTGAACCAACCAACACTGGATTCCTTCATTATTTGCTCAGCTCTTGTATGTGCCCGTATATTTTGGTACACAAGTTTTCTTTTCTTTTAGCAGCGAGATAGGAAGGATATTTTTAGAATCAGGCATCAAACACTTATATTCACCGATTCTCCACGTGGTTTGTGTCAAGACGGTGCTGACTGCTAGTATAAACTACTAGGGGTTACTTCTAGAACTTGAAACTCCAGATATCGGTATAATGGTTATTGAAACGGATCGCGTAAGCAGGAAGTCTACGGTGACAGAACCATATCGATCTTGTTATGTCGTTTTCGGCTTCCTCAACTGGGATTTCATTAAAGTAGGTATGTCGGGCTAATGCGAAAATAATTTATTTTTTTCTTCGGTATGGCAAAGTAAAGCGAAGAATTTGAATCGAGACATATCGCAAGAATTTACTAGTTTTATTAAGGATTGAAAGGTACCTCTCCCACACAAAATCCGACATTGTCCTCAATGTTGCGATATATATGCGGGGAATTACAATTACAAAAACAAAAAAGGGAAAAGAAATGAAACAGAAAAATAACAAATTACAAAGAAATTAAAGAAAGACAAACTACTGGTGACGACGTCCTCTGCTCCTGGTGCGAGAGCGTATGGTAGGAGTGGCTTCAGCGTCGGTGTCTTGGAAACCATAGGTGTTCATATCTATCCTCAAGGCGTTAAGCTCTGACAGTGCCTCATCCAACCTCTCATTCATGTTTCATTGCCCAGTCAAGATCTGAGCGTTTTGGGCGCACAAAGACTCAAACTGCTCAGCTTGCCTCCTTTCAAGCGCCGCATTCATTTGATTTTGCATGTGGAGAGTGCGGAGGATATCTTCGAGATTGATAGGAGGAGGTGCAGATGAGGATCCAGGGATATCATGGACAGGCGGAGCACTATCCAACTCTTCTTGTATATCGTCTGCGGCAGCTGCAGCTTGGTCTTCGTGGGCAGGTGCAGGCTCTGCGGGAACTTCAGGGTCGAACAACCAGTTTGCTCGATTACTTGGATCGATTTGGTCCCTGTTCGGCAAAATGATATTTTGATAGACGATATTCCTAATTACGGGGTGGAATATGCCGTCTTCCCGCTCGTAGATGAGGTGCGCGGCCTTGCAGTGATCCAAGGTTAGCAAAGCCGGTGCCATAGAAGGCAAGGTTGCAAGAGCGGCACCATAATTCAGACCAATGGCAATAGAAGTAACCAGCCCTCCGAAATAGAAAGGTTTTCCACCTCTAGCACAAATAGAATGGATGTGAGCAAGTAGGAACGGGGCAGCATTTATCTTTTGCCCAATGAACGCACAATGTAGAAAGAAGAGCTCCTTGGAGTTGAGCTTATGGTTGCTGTCTCGGGCGAAGATGGTGTTACTAAGAATGCGATGGAAGTAGCGGATGGTCGGATTGTGGATGTGGGTGGCATTGAGGTGGTCGTAGGACCCGGCACGGATGTTCGTTAAACTGTGCCACAAGTTGAAAGCCTCCTCATTAAACTATCCAGTACCCTAAAATGAGCACCTTCGTCCGAACAAAATCCCATAAGCCTTGCGATGTCGGATTGAGGCAATTGATGCTCAACGCCGAACATGCGAAATTTTGCCACGCCTGATAGTTGGTTTATGACACCCGGCGGAGTGAGGTAAGCGAACGAACTCAAGAACTCAAGAGTAAGAGTTTCGTAGATTGGTCTTGGTTCGCGGCAGAGGTTCCACAAATCCACGCTTTATAGTAGTCGGAGGACACTGTCGAGTAGTCCCAAACTCCGTAGGCAGTCGATGTCAACGTACCTTGTGGGTTGGAGACCTCAACG
This sequence comes from Vicia faba, assembly GCA_948472305.1. Lineage (NCBI taxonomy): Eukaryota > Viridiplantae > Streptophyta > Magnoliopsida > Fabales > Fabaceae > Vicia > Vicia faba. The sequence goes on from OX451740.1 coordinate 1,357,622,097, forward strand.
TTGGAATTTTTGATACTTTGCTCGTTGATTCTCCCCAGGTTCGCCGATTCTGAAATTGATAACTTGAGCGTTTGGGTTGTTTGCCATGGTGATAAAGGATTTGATTTGGGAATGTGAGAATGGGAGATTGTAAGGATGTTAATTTGGTGTTGGGAGTTTAGAAATTGGAAGAAAAATGGAGTGAATAAGTGGTTTTTCGTGTGGTGTGGTGATAATGGAGAAGGGGAAAATGAGTTTATAAGGAAGAAGGTTGGAACGGTTCTCTGTAACAGCCATTGGTTTCTGCCTGTGTGACGGTCGTCACAGGGATGTGACGCTCGTCACGAAGCAAAGAGGCGCGTTACGCTCTTCACAGGGGTGTGACGGTCGTAACGCAGACAGAGTCTTAAATGAAAGATCCGTTACAGGACCGTTGGAGAGTGATGAGTTTATTTTTTTCTTGGTAATTGGAATTTTATTTTTTTTGGTTTATTTGAAATGTTTGTTTTAATTAATTATTTTAAGTAATTAAAGTTTTAAATCTAACAAAAATAGACAGTAAATAACAACAGTAAATAAAACATAGACAGTAAAAAATAAACTTCAATTTAATAAATGCATAACAAATTGTTTCAAAGTAAAAAATAAAAATAATGATAATGTTGAAATAATAACTAAACTAAAAATCCCTCCCACACAGAAATTTACAGTGTCCTCGTTGTACGTAAAAATGCAAGAGAGAAGGAAAGGAGATAACGATGGCAACTCTAGCCACGGGGAGGTGGAAACAAATGTTGATTCATATAGTCCAACTGATCAGTCACCAAGTCCATGAAGGTAATGAAATCCACCCTAAGGGAAGTCAGCTCGCCCCGCATGTCCGTAATGGCCGTATGTAGGGAGTCCAGGGTAACAGCAGGTGGAGGTGGAGTAGTCTCAGGAGCCGGAGGCGCGGTCTCGGCGGAAGTAGCCTCCTGTTCCCAAGGATCAGGGAGATCATGGTAGCCTGGCAGTGTAGCAGGATCTTCTTCAGCATTAGCATTGTTTGGAACCTCATAAATGTCAACTGTAGATGGTGAAGAGGATGGTGAAGCAGGGTAGTGAAGATCAAACAGCCAGTTATCCCGGTTGTGCACACTGGTTCTTGGGTCAGACAGCTTAAAATGATGGACGATCTGATGATTAACTAGCAAGTCAAATGAATCTGGTCCAAGGTTTCCAATCATGCTAGTGTTGAAACAAAAAGCAATGTCCATCGGCTTTATGCCATAAAGTGGAGCAGAACCGAGCATAGGCCGGCGGAGTCCGATGGCATTAGATAGCATGGTAACTAACCAACCCAACAAGATAGGTGCATTTGGAGTTTCGATGATCCTCTCCATATTGGCGAGCATATAAGCTGCGCCGTTCACCGAACGGTTTTGAGATGCACAATACATGATAAACAGCTCATCGCGGGATACAGAGGTGACATTTTGCTGTTTACCGAAGATAGTGTGGGCTATGATCTTGTGGAAATACCTGATAGTCGGGTTATGAATGCATTCAGAGTACAGATCTGATGGCTCAGGATGGATAACACCAGCTATGCTTCCCCAGAAAAGTCAAGCTCAGATACGGGCAAAAGGTTCTCCTGTGTCATACTGATAACATCGGGTCCAAAAGGGAACCCAAGCAGCTGGCTAAACTCTCGCAGGTTGTAAGTGTAATCCATGTTAAACATTCTAAATGTAATCAACCCAAGGTTGAATCCTATTCCATGATTTGGAATGAAACTCAAGGTGCTAAGAAACTCCAGAGTCAGCCTTTTGTAGGTACAGAACCTTCGACGGATAGGAGCAGTGTCCCAACCAATCTGGTGCAGCAGGTACATGACACTCTCGCGAATGCCAAGGGCAGCCATAGCATGATCATCTGCATATATAGTGGGACACATCTCCCGTTCACCCAGGTCTGCAAACCTTCTTCTCTGGTGTCGGCTTCGCAATTTGACATTCATGAAGTTAGCACAATCCATAGCGCGAGATGTGAAAGAAAGAGAATTACCCCCCTGAAAATATTTGAAAAATGTTTGAAAGAAAAGGAAATTAAGTAAGTATTTTCGGGTTAGGAAATTGCCAAAGTTAAATTAAGAAGAAAAAGAGAGATGAAAGGGAGAAATAAAAACAGAAGAAAAATAGAAAGGAGTTAGAAATGCAATAATGAAAATATTTTAAAGATTAAGAAAAAAAGAAAAGAAAAATAAAAACATATTAAAGCAGAAAAAATAATTAAAGTAAAAACATGGGTTGCCTCCCACGAAGCGCCTTTATTTTATGTCGACGACTCGACATTAAATACCTATTCAGTTAGGTAAAGGGGTAGGCGGCTCACTTAACTGAAGATAAGCCGAGAATTCGATATTTTTGACGTTAAAATAGTGCTTTAAGCGCTGGCCATTTACAATGAATGGTTCGATAGAACTACCTTTAATTTCTATCGCCCCACTTGGGAAAACTTTGCTAATTTCGAACGGTCCGGACCATCTGGAACGTAATTTTCCTGGGAAAAGTTTTAGTCTAGAGTTGAATAGGAGTACGATGTCTCCTTCCTTAAAGTCTTTCCGCGAGATACGCTTATCGTGCCATTTTTTTGTTCGTTCTTTATAGATTTTAGCATTTTCATAAGCGTCTAAACGCAATTCTTCCAGTTCATGGATATCTAACACTCGTTTCTCGCCAGCACTCTTATAGTTTAAGTTAAGGGTTTTTATCGCCCAATAAGCTTTATGTTCTAATTCTACTGGCAAATGACAAGATTTTCCATAAACTAACTTGAACGGTGTTGTTCCGATAGGAGTTTTGAAAGCTGTCAGATATGCCAAAGAGCATCGTTGAGCTTGGAGGACCAGTCTTTTCTGGATAGGGCTACGGTTTTCTCAAGTATCTGTTTGATCTCCCTATTTGATACTTCCACTTGTCCACTTGTTTGAGGATGGTATGGTGTGGCTATGCGATGTTTAACGTCGTATTTGGAAAGTAACCTTTCGAAAATTCTGGAGATAAAATGTGAGCCACCATCGCTGATCACTAGTCTTGGTACACCGAATCGTGGGAAGATAATATTCTTGAATAGTTTTAGTACCACGCGTGTATCGTTTATGGGTGCGGCGATGGCTTCAATCCATTTTGATACATAGTCGACGGCTACCAAAATATATTTATTTCCAACGGATGCGGGGAAAGGTCCCATGAAATCAATTCCCCACACATCGAAAACTTCTACTTCGAGTATTCCTTTTTGCGGCATTTCGTCACGTCTAGATATATTTCCTGTGCGTTGACATCTATTGCAGTTCATAATTGCTACGCGGACGTCTTTCCATAAGGTAGGCCAAAAGAAGCCAGCTTGAAGTATTTTTGCACAGGTTTTCGATGTACTAGCGTGTCCACCATAAGGGGCGGAATGACAATGGGAAATGACGTCGTTTATTTCATCATTAGGAACGCAGCGACGGTAGATACCATCAGCGCCTCTTTTAAAGAGTAGTGGTTCATCCCAAAAGTAGTGTTTAAGGTCATGGAAAAATTTCTTCCTCTGTTGGTACGTCAAATCAGGTGGTAAAACACCGGCAGCTAAATAGTTGACGAAGTCAACGTACCATGGTAATGCGGTATTAGTACAAATGGATTTTACTACCGCAGTTGTGAAAGTTTCATTGTATGGATCTAAACTGTCGGTAGGGTTTGTCTCTAGCTTGGCAATGAGGCGTTCATAAGGGAAATCTTCGTGTATGGGAACACTCTCGGTTTGGATTCCATCTAATCTTGATAAATGGTCAGCTACCATGTTTTCAGTTCCTCTTTTGTCTTTTATTTCTAAGTCAAACTCTTGTAGGAGTAAGATCCATCTGAGTAATCGCGGTTTGGCGTCCTTCTTGCTTAGTAGGTATCGGATCGCAGCATGATCCGTATAAATAATGATTTTAGCGCCTACTAAGTAGGAACGAAATTTGTCCAACGCGAATACCACAGCTAAGAGTTCCTTCTCCGTAGTGGCGTAATTCATTTGTGCAGGATCAAGCGTTCTGCTTGCGTAGTAGATAGCGTGAAGCTTCTTTTCTTTGTGTTGTCCTAGGACTGCGCCTACAGCATAATCGCTCGCATCACACATTATCTCAAATGGTAAATTCCAATCAGGAGGTTGCATAATAGGTGTCGATATTAAGGCCTCTTTTAGTGTCTCGAATGCGTTCAAGCATTTATCGTTGAAAATAAACTCAGCCTCTTTCATTAATAACTCAGTAAGTGGCTTGGTGATTTTAGAGAAATCTTTTATGAAACGTCGGTAGAAACCCGCGTGTCCTAGAAAACTTCGTATTTCTCTAACTGTTTTGGGTGGTTGAAGGTTTTTAATAATGTCGATCTTTGCTTTGTCAACTTCAATCCCCCTGTTTGATACAATGTGACCCAACATAATTCCTTGTCTCACCATGAAGTGACATTTTTCCCAGTTGAGCACTAGGTTGACATTAACACAGCGTTTCAGTATTAATTCAAGATTTGTTAAACATCCTTCGAAACTTTCTCCACAGACAGAGAAATCGTCCATGAATACTTCCATGATTCCGTCTAAGAAATTTGCGAAGATCGCCATCATGCATCGTTGGAAAGTTGCAGGCGCATTACATAGTCCAAATGGCATTCTCCGGTATGTAAAGGTACCATAGGGACATGTGAACGTAGTTTTTTCTTGATCGTCAGGATGAATGGGAATTTGAAAGAATCCTGAATATCCATAAAGATAGCAGAAATGGGAATGTTTTGCTAAACGCTCGAGCATTTGATCAATGAATGGTAATGGGAAATGGTCTTTGCGCGTAGCTTTGTTTAGTTTTCTATAGTCGATACACATTCCCCATCCTATTTGCGTACGCTGTGCTACCGATTCGCCTTTTGTATTTGTTATAATTGTAACACCTCCTTTCTTAGGCACCACATGAACTGGACTGACCCAGTTGCTATCTGATATTGGGTATATGATGCCTGCCTCTAGTAGTTTTTGCACTTCCTTCTTAACGACTTCACTTAGGATAGGATTTATTCATCTCTGATGTTCTCTAGAGGTCTTGCAGTCCTCCTCCAGCATAATGCGGTGCATACAGAGAGAAGGGCTTATTCCTTTGAGATCTGAGATATTATAGCCTAACGCGGTTGGATATTTCCTTAACACACTAAGAAGTTTTTCGGTTTCGATCTCTCCTAATTCGGCATTGACTATAACTGGTCGTTCGAGTTCTTTATCTAAGAATTCATACCTAAGATCTTCAGGTAGTGTTTTAAGTTCTATATCGGGTTTCTTATTAGTTGAGTCAGGATCGGGTGTTAAGGCTAAACATTCGCTTAGGTTGGCATCTAAGTGTTCTCATTTCCAGTCTTCGTTCTTGAGGATAGTCGGTGTCTGAATTTTCAGCATCTCAGAGTAGGTGTCCTCTTGGCATTCAAGTTCTTTGACACATTCATCAATGATATCTAGGAGACAACATGAGTCATCTATAGCCGGGGCTTTAAAGAATTGGGAAAGAATGAATTCTACTTTTTCTTCTCCTACCTCGAAGGTAAGTTTTCCTTTCTTGACGTCAATGATGGCTCCTGCAGTAGCTAAAAATGGTCTTCCTAGTATGATGGGAATGTTTGAATCCTCCTTGATGTCCATTATTATAAAGTCAGTCGGTATGTAAAATTGTCATATTCGGACAGGAATGTTCTCCAGCATACCAACAGGAAATTTGACTGATCTATCGGCTAGTTGTAAGGACATCTTGGTAGGTCTCATGTCGCCTAATTTGAGCTTTTCGCAAATAGATAAGGGCATTAGACTGACACTGGCTCCTAAATCGCATAGAGCTTTGTCTATGACAGATTTTCCAATTACACATGGTATGGAGAAACTACCAGGATCTTTTAGCTTCGGAGGCATGTTATTTTGAATTATGGCGCTACATTCGGCAGTTAGCATAACGGTTTCGTTCTCAACGATTTTTTTCTTATTAGCCAATATTTCTTTTAGGAATTTAGCATATGACGGCATTTGGGTTATAGCTTCTGTAAACGGAATAGTGACGTTTAGTTGTTTCAAAAGTTCTACAAATTTCTTGAATTGTCCCTCGTTCTTGGATTTTGCAAGTCTTTGAGGGTATGGAATTGGTGGTTTGTATGGTGGTGGAGGCACATAAGGTTTTTCTGAGGCCTCTCTGTTCTCATTCGCGTCTTCCTCTACATTTTCAGATTGATCTTTCGACTTCTCTATTTCTTTCTCGGGTTTTTGATACATGGTCGGGTTTTGGAGTCTAGGATTTGCCGGTCCATCAAGGGTTGTCCCACTTCGTAATGTAATAGCATTTGCATGTCCTTTAGGATTGGGCTGTGGCTGTCCAGGAAATGTACCAGCAGGTGTGGCAGAACTAGCTTGGTGTTGTGCTACTTGGGAGATTTGGGTTTCTAACATTTTGTTGTGAGTAGCTAGGGCATCTACCTTGTTTGCTAATAGCTTCAATTGTTCACCGGTGTGAACGTTTTGATTGAGGAATTCTTTGTTTTGTTGGGCTTGATTAGCGATAAAATTTTCCATTAGGATTTCAAGGTTAGATTTCTTAGGAATGTTAGGAACATTACCAGCGGGTTTTTGATAGCCTGGAGGTACAATAGGTGCTTGGCCAGGTGCATATAAAGCGTTATTACTCTTGTATGAGAAGTTAGGATGGTTCTTCCAACCAGGATTGTAGGTATTGGCATAAGAATTTCCTTGCGCGTAATTTACCTGATCAACCGTTATTCCTGCTAAGATTTGACATTCGGTTCCAACATGACCAGGTACTCCACAAACTTCGCAGCTTGGGGTAACTGCAGCTACGGTAGCTACAGGAGGTAAGGTCAAGCTTTCTATCTTTTGGGTAAGAGCATCTACCTTAGCATTAACTTTATCTAGGCTACTAACCTCGTACATCCTGCCTTTGGCTTGAGTCTTCTCCACAGATGTTCTTTCTCCTCCCCACTGATAGTGGTTTTGAGCCATGTTTTCAATGAGTTGGTTAGCTTCGTCATAAGGCTTGTCCATCAGTGTACCACCTACGGCGGCATCTATAGATAGTCTTATGTTGTACAAGAGTCCATTATAAAACGTGTGGATTATCAGCCATTTTTCTAGTCCGTGATGTGGGCACATTCGCATCATATCTTTGTAGCGCTCCCATGCATCGAATAGTGATTCAGTATCCTTCTGCCTAAATCCGTTGATTTGGGCTCTTAGTGCAGCGGTTTTGCTTGGGGGAAAGTATCGTGCTAAGAATATGATCTTCAGTCCTTCCCACGTAGTGACGGAATTTGATGGCAAGGATTGCAACCAAGCCCAAGCTCTATCTCTTAGTGAGAAATGGAAAAGACGTAATCTAATAGCATCTTTACTAACACCATTTGTTATAACTGTGTCGGCAAATTGAACGAATTTTGTAAGGTGTTCATTCAGATCCTCAAAAGGATCTCCAGAGAATTGGCGTTGTTGGATAGCTGATATCAATGACGGCTTTAACTCGAAATCGTTTCGGTTTATTGCTGGAGCAGCAATGCTGTTATGGGGCTCTTGTTGTGATGGAGCTGCGTACTCCTTCAGTGGACGGGTCCTTTGTTCTTCGGCCATGTCTAATTCTGGATTGGTTTCGGTTTCAGAGGAAGAATTAGAATCAGTTTCAGAATCAATCTTAATTTCTAGTTTAGGTAAGGGAATAGCGTGATTTAAACAGTAATCCCTGACTGCACGTCTTACGGAAAGAATGCGTTCAGGTTCGTCCGTCGGTTTGTCAAGTGGTTCGCCTTGTGAGCGAGTCCTTGGCATACAAATCGACAAAGGGTGTTTGTTGCTTAGTCTAAACGCGCAACAGAAGAATCATAATTAATTGAATACCAGTCCCCGGCAACGGCGCCAAAAACTTGATCGGGACTTTATAAGTCTGTCGGGATACTAACTGCAAGTATACAGTTCAGTCGTTCTAGTTTTAAAAGATTATCGAACCCACAAAGACTGTGTATCAATCGCATACGATCTAATGCTACAGTTTTGTCTAACTAAGCGATGAATATTCGATATTTGGGGGAGACAATTTAGTTTTAAAAGTAATAGTACTAATTATACCGGTATGTGATAATCAGACTTAGGGAATTCGATGAATCGCTTGGCCTATAAAGTATTTCGGTAAAAGCTAATTGTTTAAAAACCTGAGACATACACTCTCGTGTTTATGAAATAAGTCATGCTACTAAACCTAGTGGATGCACTTTAAATTTAATAACACTTTTTGAAAACAATTTGAATTTAATTAATTTATTAAAACACTCTCGTGTATTTAAAAATCAATGCTTCGTTACCACTATCTGGGTTGAACCCCAGCTCTCGCATGCAGGTTCTTGCCTTAATTAATTTCCCACTCTCGTGGCAAAATCGTGTTAATTAACCTCTCACTCTCGTGATAAGGATAGTTAAATTAATATTGGAAATTGGAAAACAGAAATTGTTTTATAAATATTTTTGGCCAAGGTATCATTGAATTCTTTCAGTTCTTACGGTCACATACCGGTAATAATAATTTAGCCAGACATAATTAACTTAAAAGCAATAAAGTTTAGAATATAATTCATGGCAATAAATGGCATATTATAGAAACTAAATAAATAACAATTGCAATATAAAAAACCTGGAATTACAGATGCTATAGTAATCTTGAGGGAATACAGTAATCCAGATCTTCGAGCTTGACTTGCAGTAGAAATTCGTGTTAATTCTTGTAAGAAGAATTAACACTTAAAAATAGAAACTAAGGCTTGAATGAAAATTACAAGGATTGAAAGCAGAATTGCAAAACAAACAAATTAGAAATAACTGTAGAAATAAAATAAATATTTGCTGAGTAAAATTCTTCGACCCTTGGACTGTGCCTTGGTACTCATATATATAGCAGGAAAAATCAGCAGTTTAATTTTGAATTCTTGATGAAGTCTTCGTGGAGAAATTCTAGGAGCAGTAATAGTTGTGGCAATAAAATAGGAGATTCAGTAGAAATAGGGAGAAGTATTCTGCCCTTCACGCCCACGTCTTCAATTCATGCGTAACGTTCTCCTTCACGCGCGTGACGGTCGTCACAGGTGGGTGACGGTCGTCACACGCTGAAGTAGTGCCTTACGCTCGTCAGGTGTGTGTGTGTGATGAGCGTTTCCTTGTGTTGTGGGGTGTTATGCCCGTCACAAGGGCGTGACGACCGTCACCTATCCAGAAGTCCACACTTTGTATTTTTTTATTCTTTTTCTCTTTGTTTTTCGTCTAGCTTTCTTCATGTTGTCCTTTTTCATCGGTTTGAGTCGACAAGTGTCATACCTGCAAAAAGACAAATAATCTCGGGATAATCGAGGGTTAGACGACTTAATGGAATATAAAATCGGTAAAAAGTATGTTAATTATACGATATATTTTCTCGTTATCAATGTCCTACACTGAATAAGAGATTGAGACATGCAGGGACTCCTTGAGGATGAAGAAAATAAAAGACATGGATTTGATGATATTCTATACTGTCTTAGAGATTGAGATAGGCAGGAATGCTTTAGGGATTAAAGACCATAGAAGCAAAAAGAGGAATCCTTACAAGCTAGGGATTGTAACTGAGGGACAAGAATTCCTACAAGCTAGGAATTATGATCAACCAATGGGCGGTTGAGGAATCCCTACAGGCTAGGGGTTATTACTTACGAAAGATAAACCCTACAGGATGGGGATCGTAGTACACCGGAAGTAACCCTTGCGGGTTTAGGGATAGTGTAAATGGGACTTTATGAATGGTATCCTTAGAAGGTAGACTCCTAGTTTTGGCCTACGGTTAGTCTACCTTCCCCATAAGACGGTTTCCTTAAGGGTGTCATGAATAACAGTAGAGGGAAAGGCACAAGGGCCTCCTTTAAGTGGAGCCTCTTTGCAGACCGAAACTTTCGTCTCTAGGTCGTGAAAGGTCTCCTCATAAGTTTTTGGTTTTAAGGTCGTACAAAGATTCATAGGTGTCATTCCAAAGTCCTACTTCCCAAGAGGATATCTCTTGAGAGGTATTTCTTTTGCGGAATTCCACCGACTCTAGGCAAAGTCATCACATAAACTCATAGAGATGATGTATCCCCTTGGCTAATAGACGGACCTTCATTTTAAGTTTTTTTTTTGAAAATATTTTTGCGAAATTAAAACCCCACCATAGATATAATAATATGATAAAAATAAGAACAGATGAATAAATGAATAAATAAATAGTTAAATAAAAAATATAAAAACCCAAAATATAAGAAGAACCCTAAAACAATAAGACAAGGCTCCTAAACCTAGGGTTGAGTCCCCAACAGAGTCGCCAGCTGTTGCAACTGGTTTTTAAATCAGAGTCGCCACCCTTAATTTTTATCCTAAGGAAGAGAATATAAAGGTTAACCCTAAAAAGTCAGAGATTTTAGGTTTTCAGACTCGATCTTAAACGAAGGAAAGGTGTTAGGCACCCCTCATCTATCTTGTTCACAAGGATATTAGGTTTAGAAATGTAAATTTTAGGAAATATGGTTTTATGTTTATTAGGGGAGCTCGCCACGATTTTAGTCGTATGCCTACGTATCCTCTTAGGAGGAATTAGAGTCCTATATCATAGTTCGCGGTGTTTGGTTGGTGTTTTTATAGGATTGCGTGGAATTTCTTTCGAATTATCCTTGAACCTTGTTTGAGTTGTAAGTTGAGTGATCGTAGACGTAGTTCGCAGTTAATTTTGAAAGTAATTCCCCTTAATCCTTTTTCGAAAATATCTTGGGTTTTGATTAAGTTAGTAGAAAAAGTTTGTAATTGATTAGTTGTTTTAAATTAATTGATTGAAGTATAATAGGACACAAAGAGGGGTTAGGATATTAAGGCTAGGTGGTGTTCTGAAAGAAAATCCGGACCCAAAGATATTTTGAAGCTAAATTAGCTGAAGAATGTGTTTTGCAATAGGATAGTCAAATATGAGGGTTTGACAAGTGAGGGCCCAAGTTCAAATATTGAATTGGATCCAATTAAGCAACAGAGTTTAATAATATCTTTGTAAAATATTAAATTAATTAATTATGAAAAATGTTTTTTTTATTTTGTTTGGAATATATTTTGATATTTAATAAGTAATTTACATACAGTAAAATTAATCTTAAGTTAAAAATAATCTAATTTAACTAAATTATAAAACCAAAGAGGTGTAGGTTAAAAAGGGAAGTATGAATCAAAATTTGTACTAGAATCCTAACTTTCAAGGCCCAATCTTTCTAACCTTAATTCTATCTAAGATAACTAATTAAATTTTTTTTAAAAAGAATAAAAGAAAACAAACAATCTGTAGAAACACCCAAAGGGCCACACGACTCTACCTCTCCCTTATATCATTCTCCCATTTTAAAGTTACAAATCCAATCAACCGCTAAGTGACAAGTGGCATAAGATAATAATAATAAACATAAATAAAAAATAAATAAAGCACATGTTATAATAGAGAGAGAGAGAGAAACGTATCAAGCCATAATCTCTCTTTTTCTTTTCACGAGACAACAACAATTTTTCCTGTTTCTCTTCTCTTTCTCCCATAGTAAAAAAACAAGCATCCTCCCTTTCTTAAAACATCCATGGATTCAAACACAGTCAAATATATAACAACATAAAAGTATAAATAAGAAATTACCCACATGGATTCTCGATGGTCTCTCGTGGTGTCGTGATCAATGCTTGCAGCGGATGTGTGCGATGGGTGCTGGCCGAAATAGGGCTAGGCTGTGCGCAGAGAATGATGCAGGACTTTCTGGAGAGGTCTGCTTGATGGTGCTTCGCTCGTGTGGCGTAGATTCGGAAGGAGATCGTGTTGGTTGAGGGGATGGTCGTCGAAGAGGAGCGTGGTCGCGAGGTCGTGGGCTGAATGGAGGGAATTGTGGCTGACTGAGTTGCCTTTTGCGTTTGCGGAGGGGATGGGTGAAGGGAGGCTCCACGTTGGAGGAGGGTGCAACGCGGAGAGATGATGGTGCGTGGTTGGGTGAGTCTGCTCCGACTCAGAACTCTATTCCTCTTTCATCTTTTTTCTGCAAAAGAAAAAAAACAAGTTGTATAAATTATTGTGTTGCGTGTGTGTGATTTCAACATGTTGTTATTATTGTTTCTCTTTTTCTGCTTCCCCTTGAAACCACTTCTTATCTATTATTTTTCCTTTACTTTTCAAACCTGTGTCTAAATTGTGAAAAAAGTTGGCAGAATGGAAGTTGTACATGATTCGATCAAAGTTTATGAATATAAAAAAAGTGTGGTAATTATTTACCGTGTGATTCTAATGTGACAAAGAAATTGTAAAGGAGTATGTACAGTGAAAAAAAAAAGAGGTTTGTAAAAAATAAATGGTCAATTGCAATGAATTTGATACAGGATAAAAAGAAAATTTTCTGGAAGCAATAATATGTTGTGTAGACGTAAAAACAGTAAGCATTTAGAAAAAATTATTTGCAATTTTTTTTTGAAAATTGAGAACAAGCACTTTATATAAATTCCTATGAAAAACATTATTTTTCAAAATATAAACCATCGGAACATATGAGTCACACGGTTTAATCAACAAAACAAATTATAATTAAAAAAAATCAAAATATAAGTTAAAAGGGCGGGGCCTCATAATAAATCATCAGCCAAGAATAAAAAATTATTGTTGTGTGATATAGACAACAACCCTAGAATAAACCAAGAACAAGAATTTGAAAGAAAAAAAAAACAAGTTGTTGTGGATTCGTGAAGGAATTGTTGGTGAATTGTGTATCATTGTGTGTAAGTTTTGAGAGCTATTTATAAGTGGAAAAAATTAGGTTAAACCCCAAAAAAGAAAGTATCCAATACCCAAAGCTCAAATTCTCATCTTGACCAACAAGATTAAGAATCTGGATATATTTGTGTCAAGATACAAAATTTGATATAGAGAAAAATTGATTTGAAAAGATTTTATTTATTTATAAGGTATTTTGATATTTTTTAAATAAAATAATGATTTTAATAAAAAAAATAATATTTTTAAATTTAATAAATAAATAAATACGAACATAGTAATTTAATAATAAAAATATGATTTTTGTGGTTAGAAATAATTGAAAATGAAAATAAAGCTAGTAACAATAAACACCAAAAATATCCAAAGTGCACTAAGCGAGATTCAAACCCGTGACCTTCTGCTTGCAAGTCTATCTCCCTTACCAATTATGCTATGTTACTTATTTGAAGTAAAAAGTCAATTGAAAGTATATGAAGGCGAACAACTATTTGCTATTTTTAAAAATACAAATAATTATTATATTTTTAAACAGACTTGAAAGCAAATATTTATAAAAATAAAATAATATTATAAACACTGTTTAAAATATTTTTTACTGTAGAAATAAAGGACGGAAAAATTTGGGTATGACAGATAACAACCAAGGGAGGAGGTGGAAATGAGTTTGTATGAATGTATGTAAATGGAAATGCAATACAACACAGGTGTAGTATGAAGATAAATATAAGGGTACCCTACACGGGTTGAAGGATGAACCTTAGTTTCGAGGATTATGACAGACCTAAGGAAACTTGAACGGAAAGGAGGACCCTCTATATTGACTTAGAGATTGTGATAGACACAAGGAACTCCTTAGGATTATGGATAATAAAAGAGAAAGAGGAATCCCTACAAGCTAGCGATTATAACAGAGGGACATGAATTCCTACAGGCTAGGAATTATAATAGACAAATGGGAGTCCTATAGGCTAGGAATCATGATAGACCAATAGAAATTTGAGATGGAGGTTTAAATGAGGGAATAGCATGAAAGAGAGCATATGATGACCGTTCAACGGTCAACATATTCCATGGCCTTCTAGAGGCCATGTGGTGTACATCAGCGAGGACGTCCTTCGTGGGAGGGTTCCATATGGAGAATATGATCTTATAAAGGTTCTAAGGTCAGTGGCGAACAAAAGGGAATCCCTACTTGTTATGGATTATAACAAACAAAGGAAATTCCTACAGGATAGGACATATGCTATACCACAGGAAATTCCTACAGGCTAGAGATTAAGACTTGTAAAAGATAACCTGTAGGCTAAGTATTAAAACTTAATAAAGATAACCCCTATAAGATAGGGATTAAGGCTTACAAAAGATAATCCTACAGGCTAGGGATTAAGACTTACATAAGATAACCCCTATAGGCTAGGGATTAAGACTTATATAAGATAACCCCTACATGCTAGGGATTATGATAAACGAAAGGGACCCCTACAGGCTAAGGATCATGACATACAAAGGGAAATCCCTACAAGCTAGGGATTATGATAACCAAGAGGAAACCTTACGGTTTTAGGGTAGTGAATACCCTGTACGGGTTTAGGATAGTGAATACCCTATACCGATTTTATGATATTTGAAATGGGATTATAAAATATATCCTTAGTAAGCAGGTTTCTAGTTTCGTCCTACGAATATTATACCCTCCCCATAAGAGTAACTTCCTTAAAGGTATCATGGATAACACTAGAGAGAAAGGCACAAGGGCCTCCCTTAAGCAAAACCTCTTTGTAGATCGAGATTTTCGTATCTTAGATCGTACAAGGTCTCACCATGAGATTTTGTGTTAGGATTATACAAAGAGTCATTAGTCAAATTCCGAAGTCCTACCTCCTAGAGAGTCTAGCCCTCTAAAAGATATTTCTTGGAACTCAACTGACTTTAGACGAAGTCGCCACAAAAGCTCGTAGGGGTGTTTACCCCCATTGACCAATAGACAATCCTTCTTTCTAAAGTTTGATTTTATTTTTAAATTAAATCTCACAACAACAACATATAATATGATAAAATGAATAATATGAATAAATAAAAAAATACATAAAAATATATAAAAGTAAAACATACCAAAAATAGAAAGCACCCAAGAAACCCTAGACTTAAAAGATAAGGAAGACTCCAAACCCCAGGTTGTGTTCCCAGCAGAGTCGCCAGCTGTTGTAACCGGCAAAAAATATGAGAGTCGCCACCATTAAATTTCGTCCTAAGGACGGGAGAATAACGAATAACCCTAATTATTTAGCGATTCTATGTGCGTAAGTCAATTAGATGAAGGGAAGGTATTAGGCACCCTTCATCTCTCTTGTTCTCAAGGGGCTCTACTTTTAGGTCTATGGGGAGATTAGGAACTTCTGTTTAAAGGTATGTCATTGTTAATGTATTTGAGAAAAATGTTTAGTTTTTTAGTTTAGGGAATCGCCTTGGTTTTAACCGCGTGCTGTTGGCTCCTAAATTCGACACCCACGTTCTATTATCATATAGATCAGTAATTATGAGTTAGAAGAGTTTCCTACACAAGAAGGCTTCGATCAGTTGATCACATCGAAGGCTTATCAAAGAATGACAAGATACTTAGAGAAATTTCTCTAAGTTGGAATCATGTTGTTTTCAACGTCGAAGGAGCAACCTTTCGGCCAAGGTCCCTGATGCCCAAGATCGAACGGTTTGAATTTCGAACTGTTGGAGGGAAAATGGTTCCCAGCAGTTACCAAGCGCAACGTGGCGTGGAAGTAGGCGTCGAGGGTTGTGAACGTTCCATGTGGTGTCACCTCGAAGCGATGTAACTGCCCAGCAGTTACTTAGGATTTTTAGTATAAATACTAAGTGTTCACGTAGTTATTAGAGGTGTTCATCATTATATACAAGTCACTCTTTTAGATTCAAGTACCCAGCGTGAGAGAAAGAATCATTGAGAATGTATGTGTGAAACACCATTTACCTTAATCGAAATCTTTTACATTCAAGCAATTTATCGCTTTCACTTATTTACCTCAGTCGAAGTCATTTATTTAACAAGCCTTTAATGCTTTTATTTACTTTATCAAGCTTTTCTCCATGCAATTTACTTAAAGTGTCTCTACCTTACTTGCGTTAATCACCATTAGGATCAGCGGTTGTTTACCATTTTTCACGGTAAACACGTGCCTACGTACCTCTTTGCGAAGAATCAGAGTATAATTTCGTAGTTCGTATGTTTGGTTGGTATTTTTTATAGGATTGCATAGAATTGATTTCGAATTTATCCTTGAACCTTGTCTGAGTTTTGTAAAAGATTGATCGTAGAAGCACTTCGTAGTTTTGATTTGAAAGAAATGTTACTTAATCCTTTATTGAAAAATGATCTTGAATTTTGAATGATGTTAGTAAAAATGGTTTGAATTGTTGGCTAGCTGTTTTAGATATTTTGAGTTTGATTGGGATTGATTGAAGAAGAGCCAATCTTCATCAGAAATTAAGTCGCTCTAGGCGAAGAAATTTGACCCTGATTTATTTGTGAATTGTAATTATTTTAATTTGAATAATTATTCACTGTGATGTCAAGTCAGTCAATCAATTATTTGAAGATGAGACATACCTTTATTTGTAAAAATATAATTAAATATATTGTTCTTAGTATTATTATTGATTAAAAATATCATGAATCATAAAAATTATATATCAATTAATTAATTTCTAAAAAAACTAAATGTATAATTTTGGTGTTTTATAAAGCAAAATATCTAACCTACTAACTAAATAAAACATGAATATTTTATATTTTTATGTTGTTCGATAATTTAAAATTGACTTTATAAAAAAGCAAAAAATCTAAAAAGGGTGCTAATAAATTAGTGGAGAGTATAGTAAAGATCAAGTCTAATTTGGCCCGAGGCCTAACTAATAGATAACCCAATTTATACTAACCTCATCGACCCTAATTAGTGTTAGTAACAATAAGAAAAGGAAAAAAAACAATGAAAATAGCACATGCATTAGCGGCGGACTCCCTTGTGGAGATTCATTAGACTTTCTTCAATAATAAATAAAAATAAATAAAAAAATACCCCTGTCCTTTTAACTTATGACACGTGGCAAACAACAAAGAAAAAGAAAAGAAAAAAGAATAACCCATATCACTAATCCATGTATCAAAGTTAAATTTTATATCATTTAAAATAATAATTTTAATTATTTAAATTAAAATTGATATAAAATAAATAAAATTCAAATTAAACTTATAATTTAAATATTCAAATATAAAAATTTAAATTATCATCATTTAAAAAGAAAAAGAATTATTAAAATAACATAAAAAGAATTAAAATAAATTAAAATAAAACCTATAAAATTAATTATTTTTTATATTTATTATTGTCATAATCGAAGCAACATTGCAAATGATTATTATTATTATTATCCGCCATGCTTTCCAGCTCCAATGATATTTTGTTGAAAAAGATAGCGTTTCTTTACAATTCATGCTGGTGAACCAAGTTTAAAAACCTCTGTTGGAGGTGCTCTTATTTCGCTTCAGACTGTGCAACAACACCTCTCAATCATTTTTCTTTCAATCTCAGAACAACGTTTTCACACACAAAATTAGAATCGAAGAAGAAACACATACTAAACTCAAAGGCGGTGGTGGTACTGTGCGTGACTGGAGGTTTACGCAGAGGGAGGATTGACGGTGGTGGTAGCTTTCGTCGGTCTGAATCGGAGGGCATGGAGATGACCGATGGCGTGATGTCGAGGCTTCCGGTGTTGAGCGACGCTGGAGGGAGATACCGAAAGGAGAATCGCTGGCGGTCGGAGTCTGTGATGCGTGGTGGTGCGGATCCGGTCTAGGTAGAGGTTGTGGCACGGCCGGAGTCGGCTGTTTTTGATCAGTGACCGATGGAGCTCTTTTTCTTGAAAAAATAAAAATAAAAATTCCATTGTACTTGTTTGAGTTTCATGGTGTGAGTTAGAGGTGCTGATCTTTGTGTTAGTAAATGGTGAGTTTTCTTTGTGAATATTTGAATTATTGTTTAAGGTTTATGGAATTCGCTTAATCGTTAATGGTATTGTTTCAAATCCCCATGCTTTTGTGTCGATTAAATGATGATGAATGGTGATGGATTTTGGTTTGAAGAAATATGAAGAGATAATGAGAGTAGACTATGAACTTCTTTCTTTTATATATTGTCCAACTAACTTTTAAAATGAGATACAATGTGATTTATATAGAGTCACATGATAAAATACTTAAAGTTACAATATTTACTATTTCTAGGTCCCTAAGAAATATATTTTTCACTGCCCAAGGGAATCTGACTTTTGATTTACCCAAGACTGATTTAAATTTAACCAACAAAACTCCCCGATAAATTCAAATATTCCTTCGATCCATCATGCCTAGCATTTTGTTGCCTCTGTCGAAAATCTTCTTCGACAGTGGTTTTGTAAGGATGTCTGCTGTTTGATCTTTGCTTGCAACATGCTTCAGTTCGATGCTTCCATCCTTCACATGTTCTCGAATAAAATGGAATCGAACATCAATGTGCTTACTTCGTTCATGGTTGACTGGATTCTTCGCTAGTTCGATTGCAGATTTATTGTCAACTTGAATTATCGTTGCGTCTTCCTGTTTCGATTCCATCTTGCTCAACAATCTTCTTAGCAATATTGCATGGCATACACACCAGGATGCTGCTACATACTCTGCTTCCCAGGTCGAAAGAGTTACAATGGGTTGGTTTCTTGACAGCCAGGTGAAAGCAGTGTTTCCCATGAAGAGTACATATCTTGAAGTGCTCTTTCGATCATCAATGTCACCACACCAATCGCTATCGGAGTAGCCAGTTAACTTGTATTCTTCTGCTTTTGAATAAAACATTCTAAGTGACACAGTTCCTTGGACATATCGAAGGATTCTCTTCAGAGATTTCCAGTGTGCAACAACTGGTTCTTCCATGAAACAAATCACAATTCCAACACTCAGCGAAAGATCTGGCCTTATGCATGTGAGGTATCGAAGACTTCCCACCAAGCTTCGAAATTTGTTTGCTTTGACACACTCTCCCCCATCATATTTCGAAAGCTTAGCTCCTGGCTCCATTGGTGTCGAAATGGCATTGCAGCTATCCATCTTAAATCTTTTCAGGATATCTTTTGCATACTTTTCTTGTGAGATGAAGATTCATGTTTCTTCCTGTTGAACCTCCAAACCAAGAAAGTATTTCATCAGGCCTAAGTCAGTCATCTCAAATTCTTGTGTCATGTGCCTTTGAACTCTTTGATCATCTGATTGTTGTTGCCCAAGAAAATTAAATCAACATTGAGAGAAACAAACAACATTTTCTCTTTTTTCTTCTTCACATACAAGGCGTGTTCGAAGGGACATTGCTGAAATCCATTTTCTTTGAAGTATGTGTCAATTCGAGTATTCCATACTCGTGGTGCCTGCTTCAGCCCATAAAGAGCCTTCTTTAGCTTTAGCACCTTTCCTTCATTTTCGATTTTCATGAATCCAGGGGGTTGTTCAATGTAAACTTCTTCTTCGAGCATGCCATTTAAAAAGGCTGACTTGACATCCATCTGATGTATTTTCCATTTGTATTGAGAAGCTTGAGGTATGAGCAGTCGAATAGTCTCCATTCTCGCAACAGGTGCGAAGACTTCATCATAATCGATTCCTTCTTTATGCTTGTATCCTTTCGCCACAAGTCGCTCCTTGTATCTTTCGATTTTAGCTTGTGCATTTATCTTTTTCTTAAACATCCACCTCACACCAATTATTTGAATTCCTTTTGGCAACTCTTATAGTTCCCAAGTATCATTGCGTTCGATGTCCTTAATTTCTTCATTAATATCATCCTTCCAATTTTTGTTTCTTATTGCTTCTTCGAAACTGACATCTTCAGTGTCTGCCAACAAGCATACGAGATGCACTTCTTCTGTGTTTTCATACAAGTCTTGTAAACTTCGCAACCTGGGCTGTGAGGGTCCTTCTTCATCATCAAAGTCTTCTGGTTCTGTCGAAGTATTTTTCGATATAGCATCTGGTACTTCGACCACAACTTCAGTATAGTTGTTCCAGTCCCACTTGCTTTCTTCGTTTACTAGAACCTCTCTACTTACTATCACCTTTTTGTTTATTGGGTCTAAGAGTCTGTAACCTTTCGTTTTCTCATCATACCTAATGAGTATGTATTTCTGACCCTTATCTTCCACCTTTGTTCTTCTTTGATCAAGTACATGTGCATAAGCCACACTTCCAAACACTTTGAAGTGAGAAACAATTGGCTTTCGACCACTCCAAGCTTCTTGAGGTGTTAAATCTCCCAACTTTGAATGTGGACATCTATTCTGAACATAGATTGCACATTGTAATGCTTCTGCCCAAAACTCCTTCGACATGTTTTTGCTCGTCAGCATTGATCGAACCATGTCAAGGGCTATTCGATTCTTCCTTTCTGCTACACAATTTTGTTAGGGGTGAGTAAACTGCAGTAAGAAGTCTTCTTATGTCTTGCTTTTCACAGTACTTCATAAAGGCTGTCGAAGTATACTCCCCACCTCTGTATGATCTAAGGACTTTGATTTGCTTGTCTATTGCTTTTTCAACCATTGTCTTAAACTTCTTGAATACTTCGAAGGCTTCTGACTTTTCTTTCAGAAAATACACCCAAGTTTTCCTTGAGAAATCATCAATAAAGGATATAAAATACTTTTTGCCACTAAAGGATTCTAGGGTAATTGGTCCACATATGTCAGTGTGAATCAATTCCAGAATTTGTTTGACTTGATATTCTGCCTTCGATTGGAATGAGGTTCTCATCTGTTTTCCAAACACACATTCTTCACAGAATTTTCCTTCAAATTCCACGTCTGGCAGTCCATGCACCATATTTTTCTTTGCTAACCTCCTTAGTTCAGCTTGATGTAAATGACCAAAACGTAGATGCCACAGGGATGCTTGGTCTTCGACACTGACTTACAAACACTTTTCTCGAATGCTTCTCAAGTTCAACTTATACATTCGATTTATCCCCATTTCGACTTGAGCAACCAAATGTCCTGACTTGTATTTTAATTGCAAGCTTTGATCTTCCATTAGAATCGAATAACCCTTTTCTGTGAGTTGTTCTAGACTCAAAATATTTGCTTTGAGTTTTTGTACATAGTACACTTCTTGGATAGATCCTATCAAATCATCCTTCCACAAGAAACTGATTGTTCCTTTTACTTCGACCCTTACTTTCGACGCATCTCCAAACGAAACATGACCATCTTAAATTTTCTTTATTTCTTTGAACAAGTGCATATGACCACACATATGGTTGCTTGCTCCTGAGTCCAGGTACCATATAGTGTCATTTTCTACATATGCTTCCTTTTGAGTCATTAACATAAATCCTTCATTCAATTCTGTTTCTAGGGCAAGATTTTTTGTTTCTTCTACCTTTCTTCTGAGACGACAAACTTTTGCAAGATGTCCCATTTTATCATAGTTGTAGCAACTGTAGGAGTTGCAATATTTCACATAGTGCCCGTATTTATTACATTTGTAACATTCGATATTGTTGTAATTCGATCTACCACCTCTCTGGCCACATCCTCTGCCACGCCAGTTTTGTTGGCTTGCCTGTCCTCTGTCGAAGTTATTATTTTGGTAAGTTCAACCGCCATTACGTCCTCCACGACCATGTCCTCTCCCACGCCAATTTTGAGAGAAAAATGCCTTTTCGTCTCTGTTGGGTTCTGCATCCTCAAGTGCCTCCTCCTTTTTCTTTATTTTGGGTTGTTCATGTGCCTCAAGCGAACCAGCCACTTCTTCGACAGTGATTGTCGAAAGGTATTTTTCTTCTTCTATTGTGCATACTATGTTTTCAAACTTGTCTGTCAAAGATCTCATAATCTTTTCGACAATACGAGCATCCGACATTGCTTATCCATTTCGATTGAGTTGATTTGCCACTATCTACACACGAGTGATGTAGTCCTATACGAACTCTGTCTCCTTTATCTTCATTCTCTCCATTTCTCCTTGAAGAGTCTGCAATCAAACTTGTTTGACTCTATCTGCTCCCTTGAAAGCTTTTTCGAGCGTGTCCCACGCCACCTTCGATGTAGTCGAACCAGCAATCTTTTCAAAAACTGATTCATCGACTTCTCTGAACAGCATGTACAATGTTGTTTTATCCTTTGCTCGCGTTTCTTTCAACGCCTTTTTCTGAGAAGTTGTGTTTGCTGTCGTATTTGATGGTTCTTCAAACCCATTATTAGTTACTTCCCATACATCTAACGATCCCAGTGGCGCCTTCATCTGGATACTCCAGTTCTCATAATTCGACTTTGAAAGTCGCGACAGTGGAATTTGTCCTAACATATTTTCCATGCGCTCTGATACCAATTTGAAGAAATATGAAGAGAGAATGAGAGTGGACTATGAACTTCTTTTCTTTATATATTGTCTAACTAACTTTTAAAATGAGATACAATGTGATTTATATAGAGTCACATGATAGAATACTTAAAGTTACAACATTTACTATTTCTAGGTCCCTAAGGAATATATTTCCCACTGCCCAAGGGAATCTGACTTTTGATTTACCCAAGACTGATTTGAATTTAACCAACATGGTTTGTGTTGAAAACACATGTGCTATCTAGAATTTGGAAAAATTTGGTGTGTGGTTAGATTTATGGCGTTGAATGGTTGTGAAGGAGTTGTAGTGTAATGGGTTTGTGTGTATTTTTTCACAGGTTGTAGTTAATGACCTATTGCAAAAACAGATATTTATGGTTCTATTTTGAAAAAGATAAATATGTACGAGTGTGAATAGGTGAATAAAAGTTATGAACACGGAAAAAATGACTTTTGAAGAAACATATGCATATGAAAATCATGGAATATATATATATATATATATATATATATATATATATATATATATATATATATATATATATATATATATATATATATATATATATATATATATATATATATATATATATATATAATGTGTTAAATATTGATAGCAACACAAACTATGAGAAAAATCATCCTTTGGTTAAAACCCCAAACAAATTAACAATTAATAAAATCGAAAATAAGAGAGTCAAGGGTGTTGGAAATCCATCAAATATCTATGATGAATTTCTATCAATCTTGAGAATAAGATTGATATCACCATACAATGACAATGAATTATGAGAAAAGAAAAGAAAAAAGACAATTATTTTCTGCAGAGTTTCTCTCTGCCCACCAACTGTGGAAAATTTTATTAATCACTTGCAACTGCAAATTCTGTGATTACAATGAATTAACTTAATTTTAAAATTAGGAATTACTCCCTCTATTTATAGATTTTGGTTATATTGCTCCTTAAGCCAAAGCCCAAAACTATAAAAGCCCAAAATACCTATTTTGGTACTAAATCAAATCTATCTATTTTAGATCTAAATCAAATTTATCTAAATCTAAAACCAATTAAAGATGTATGTAGCTTGCTTCGATCCACAAGCTCTTCGACTGGGCAACCTCCCTTCGACACACACACACACACACACACACACACACACACACACACACACACACACACACACACACACACACACACACACACACACTGTTTAGACACAATTGAATTACAATTTAAGAAACCACCTAATTCATTGTGTCTAAACTATCTATATTCATCATGGTTATTAGTCTTCTGAATACTTCGACCTTTACTCCCTTCGTTATAATGTCTGGAATCTGATTCTCAATTCTGCAGTGTTCCAAATTCATCTTTCCATCTGCTACCCGCTCTTGAAGATAATGGAACCTCATTTCGATGTGCTTGCTTCGACCATGTGCTATCGAGTTATTCGCCAGATTGATAGCTGACATGTTGTCGATCTTCATAGTAATTGCTCCATGATCTTTCCCTGTTATCTCTTCGACTAAGTTCACCATCCAAGTTTCTTGACATTCACAAAGAGAAGCAACTATTTATTCTGCTTCACATGATGATAATGTCACTATTGGTTCCTTTCTTGAAGTCCAAGCAACTGGTGCACCACCTAACATAAACACATATCCTGCTGTTGATTTTTTTATCTTTAGCATCACTACACCAACTCGAATCAGTGTATCCCACTAACTTGAATTATTTTCCTTTATCAGCTGCAAGAAACAAAATACCATAGTCGAGAGTTCCTTTGAGATACCTTAGTATCCTCTTCACCACTTCTAGATGTGATACCTTTGGCTTCTGCATGACTCTACTTACCATACTTATACTATATGCTAACTCAGGCCTTGTATCACAAAGGTATCTCAATGACCCAATAAGTCTTATGTATTGGGTTGGGTCGACATCATCTTCATCTGCATCTTTCGACAATTGCAGTCTTGGTTCTGCAGGTTTTGAAGTTGAGTTGCATTCTTCCATCTTAAATCTGTTTAGAATTTCTCCTGCATATCTTCTTTGATGCATCATCAAACCTCTACTGCTCTTGTAGAATTCAATGTCAAGGAAATATGAAATCTCACCCAGATCAGACATTTCGAATTCCTTGTTGAGATCACCTTTGAAGTCTTTGATCTCACTTTTGAAGCTACCTGTTATCAACAAATCATCGACATGGAGACATAGTATAAGAAATTCACTATTGCTTCTTCTTACATATACTCCATGTTTAGTTGTGCACTTCACAAATTCCTTCTCCCTTAGGAAACTATCAATTTTCTTATTACAAACTCTTAGATCTAGTTTCAATCCATATATGGCTTTATGCAGCCTGTACACCTTTCTCTCTTCGTCATGTTTCACAAACCCAACTGATTATTTAACATAAACTTATTCGTCTAAGGGTCCATTCAAGAATGCACACTTCACGTCCATTTGACATATGTGCCAACTGTTTATTTCTGCTAGACCAACAACCAAACTGATTGTTTCAATCCTAGTAACAGGTGCAAAAACTTCATTGAAGTCTATTCCTCCTTTTTGTAGAAATCCTTTCTCCACAAGCCTTGCTTTGTGTCGAGTTACTTCCCCTTTGGAATTCATTTTCACTTTTTATACCCACTTGACATCAATTGCCTTCTTGCCTTGAGGCAATTCGAAAAGTGACCAAGTGTTATTGTCTTTGATAGACTTCACTTCTCTGTTCATAGCTTTCACCCACTTTGAATCCTTTAATGCTTCAGTTGCATTGACAGGTTTGACATCTGCATAGAAATCATAATGTACCAACTCAACTTCATTATCAATCACATCATCTGATGTAATCACACAATCTTGCAATCTTGTAGGCATGCGTCTTGTTTTTTGAGGTCTGCTTGTACTTGGTTGATCTATAACTATTGGTTCCTCTTGTTGAACCTCTCTCTCCACTTGAGTTTCTGGTTCTTCAAGTAGGATTCCCACTGAATCTTTCTTGACATTTTCAGTCCAATCCCATTCTTTAAGATCATATATGATCACATCCCTACTGATCACAGTCTACTTGTTCACTGGGTCGAACAACTTGTAACCTCCTATCGAATGATATCCAACAAGAATCATTTGACTCGACTTGTCGTCAAGTTTTCTTCTCAACTGATATGGCACATGTCTATGTGCAATAGATCCAAATACCTTCAGATGACTAAATCTAGGCTTCACAACAGATCAACATTCTTCTGGAGTGATTCCTTTTAGATTCCTCATAGGACATCTGTTTAAAATGTATGTTACAGTCGACAAAGCTTCACCCTAAAACTCTTTAGGTAAATTCTTGCCTTTCAACATACTTCTCACCATATTCATGATGGTTCGATTCTTCCTTTCTGCAGTTCCATTATGCTGTGGAGTATAGGGTGGCACCACCTCATGCATAATCCCTTCCTTTTCACATAACTTATCGAAGTATTTCGACACATACTCTCCACCACCATCAGTTCTCAAAACTTTGAGTTTTCGACCACTTTGTCTTTCAACCATAGACTTAAACTTGGAAAAATACCTTGATCACTTCACTTTTTTTCTTGATCAGGTAAGTCCACAGATTTCGATTGAAATCATCTAAGAATGTAACAAAGTATTTGTTACCTCCCATCAAATCCACCTGGATTGGTCCACATACATCAGAGTATATGACTTCAAGAATAACCTTCGATCTGCTTCCTGCATCCTTGCTGAAGCTATTCTTGTGCTGCTTCTCCTACACACATTCTTCACATACCTCGTTTGGAATGTCGATTTCTGGCAATCCTGAAACCATATTTCTTCTCTTCAAATATTTGATGTCTCTGAAGTTGAGATGGCCTAGTCAACAATTCCATATCCATTCATCTCTGCTAGCTGCAGTCGAAAGGAACTTGTGCTCCATCATATTTAGTTCGATCTTGAAGGTTCTATTATGAGACATAGGAGCCTTCAAGATTAATCTTCCATTTACGTCGACGACTCTCATCATCTTATCTTCGATTGACACTTTATAATTCTTTTCGACCAACTGCCCTATACTGAGCAAATTACTCTTCATGCCTGGTATGTACAACACATTGGAAATTACTGACCTCTTGCCATCTTTCATCATAATCATAACATCACCAATATCTTTAGCTGCTAGGGTATTGTCATTTACGAATTTTACCAGATTTTTCATTGAGAGCTTTATATTGACAAACCATTCTTTCCTTCCAGACATATGTGATGAGCATCCTGAATCCAAGTACCATTGGTCCTTGAATCTATCTTCATCTCTATTTATGACCATCATCACGATCTCTTCTTTTTCATGTTTTGCAAATTATGCATCACTTTCTTGATTCTTTCGCTTTTCTGGACTATCACTCGAGTAGTGATGATACTTCTGACAATTGTAACATTGAATGTGACTCTTGTCAGGTTTTCAACCACCACCTCTTCCTCTATTTTCAACACCACATCTTTGGTTTCCTTGGTATGGTCTTCTCTGATTCGACACGTTTCCTTCGTTCTAGTTTCCTCTACCAGTCGATTGTTGTAGCCGCCTCTACCTCTGTCGAACCACTTTCCTTTGCCTTTGGTTTCTTTTGCTGAATGTGCCTGCAAAGCCACATCACTTTTCGACTTGCCTGCAGCTCTTTCAGTCATTCTTTGTTCATGAGATTCAAGCGTCCCTTGAATCTCTTATTTTGTCAATTTTGATAAGTCTTTCCCCTCTTCTATAGCCACCACCACATGGTCAAACTTTAGGAGCCAAAGATCTCAAGATCTTCGAAACAACAACTCTTGTTATTAATGTTTCTCCATATAGCTTGATTTGATTCACTAGTTTTGTAACCCTAGTGAAGAAATCAGATATGCTCTCACTATCTTCCATCTAAAGCAATTCATACGTTCTCTTGTGAGTTTGTAACCTCACTTCTTTCACCTTTTCTGCACCACTAAAAGACTTCTCAAAAACCTCCCAAGCTTCTTTTGAAGATTCTAAATCACTCGCTTTTTCAATATTTTCTAGACTCAGACATTGATGAATTATAAAGAGTGCTTTATAACTCAGCTTCTTAGATTCTGTGTGTTTCTTCTTTTTTTCTTCTTGTCGCGGTAAAAATGTTAAGACTAAGCCATTGGATTTGACTTGACTCGCACAGATCAAAATAAAAATCGCCAACGCGCTTTATTGTTTCCAAAGGAATGGGAAAAGAGAAAATAACCCAAAATAAGGGGAAAGATACTAGGTAAGGGGGTTGGTTATGCAAAGGGAAGGTATTAACGCCCTAAACATCTATGGTACTCTGTAGGAACATTTTTGTAAAATCTATATATTTTGGCTATAAAATGTTATATGAATATAGATTATGGTGGTGAGGAAAGAAGTATATTTTTTTATGATTTTTGTACCCGCCGCGGTTGCGAACCTTTAGTGCCTACGTACCACCATCCGTGCAATAGGGGATCAGGGTATACATAGTTCCTTTTTATAAAAAACACAAGTGTGTTGGTTAATTTTAAGAGACAAGACATCATTGTCATTGTCCATGTGGAAAACATAGTTACTACCCACAATTATGAGAAAGGATAATTTGTGTCATCTCAAAGTGGAGGATATGGCTTGGATTTCAAAATTAACAATGCCTCAATCAACATCCAAGTGGAAAATATCTCACTTCACTATATTTTGTAGAAGTATAGTTGTTTGCACCAGTACAAGGATTGACAAGAGTCCAATCTTTTGAGAAATTTTTTTAAAGATAAAAGCCAAAATGGAAAAATATTTTTAATTAGATTTATTGACTTTTAGTCTTCTCACAAAAATGTCAAAGTATTGTTAAGTTGATTAAAATTTGATTAAGAAATAATTTCTGAAAATGCATGGACATATGTCCAAATTTATCATGAAAATGGTTCAAGTTTTAAAACAAGAAGAGTTTTCAAAAGGAGGGAGAATATTTTTGAAATTAAAGAAGATGAGAGGAGATGAAGAGACTATCCTAAGGAATAAGGTAAAAGCTGGGGAAAAAGAATCATCTAACCAACAAGAAGCTAACATTTGACACAATGAGTCAATGTAGAACTCCCATCCTTTGGATTTGAAACCAAACAAACAACTACAAAAAAGAGGACCTGTTAAGGACACCAAACTCCAATTGCATTAAGTCTTCATAAAAATTGGGCAGAGTAACATCTGTATGTAGGTGAATTCCAGATCACAGACTAAGCATGTAATCACAATAACCTGCACACAAAATAAACAAACAACCCAATGTCTTGGGGTAAACCCCCAAGAACTCTAGACAAGAGAACAATCAAGGTCACAAGGTCTAGAGATAGGCCACAACTTCTAATCCTAAGTCCAAGAAGTCCACCACTCGATAATGCCAAGGATAGTAACCAAGTAGTCCAAGTAACATTAAAGCTTTTAGGGTTCAAGTTGATTTTTAGGTAACTTCAAAAAGAAATGAAAAGCTCAAGTGAACAAATTTAAAATGACATGAAGATAAAGGCTTAAGTGAGCAAAGATAAAAATATCATGAAATGTAAAAGCTAAAGTAAATGGTACATAAAGTAAAAGCATAAAAATAAAGTCAATTGTTAGGAATTACTAGTTAGTTGGATGGCCATCTTTAAACTTACATTTGGAACTCATTATATGATTGGTAGAACCAAAGCCTCTCAACAACAAGTGGCATTTAGTTTTTGTCAAGTATATCATCCATTTAAGAATTCTCAATATAACACTTAATAATCAATGATGTTTAAGTGATCCACTTTGACCAAAATTGATGAAGTTCCATTAGAGGATTGGTAGAACCAAAGCCTCCTAAAAATGGATCTCAAGGTTATTGGATCAAAGGGTTCAAATTAACATGATTGGGCTTGCAAACATAGGTTTCAGCCACAAATGATCACTTTCTTAAGCCGAGACAAAATTTAGCGCTATGTTAAGCAATCGTAAGTGGACTTATATTGAAGTCAAACCTATTTTGAGGCCGGTCAATAGCAATCTATGCACCTTATGTTTTGAGACATGATATGTAAATCATGCTCCAATAACATTTGATACAATAAGAATGGGATAAGATGAAGAGGGAAGGGGAAATGAATAAACCACATTTGAACCAAAATTTAATCAAACTATTATTAAAATCATTCATCCATTTTTATGGAGTTAGACTCAACACCATGGATCCAATGATGTTAATAAAGTTCATGATCAAAATTTTAATCCAAGATCAGCCAGAATATATATACAAAAATAAAATTATATTTAAAATAAAAGAAAAAGGTTTTTAAAATGATTATAAAATGGAAATAAGAGAGAAAAATAGCAATTATATTCAAATTAATCAAGAAAAAATAAGTAAGACCATAGAAAAATCAGGAATGAACTCAAATATTTATATGAAATTTTTTCTATTTTTTTAAAGTCAGAAATTATTTTTTTAACTAAATTAAATTGCTCAAATAAAGGAAAAAAGATCAACAAATAGTAAAAGTCAAGATAAAATTCCACAAAAAATTCAGAAGGTCAGAAACAATGAAAATGATTTTTATAAAAATTTTCAGAATTAAAAAATGTCAGAAAGTATTTTTTAAACAATTAAAATATAGAAAATAAGGTAAAAAATATGAAAAATACCAAACATCAAAATAAAAATATGAAAAAATATTCATAAAGACAAATAATTCAAAGTATTTTTATATATATTTTTTCATAATTTTTGGATAAAAAATAAAAGAGTTATGAATTTTTGAAATTTAAAACTATTAAAATATAAAATCAGAAAATAAAAATAAAACAAAAAAATGTGGACCATCAGATCATAGTCAAAACGCATTAGTAAGTCGATCAAGTTGACCAGAAGCGCTATGCTTGATATGGACCTTATTTGAAAATGCATTGGATCAGAAAAAGTGCAATCGGTAAAAATAAAATAATTTGCGCGCTATCATTGGTTGAGACAAGACATGTCATCGTCTTCAACCTCCAGACATCCTACAATGGAGATTTTATGAGTTTATTCAAATGGAAAAATTAGAATCTCATACAAGTATCATTGGATTGGTCTCTTCAAGACGATCCTAACACCACCATCGTGCCAAATTTATATAAAGTATGCAAGGAGATATGGATCAAAAACTCAGAAAATAGTGAGCACCTTTCAGTTGAGATTTCATTCTCAATTCTCAATGGATTTAAAAATTGTAAGAAGCATAAGAATCTGAAGAAGGAGCAAAGTAAGTTAGTGCTTCATTTGGATCCAAATGGTGGAGAATTCTACCTGTTCGAAGCTCAATAATGAAGCTCTAAAAGTGGACTTCTGTAGCTTGAATTATGGCTCGTTCTGCTTGGTTTAAGTGTTGGAGAGTTTATATGATGATGAAGGATGATGATTGTGCAAATAATTTTGGAGGAAAAGGCTTAAATCTTAGAAACTGATTTCAAAATTTTGAAGTTCGTGTGAGGTTTTGGGTGGGTGTGTTTGGCTCTCAAAGCTTGAGTAAATGAATGAGGGATGATCCTCTATTTATAGAGAAGTGAATGGAATGCTCAAGCGTTTGAAATGATGAAGTTTGGAGGGAATTCGTGTGAATCTGCAACATGGGAAAAGTGTGACTCATTTTTTATCAAAACTCATCCAAACCTTGCGTTTTGATGCACTAATCACTTATAGAAGTTCAATAAACATGTTTAGGAGAAAAAACGCGTAACAATCACAATTACACCTTCAGAAAAATTTTACATCATGGAATCATCGTCATAGAACATACCCTCATCTGAGGAAAAGAATTCATTCACAGAAGCATATTCATCATTTGATTCTTCCTCAGCCAAACAAACCTCAATCTCATTAACCTCATGGTAATCATATATTTGGCTTGAAACCTTGATAGTTCCATTATCCAATAAAAACTGAATACCTTTTCTCACAATTGAACATCCTCGAGAGTCCCTACAACAAACCCGACAAGATCCATAGTGGTGCTCTACTTGACCAACCATATGGCAGAAAGTAGTATGCAATTGTACAAGATCATCATTCATATTTTTCACATCAAAGATCCTGAATTCTCAAGGATATACAAAAACCATGTTTACTTCCTCCTCATACTCTTCCCTAGGCATGATTATATGGATAAGGACCTCATCCATCATTTCCTGCAAATCAGCCTTTATCTTATCGCAACCTTGTATATTAGTAATACAGATACCACAACCAACATGGTCATGAGTATAGTAACTAAACTCACAAAGGTTTGCATGCATATTTACGAAGTATCCTATAACCAAGTTAATATCATAAATTCGGAAGTCCCCTGGACAACCAACAACCATGTTAATAACATTCGCTCCTTCATGTTTTGGGAGAGGATTATCTTTTATATTAGTACCGACATTTTTGAAGGATAAAAGGCCAGGTCTAACCATTTTCTGTACCTCGGACTTCAGAGGATAACAATTTTCTAAATTATGCCCTGGTGCACGCTGATGGAAAGGGCACGTCTGATCTGCCTTGTAGTACCAAGGTAAAGGGGATGGTATAACATCAGGTGGCCTAGTCTGGACCAACTTTTTCTGGATCAATGCTGGGAGTAGCTCTGCATAACTCATAAGGATAGAGTCAAAAAGCTCTCTCCTCTGATTCTGCCCTTTATTTCCCTGAGGGGATGGTCTTTGATAAGCAACTGTAGTCGGAGCCGCATTTACAATTTGAGTTACCGAGGTAACCTGTTGATGACGCTGATGATTTCTTCTAGAGGGATTAACCCTTCTCTATTGAATAACAACATTTGTTTCCCCCTCTTTCTTCTTAATAAATCCATATGATGGATTCTTCACATTACAGGAACTTTCACTTTTTGTCAGACGACCTTCTCTTACAGCTTCTTCCAAACGAACGCCCATTCCCACCATTTCAGTAAAATCTCTAGGTGCACTCGCCACCTTTATCTCATAATAGAATGCACCTAGTGTCTTCAGAAAAATAATTTTCATTTCTTTTTCTTCCATTGGAGGAATCACTTAGGCGGCTACCTCACGCCATCTCTGAGCATATTCTTTAAATGATTCCATGTCCTTATGGACCATGGCCCTGAGTTGATCACGGTCAGGCGCCATGTCCACATTGTATTTGTATTGTCTAATAAACGCTTCACCCAAGTCATTAAAAGAATGAACACTTACACTGTCCAGACTCATGTACCATTTCAATGCTGCACTGGTTAAACTGTCTTGAAAGAAATGAATCAACATGTGTTGATCATCTGTATGAGTAGACATTCTCCTGATATACATCACCAAATGAGCACGAGGGAAAGTGTTGTCCTTGTGCTTTTCGAACTCCTGTACTTTGAACTTTGCAGGTATTTTCACATTTGGAACCAAGCACATTTCATTCACATTCTGTCCAAACAACTCTTTTCCTCTGAGGGCCTTCAACTCTTTCTTCATTTTATCAAACTGATCTTGAAATTCGTCCATTCGATCATAGAAACTCAAGCTTTCACTTGGTGGAGGAATAGGACGATACACTTCATCATTAGCAAACAGGGCATATTCACTGAGGGAGGTGCAACATAGTGAACCTCATTTCTAGCAGCAGGGGTAACGTGTACCACAGGAGGTGCGAGAGCAGCAGCAGTCTGAGTAAGCGTAGCAATCTGAGGATCCTGATTAAAACCTTCTGGAATAAATTTCTCTGGCATTCCCCAAGGATATCCCGGAGGCATACGATTCGGGACAATAGCTGAAGTGGCAGAAATAGGAACAGTCGGGGCTTCAGTAGTAACCATTGTTTGTTGAGGCTGAGCAATCGGTGGTTGATTCTGAGCAGCCACCAAAGATTCCATCAGAGCAGTGAGATTGGCCATACCGGCCTTCAGAGCAGAAAGTTCCTCACGCAGCTCGTGATTCTCATGTTCTAGGTTATCCATCTTCCTTCTGAAATTAGCTCGAGTATTGTACCGGTGAGACAACTTGCTGAACAAGGTAAAAAAGCTCAGTAAGACACCTGGATATGCAAAAAAATGCAAGAAATGTGTACCATATGATGCATGATGTGTAATGCACATGATTTATTTTGTTATTATTATTTCAAGGGGCTTAAAGATTTATAGACAATTTTGTATATATCAAAGTAATAACGCATTTGAAATACTGAAAAAATCTATTATAATAACTTCAAAATGGATTACAAGTTTCAATAATCCCAAGTACAAGATGAAAGTAAAGTCTAAAACCCTAAGAAGTAAAGCTGGTAGAGATCACTCTATACGTTGATGCTTCCCCATAAGTTTGGTAATCTGAGCCTTCAACCTCTGGTTTTCTTCAGCATACCTAATGGCAACCTCTTTCCAATTATCTGAATCAGGAAATGATCAACTAGGGCCTAATTGAGGTTTAAAGGAAAATAAATCCCCTTGCCTCTCCATCGTCTATGAAGCTCGACTCTCAAGAATCTCAATCAAGTCGTCTTTCTCCTTCAGGACTGCTCGGTAGGAAATCTCTAGAGTCTGACACTTATTGTTCCAAGCTTCCTTTTCCTGCTGCATCCTGACTAAAGCAAGCTGGAGCTCTTACACATCATCTAATAGGGAGGAGTAGTCTTCACAAATATATCAGGCATAGGTGCTTCTCGAGACTATGACATCTTCAACTGAATGGCTCTTGCTTGTACCCACTACAGATAAGGCTCCAAAGAAACATCCCCTAGGTCCCAAGTCCTTCCTACTCTTCCTGTGAATGTAACGCCAGGCCTTCGCAATCTTCTCCCTAGCTTCCTTATGGTCTTCTCCCTCTTCCAGGAAGAAACTTACTTAAATTAATAGTATTTGGCTTATCCCTCATCGGATATCCAAGCTGTCATCATGCAAGAATGTGGTTGCTGTTAATTCCTCCCTTTGTACCGAGAAGAGGTACAATGGGGAAACTACCACAACTGTCGACAATCTCTACATCATGGTAAGCCTGATGATACCAAACAATATCTGAATGAGTAAGTTCCATGATCTTTGGAGCCCAACGAGGTTCCTTCCTGATATCCCAGAATACATCAAACCGAGGCAAATGAGAAGTAAACCACTAATACAGCAAAGGCGTGCAGCAGATGATCATCCCTCCACGATAAGAATCCCGAAGATGAATAGAGTAATAAGCATCACTTAATAATGTAGGAACTGGGTTTCCAATCATAAAGATCCTGATGGCATTGATATCAACTAATTTCTCTGCATTAGGAAATAAGAACAACCCATAAGCAAGTAGAGCAAAGATGGCCTCTAAAGCAACCATACTCTTCATCCTAGCGAAATAGCGAGCTTTCTCCAATAAGAATTGAGATGGTAATCCTCTAATACCTCCTTTGGTAGTCATGTGGGCTTCAACTTCAGAATTTCCCAAATGGATCAAAGCAGCAATATCATGGGATTTTAGCTCCCCCTCCAAACCAGTAAAAGGAACACGATCGGTAATAGGCAAACCTAGCAGATAAGAATACTCCTCCAATGTAGGAATCAACTGATAATTAGGGAAAGTAAAGAAATGATACATCGGATCATAGAATTGGACCAAAGTCGAGAGAATACCCTCCTTCATCCCGAGCTTCATGAGAGAAATGATGGACCCATACTTCCTCCGAAAATATGCAAATCACTCAATCTCGAGAATCAGACTCACCAACTCATCTATCTTGGGATCTTTGAAACTGTACTTTCGGTCTTTCTTTTTCCATAATCCATAGTCAAAAAGTACCCGAGATATTCACAAAGAGTCAACTTTTAAGTCCCTTTAAATAATATGTCTTTAGGAGATGCTCATGGGTGCATGATGCAACAATCACACACAAGATCAAGAACATAGGGTTCATAGATTCAATGCTACGAGCATGAGGTTAAAGGTACTGCCGATAAGGTATGGTCTAAAATTTATCACTTGTCGAACAAGGTTCTAGAGGTTCCCGGAGTGTACATCCTTCCTTCGGATGTTACCAACTTCCTGATTAACTCGGTAATTAGTAATATTCTCAAGAAAAACTCGTCTGAGCATAGTATCGCATGACAACTTCTTTTAGATTACTCCGTCATAGCTTCCGCACTACACCTAAAAGGCCAAGATGAGTTAGGTATTCTACGGTCCTCAGTTTCAGCAGGCTCCCAGGTCGAATGCAGCATATCATCCCGATTACTCAGAAAATGACACTACAGTCAAAGGCGCCTCCATTGAGTGGGGGATCTCATGTCTCCTTTTTTTGGATTACTCCCTCAAAGTTAACATGACTATACTTCCCTCCTATCTTAATCTTGCCCAACTCCAGGTATAGGACTTATGAGAAATCACCAAGCATCCTGAAAACCAGGAAAATCCAGACAAACATATATACAACACATAATATACAATAGATAATAACACATATACAGATAAACACAGATAGGATCAACCCACTTAGGGATGGACCAGCAAGAGGTTAACCTTTCCCCAGTGAAGTCGCCATTTTTCTGTAGCGGTAGAAATGTTGAGACTAAGCCATTGGATTTGACTTGACTCACACAGGTCAAAATAAAAATCGCCGCTGTGCTTTATTGTTTCCAAAGGAATGGGAAAAGAGTGAATAACCCAAAAGAGGGGGGAGAGATTCTAGGTAAGGGGCTTGGTTATAAAAGGGAAGGTATTAGCACCCTAAACATCTACGGTACTTCATAGAAACCTCTTTGTAAAATCTGTATGTTTTGGCTATAAAATGTTGTATGAAAATAGATTATGGTGGTAAGGAAAGATGTATATTTTTTTAATGATTTTTGTATCTTCCGCGGTTGCGAACCTTTAGTGCCTACGTACCACCTTCCATGCAATAGAGGATCAGGGTATACATAGTTCTTTTTTTTAAAGATTAAAATAAAACACAAGTCTGTTGGTTAATTTTAAGAGACAAGACATCATTGTCATTGTTCGTGTGGAAAACATACTTACTACCCACAATTATGAGAAAGGAGAATTTGCATCATCTCAAAGTTGAGGATATGGCTTGAATTTTAAAATAAACAATGCCTCACTCAACACCCAAGTGGAAAATATCTCACTTCACTATATATTATAGAAGTATAGTTGTTTGCATCACTACAAGGATTGACAAGAGTCTAATATTTTGAGAAATTTTTTTAAAGATAAAAGCCAAAATGGAAAAATAGTTTGAATGAGATTTATTGACTTTTAGTCTTCTCACAAAAATGTCAAAGTATTGTTAAGTTGATTGAAATTTGATTAAGAAATAATTTTTGAAAATGCATGGACATATGTCCAAGTTTATCATGAAAGTGGTTCAAGTTTAAAACAAGAAGCAGTTTTCAAAAGGAGGAAAAAGATTTTTGAAATTAAAGAAGATGGGAGGAGATGAAGAGAATATCCTAAAACATAAGGTAAAAGCTAGGGAAAAAGAACCATCTAACCAACAAGAAGCCAACATTTGACATAATAAGTCAATGTAGAATTCCCATCCTTTGGATTTGAAACCAAACAAAGAACTGCAAAAAAGAGGACCTCTTAAGGAAACCAAACTCAAATTTCATTAAGTCTTCATAAAAATTGGGCAAAGTAACATCTATATACAGGTGAATTCCAAATCACAGATTAAGCATGTAATCACAATAACCTACACACAAAATAAACAAACAACCTAATGTCTTGGAGTAAACCCCAAGAACTCCAGACAAGATAACAATCAAGGTCACAAGGTCTCGAAGTAGGCCACAACTTCTAATCCTAAGTCCAAGAATTCCACCACTCCATAATGCCAAGGATAGTAACCAAGTAGTCCAAGTAACATTAGCACTTTTAGGGTTCAAGTTGATTATTAGGTATCTTCAAAAATAAATGAAAAGCTCAAGTGAGCAAAATAAAAATGACATGAAGATAAAGGCTCAAGTGAGCAAAGATGAAAATATCATGAAATGAAAATGCTAAAGTAAATGGTACATAAAGTAAATGCATAAAAGTAAAGCATAAAAATAAAGTCAATTGTTAGGAATTAGTAGTTAGTTGGATGACCATATTGAAACTTGCATTCAGAACTCATTAGAGTATTGGTAGAACCAAAGACTCTTGTTGTACCCTAAAATTTTACCTCTCATTTCTCAAGATATTTCCTACAAAAATCTTCAATGCCTCAGGTTTGCGCAAGTATCAGCTAGGTCAAAATAATCTCCTCAGCATTGATGCCTCAAATTAGGGTTTGAGTTTGTACAAAGGTAGTAGGATTCATAATGTTTCAAATGACTTTCATGGATCATTATGGATCCTCGGGATTATTTTTGTCAAGTTTCAAGTATTGGATCACAATTTTCCAAGAAAGTCATTCAAATTACCAAAAGGGCAAAATGAGCAAAATTAGGGTTTTTGACTGAAAATGACCAAACTTTGATTTTTGAACTAATACCTGGCTTATTGGTTGGAAGCATGATCTCAAGGATTCGAGCGCGTTATTTTGACCTAATTTCACATTTCAATTCATCTCCTAAGATCAGTGGATTGATAGATAAAATCCGGTCAACTGATAGGAAATGTCAACTCTACACTAAAAAATAAAACTTTGACTTTTTGACCAAAGTTGAGTCCCAAACATATTTCATCAAGACATCCAAAATATGAAATTTGATCATCAAAAATCAAGAAAGTCAAAAATCCAACTTTTGCAAGACTTGGAAATTTTTCTAAGTTAAGTTCATTGCTTCATGACATCTTGTCACTACAATTCAAAATAGTTCAAGATGTTACAAATAATTCAAGTTATTACAAAGTGGCATTTTTGCAAGTTTACAAATCCTAAACTTTGTATTGTTTGGACTTTTTCCTTTGACTCAAAACCTTGCCACAATTCTTTGTCTTTGATACAATGTGCATAATTTCTCCATAAACCAAACTTGTTTCATGCTGCAAACAAAGTTGTCCAAGTTATTGCTGAACAAAAATGATATGCTACTTCTATACATTGCCACAACACTTCAAAACCCTGCTCAATTGCTGTCCTATAAAACCTTGTGCTATGCTGCACCACAAACATGTCACAAAACCTGTATATGTTATCCTATACAGTCCAAAATCTGTCCAGAAAACCAGTCCAAAACTGCTCTATGCAGTCCGCTCCAACATGCATCATAACAACCACAAAATTGCACCAAAATGGTAAAAGAAAATTGTGTGGAAAAAGTATCAAAGTAGTAGGCAAAAATAGTTCAAAATAACTTATTTTATTTCCCTCCTAAACCTCAGTCAAGGATGTACAAAAGGGACTATTTCATAAGACATAAGGGGGATTTTGTTCTTAGAAAAAAAGAGGAGAAGAGAAAAATAGAACTTTTTAAAACTCAACTCATTTTCATAAGACTCTTCTCATCTTAAACTCTACTTTCACTCATAAAACAGAAAATCCTCATCCCATTATTGTACAAACTTGAAAACTCTCCCATAAACCCTCTAAACACTTCACATCACAGATATTGTTCAAGCACAAGAACAATTTCTGTAGTGCCCTTATTCTCAACTTCTAAACAAAAGACAATACTACACAAACTTGATTGTTTGGATTTGGTTCAACAACCTTCAACATAAAGGGAGGTCTAGCAGCTTCCTCGAGTTTCATTAAGGTCCACGCAACATCTTGAAGGGTATTTAGACTGAAAACCTAAGTGAAGTTTCAAGGTAAGTCATCTTAACCTTGCATTTTCCATTCATTATTTTTGGTTTATTTATGAAAATAAGATGTAGCAATCACTACTCTTGAAGTTAATCATTTACTAGCTATTCATTTTTATCATTTATATGTTGAAAACTGACTGATACATGCAAAAGAATGGTGATAGAGGCAAAAAACTACAACATGAGTCGACACATAGCCACATGGGTCGACTCACTCTAAGTGGAAAAACAGGGTATGAGTCAACACACGGCCTTATGCATCGACTCATACTGCTATCCAGGTCCCAAAACAGAAAGATGGAAGGTGCATGAGTCGATACAAAACGCGTATGTGTCGAAACAAGCAGGAAATGAGTCGACACATCCCATTATGCGTCGACTCATACTGAGTTGATATTGTTTGGC
The DNA here is from genome assembly GCA_948472305.1 of Vicia faba. Classification (NCBI taxonomy): domain Eukaryota; kingdom Viridiplantae; phylum Streptophyta; class Magnoliopsida; order Fabales; family Fabaceae; genus Vicia; species Vicia faba. The sequence continues at coordinate 1,357,661,512 of OX451740.1, forward strand.
ATGGGCAAGGAAAGTTATGTGTCGATGCATAACAGCATGTGTCGACACATAATAGTTCCAAATGTAGTTTTTTCCTTCTTTTTACATTGTTTTTGCATTATATATATATATATATATATATATATATATATATATATATATATATATATATATATATATATATATATATATTCTTCATTACTGTCCACTTATTCGATATGGTTGTAATAATTAGACACCTATTTCATCCCCATTTGAAAACGGTATCCCCATCCCCCTAATGATGTAATAGCTTGGGATTTTTAATTCCGCAAGTTTACCACTTTTCATATGATTGCTAATAAGATAGGGTATGTGTAATAAGATAAAATCGACAAGTAGACAACCCCTAATCAAAAGACAAAAATGCATGCAATAAAACAAACTATTCACACACATGAACCTCTAGGGTAATCCCATTTGTTACCTCGGAAAATAGTCATGTCCCTCGAATATGGGCATTTTAGCAAAGACCCTTGATAAAAGATCGTAGTCCCTCGATGACCCTCAATGTTGCATTTGGTAAACGATCTAGTCCCTAAATGACATTGCTAAAACGTTCCATAGGTTGCCTTCTATGACTATACAAACGTACCACGCCCGTCCCTTCACATCCAATGATGGGGCTTCTTACCAAATCAATGGTAAGATGGCAACATCTAAAGGAGGAGGAAAAGAACATTAAGACCTTTTGAGTAGATAAGATGCTCCTAGTTGCTCGCTTGCTCACAACAAAAACATTTTATATACCCACACTTTCATTTTGAAACATTTTCAAAAGACAAAGCTTTTTGTACGCGTTCTTATATAGACGAGAACCATTACAAGGACACTTTTCAAAATCACTTTCAAAAACACATTCCACAAACACCTCTTTGAACTATTTTTAAAACAACACTTTGTACGCATTCTTATAGAAACGAGAACCATTACAAAGACGTTTTCAAAATACTTTCAAAACCCACACCACAAGCACATTTTCAAACAAAAACAAGTGATCTAGCAAGCAACTAAGAGCCCATAGATAATACAGATGAAAAGGGTGCTAACACCTTCCCTTTTCATAACCTACCCCCCGAACTCAAGAAATAATCTCAAAAGGTATTTCCTATTCTTTTCAACCTTTCCTTATCGGATAAAAGAAAAGTCGGTGGCGACTCTTGCTATCCGCAACAATTGCGATCAAACGCAAAACACCCAAGTCAGTTCTCCCATCGTGTTACACCTCTCAACAACAAGTTGCATTTGCTTTTTGTCAAGTATATCATCCATTTAAGAATTCTCAATATAACACTTAATGATCAATGATGTTTAAGTGATCCACTTTAACCAAAGATGAAGTTCTATTAGAGGATTGGTAGAACCAAAGCCTCCTAACAATATATCTCAAGGTTATTGGATCAAAGGGTTCAAATTAACATACTTGCTTGCAAACATAGGTTTGGACCACGAATGATCATTTTCTCAAGTCGGGACAAAATTTAGCGCTATGTTAAGCAATCATAAGTGGTCTTATATAGAAGTTGCACCTATTTTGAGGCCGGTCAATAACAATCTATGCACCTTATGTTTTGAGACATGATATGCAAATTATGCTCCAATAACATTTGATACAATAAGAATGGGATAAGATGAAGAGGGAAGGTGAAATGAATAAACCACATTTGAACCAAAATTTAATCAAACTATTATTAAAATCATTCATCCATTTTTATGGAGTTAGACTCAACACCATGGATCCAATGATGTTAATAAAGTTCATGATCAAAATTTTAATTCAAGATCAGCCAAAATATATATACAAAAAATAAAATTATATTTAAAATAAAAGAAAAAGGTTTTTAAAATGATTATAAAATGGAAATAAGAGAGAAAAATAGCAACTATATTCAAATTAATCAAGAAAAAATAAGTAAGACCATAGAAAAATCAGGAATGAACTCAAATATTTTTATGAAATTTTTGGTAAATTTTTAAAGTCGAAAACTATTTTTTTACTAAATTAAATTTCTCAAATAAAGGAAAAAAAGATCAACAAATAGTAAAAGTCAAGATAAAATTCCACAAAAAATTCAGAAGGTCAGAAACAATGAAAATGATTTTTAAATTTTTTTTCAAAACTAAAAAATGTCAGAAAGTATTTTTTAAACAATTAAAATATAGAAAATAAGGTAAAAATTATGAAAAATACCAAACAACAAAATAAAAATATGAAAAAATATTCATAAATTCGGAAATAATTCGAAGTATTTTTGTATATTTTTTTCATAATTTTTGGATAAAAAATAAAAGAGTTATGAATTTTTGAAATTTAAAACTATTAAAATATAAAATTAGAAAATAAAAATAAAACTAGAAAATATGGACCATCAGATCATAGTCAAAATGTGTTAGTAAACTGATCAAGTGGAACAGACGTGTTGTGCTAGATATGGACCTTATTTGAAAATGCATTGGATCAGAAAAAGGGCGACCAGTAAAAATAAAACAATTGGCGCGCTATCATTGGTTGAGACGAGACATGTCATCGTCTTCAACCTCCAGACACCCTGCAATGAAGATTTTATAAGTTTATTCAAACGAAAAAAATTAGAACCCCAGACTAGTATCATTGGATTCGTCTCTTCAAGACGATCCTAACACCATCATCGCGCCAAATTTATATAAAGTGTGCAGGGAGATTCAGATCAAAAACTCAGAAAATAATGAGCACCTTTCAGTTGAGATTTCTCTTTCAATCCTCAATGGATTTAAAAATTGTAAGAAGTATAATAATCATAAGAAGGAGTAGAGTAAGGTAGTGCTTCATTTGGATCCAAATGGTGGAGAATTCTCCCTGTTCAAAGCTCAAGAATGAAGCTCTGAAAGTGGACTTCTGTAGCTTGAATTATGGCTCGTTCTGCTTGGTTTAAGTGTTGCAGAGTTTGTATGATGATGAATGGTGATGATTATGCAAAGAATTTTGGAGGAAAAGGCTTAAATCTCAAAAACTGATTTCAAAATTTTGAAGTTTGTGTGAAGTTTTGGCAGGGTGTGTTTGGCTCTCAAAGCTTGAGGAAATGAATGAGGGATGATCCTCTATTTATAGGGAAGTGAATGGGATTCTCAAGCATGTGAAATGATGAAGTTTGGAGGGAATTTGTATGAATCTTTAGCATGGGAAAAGTGTGACTCATTTTTGATCAAACTAATCAAAACCTTGCGTTTTGATGCACTAATCACTTATGGAAGTTCAATAAACATGCTTAGGAGAAAAAACGTGCAACAATCACATTCACACCTTCTTTAGAAAACTTTGACATCAAAGAATCATCGTCAGAGAACATACCCTCATCTGAGGAAAAGAATTTATCCGCGGAAGCATATTCATCATTTGATTCTTCCTCATCCAAACAAACCTCAATCTCATTAAACTCATGGTAATTATTTCTTTGGCTTGAAACCTTGATAGTTACATTATCCAACAACAACCAAATACCTTTTCTCACAATTTAACATCCTCAGGAGTCCCTGCAGCAAACCCAATAAGATCCATAGCGGTGCTCTACTTAACCATCCATGTGGCAGAAAGTAGCATGCAATTGTACGAGATCATCATTCATATGTTCCACATCGAAGATCCTGAATTCTCCAGGACATCCAAAAATCATGTTCACTTCCTCCTCATATTCTGACCTAGGTCTGATTATATGGATAAGTCCCTTATCCATCATTTCCTGCAAATCCGCCTTTATCTTATCGTAACCTTGTATATTAGTACTACAGATACCACAACCAACATGGTCATGAGTATAGTAACTAAACTCGCAAAGGTCTGCATGCATCTTTACCAAGTCTCCTCTAACCAAGTTAATATCATAAATTCGGAAGTCCCTTGGACAACCAATAACCATGTTAATAGCATTCGCTCCTCCATGTTTTTGGAGAGGATTATATTTTATATTAGGATCGACATCTTTAAAGGATAAAAGGCCAAATCTAACCATTTTCTGTACCTCAGACTTCAGAGGATAACAATTTTCTATATTATGCCCTGGTGCACCCTGATGGAAAGCGCGCGTCTGATCCGCCTTGTAGTACCAAGGTAAAGGGGATAGTATAGCAGGAGGTGGTCTAGTCTGGACCAACTTTTTCTAGATCAATGCTAGGAGTAGCTCTGCATAACTCATAAGGATAGAGTCAAAAGGCTCTCTCCTCTGATTCTGCTGTTGATTTCCCTGAGGGGCTGGTCTTTGATAAGCAACTGTAGTCGGAGCCGCATTTACAACTGGAGTTACCGAGGCAACCTGTTGATGGCGCTGATGATTTCTTCTAGAGGGATTAACCCTTATATCTTAAATGAAATCATTTGTTTACCCCTCTTTCTTCTTAACAAATCCATATGATGGCTTCTTCACATTGCTGGAACTTTCACTTTTTGTCAGACGACCTTGTCTTATAGCTTCTTCAAAACGAACGCCCATTCCCACCATTTCAGTAAAATCACTGGGTGCACTCTCCACCATTCTCTCATGATAGAATGCACCTAGTGTCTTCAGAAAAATCTTTGTCATTTATTTTTCTTCCATTGGAGAAATCACTTGGGCGGCTACCTCACGCCATCTCTGTGCATATTCTTTAAATGATTCCCTGTCCTTCTGGACCATGGCCCTGAGTTGATCACGGTCAGGAACTATGTCCATATTGTATTTGTACTGTCTAATAAACGCTTCACCCAAGTCGTTAAAAGAATGAATACTGTCACTGTCCAGACTCATATACCATTTTAATGCTGCACTGGTTAAGTTGTCTTGAAATAAATGAATCAACAGGCGTTGATCATCTGTATGAGTAGAAATTCTCCTTACACACATCACCAAATGAGCATGAGGGCAAGTGTTGCCCTTGTACTTTTTGAACTCCGATACTTTGAACTTTGCAGATATTTTCACATTTGGAACTAAGCACATATCATTCACATTCTGCCTAAAAAAATCTTTTCCTCTGAGGGCCTTCAACTCTTTCTGCATTTTACCAAACTGATCTTGAAAATCGTCCATATGATCATAGAAACCCAAGATTTCACTTGGTGGAGGCATAGGACAATACACTTCATCATTCGAAAACGGGGCCATATTCACTGAGGGAGGTGCAACATAGTGAACCTCGTTTCTAGCAGCAGGGGTAACATGCACCACAAGAGGTGCGGGAGAAGCAGCAGTCTGACTAAGCCGAGCAATCAAAGGATACTGATTAAAACCTTATGGAATAAAGTTCTCTGGCATTCCCCAAGGATATCCTGGAGGCATATGATTCTGGACAACAGTTAGAGTGGCAGAAATAGGAACAGTCGGAGCTTCAGTAGTAACCATTGTTTGTTGAGGTTGAGCAACCCGTGGCTTATTCTGAGCAGCCACCAAAGATTCCATCAGAGCAGTGAGATTGGCCATACCAGCCTTCAGAGCAGAAACTTCCTCGCGCAGCTCGTGAGTCTCCTGTTCTAGGTTATCCATCTTCCTTTTGAAATTAGCTCGAGTATTGTACCAGTGAGACAACTTACTGAATGAAGTAAAGAAGCTTAATAAGACACCTGGATATGCAAAAAATGCAAGAAGTGTGTACCATATGATGCATGATGTGGAATGAACATGATTTATTTTATTATTATTATTATTATTTCAAGGGGCTTAAAGATTTATAGACAATTGTGCATATATCAAAGTAATAACGCATTTGAAATACTGAAATTTTTTATTATAATAATTTCAAAATGGATTACAAGTTTCAATAATCCCAAGTACAAGATGAAAGTAAAGTCTAAAACCCTAAGAAATAAAGTAGATGGAGATCACTCTATACGCTGACGCTTCCCTGTAAGTCTGATAATCTGAGCCTTTAACCTCTGGGTTTCTTCCGCATACCTAGTGGCGACCTCTTTCTAATTATCTGAATCAGGAAATGAGCAACTAGGGCCTGATTGAGGTTTAAAGGAAAATAAATCCCCTTGCCTCTCCATTATATCTGTATCTTGACTCTCAAGAATCTCAATCAAGTCGTCTTTCTCCTTCAGGTCTGCTCGGTAGGAATTCTCTAGAGTTTGGCACTTATTCTTCCAAGCTTCCTTTTCCTGCTGCATCATGACTAAAGCAAGATGGAACTCTTCCACATCATCTAATAGCGGAGGAGTAGTCTTCACAAATATATCAGGCATAGGTGCTTCCAAAAAATACAAAATCTTCAACTGAATGGCTCTTGTTTGTACCCACTGCAGATAAGGCTCCAAAGAAACAGCCCCCTAGGTCCCAAGTCCTTCCTACTCTTCCTGTGAATGTGACGCCAGGCCTTCGCAATCTGCTCCCTAACTTCCTTATGGTCTTCTCCCTCTTTCAGGAAGAAACTTACTCAAATGAATATTATTTGGCTTATCACTCATCGGATACATTGGGTAAACTACCATACCTATCGACAATCTCTACATCATGGTAAGCCTGATGATACCAAACATGTCAAACCATAACATGTAAAAATCTAGAAATTTAAGAATAAAATCCCTAATCACGCTTAGTACCCATTACATACTCTTATATAATCCCCTAATAAGAAAATTACCCACCCTTACCTTGGATATAGATACACTAGGGTTCTATCTTCTTCTCTTCTCTTTTCTCCCTTTTCTCCTATTTTCCTCTTTCTTATCTTCTCTTTTGTTTTTACAATTCTCTTTCTTTGCTTTTACAAAACCTCTTACTAACTCTTGTTTCATTAATGGTCTTATCTCACCCAAACTCACACTAACTCATCTTACCAAGGCCCAATTACTTAATAGTGCCATTCTCACTTGTACTAACCCAAAACACAAATAAACAATTAATCCAAATAATCCATATATTTCACAACATCACACAATCTAAATAATTACTATATCAAATAATAATTAATAAAAGAAATAATAAAATAACTAATAAATAAAATTGGGGTGTTACAGCCACGAAGCTAGACACTGAGGTGAGCATCCCGTTCAGGGATTAGATGTATTTTTTTGAGTTTGTATTGGGAACTTGGAGAAGGCCCTACACTTGTCGGGGTTGACCTCGATTCCTCACTTAGTTAAGTAGAAACAAAGGAATTTTCCCGCCCGTACGCTGAAAGTGCACTTCTCCGAATTGAACCTCATCCAGCATTTCCTTGCCTGGTCAAAGACCTTCTTAAGATGGGCAGTGTGTTCAGTATCTTCTCAAGAATTCACGATCATGTAGTCTTATGTAGACTTAAAGCACATCCCCGACCTCCCCTCAGAATATTTTTGTTCATCATCCATTGATAAGTAGCGGTGGCGTTCTTCAGGACGAAGGTCATTACGTTGTAGTAATAGTTGCCCGACTGGATCATGAACATGGTGCACTATTTGTCACTCCTCGCCATTGGGATATGACTCTAGCCCAAATATGCGTCTGTTGTACCCCAATTTTTTCCCCTAAGATCCCTTCATCATACCATGTTGATTCATTCACAATAAGATCACATTAGGATTCTTGGTTCCCCTCGCTATATTTAGATTTGCTATTTGAGGAATCACCAAGCACCTTGACTTGTGCTATTTTGTGATCATGAATATTTTTGTCTTGATTTATCCTCTTAATTAATAAAATGCAATGTTGGTTTGTCTTGCTTGTTACTAATATAGGTAAAGGCAATGAGATTTAACAACTTGCTCCATGGGTTCATGAGTTTTTTTCATGCCCTAATCAATAAAGCTTGAGAAGTTAAAACCTCACCATTGGATTTGTTTTGGAGGAAATGGCATGGCAAGGTTATTTTTGTTCACCACATATCAAGATTATCAAATTTGGTTCAAAAGCACCAGGGATTGATTGGAAAAATAGTCATGTTTGGACAAGATTTTATTCCTTTTGGTCACAAGTGCATGTTCCTCTCAATTATCAAGATATGGAAGTGGTTGTGGTTGCTAAGAGTTCTAATTATCATCCTCAACAACTTATATTTAAAAAGCATTTGTTTTGGTACAAGAAGTTTGTCCAAAATTGTCAAAGTTCCTCAAGGCATGTTTCTTAATCTAGGAGCTAGGGTTTTGAACTTCAAAGGAGTATATCTTGCTCATCTTTTGGTATTTTTGAGTGATTCCAAAGACACCATTCTCTTAAAAGGCTTATTAAAAAATCACTTCAAATGTTCCAAGGATTTTTCATATGGAAGAAACTTGATGAGGAAGAAAGATTACCAGTCCTCAAGATGAATCCCCAATTTTTCATGTGTGACTTCAAATGATCATAACTTGGTAAATTTGATCACCTTTATCCCACTCTTTTTCCATAATGATCTTGAATATGTGAACTTTATTCCTTCTTTTATGTGCAAAGTGAGAAAATGGATGGAAGTTGCATTAAGGATACAAAAGATTATAGGTCATTTCATGATTTTTTTCCAATTTCAACAATCCATAACTCTTTCAATTTTTGGAGATTTGGAATGGTTCAAGTTTCAAAGTTTCATTCAAGAGATCTACTTCATTCCATCTTTTTTGGTCAAGAGCAAATTCCAAGTTGAAGGCTATGTTTGGATGCAAGACATTATAGGTCACTTTTGAAGAAAAATTTGAAATATTTCTAAGTATGGAAAGTCAACCCTTTTTCTCCAACTTTGAATCAATGCAACTTTTAGCTCAAGCATACATTTGATCCCATTATTTTTCCATTGCAAATCTTGTAACCCTATCTTTCTAAAGCACCAAGAATCATGCCCTAAGACACCTTGAGCTGAGAATGCCATTGGTCAGAAGTTGGCAATATGAAACTGATTTTTTCACCAAGTGAGAAGTTTTAAATCATTGATTTAGATTCTAAACACTCTGTTTCTGCGCGTTTTTGCTTCTAAACATGTTTAGTGAAGTTCCATAATTGATTAGCACAACAAAACGCGCGTTTTGGATGAGTTTTGATCAAATTGGAAGTCACACTTTTCTTGTTTGCAACTTCACACGATTTCCCTCCAAACTTCATCATTTCACATGCTTGGACATTCCATTTGATTCCCTATAAATAGAGGGTCATTCCCATTCATTTTCTCAAGCTTGGATAGCCAGAATCACCTTGCAAAACTTGTTCCATAACTCAAAATTCAGCAACTTCGAAATCCATATACAAGCCTTTTTTAATCCAATTTTTCATCAATTCACCTTCCTTGATCTTCCCTGAAGCTAACTATATAATTACATTCAAGAATCATGCCCTATATTGCTCCATAGAAGTTCAGTTTCAGAGCTCTGCAACTCAACTTCAATAGGTAGATTCCTTCATCAATTCTTCAAAACTTTGATATCATTGTGATGCTCTCATTGCCCTGGTTCTAGTCGCAATACTTACTTTTTACTGGAAACACATTTTGACCATGAAATTTCAAATCCCTTTTCAAAACTTTCCTTCCAAATTGCTTGAGCTACAATTTATATAAATTTGGTGCGAGGGTGTGGTTGTCTTCGTCTTGAAAAGACGAAGCGAATGACATAGGTCTGAACTTCTGATTTTACAATTTGAGAGGCCTGTAATTCACGTTGGATGGAGGTTGAAGATGACCAACGTGTCATCTTCCAACCAATGATGGCGTGCCACTTGTTTTTTTGAATTCTGATTTTATTTTTGATTTTATGTTTTATTTACTAATGACCATTATATGCACAACGCGCCAAATCCTTTGGATATGATTACTAATGCGTTTTGACTCTCATCCAATGGTCCACATATTTTTGACTTTTCTTTTCTTTTCTGTTTTTTATATTTAATTCTTTTAAACTTCAAAAAATCATAGAAAATTCATTTTAAGTCCAAAAAATCTAAAAAAATTATGAAAAATATTGTTGACTATTCTCCTTCTGATTTTTATTTTTTTTAACAATTTAATTTTGTGTTTTGGTATTTTATATAAATTTACAATTTATTTGAATTGTTTTAAATGCTTAAAAATACTTTTATGCATTTTTAAATTCTAAAAAAACTATGAAATGATCCAATGATATTGTGACAAATGATGTCGACCTTATCTTATTTTTTATTTCTGACTTTGGTATTTTTATCATTTTTAGTTTATTTTACTCATTTCTTTTAGTTTTAAAAATAATTTCTGACTTTAAAAAATTACCAAAAAATTTATAAAATCATTTGAGTCCTTTTCTGATTTTTCTATGGTCTTACTTTTTATTTCTTGATTAATTTGAACATAGTTGATATTTTTCTCTTTTATTTCTATTTTTAAACATTATTTTTTATACCTTTTTGTATATATTAAAATGTAATATTATTTTGTGATTATTTTCTGGCTGATCTTGGGTTAAATTTTTTATTATGAACTTTATTAACATCATTGGATCCATGGTGTTGAGTCTAACTCCACAAAATAGATGAATGATTTTAACAATAGTTTGATTAAATTTAATCCAAAAGTGGTTTGTATATTCTCTCCCACCCATCTTCATCTCATCCCCTTCTTATTGCACTAAATGTTGTTGGAGCATGATCTTTATATCATGTCTCAAAACAAATGGTGCATAAATTGCTATTGACCGATCTCAAAATAGGTGCGACTTCTATATAAGTCCACTTACAATTGCTTAACATAGCGCTAAATTTTGTCCTGATTCGAATAAATGATCATTTGTGGCCCAAACTTATGTTTGCAAGCCCAAGTATGTTAATTTGATCTCTTTGATCCAATAACCTTGAGATTCATTGTGTGGAGGATTTGGTTCTACCAATCCTCTAATGGATCTACAACACCTTTGGTCAACGCGGATCACTTAAACATCGTTGATCATTAAATGATACTCATAAGGATTCCAAATTGATGATATACTTGACAAAAAGAAAATACAACTTGTTGTGTGGAGGCTTTGGTTCTACCAATCCTCTAATGAGTTCTAAATGCAAGTTTCAAGATGATCATCTAACTAACCACTAATCACTAATAATTGACTTTATCATTTATTCTTTTATTATATGCCCCTTTTATTTTTATGCACTATTTACTTTTAGAATTTACATTTCATGCAATTTTCATCTTTGCTCATTTGAGTATTTACTTTCTTGTAATTTTTATTTTTGATCACTTGAGTTTTACTTTTCTTTTTAAAACACCTAATAATCAACACAAACCCTAAAAATCTTTAATGACACTTGGACTATTTGGTTACTATCCTTCGCAGTATGGAGCATTGGACTTTTTGGACTTAGGATTAAAAACCTTAGCCTATGATTGGAGACCTTGTGATCTTATCTGATTATTTTGTCTGGAGCTCTTGAGGTTTACCTCAAGAAATTGTGTTGTTTGTTTGTTTTTTGTGCAGGTTATTGTGATTACACCCTTTGTTTGAAATCTGGAATTCACCCGTATACAACCGTTACTCTGCCCAATTTTTGTGAAGACTTAATACACTTGAAGTTTGGTTCTCTCAAGAGGTCTAGCATTTTTGCTTGTTTTGTTTAAATCCAAAGAATGGGAATTCTATCTTGGCTCATAGTTACAAGTATTAGCTTCTTGTTGGTTAGATGTTTCTTATCCCTATCTTTTACCTTATGATTTAGGATAGCCTCTTCTTATCCTCCCATCTTCTTTAATTTCAAAAATCCTCTCCCTCCTTTTGAAAACTCTTCTTGTTTTAAACTTGAACCACTTTGATAATAAACTTGGACTTAGGTCCATGCATTTTCAAACATTTTCATAAATAAACTCCAAGAAACTTAATAATACTTTGACATCCATTTTGTGAGAAGACTAAAACTCAACCAATCTCATTCAAACCATTTTGCCACCTTGGCTTTCATCTTTAAACTTTTCTCAAAAATATTGGACTCTTGTCAATCCTTGTAGTAATGTAAACAACTATGCTTCTACAATATATAGTGAGGAGAGATATTTTCCACTTGGGTGTTGAGTGAGGCATTGTTGATTCAAAAATCCAAGCCATATCCTTCACTTTGAGATGATGCAAATTCTCCTTTCTCATGATTGTGGGTGGTAGGTATGTTTTCCACACGAACAATGACGATGATGTTTTATCTCATAAAATTAACCAACACATTTTTGTTTTAAAATTTTTAAAAGAGGAACTACGTGTACCCTGATTCCCTATTGCATGAAAAGGTGGTACGTAGGCACTAAAGGTTCACAACCGCGGCGGGTGCAAAAATCATAAAAAAATATATTTCTTTTCTCACCTCCACCATCTATTTTATATGACATTTTTTTCATAGCCAAAATATACATATTTTACAAAGAGGTTCTTGCGGAGTACCGTAGATGTTTAGGGTGCTAATACATTCCCTTTGCATAACCAACCCCCTTACCTAGAATCTTTCCCCCTGTTTTTGGGTTATTCTCTCTTTTCCCATTCTTTTGGAAACAATAAAGCGCGGTGGCGATTTTTATTTTGATTTGTATAAGTATAGTCAATCCAATGGCTTAGTCTTAAACATTTCTACCGCTACAGAAAAAATGGCGACTTCACTGGGGAAAGGTTGACCTCTTGCTGGTCCATCCCTAAATGGGTTGAGCCTATCTTTGTTTATACATGTATGTGTTATTATTGTTTTTGTGTTATATGTTGTATATATGTTTGTCTGGATTTTCCTGGTTTTCAGGGTGCTTGGTGATTACTCATAAGTCCTATACCCGGACTTGGGCAAAATTTAAGATAGCACGGGCGATATAGTCATGTTAACTTTGAGGGAGGAATCCCAAAAAAGGAGGCATGAGATCCCCCACTCAGTGGAGGCCCCTTTAACTGTAGGGTCGTTTACTGAGTAATCGGGAGGACGTACTGCTTTCGACCTGGGAGCCCGCTGAAACTGAGGACCGTAGAATACCAAACCCATCTTGGCCTTTTAGGTGTAGTGCAGAAGCTATGACGGAGTAATCTGGAAATAGTTGTCACGCGATACTATGCTTGGACGAGTTTTTCTTGAGAATATTACTAATTACCGAGTTAATTGGGAAGTTGGTAATATCCGAAGGAAGGATGTGGACTCTGGGAACCTCTAGAACCTTGTTCGGCAGGTGATAAATTTTAGACCAACACCTTATAGGTAGTACCTTTAACCTCATGCTCGTGACGTTGAACCTATGATGCTTATATGTGTGATCTTGTGTGTGATTGCTGCATCATGCATCCATGCACTCATAAGCATCTTTTGGAGAGATCTTATTTCAAGGGATTTAAAAGTTGACCATTTGTGAATATCTCAGGTACTTTTTAACCATTAGGATGTCAAGAAGGAACCCCACTAGGCTCCTAAGATCATGGAACTTACTCACTCAGATATTGATTGGTATCATCGAGCTTACCAGGATATAGAGATTATTGACAGTTGTGGTAGTTTCCCCAATGTACCTCTTCTTGGTGCAAAGGGAGGAATTAACTATAACCTATTCTTGCACGACGAAAGCTTGGTTATCCAATGAGGGATAAACCAAATAGTATTCGTTTAATTAGTTTATTTCTGAAGGAGGGAGAAGATCATAGGGAAGCTAGGGAGTAGATTGCGAAGGCCTGGCGTCACATTCATAAGAAGAGTAGGAAGGATTTGAGACCTAGGGGTGCTGTTTCTTTGGAGCCATATCTTCAGTGGGTCCAAACGAGAGCCATTCAGTTGAAGATGCCGTATTCACGGGAAACACCTATGCCTGATTTATTTTTAAAAACCACTTCTCCTTTATTAGATGATCTAGAAGAGCTACAACTTGCTTTGGTCAGGATGCAACAGGAAAAGGATGTTTGGAAGAACAAGTGCCAAACTTTAGAGATTTCCTATAGAGAAGACTTGAAGGAGAAAGACGACTTGATTAAGATCCTTGAGAGTCGAGCGGTAGAGATTATGGAGAGGCAAGGGGATTTATTTTCTCCTAAGCCTCAATCAGATGCTGATTACTCACTTCCTAATTCAGGTGATTGGAAGGAGGTTGCCACCAGATATGTGGAAGAAAACCAGAGGTTGAAAGCTCAGATTGCCAGGCTTACGGGGAAGCGCCAGCGTATAGAGTGATCTCCATCAATTTTACTTCTCAGGGTTTTAGATTTTATTTTCATCTTGTACTTGGGATCATTGAAACTTGTAATCCATCTTGGAGTTGTTATAATGGAATTTTTAGTATTTTCAAATATGTTATTACCTTGATATTTGCAATATGTCCATAAATTTTAAATCCCTTGAAATATTATATAAAATAAAGTCATGTGCATTACATATCATGCATCATATTACATATATTTCTTGCATTTGTTATGCATATCCAGGTATCTTACCAAGCTTCTTTACTTTGTTCAGCAAGCTGACTCACCACTACAACACTCAGGCTAATTTCAGAAAGAAGATGGAGAACTTAGAACAAGAGAATCGCGAGCTGCACGAGGAGGTTTATGCTTTGAAGGCCGGCATGGCCAATCTGTCTGCTCTGATGGAAGCTTTGGTGGCTGCTTAAAATTAGCCACCGAGTGTCCATCCTCAACCAACAAGGGCAACTAATGAATCTACGACTGTTCCTGTATCTGCTACTCCAGCTGTTGTTCAGAATCGCATGCCTCAAGGTTATCCATGGGGAATGCCAAAGAATTTTGCACCTGAAGGTTTCAATCTTGGTCCTCAAGATGCTCCAGTTATTCAGACTACTGTCACTCTTGCACCTCCTATGGTGCATGCTGCTCCTGCTACACCTTCTTCAGCGAATATGGTTCCGTTTGTTAACGATGATGTGTTTCGTCCTTTCCCTCCACTGAGTGAAGACTTGGGTATTTATGACATAATGGATGATTTTCAAGAGCAGTTTGACAAGATGCAAAGAGAGATGAAGCCCCTCAGGGGAAAAGAGCTATTTGGGAAGAATGTGAATGAGTTATGCTTGGTCCTAAATGTTAAGATACTTGCTAAGTTTAAGGTCCCAGAGTTTGAGAAGTACAAGGGAAACACTTGCCCTCGTGCTCATCTGGTGATGTACGTGAGGAGAATGTCTACCCATACTGATGATCAGCGTCTGCTGACTCACTTTTTTCAGGATAGTTTGACCGGTGCTACGCTGAAGTGGTATATGAGTTTGGACAATGCCAATATCCATACTTTAAATGATTTTGGAGAAGCATTCATCAAACAATACAAGTAAAACATGGACATGGCGCCTGGCCGTGATTAACTCAGGACCATGGTTCAGAAAGACAAGGAATCATTCAAAGAATATGCACAAAGATGGCGTGAGGTAGTCGCCCAAGTGATTCCTCCCATGGAAGAGAAGGAGATGACTAAGATTTTCTTGAAAACGCTGGGTTCTTTCTACTACGAGAGGATGGTAGCAAGTGTGCCAAGTGACTTTACTGAAATGGTAGGAATGGGTATCCGCTTAGAAGAGGCTGTAAGAGAGGGCCGTTTAACAAAGAGTGAAAGTTCTGGAGGTGTGAAGAAACCATCTTATGGATTTACCAAGAAGAAGGAAGGGGATGCAAATGTTGTTATGCAAGAGAGGAGGGTTAATACTCCTAGAAGGAATTATCAGCGTCATCAGCAAGTCGCCTAAATTACTCCAGTTGTGGGTGCAGCTCCAACTACCGTTGCTTATCAGAGACTGTCCCAGCAAGGGAATCAAGGGTATAATCAGAGAAGGGAGAGTTATGACCCTATTCCTATGAGCTATACAGAGTTAATACCGACATTGATTCAGAAGAAGATGGTTCAAACCTGACCACCTCCCGCCGTACCATCACGATTGCCTTGGTATTACAAGGCAGACAAAACATGTGCTTTTCATTAGGGAGCACCAGGGCATAATGTTGATAATTGTTATCCTTTGAAGACTGAGGTGCAGAAGTTGGTGATGTCTGGTGTTCTATCTTTCAAAGATGTGGGACCTAATGTGAAAGACAATCATCTACCCAAGCACGGGGGAGTAAATGCTGTGTGTTGTACCCCAAAATTTTCCCTCTCATTTCATCAACATTTCTCATCACAAAAATCTTGGAATTTAAGGTCAAGCTAGGGTTTGCTCTGCTCAAGACACCTCCTTGCACTATTGACCTAACTTAGGGTTTAAGTTTGTACAATGATGTTTTGACCTACAATGCCAAAATTGACTTTCATACTTCTTGTTGGACTCATAAGTTTGTCCATACCAAGTTTCAAGCCTTGATTCAAATTTTTGCCCAGTCAATTGGACAGTTGACCTAGAAATCAGCTGTATTGGGGAAAACGTCAATTGTGGCCAATTGACAGTCAAACCTCATGAAATTTGACCCACATCAACATTATGAATTCATATGAACCATTTAATCAAGTTTGGATTACAATTCCACAAGAAATTTGATCAGATCATCAAAAGGGCAAAATGGTCATTTTTAGGGTTTTGATTGTACAAAGGCAATTTTTGACTGTTTGACCTAGCCAATGGCAAATCGAGCTCAACCATGGACTCAAGGACTCAATTAAATTGTCTTGACCCATTCAACAAGTTCAAAAGATCTCAAATGCATATGATTGACAAATGAATTTTTTAGTCAACTGATCAAAATTTAACTATATACTGAAAAGTCAAACTTTGACTTTTTGGTCAAAATCAAGTACCAAGGGTCATTTTTCATCAAGACATGTCAAATTCTGAAACTTGTTCATCAAGAAACTCAAAAATGCAAATTAGGGTTTAAAATGGAAAAATTTCATAACTTAGAAATTTTCTAAGTTATAAAATTTTCTTATTTTTTCCTAACTTTGTCCCATTTTTTCACCAAGATGCAAATGGATTCAAACAAAACTTATAACATGAAAGTTGTATTCCATCACAAAGTCTAAAATTTTGATTCACAAAGTTTTCTCAAAAGAAGCTTGGATCTCAAGTTATGATTTTTGGAACAAGGGTACCTAAAACTTTTAACTTAGAGAAATTTTGCCCTAGTTTAGGCAGGATTTTGACCCATCTTCTTGGCCCTTTTTCACATAGTTCAACTTGAAGTTTCAAGTTTCATTTCAAAGATGGATTGTAGTACATTTTTCCAGATTTCCAAATTGTCCAAGAACTCCTCAAACACCTTTGTGGTTATGGAGAATCGAATGCTTGAAGTTGGCAAAAACTCACTTTGTATCCATGGCCAATACATGTTCATACAACTTGCATTTTCAAACCAGCATGCTTTGTACTAGCTTGCAGGCCTCTAAACCATTTTACACTCCTTAATTGAATGCAAATCCACTGAGCTAATGCATTATCTTGGCCATTTGGACATTGCATACAAAACTAATCCCTATTTGGAAAAAGGTACATTGCCACTTTTGAAAAGTTATACTTTATGTCAAACCAAGATCTTTGAAGCATGGGGCCATATCTCCGAGGCAAGATCAAATCCACAAATTGCAAGTATCAAGGGCAATGTATGCAACATACAAGATAGAGGTTACAGGCCTGTAATCATAAGTTACACCTTCTTGCTTTACAAAGAAGAAATTTGTCCAAATCCTCCCAACTCAAAAACCAGCCATAGTCAGCTTACACAAACATTGCTGACAAGTTTCATACACCCTAACAAGCAAGAAGCACGAGCCCTTGGACCCTAAAACCTACTTGTACACAAAATCTCCATTTTTCTGCAAAACAGGGCAAGCCCGGCAGATTCACCTCCATCTCCACTTTGCCTCGTGCGTTTTGCCTCAAACTTGTTCCATTACCTTCCATTCAACTCACCTGAACTATTCCAGACCTCCATTGCAAGCTGTAACTCCATTAACACACATTGCCATTTTTGTTTGGAAGCTTTGCAGGTTGAGTTCTGTAGCACGATTCAGGCTACTTCAAAACAAACTAGGCATGGGAAAGCTTCAGTGGACATCAGGCAAGCTCAAGAGAACCTCAAGCACCCTTGGAAGTTGCTGCATTGTCCAGCTCGAAGTCAACTGAAACAGGTATTTCATGAACTTCTATCTCTCTATTTAGGAATAGTTAGACTTAGGTTTGTGAATGAAAGATGTTGTATTCATAGCCCTGAAACCATACATGTGCTTAGTTTTCATTTATATTAATCGTGCTAGGAGAATTTCATCCATGAACTTTCTGAAAAAACTAGGTTAAAAATTAGGGCCAGAGAAATTCTCTCTGGTCTTTGAGAGTTAGCTTAAGTTTTTTATATGGTTAGATTCGTTGTTTGATGCTCTACAAGTTTCATGTTATGAGTTTTGTCAAAAAAGCACAGAATCAGGAGATAGCAGTTTGTGTGGAAAACACGGGTTTTTGTTTGAACTGAGGAAGAAGATGAAGTTGGTTTTGGGCTGGGCCTGCATTTCTTTGCTTTTGACACCTCCCAGTTCACTCTCAGCACCCCCTGTCCCATTGCTTTGTATTTTTATTATTTTTGCATTTTTATTTTTTCTCTGACTTTGATATTTTATTTTCCAGCATAAAAAATATTCTAAAAATATTTTCACAGTTTTTTTCATTTATTAGATATTTTATTCTAATTTTTCCTAATGTAAACATGTTTAAATCTTTTATATTCTTTTGTCAAAAACTTAAAAATAATACAAATAATATATTTATTGTCATTTATTATTTTATACACATTTGAAAATATTTTCTTGAAATGTATACATTTTTTTTGTAAATAATTTATTTTATTTTTATACACTGAATATATTTAATACATATATATATACATATATTTTATTAAATAATTAGAACAAAAGAAAACACAAAAATAATACATTTTTATTCTTATTAATATTTTATACTAAAAATACCTTTTCTTCAATATACTTTTATTTTTTGTACAAATTGATATATTATTGTATATAAATAATAAATAATACTATTTATTTAAGAAATTAGGGTTTTTGCCCTAAAAACAAAAATAATTGCAATTGACTTTTTATTTATTTACATTTCACATGAAAAATACTTTTTATATACATAAAAACTTTTTGCATAATACATCTTATTTAATATTTATTTATTGTATTTATTTTGCACATTTAATTGTTATGCCTTATACATTCAATTTGGTTGTAATAATTTAGGATTTAATTTCTTGCAAAATAATCCCCAATTCAAATTTGTACCCCCTCCCTCTATCATGTTGTAATAGTGTAGAATTTAAATTCTCGCACCTTTAAGCTTTCAATTATGCCATGATTAGAATTAAGGTTTGTATGCAAAATCAAAATTAACAAATAATTTGACCTAATCCAAGATAAAAGTGCATGAAAAACAAACACAATGCACACTTGCACCCCTAGGGTTACAATCCACTTGTTGCCTTCAAAAATGAGCCATGGTATGCATGTCAAGTACTTTGGCAAAACAAAAACAAAACAAAAGATCATAGTCCCTCGATGACGCTATCTGAGTTGCCTAAACAAAATGATCAAGTCCCTCAAGAAAATTGCCAAAAATACTTGACACTATTGCTATCATGGTCTATACGATGACCCACGCCTATCCCGTTTAACATCCTAATACAAGGTTGTTCACCAAATACAATGGTGAAACAACACTGTTAAAAGGGTTAAAAACATAAGAAAGATCTTTGAGTAAAATAGGGTAGACAACTCTTAGTTACTTGATCAAAACTTGCAAAAACATCCATGCTATTATCAAAACACACTTCCCAACAAAATTTCAAAACCCTATTTTCAAACATCGAAAACTTTTCAAAAGACAAAAACACCTTTGTATACATTCAAATAAGAATCATTACAAAGGTTGCCATAACGATGGCCTCTTTTCAAAACATCTTTCAAAACCACACACAAAACACCATTTCAAATAAAAATTGAAGAGCACCATTTCAAACAATTGAAAAGCAAAGCAAGTGATCTAAGCAAGTAACTAAGAGCCCATGGATAACCATGGATAGAAAGGATGCTAATACCTTCCCTTTCTATAATCTACTCCCCGAACCCAAGAAAACATCTCAAAGATCTTTCCTGTGCTTTTTGACCTTTCCTTAGGATAAAATAAAAAGTCGGTGGCGACTCTTGCTAAACCGAAACATTTGCGAACACAAATGCAAAACCTCAAGTCAGTTCTCCTACCGTATCACAGAACTGGCGACTCTGCTGGGGAAAAATTTAAAAGTGGAGTAACCTTAGGGCTTAGATCACCCTTTGCATGATTATATTGTTTGCTTTGATTGCTTTACATTTGGTTCTCTTGTTTTGGCTTGAAATCCTCTACCGAGATTTGGGAAACATTCATAGGTAAATAGGAATACATTGTGGAAACTGTGCGGGGTATACCGACATGGTTGAAGCAATAGCTATATTAGTGCGACATATTTGTGAGTACCGGTAGCCTTTGAGTCAATCAAAGAGAATACGGGGCCGCTGAGTGATGTCATAAAGCACTAATGAACTCTTAGAACCTTACTTGACCATCTTGGCCTTTTGTTAGGAGTAGTGAGATGACCGGCTTTGGTGCAGTCCAAAGTTGGTAGATACTCGATAATACACTCATTGAGGGTTGTTTTCTTGGAATATTTTGGTCGCTAGTTAAGTGGCTAAACCAAAACAATGAACATAGAAAACAATCTAGTGATATTGAGCTCCTTAGAACCTGGTTACTATTTATAGGACAAGTTTGAGCCAACTAAACTCAAGAGGGTACTTACCTATGAAACCTCATGCAAGCCTGAAACTAGGGTTTTGCGTGACTTGCTTATACATGTGCTTGTACATACATCATGAACATCATATGCATCCACTAACCATTTCAAGGGTTTGGATCTTCATCTTTGTTCTTGTTTTGTAGGTCATGGAATCTCTTCGCAGGAAAACAATTCAAGTCAACCTTGTGAGAATTCCTCCTCAACTCAAGGAGCTTACTTCCAGGATTCCAGAGAATTTTCTCTTCAGTGAAAGACATGGTAGACTTCTCAACTTGGTTAACTCCAACATTGAAGAAGACATGGTGAAAGTCCTCTTCCAGTTCTTTGACCCCCTACACCACTGTTTCACATTCCCTGATTACCAGTTGGTGCCTACTTTGAAGGAATTTTCTCAACTCTTGAGAATCCCTATTCTACATCAACTACCCTACAACAGTACGAAAAAAGAACCAAAGCCTGAAGATGTTGCTCAAGCATTACACTTGCAACCATCTGACATCAAGGGACATTGGGAAACCAGAAGTGGTGTCAATGGTTTCTTGGCAAAATTTCTGTTTGAGAAGGCCCAAGACTGCTGGAATTCTCTTGATCTACAAGCATTTGAAGAGATTGTGGCACTCCTTATCTATGGGTTGGTCTTGTTCCCAAACCCTGACCAACTTATAGATGTGAATGCTGTCAAGATTTTCATATCCAGGAATCCTATACCCATATTGCTTGGGGACATCCTACACTCATTTTACACACGAACAATGAGGAAAAGATGTGTTCTCATGTGTTGTACTTCTCTCTTAGCAAGGTGGTTTATTTCTCACCTTCCACAATCAGTTTTGAAGAATGAGCAGGGTTTAAGGTGGTCACAATGATTGATGACCCTCACACATTCTGATGTACATTGGTGTTCTTGGTCCAGAGAAAATGTCATCATCATTGATCGTTGTGGGGAATTCCCTAATTTCCCACTACTTGGCATTAGGGGAGGCATTACCTACAACCCTTGTTTAGCTCTAAGACAGTTTGGATATGCTCGGATGGATGGCCCTCATGACATGCTGATTCCTGACCTAGTTTTTGACTTCGACAATGATGCGCAAGGACTTCGACAAAGGTTTATCAGAGCTTGGAGGATGCCCAACAAAGTGGATAGTAAGACACTGGGGCACAAGAATTCTATCCCCTCACATTCTCCCCTTGATCAAAGAGCCTGTTATGGAAGGAGAGGTTCCATACACCATCCTGCATCCTGACATGCCAACATCATGGGAAGAAATGCAAAAGAGTTGGATCCAACTGAAAGAAGAACGGAATACTTTTGAAGCCAGCTCTATGCCAGTGAGAAGAAGGTTTTGGAGCTTACCCGCTGACTTCATGAGGAGGAAACTCTCAACACTTACATCGCACCAAAGAGGATGCGCAATGTCTTTTTACATTAAGAATTTTGTAATATTTTTCCCATGAGGCACTTATGTACTAACAATTTCTTCTTAATATGACGTGTGTTCCTTTTTGTTTACAACAAATTTGAATTTCTGAATCATTGAATGCATTACATGAATAACATACCATTCATCATATGCATAAACAGGTCTTCACACCAGGTTTCCTTATCTTTCTGCTGTTTATTTCAGCAAGATGGATTTGGAGTAGACGGTAAAGGATCTGCAGGCACAAAATTCACAATTCCAGCAACTCCTCATGACCTTGGCAAAGGGTCAAGAGGACCTCAAAGCTCTGTTGGAAAAGAATAAAGAGAAAAAGAAGAAAAGGCCCGGAGTAGCCACTTTTGGAAGAAGGTTTGAAAGCAATTCCAGAAAGGTTCTTGAGTTCCCCTCAACGTTTGACGAAGGGGCTGGCAAAGGGAAAGGGGCTACTGTACCTTCTGAATTTGAGGTGGAAGAGGAGGAAGAGGAAGAAGACGAAGACTACTCCGAACAACAATATCCCCCAGCGGATGATAAATATAAGAATCTTGAGGATAGATTGGCAGCCATGGAGTTGCAGAGGGTCCCTGGTTTGGATTTTGAAGAACTAGGGCTGGTAGTTGGGATTGTTATCCCTCCCAAGTTCAAAGTGCCAACATTTTCCAAGTATGACGGTCTGTCGTGTCCAAAGATGCACCTGAGATCGTATGTTAGAAAGATCCAACCCCACTCATCTGATAAAGACCTCTGGGTACACTTTTTCCAAGACAATTTGTCTGGCACACAGTTGGATTGGTTCTATCAACTCGAGAGATTAGAAGTTCACAATTGGGAAGACTTAGCAGCTGCTTTTTACCGTTAATATCAATACAATTCTGATTTGGCGCCCACTCGTACTCAGTTACAAAGTATGAGGATGGCTTCCAATGAAGGATTTAAAGAGTATGCCCAGAAGTGGCGTGATCTGGCTGGAAGGGTGCAGCCACCGTTGTCAGATAGGGAGCTAGTTGACATATTTCTTGGGACCCTGTCTGGCCCTTTCTTCAATCATCTAATCGGGAGTTCTTCCGCAGGATTCACCGAACTTATTTTGACCGGCGAAAGGGTCGAAGCCGGTATTAAAAGTGGCAAGATTCAAAAGGATTCTTCCGCATCCACAGTTGTTAAGAAACCCTTCCCAGCTAAGAAGGAAGACTCTGCTGTGTATTCTCAAAAGGGCCAGGGAAGGACCGAGCGTCGGCCGATGGTAGGGGCTGTGATGATTCAAAACTCTTCAAATGATCAACCTCGCGGCAATCAGTCAAGACCTAATCAACAACGGGTAGAAAGACCACAACGGCAGTTCACCTGAATCAATATGACGTCAGCTCAAGTACTCCCCCATTTGTTGAAGCTGAATCTTGTCAGTTTGAAAGAAGCGCCAAAGAACCCTAACACCTCCTCACCATCCTACCACCCCAATGCCAAGTGTGCTTACCACTCTGACAGTGTTGGGCACGATACCAATAGTTGCTGGGCGCTTAAGTTCAAAATCCAGGACCTGATTGACGCTAAGGAAATAGAATTTGATGCTCCTGAGAAGCCCAATGTGATATCTGCTCCGATGCCCAAGCACAACCATAATGTTCATGCCGTTATAGAAGACCTCCATGTTACTGATGTTGCCGATCTTTTGAGTCCATTATTAGTGATTAAAGAAAAGTTGATGAGAGCTGGGATATTCCCAGGCTATGGGAAGGACTGTTATTTTTGTTTGAACATACAAGCTGACTGCCCAATGTTGAAATCAGGTGTCCAACGCTTGATGGATACCCAAGAGATACTTTTCTAGAAAACCCCTGTTGATACCTTCAATACTCCTGCTACTTTTTCTACTTCAACCAACGATATTGCAATCATAACCATTTCCGAAAATCCCCCCAAGGCTTGCAAAAGGCCTGTCAGGATTACGCCCGATGCTAAATTTGTACCATTAAGGATCACCATGCCAGGACCTGTCCCGTGCCAATCCAGCAAAACGATACCATGGAACTATGGAGGAGAAATCTTCTATCATGGTATCAAACAAATTGAGGCAGTCCAAGAGAATTCTGAAGAAGAAAACCCTGATATAGGGAACATTACGGGTACAAGCAAGATAACCCACAGCGGCCGGATTTTTCCTCCGGAGATTGCTCCCCCTCGAGCAGTTTTTGGACCCTCGAAAGATTTCGTACCTGTTAGGCCATCTGTGCAAGGTCCGATGATTGAAGAATTGGATACTCCTGAAGTAAGACCATCTGTTGATACTACCGACAAGGGTAAGGGGATACTAGAAGTGCCTGTCAAGACGAAGGCTCATGCTGTGGTTATCCCCGAAACCACCTAGAAAGAAATGGATGAAATCTTGAAAATAATCAGAAAGAGTGACTACGACGTCGTGGAACAGTTAGGGCAGACCCCTTCTAAAATTTCAATGTTGGCTCTTCTACTCTGCTATGAGGCCCATGCTATGGCCCTGATCAAATTTTTGAAGGCGGCACATGTACCCCAAGAAACTTCGGCTGACTAGTTTCAGGATTGTGTGGCCAGTCTTACTACTGATAATGGCCTCAGCTTTTCCGATGCTGACTTGACTCCCAAAGGAAGGAAACAAAACGATGCGCTACACGTCTCAGTTGAATGCATGGGAACCACCCTCTCTCATGTCTTAGTTGATACTGTTTCTTCCTTGAATGTGCTGCCGAAAAAAGCTCTAGACCGTTTGGACTGCGAAGGATTGACCCTCAAACCTAGTAACATCGTTGTTAGGGCCTTTGATGGGTCCAAAAGAATGGTTCATGGAGAGGTTGATATTCCTATCAAAGTAGGCACAAAAGTTTTCAACTCCACCTTCTATGTGATGGACATCCGTCCGTCATATTCATGTTTGTTAGGAAGACCGTGGATCCATTATGCCGGGGCAGTTACCTCTTCTTTGCACCAAATGCTGAAATATTCTGTTAAGGGTAAGATTATAACAGTGCACAGCAAGGAAGAGTACATGATAAGTCATCTCAATTCCTTCCGCTATGTAGAGTTGGATGGCGAGTTCATCGAAATGCCTTTCCAGCATTTTGAGGAAGTTTCTCCTGAGGTAGCAGTTGTGAAGACAATGGTTGAAGTGCCTATCGTTCCCAAGCATGTATCTAGGATGGTATCCCTCAAGGACACAGAGGCTGTAATTAAAGAAGGGAAGAGTACAGTATGGGGGCAACTGCCTGATTTTCCCCATAAGACGGACAAGTTTGGTTTAGGGTTTACTGCTGCAGGACAAAAGGCTATGCGTCGCTCCAAGGCTGGAGGACCACCCGTCAAGATCACTCACCACAGAATCAATGCTGTAGAAGATGATGAAGAGGGACACTTTGAGGATTGGATCTTTCCAACCGTCGAAGGGGGTTTAAGCAACTGGGAAGCAAAGGATTTTATTCCCATCACCTTTATCAAACAGTAATTTTATCTTTGAACAATTTCTCATTTTGGTCTGTAATAACTAAAACAATTCGCACACTATTTTCACCGCATGCCTTGCCCAGGGCATGTAGGTCCATTTGTAAGGGCTTGATTTTCTTCATTATCATATTCCATGTTTTAATGAATCATTGGACGTTTTTCATCTATAAACTGTTGTGTTCATTTTCTTTCCTTTTGCATTTTTGTTTGTTTAAGGATGGCTATCCCTTACACACACCCACACTCACAAATGCAGGTACCCATCCACTCCGGATTCCATGGGTGACTATTCCGTTTTAGCCTTCGATAACTCTAAGGATTTGGTCAATCATGCTGAGTACGAAGTTGACGAAGACTGTGAAGTGTCGGGAGAGTTAGCCAGACTTTTGCAACAAGAAGAGAGGGCTATTCTTCCTCATGAAGAGTTGCTAGAAACCATCAACTTGGGGACAGCGGAAGACAGGAAAGAAGTAAAAGTGGGTGCCAACTTGGAACCAAGTGTCAAAGAGCGCTTAGTGCAGTTGTTGAATGAATATGTTGAAATCTTCGCCTGGTCTTATGAAGACATGCCAGGGTTGGACACAGATATCGTGGTTCACCGTCTCCCTACAAGAGAAGACTGTCCACCGATCAAGCAAAAGGTCCGCCGGATGAGGCCTGACATGTCTGAGAATATCAAGGCTGAGGTAATGAAGCAATTCAATGTTGGCTTTCTGGATGTTACTTCCTATCCACAATGGGTTGCTAACATTGTACCCGGGCCTAAGAAGGACGGCAAAGTCAGAATGTGCATGGACTATCAGGATTTGAACAGGGCTAGCCCCAAGGATGATTTTCTGCTGCTACATATCAACATCTTGGTTGACAACACAACTCAAAACAAGGTTTTTTCCTTCATGGATGGATTCTCGGGATACAACCAGATCAAAATGGCCCCCGAGGACATGGAGAAAACTACTTTTGTCACGCAATGGGGTATCTTCTGCTACAAAGTGATGCCATTCGGACTGAAGAATGCAGGGGCAACCTGTC
The DNA here is from genome assembly GCA_948472305.1 of Vicia faba. NCBI lineage: Eukaryota > Viridiplantae > Streptophyta > Magnoliopsida > Fabales > Fabaceae > Vicia > Vicia faba. Next base: position 1,357,688,068 of record OX451740.1, read on the forward strand.
AACGCACCATGGTAGCTTTGTTTCATGATATGATGCATCATGAGATCGAAGTTTACATAGACGACATGATAGCTCGATCACAGACATAAGAAGAACACCTTGATCATTTGCAAAAGCTGTTTGTCCGGTTGAAGGAGTATAGGCTCAGACTGAACCCAAGCAAGTGCACTTTTGGAGTTAGGTCTGGTAAACTTTTGGGATTTATTGTCAGCAACAAAGGCATTGAGGTTGATCCAGCTAAAGTAAAGGCTATACAAGAAATGCCCGCCCCCCGCACTGAAAATGAGGTTAGAGGATTCTTGGGGCGCTTAAACTATATCGCCAGGATCATCTCTCACCTGACGTCAACCTGTGAGCGAATCTTCAAGCTGTTGAAGAAAGATCAGGTGGTTGAACGGAACAATGATTGTTAAGTTTCTTTTGATAAAATCAAGGAGTATTTACTATAACCTCCTATTCTGATGCCACCCGTCGAAGGAAGGCCGTTAATCATGTATCTGACTATTTTGGATAACTCAATGGGGTGCGTGCTGGGCCAACATGACGAGTCTGGCCAAAAAGAGCATGCCATTTATTACCTTAGCAAAAAGTTTACTGACTGTGAGACTCACTACTCACTGCTCGAGAAAACTTGATGCGCTTTGGTATGGGCTGCTCCCCGGCTAAGGCAGTATATGTTGACTCATACCACTTTGCTGATTTCCAAAATGGATCCGATCAAGTATATCTTTGAGAAGCCTGCTTTATCTAGGAGAACCGCTAGATGGAAAATGATTCTGACTGAGTATGATATCCAGTATACTACCCAAAAAGCTATAAAGGGGAGTGTACTAGCTGACCATCTAGCTCATCAAGCCGTCGAAGATTACCAATCTATGAGATTCGACTTCCCTGACGAGGACATCATGACTTTGGACAACATCGAAGGTAACGGACCGTGTGACGGACCTGAACAAGGATCCCGATGGACCCTGTACTTTGATGGTGCTTCAAATGCACTTGGCAACAGTATTGGTGCGATACTCATTTCTCCGGAAGGTTGCCATACACCCTTCACTGCCCGACTTTGTTTCAGCTGTACCAACAACATAGTTGAATATGAAGCTTGCATCTTTGGTCTCAAGGCTGCTATAGACTTGGGAATCAAATCTTTGGTCGTATTTGGGGATCCGGATTTGGTTATTAGTAAAGTCAAAGGAGAGTGGGACACTAAACATCCTAATCTTATCCCATACAAAGAACACGTCTTGACATTGTTGCCTCATTTCGAGAAGATTACTTTCGAGCACTTCCCGCGAGAAGAAAATCAGCTAGCAGATGCTCTGGCTACAATTTTTTCCATGTTTAAACTCAACTGGGATAACGAGGCTCCCCAAATTACCATCGAGAAAATGGATGAACCTGCACACTGTCACAAGATTAATACCGAAGAAGTAGTGGAACAACCCTGGTTTCATGAAATCTAAAGGTATCTCCAGACTAGAGAATACCCTGAAGGAGCTTCCGTCAATGACAAAAAGTTCTTAAGGAGATTTGCTGCCAAGTTCTTCCTAAGTAATGGCATCCTTTATAAGCGCATCCATGATTGTGTTCTACTTCGTTGTGTGGACAAAGCTGAAGCAGAGTTGATCATGACTGAGATACACAGTGGCACATTTGGCACCCACTTGAGCGGACATACGATGGCTAAGAAGATTCTAAGGGCAGGCTACTACTGGTCTACCATGGAAGCTGATTTCCATCAACATTCCCATACTTGCCACAAATGCCAAGTCTATGCTGACAAGGTACATATTCCTCCTATTCCTCTCAACGTTCTGACAGCTCCTTGGCCATTCACAATGTGGGGCATTAACATGATTGGAGAGATCAAGCCTACGACATCCAATGGACATCGCTTCATCCTGGTGACTATTGACTATTTTACCAAGTGGGTCGAGGCAACTTCCTATGCCTCAATTACAAAGAATGTGGTTGCCCGCTTCATCAAGTAGAACCTCATATGCCGGTATGGTATCCCCGACAGGATTATCACGGACAACTGTACGAATTTGAATAACACCATGATCACCGCTCTATGCGAACAGTTCAAGATTTATCATCACAATTCATCTCCCTATCGGCCAAAGATGAACGGTGTTGTTGAAGCCGTGAACAAAAATATCAAGAAGATCATTCAAAAGATGACAGTCACCTACAAGGACTGACATGAGATGTTACCGTTTGCTCTGCATGGATATCGTACCACGGAACATACTTCAACAGGGGCAACCCCATTTTCTTTGGTGTATGGCATGGAAGCTGTTCTACCCATGGAAGTTCAGATTCCTTCCTTAAGGATTATGAAGGACGCTGGTTTGAGTGAAGACGATTGGATTCATACCCAGCTTGATCAACTTAATTTGATCGACGAGAAGCGACTTACTGCTGTTTGTCATGGTCAGGCGTATCAAAAAGGGATGATCAAGGCTTTCAACAAGAAATTCAGGCGTCAGGTATATCAAGTCGGAGATCTTGTAATCAAGCAGATCATCTTACCGCAAAGTGATCCCAGGGGCAAGTGGACTCCTACTTACGAAGGACCATTTGTGATCAAGAGCATATTTTCTGGTGGGGCAATGATTCTGACCACCATGGACGACAACGATTTGCCGCACCCTGCGAACGCAGACATAGTCAAAAGATACTACGCATAAAACGACCCGGCAAGTTAAAAACCCGAAAGGGCGACTTGGGCAAAAATGGGCATCCCGGTGAATCGAAAACCCGAAAGGGCGGTTCAGGCAAAAATTAGGGATAAAACAAAAATCTGTACACCCGACAAGTTGAAAACCCGAAAGGGAGACTTGGGCAAAAAAGGGTTTCCCGATGGATCGAAAACCCGAAAGGGCGGTCCAGGCAAAAGTTAGGGAATTAAAGCGTATGACTATGTCTCGTCGGATCACTTTAAGAACAATATCTTCACCAACAAGCTCCAAGCTTCTGATCAATCCATTCATCAACGAACGAAGCGGCGAATGGACAAGATATTCAGAGTTGTGAAGGCTATAGCAGAATGGGAATCCCATGGAATTGTTACACATAGCCATCTCTCTTTTGTATAAAATTTTTCAATTTTTACGACAACATTCTCTTACTAGAATGTCTGTCTCCTTTGTACAAAAATACTCACGAAAGTTAAATACAAATATATTTCAAAATGTAGAAATTTGCTTGCCTTTCTTTTCTTCTTACACTTATGTTTTATTTGAAAACGTCCAATGTTTTGTTAAATAGGCATATGCATTTGAATATAATCACTGCTTACAAATAAAACGAAATTGAAAAAGGATAATTACTGATAGGTTGAAGGTGTAGGAAGATATCTTTGTGCCATTTCAGAAGAAATCCCCTACGATACATCATTCAGATCCTCAACAAAGCTAAAATTTGGAGTATATTTCCCCAGCGGAGTTAAGCTTAAAGATCCTCAGCGGAGCCAGTGCATTCTAAAACTAGATTCCCCAGCTGAGTTAAGTTTCAAAATTCCCATCAGAGTTAAGCTTCAAGATCCCTAGTGGAGCCCGAAAACCCTGAAAATCCTATCCCCAGCGGAGCCAGAATAGTGAACATTTCCCCCACAGAGTTATATCCCAACAAGATCGAAGATTCTCGGTCTCATTTCTCCAAGAAGAAGCCTCCTAGGTTTTAACTACCCAGTAGAGATTTTCAGAGTTTTCCCTATATCCCAGGAAAGTCATGAAGGATTCTCACTCCCGGCAGAAGTTGTCAAAGGCCTTGTTAATCCCCACAAATTGCCGAGGATTTTCAATCTCCAGCAGTGGTCCCAGGACTTCTCATTCTCAACAATCAGAGATATTTAATCCCCAAGCAGTCAGCAAGGATTTCTCATCTTCAATAATCAAAGATTTTTGGAATCCCCAGCATCGGTCAATGATTTACTTTCCCCGACAGCAATCAAAGATTTCATTGTCTCCAGTTATCAAGGATTTTTTTTCCTCAGCAAGACAGCTACTCAGCTTACATGCGCATCCATTACATCCATATATCATGAACATTGATGAAACACAGTTCATTGCATCATACATATCATACAACATAACTTTGTGTTTTAGCTAACATTTTACCCTTTTCAGGATAAGATTAAAAGGCTATTGTTAACAATTATTTAGATACAATATGGATACACCCCAGACACGGCGGTCATTCTATCACTCATTCATAATTTCAAGTCAAATACAATACAAATATACCCCAGACACGACAGTCATTCTACTACTCATTCAGACTTCAGCAATCCGATACAGACTAGATATGCTCCAGACACGGCGGCCATTCTATCTCTCATTCAGATTCAACTATCAACTTCAAGTTCAGATATGATCCAAACACGGATGCCATTCTGACCTTTACACCAGCAGTTTGATTCTCCCCAGTGCAGTCGCCACGGAAGTCATTCTGCTACTCATACAGATCTCAACTCCAGTTACAGTCTCAGATATACTCCAGACACGGAAGTCATTCTGCTACTCATACAGATCTCAACTTCAGATACAGTCCAGATACGCTCCGGACACGGTTGCCATTCTGTCACTCATTCATAATTTATCCCCAGTCCAAAGATGCTCCATACACAGATGTTTCTCTATCGCCCATTCAGAATTCAGATACAATACAGATACACTCCAGACACGGCAGTCATTCTGATATTCATTCAAAACTCAAATACAATTACAACTTAGATACGCTCCAGACACAGACGCCATTCTTTCACTCATACAGACTCAGTCTCCAGATACAATTCAAATGCATTCCAGACACGGGTACCATTTTAAATGCTCATTCTTCTGACCTACCACATTGCAATTCAACAAACATTCTTGGATGGCATCTTTAAGCCCATCTCCAGCAAGATTCTACCATCTCTAAATGGCATCTCTAAGCCCATTTCCTCAGCTATATTTTGACGAGTGCAAATTTACGGGCACTCTAGTGTCCAATCCTCTTTTACCTTCGAGTCGCAAAAGGCAAACTTGCCAATCTAACTCTTTAGGTTCAAGAAGATTGAACAGGGGCAACTGTTGTACCCAAAAATTTGCCCTCTCATTTCATCAACATTTCTCATCACAAAAATCTTGGAATTCAAGGTCAAGCTAGGGTTTGCTCTTCTCAAGACACCTCCTTGCACTGTTGACCTAAATTAGGGTTTAAGTTTGCACAGTGATGTTTTGACCTACAATGCCCAAATTGACTTTCATACTTCATGTTGGACTCATAAGTTTGTCCATACCAAGTTTCAAGCCTTGATTCAAATTTTTGCCCAGTCAATTGGACAATTGACCTAGAAATCAGCTGTATTGGGGAAAAAGTCAACTGTGGCCAATTGACAGTTAAACCTCATGAAATTTGACCCACATAAACATTATGAATTCATATGAACCATTTGATCAAGTTTGGATTACAATTCCACAAGAAATTTGATCAGATCATCAAAAGGGAAAAATAGTCATTTTTAGGGTTTTGACTGTACAAAGGAAATTTTTGACTGTTTGACCTAGCCAATGGAAAATCAAGCTCAACCATGGACTCAAGGACTCAATTACATTGTCTTGACCCATTCAACAATTTCAAAAGATCTCAAATGCATAGGATTGACAAATGAATTTTTCAGTCAACTGATCAAAATTTAACTGTATACTGAAAAGTCAAACTTTGACTTTTTGGTCAAAATCAAGTACCAAGGGTCATTTTTCATCAAGACATGTCAAATTCTGAAACTTGTTCATCCAGAAACTCAAAAGTGCAAATTAGGGTTTAAAATGGAAAAATTTCATAACTTAGAAATTTTCTAAGTTATAAAATTTTCTTATTTTTTCCTAACTTTGTCCCATTGTTTCACCAAGATGAAAATGGATTCAAACAAAACTTATAACATGAAAGTTGTAGCCCATCACAAAGTCTACAAATTTGATTCACAAAGTTTTCTCAAAAGAAGCTTGGATATCAAGTTATGATTTTTGGAACAAGGGTACCTAAAACTTTTAACTTAGAGAAATTTTGCCCTAATTTAGGCAGGATTTTGACCCATCTTCTTGGCCATTTTTCACATAGTTCCACTTGGAGTTTCAAGTTGCATTTCAAATATGGATTGTATTACATGTTACAATCTTTCCAAATTGTCCAAGAACTCCTCAAACACCTTTGTGGTTATGGAGAATCGAATGCTTGAAGTTGGCAAAAACCCACTTTGTATCCATGGCCAATACATGTTCATACAACTTGCATTTTCAAACCAGCATGCTTTGTACTAGCTTGCAGGCCTCTAAACCATTTTAAACTCCTTAATTGAATGCAAATCCACTGAGCTAATGTATTATCTTGGCCATTTGGACATTGCACACAAAACTAATCCCTATTTGGAAAAAGGTACATTGCCACTTTTGAAAAGTTATACTTTATGTCAAACCAAGATCTTTGAAGCATGGGGCCATATCTCTGAGGCAAGATCAAATCCACAAATTGCAAGTATCAAGGGAAATGTATGCAACATACAAGATAGAGGTTACAGGCCTGTAATCACAAGTTACACTTTCTTGCTTCACAAAGAAGAAATTCGTCCAAATCCTCCCAACTCAAAAACCAACCATAGTCAGCTTACACAAACATTGCAGACAAGTTTCATACACCCTAACAAGCAAGAAGCACGAGCCCTTGGCCCCTAAAACCTCCTTGTACACAAAATCTCCATTTTTCTGCAAAACAGGGCAAGCCCTGCAGAATCACCTCCATCTCCACTTTGCCTCGTGCGTTTTGCCTCAAACTTATTCCATTACCTTCCATTCAACTCACCTGAACTGTTCCAGACCTCCATTGCCAGCTGTAACTCCATTAACACACATTGCCATTTTTGTTTGGAAGCTTTGCAGGTTGAGTTCTGTAGCACGATTCAGGCTACTTCAAAACAAACTAGGCATTGGGAAAGCTTCAGTGGACATCAGGCAAGCTCAAGAGAACCTCAAGCACCCTTGGAAGTTGCTGCATTGTCCAACTCGAAATCAACTGAAACAGGTATTTCATGAACTTCTATCTCTCTATTTAGGAATAGTTAGAGTTAGGTTTGTGAATGAAAGATGTTGTATTCATAGCCCTGAAACCATACATGTGCTTAGTTTTCATTTATATTAATCGTGCTAGGAGAATTTCATCCATGAACTTTCTGAAAAAACTAGGTTAAAGATTAGGGCCAGAGAAATTCTCTATGGTCTTTGAGAGTTAGCTTATGTTTTTTATATGGTTAGATTCGTTGTTTGATGCTCTACAAGTTTCATGTTATGAGTTTTGTCAAAAAAGCACAGAATCAGGAGATAGCAGTTTGTGTGGAAAACGCGCGTTTTTGTTTGAACTGAGGAAGAAGATGAAGTTGGTTTTGGGCTGGGCCTGGATTTCTTTGCTTTTGACACCTCCGAGTTCACTCTCAGCACCCCCTGGCCCATTGCTTTGTATTTTCATTATTTTTGCATTTTTATTTTTTCTCTGACTTTGATATTTTATTTTCCAGCTTAAAAAATATTCTAAAAATATTTTCACAGTTTTTTTCATTTATTAGATATTTTATTCTAATTTTTCCTAATGTAAACATGTTTAAATCTTTTATATTCTTTTGTCAAAAACTTAAAAATAATACAAATAATATGTTTATTTTCATTTATTATTTTATACACATTTGAAAATATTTTCTTGAAATGTATACATTTT